>OX940921.1:25496242-26098656 GCA_954870645.1 Agrotis clavis
GTACCTCATGAATTTGTGTGTAGTTAGTTGTGGTTGCGTTTTCGTAAGGATTGAGATTACAAATCCTAACTTTATTATTACATAATAAATGAGAGAGTTTGTTTGTTTTTTACCTTTTCAAGCTTTTTTTTTTTTTTTTTTTTTACGTGGCAAAATCATCAAATGAGTCCTCCCACCCCGGGCAGGGCAGGAGGGACTGTCAGACTTGTACTGACTAAAATCCACGGTGTCCTTCAGTAGCCCTTTGTGTGCCGGAGTCGCGGTATACGTATGTCCCGCAACCCCGGCAGGGCTGTGGCCCTCTATAGGGGGGCCCCGTCACTATGCTGACGCTCCTTGAGGCGCGCGTGGGACACAACGCGCCGTCGACCCGGGCATGGTCCATGGTCGGGCAGCGAGTTGCCCTTTACTCGCCGCCCGCATGCCCGCGCCTACGGTGGCCGGAGTTCGTCCCGCGACATCCGTCGCCGTGGGCGTCTACCACTGCGTCTCGGGCGGAGGGAGGACGGTATCCTCTCCCTCAAGCGGCCCGCCTCCTCCTTCACGAGCATGACTGCTTCGCAGAAGGAGGCGACGGCCTCCCACTCCGTCTCGCCCCGCAGCATGGCCGCAACCAATGCCGGGCGCGAGAGATCTCCGCCTATCGCCGCAGTGAGGACACGGCGGTGCTCCGCCCAAGCTGGGCAGTCCTGCACCGTATGCTCCACGCTTAAACCATTGAACTAATTGTCACTTTTGTTTACGAGAAGGTCTAAGTTAGGTTCCCTGACCCTTAAACGTTACGAGTAATTGAAGTAAACCGGTGAAATTTTCATTACACGTGTAACAGTCCCCTCCCTTTCTATTATTTATTCCCATGACTTTTGCACCTAAAAATTTAAATTTTTGACTGCTGTGTTGCATGTCAAAAAATGGCCCTCAGTCTCGGCCATGATGTACGCCAATATAAGCCTTTTTTCCGGATCTTGGTGTTTGTGTATGTGATTTCAAATATTGGTAAATGCACCCATGATACAGGAGAAATCCCAGTAGCTGCTAAATATTAAGATTTTGATTGGAAATGGGAGGAAACTGCGTGAGTCATACCGGGAAATTTGCACCTGCCATCTGTCTCGGACTGTGTGACATAATATGAAAATGGCGCGGATGTGTAGACTAGTAAAGGTGTTTTTTTTTTAAGGAAACGAAAAATTCAGATTGCGAGCAGGGCTCGAACCTGCGTCTTCTAATATCTATGCGAAGATGCGACGCAGGCGTTATTGCGTATAAAAAAATATAACTTTGGTAAGAGTGTATCAAAGTACCTAAAATAAATATTTAATAACTAAATACTAGCTAGTAACATCTACATTTCCCTTCACAACATAAGCAACACTCCAAGTCATTCAGCTCAAATGATTTACCTGCCGGAAGGTGGACAGTATGTCATCATCAATCAACATTACGTATGGCGGTCAGAAATCATTGTACGCATTGTTGTGTGGACGTTAATGTTCACAGAATGGGTGCTGTGACGGACTGGTTGATGACTGAAGATTGAGATGAGGACTTTTATAGACATCTATATGTTTCTTGTGATAGTTATTTTATTTTATGGGTGGAAAAGAATCATATTTGTCTTCCGTGCCTTGGGTGAAGCGAAAGAACAACTAGACTTGACCGATTAACGGTTCGAATACTTAATTACTTCATTGTAAACGTAACCCCCTTATCTATACAGGGCCCTTTTTTACTTTATACATCATAAGTGTTAGATCGTGTGGCAGAAGGGGCCGTATTTCCAACGGGCACTTGAGGCCCGCTATCCTGGAAGGCCCTGAGTTCTTTTGAGAATCATAGCAACTATATAAAATCAAACTTATTCCAGTGAGTAATAGGTAGCTTGCTGTCTGATCAAAGACCAGGCATGAGTCAATATCTTATCTTGTTCCTCGCGCGCCTTCAGGAGCTGTCAGCAAATTTACTCATTATAATATTATTGCCAAACGACTGCCGCGGTCACGGGACTGTCTTTATAAGGCACTGCAGCCCTGGAACGCGAAGGTGTTAAGACAGAGTGGTTTTTAGTCTTTTAGAGTCTTAAAGGCTCTTCCGCCCCACTTACGATGCGCGATGGGAGGATGTTGTTATTTGATGATTTTCACATCGTAGTTTTGCATATTAATGTATTTTTTTGTATCCCAAACAGTGTTTGGTTCCTATGCCAAAAAGTACCCAGGGCCTTCGATAAAGGCGGCCCTGTGTGGAAGTATGAAGGGCTATGTTTGGTCAGTGCAAGCATTTCATTGATTCAAGCAGTGTACACTCGCGACCGTGTCCATTAGGCAGATGGATCGAACGTATGCCCAGATTTACATTGCAAATGGCCCGTCAAAGGCTACAGTTGTTAGAATTTTTCATTTCACTCAAAGTTTTATTGAAATTTTTTTTGTTAAAAGCTTGTTGTGTGGTTAGGAAGCCTTTGTATAAACAAATGGAGAAATACGAAAATGTAAACAAATGGAAAAATGCTTATGTTCAGTGTGAAATATGTTCTGTGATATATCTCTATTTTTTTTTAACTTTACCATACTTTTGGATTTCACCAAGACGATGCATTCATTATTTTAGCAGTGGAAACAGGTCGCGGGACTGTCTTATCAGAAAACCGTGACCTCGGAACGTAAGGGGCTATTGAAGGAATATCGTGGATTTTAGTAAACAGTACGAGTCAGACAGTTCCTT
Source organism: Agrotis clavis (assembly GCA_954870645.1). Lineage (NCBI taxonomy): Eukaryota > Metazoa > Arthropoda > Insecta > Lepidoptera > Noctuidae > Agrotis > Agrotis clavis. Next base: position 25,498,967 of record OX940921.1, read on the forward strand.
CCGTCCCGCCCTGGGTGGGAGGACCCGTTGTATGATATTACGTAAAAAAAATCAGTGGAAACATCGAAAAAAATATCAGCTTCCCAGCTTTCAAACTTCTTTATATATATACGAACTTTCACTACAGTTTGATTTTCTTTTTCCCTAGACAGACTTTTTTCAAAGCAAAGGCAGGTAACTTCATCCCATAATAAGAATATGATAACCAATAAAAGATTAGGTTTCCAACTCGTCTTAGATCAGATCCATCTTTGTCGATTTGCCTTCGTTTCGAGCCCTTCGGGAAATTCGATGCATTATCGATTTTTTAGGGAAGGGCATGTGGTGTGTCGATGTTATTAGAACAATTCCAACAATCGAATAAGAATGTTTTTATTTCACATGATAATCTACGCCCGAGGCCAGAACGATTATAATTAGGTGAAAGGTTTCTATGGTTAATTTTCTCTTGTATATTTACTCTTTAAAATAGGGTAGCAACCGCAAAATATGCCGTGTAGTAATTAGCCTACATTGTTACCACTGCTGGGACACAGGCCGTATCTTTGTTAAAGGAAGAAGGTGTGTAGGATAATTATAATTATCACCGTTTTTTTAATCTCAGTTTCGATATTGTACACAGGTCTGAGTTCACACCTCATTAAACAACTCGAGTTACTTAATGACTGTAAGTTTTTAGTATCGTTCAATTTGCTATAACTATTTTATGAATATATGTGAAGACTTATATCCTATTCCATGAACTTGATCTCAAATTAAAATAACATTCGTCCGTAACAGCAATATTTTTCCTCATTTTCTTAGAACTACTTAGATTTCGATGAAAACATTTTTATCGACTTTGAGCCTTATCGTAATTTATCGACAAAGAAAGCACATCACTAAACCGCAGTTACAGTCCACCGGAATACCTGAGTATATTGTGATGGATTTCAGATTACTCCGCATGTGAGTCTAGTAAATAAATTCCGTAGCTTAGTATTTAATACGATAGAGTATTGGTCTGACCTTCCTTCGGGAAATCAGACCTCTTCAGCTTTGTTCCACAACAGAAGATGCATTTGCTGATAGATCTTTATTTAGTTTTATTTCAGTTTCCGGTTAGATAAAGTTTTGTCTGCACTAGATGATTGATGGTGGCTGTGTTGAGGAATCTAAAGAAGAATTTTGTGTGTGTGTGTTTTTTTTTCTTGAGGTTGTTGTATTGTTTTATATAGCTTCCAATGTCTACAGCCAGTATGGTTTTAGTACACATTAGAAATAGATAATAAAACTGCATCTTAGTATTATTTTGTACTGGACGGTAGCCTAATTAACACAATCACAACAAACACGTGATTATTTAGTTCATTTAATTTGGTGAATCCAAACAATCATGTTGAACAATTTTGTGAGAAAATTATAATTTACACGCGTCACTGATCAATTTTGTTTGGAAAACGGTTTTTGGAATTACATAAATACTTCTATACCGTACTTTCTTTTTATTTAAATACATTTCAGGAAAAGTGCTCAATCAATATTTTCTCGAATGTCGATAATGGGGTTTCACATCACTATACCGTACTATAAACAGTAGATTATGTATTTGTACAAATTGTGCGGGATTCCGCAGCATTCAGTTTGTTCGCAATGCTCGGATTACCGAGCGCCGATTACGGGGGACAGGAAAAACAGAATATGATGCATGGATTGTTTTCCCCCTTTTTTGTCTGTTTAGGGGCTGAACAAACGAAGGAATTTTTACTGATATTTCTTCAGTAGATGGCAAGGAAATCACAGTATTCTTTTGCAGATGAAAATGGACAACCGCCTAGCGTCCGAGATTTTCTAAAGCGAGTATTTTATAAATAGGTGCGCTCAGACTAAGGCTTTTTTTTTTAGATTGGTAAAATCATCAAATGTGTCCTCCCACCCCGGGCGGGGCGGGAGGGACTGTCAGACTTGTACTGACTAAAATCCACGGTGTCCTTCAATAGCCCTTTATGTTCCGGGGTCACGGTAAGGAAATAAGTCCCGCGACCCCGGCAGGCTTTGGCCCTCTGAGAGGGGGCCCCGTCATTTTTGCTGACGCTCTTTGAGGCGTTGAACCGGGCATGGTCCATGGTCGGACAGCGAGTTGCCCTTTACTCGCTGTCCGCATGCCCGCGCGCAAAGACTAAGGTGGTAAAATTTTGCTGTGAATAGAATAGGCTTTTGTGAATCTTTGTCTTTCTGGCAAATAAAACTTTTATTACATTCGGCAGCAATTACATTTTTACTGATGTAACATTCAATTAAATGAGACCTCCCGCTATAGGTGGAGCTGAAGGTACTATCAGACCCAGAATAAGAGTGCACCTTCTTCCTTTTGCGATGCGGTATTTTGTTTAGAAAGCCAGATTACTGGCTTACCAAACACCATTTTTTGTTATTTTTTTTTTCTTTTCGGAAGTAATCCTGTTTTTGGGTACATTTAAACTCACATTCTCAAACAGTCAGAACAGAAAGTTACCTCCAGGGTTGTAAGCCTTATTTTATTCCCTGCAAGATATTACACACAGCGCAGTTTATATTCAATCGAGCCACTAGGCCAATGATGACGTTAAATTCTTCCCCTTTCATCATACAACCACCTTGGTACATTTCAACCACCCAATGACACAGTCATGTAACCCAAGACCGTGTATCTCCGGTTCACAACAGCCCCTTTCCTAATAAGCAGCCATTACTGAAATTAAAGCATCAATCTCTTCACCGCGTCAATGGCTTCCGCGCTCCCGTAAGATTCTGGGCAAAGAGTAAGCATAATGTGTTACAGAACTGAACTCAGTTCTTTAATACTCGTGAGAGTCCCTGGTAAGCGATGGATGCAAGTGGCGAATTGTTGTTCAAGGTGGCGGTCCAGGGGGTTCTATGTTAAGTAATGTATGTCTTGCGGCTGATAATTTATTATGTTGTTATGTGTACAAAAACGGGCATAACTATAACATTATGAATCTATCTATCTATACTTATAATAAATCTGTAGAGAGGTCAATTCTGTACATGAAATATATTTCCAAAATAACTATCATAATCACCCTTTAGGGATCGATACTGATGCCAAAAATGCAATTAATAAAGTTATTGTCTGTCTGTCTGTCTGTCTGTATAATCGTTATAGAAACAAAAACTACTCGACGGATTTTGACGAAACTTGGTACAATTATTTTTCACACTCCTGCGCTGGTTATAGTATACTTTTCATCACGCTACAAACAATAGGAGCCGAGCAGTGAAGAGAAATGTTAGGAAAACGGGAGAAGTTACTCCATACACGCTAATCTTCGGAACTACTGGACGGATTTGATTGTTTTTTTTTTGTTGTATAGCTATTAAGTCTAGGCAACATATAGGCTACAATTTATCTTGGAAACTTGAACACCTGATGCAGAACTGCAATAGATCAGCTAAACTATAAGAGATACAAAAATAGCGCCATAGCAAAAATTGTTCCGCGTGGTGAGCATTTTCCGCTAAGAAAATAAATTTGAAGATATGGAACACCTGATGTGGAACTCCAAGAGCCCAGCTACACTATTACATATACAGTAATGACGTCTTAGCAAGAGTTGTTCAGCCTGATGAGCACTCCCTGTTGTCGTATAAAAACTGAAGATCTGGAACACCTGATGTGGAACTCCAAGAGCCCAGCTACACTAAAACGTATATAGGAATGACGTCTTAGCAAGAGTTGTTCAGCCTAATGAGCACTCTCTGTTGACGTATGAAAATTGAGATCTGGAACAACTGATGTGGAATTCCAAGAGCCCAGCTACACTATATTTATAACATATATATATATATATGAATAACATCTTAGCAAGAGTTGTTTAGTCTGATGGGCATTTCCTGTTGACTTACAAAAATGAAAGATCTGGAACGTCTGGAATCTTCATGCGCGTCCCTTTGTTTTCCCGTCCCCAGGCTCTAAGAATTCGACATCAGACGTTTCAGATCTTCGATTTTGACGAACCCATTGTCGCTGGCATAAGCAACAGGATCCGCGTACGAAGTCGCTGGCAGAAGCTAGTATAAATAATAGATGGCGAACGTGTCACCGATTTGACTATCAATTTCTAAATGAAACTGCGCTTATAAGCTAGTCAGTTAGGTATATTTATTAAAAGTTTACGCACAATCATGTTAAAAAGTTATTTAAGCACAATGGGTCACTCAAAGTCAATTTACGTTAGTGTATTACTTGTGGCATAACACTTGTGTTAATCAATTTATGTCTAATTTATTTGAATTAAAAAAAAAATGTTTCAAATGACGATTGTTTTCTTGACTTTTTTAAGTTCTTTTCCAACCACCGCTATCATCGTAAAATGTCCTTTCTGCAACAATTTCATGTTCTACGTCACAGGTGAAAGTTGGTTGTGGTCGCGACATAAATTCCGTTTAAGGCAATAAACGCTTGTTACGCTTACAGCTGCGGATTAGGATTGCGTGCCCATTGCGGTGGGGTTCCGCCCAGGGGAAACATGAATGCAAATAAGTGATTTTTTTTAAATCGGTAAGTAAGTATTGAGTAACTGAGAGTTTAAAAATTCCGTTGATCGCGGTCGGTATGTCAATAGAAGAAAAAAAGGAATCTCAAAAGTATTGTTACGTTTTAAAAATAAACATAAACTCTGAATAGAAAAAGCAAAAAGTACATTAGATGACACATAACTTAAATAATAATGCCTTTGTCAAACTGAAAAGCATGCCGAAGCGTTTTTGTTTGTAATGTACAGAATTGTTTGAAGCCTGTCGCATAGACTATCGGACCGCTTTCGCTTTTGTATATGACAGGATTCGGATCGCATTCGCTTCGCCCTGTCTGTTTGACAAATGCTTAAGGAAGGAAACTCGTAAATCTCTATAACAGAAGAATGGACAAGAAACTCCATGAACACTCTTTTAAATCAAAATATTTATATTACAGAATCTTGTATACATACATTCATGTGAGAACGAAGTAGTATGACGAGCACTTTAACCACTCTGCACGACAACATTTTGACACATGACACATCAGCTGAGTCGACCGGGTGTTTCGAAATTTGAGCTATTACACAAGATTTTTTGTCAACTTTCAGCATCCAATTTTTGATCAAAAATATGTTACTACAGCTATTTCATGCGATAAGTTTGTGAGCAATATCTCTAAGAACATGTTGAGGTCAATAAAACTGCCTCATTCTGTTGTAAAATGTGTGTAACATACAAAATGCTACACCGTTCCAAAAACTAGGTAATTTAGATGTGCAGAAAAATATGTACATAAACAAGCTTATCACATGATAATAATAGTTACACAGTGAAATAAATAAAATAACTTACTATATACATTATTAGATTTGCTAGTGTTCATACATAATTTTATAAATAATAACAATCAAAGTCTGGATAAAAATTAGCAAAAACTATGTTGCAACATGACTCTTTTTAGTGCTGACCGTAAACCCAATGTTCACAAAACGATTAAAAACGTTCATTCAGCCTAATCGATACTCGCAACATAATCGAACATGGAAAAAAAGTAAAACAAGAGCATGGACTGATTTATCCGCTTATTTGACTATAGAAAGCTCAGTCCATGCAATAAGTCTATGAAACTAAATCTGAATCATGTTATAATATTTCAAGTATTGTCGTTTACGCAATAATTTATTTAATTTAATGTTTTATATAGTAATAAATATCGGTGTTTCATTGGAGGCTAAACATGTGTCTTCTAAACTTAAATTCAATCATAAGGTTTTACCTATACCCATTTTGTGTTTTCGTTAATTAATTTAAATTTATCTTTTTACAACGGATCTAAAATACGTGAAAAGACAAACACCGGGTTCGGATCTAATGCTGAGAGATGGGAGTACTTCTAAATGATTCCTTGCAGTAATAAACAATTAGAATTTCCAACGGGGCGTGGATGGCTAAATTTTGAACTATGAGGAATAGCGAAAAATCCTGAAGGAAGTCTCGAAGTCGATTTGATAAAAATTAAATAACACCATAAAAATTAAATTTTTGAAATATAAATTCAGCAATCAAACTATCAATATTCTGTGAAGTAGTAACATGCGACAAACTTGAGGTATAAGGATTTTTTTTTAATAATTCGATTTTTACGAGGGATGGAATCATATTCCATTAAATAAAATTTCGCTACATGTTCACAACATACTGTTCTCATTTCAAATTTTTATTATCACTTCGCGGTGCAAATACATTAAATATTTTTTTGAAATTCGAACTTTAAGTGAGTTTGCGCGAATTTTGATTTTGATCTGCTGTACATATACCTAGTAAATATACCTAGCATTTTCTTTTTTTAATTCAAAAGCTCGATTTCTGACGTGTAATACTTGCATGACCAAACCAATCTCACGAAACAATTTTGTATAATAAAATAATTAATTTGGCTATCTTTCGAGAGGGAGAGGACAGCGTCCTCCCTCCGCCCCAACCGCAGTGGTAGACGCCCGCGGCGTCGGAAGTCGGCAGACGACGAGTTCCGGCCACCGTAGGCACGGCATGCCACCATGCCCGACCATGGACCATGGACCATGCCCGGGTCGACAGCGCGTCGTGTTCCACACGCGCCTCATAGAGCGTCAGCATAATGACTTAGAGGGCCAAAGCCTGCCGGGGTCGCGGGAGTTATTTCATTACCGTGACCCCGGAACATAAAGGGCTATTGAAGGACACCGTGGATTTTAGTCAGTACAAGTCTGACAGTCCCTCCCGACTCCCGCCCTGCTCGGGGTGGGAGGACTCATTTGATGATTTTTATTACCACGATTACCACGATATTATTATAGATTACCACGATAAAAAACAAAAAACTTTTATTTGGTAAGAAACAAACTCATTTATTAAAAGCCTATCAAGATCCAAGGCATTCTATATTCATTCAACCTTAAAAATTATATTATTGTACAAAATAAAATGTACAGTAAAAATTAGCTAATAAATTAAAATGTTATTACATATTATTTTCAATAGCAAGTACCACAGCGAGCGCATTCCTAATTCAAAATTTTAGAATTAAATAATTGCCGCGCATTCAAACATTTATAACTGACATTGTTCCTTTGTCTATTATTGTTTTTTGGGAATGACAATGTACGTAATATTATTATAAAAGCTTTAAACAATATTATAATAGATAATAATTGTAATCTAAGCTTAAAACAAATTTATTTTAATTTTTATTAATCGATTTCTTAGTTTCCTTATTTTTTTCACTCGAGTTGACAAAAAAATCAATTATGGAATCGATTAGAATACTCGCTTTCACACATCATTACGATTAAAAAAAATAAACATGGTTGTCGTTTACGAACACGAATTGAGTAGTGGTAATGAAAACTTTTTGAAAAAAAGGGAACCGACTTCAAAACCAAACACAAAAAATCTATAAAATAACTTTTCTTTCGGAAGTCGGTGGCCATAATATGTCAATGAAATAAAAAAAGCAAAGCCACCGACTTCCGAAAGAAAAGTTATTTTATAGATTTTTTGTGTTTGGTTTTGAAGTCGGTTCCCTTTTTTTCAAAAAGTTTTTTTTAGAGTTGAAGTAATTTAACTCAAGACATCCGTATCTTTGCTTTAAACTGAACTTTCAAATCAAACTTACATCAAAACTTTAAGTAATAAAACTTTTTTAAAAAAAGGGAACCAACTTCAAAACCAAACACAAAAAAGCTGTAAAATAACTTTTCTTTCGGAAGTCGGTGGCCAGGTGGCTTTGTTTTTTATTTCATTTACTATGGCCACCGACTTCCGAAAGAAAAGTTATTTTACAGCTTTTTTGTGTTTGGTTTTGAAGTTGGTTCCCTTTTTTTAAAAAAGTTTTTTATTTTTCCCTTTTTAGTTCAGATATTTAACAAAAATCTTCATAATATAATCGGCGTCTTTGAAAATCTACAATCCTAGTAAGCAACAAAAACGGATCTATGCGGGCAACTTCACGGGATATCTATTAGTGTTATATACTAAAACCTTCTCCAGAATGCAATGAACACTTTCCTGAAAACTGCATCAAAATCGGTTCCGTCAAACGCGAGATAATTGCGGACAAACATGCAATCGTCCCTGAAAATCTACGATCCAAGTAAGCAAAACGGATCCACGCGGGCAACGTCACGGGATATCTATTAGTGTTATATACTAAAACCTTCTCCAGAATGTAATGAACACTTTCCTGAAAACTGCATCAAAATCGGTTCCGTCAAACGCGAGATAATTGCGGACAAACATGCAATCGTCCCTGAAAATCTACGATCCAAGTAAGCAAAACGGATCCACGCGGGCAACGTCACGGGATATCTATTAGTGTTATATACTAAAACCTTCTCCAGAATGTAATGAACAGTTTCCTGAAAACTTCATCAAAATCCGTTCAGCCAAAGGCGAGATAATCGCGGACAAACATACATACATACATACATACATACATACATACATACATACATACAGGTCGAACTGAGAACCTACTTTTTTTTTTGAAGTCGGTTAAAAAATACGTGTTATTGGCCCTTTATTAGAGAATTACGCCAAGATCTGTACTTTTTTACGTTATTTATAACATTTGGCATGATATATATCTTAATAGTTATTGAGTATAAGCACGCGTATGTGATCAAAGTGAAAAATAAAAATGTAAACAAACAAAAGTGGCGCGAAAGTTCGAGTTCAGATATCAAATTCTTCATTACCACTGCTAATTTATGTTGAATGATGTATGAATTCGTTACAATACTAAATGAGAAGTTATTCATTCCTCCTATAATGATCCGTTGGATGTCCGAAAACCACGTTTTTTATGATTTTTAGCCCTACCCAGCACAGCCATCAACATGGCGAAGATCGTATTTACACTTTTGGATTTTGTTACGGTAAATTAAGAAAATAAGCGCTAAATGTAGAAGTTTAAATTACGTGAATAAATCAGATTTTTATTGAACATTCTTAATTAATGCGCACTCATAGGATTTTACGCAGGGAATATTATATTTTTTTAATTTATAATGAGGATGTCGTATGACTACAACGTCTGCCCCTTTTGGACCCACTATTGAGCCAGCGTAGGTTTACTTGTCGCGCCCATTTCGGGGGCGGTACCGAACTATACGGTTAAATGTGTCTAGAGTAAAAGGACAAAATAATAAAAATAATCAACATCATAATAAGAAAAAATAAATCACGAAATCACCTCCTCAGCACCTTTAGGCAGTGGTCCGACCGCCGAAGATGAACGAGTAACGAGTAGAACTAGAAACTATAAAAGAGTTGGCGATCAGCGGAAAGCGAGTGTAGTTTCGATAGTTTTGTCGCCGGGCTATAAGCGAGTGTGCAAGTGCGACGAGCGATTACTCGCGCCACTCGCCCGCGGTCGCTCAATCAAGCGAGCCGACCGAGCATCGCGGAACGAGTATCGCTGAGCGAGTTTATTTTTAAGAGCTAAATTTATTTTTAAAACAAAACTAGTAAAGCGAGTCGTCGGGCAACTATATATTAATATATGCATCTCTTTCGTTTGCACGGAATGTACATTTATTGTGCGTTTCATGAGAGAGAAAAATCGCCGATAGTTACTCGTTTTCTCGCCGCGGCCGGTCGGACCACTGACTTAGCTGTGTCCAAAATTATTGGTGCCGTTATAATTATGTTCAAAAAACATTTTCACCTCACCCGCTCGGAAAGATTCTATTTCTCATTCAAAATCTGAGCGCAAAACTCCATTTTGTGCTCTAGAGCACAAAGTATTGTTTAAAATTCGAACACGTCTTGTATTCAATTGTTTTCTACACTGCCAGGCGAGCCGCCCCCTGTATAGGTCAATGCCCCCACTTCATTTCCTCGCTGTGTGAGGTGAAAAGTTGTGTGTTGCACTCGGCAGCAAAGTTTTTCTGCGTCTCGTACCTTTGAAAACTTCGCATCGCTCAGGATTCTATATTTGAACCGCTCGTTTCTCTCGCGGTTCAATCTTAGAATCCTTCGCTCGCTCAGTTTTCAATTCAAGTACTCGCGCCAAAAATCAACTTTGCAGCCTTGCATAACAAATAACTATTTCGTGGGGAATTAGTTGTGAGTAGGTATAAAACGTGGCAGAGAGCAGTGGTGGCTCAGTGGTATCGGCCCCAACTAGTTGTAGGTCATGGGTTCAAATCCAGCCAGGCGCATTACTTTGTGTAATTTATTTCATCACCACTGCTCTCAAAACGGTGAAGGAAAACATCGTGAGAAAACCGGCCGGCATGTCCTAGAACCAAAACTTCGAAGACATTTGTGACATCCACCAACCCGCACTGGGCCTGCGTGGTGGATTATGGCCGACTCCCTCTCACAGAGAGGAGGCCCGTGTCCCAGCCGTGGGAACATTTATAGGCTGATTATGATGAGGTATGAAACAATTCCCCAAATAACTTGAGTTTAAAAATATTTTTTTACTAAATGTAGAACCTACACGTGCCCAAGATTATTCATTATGTCTTTTGCAGCTTCGTTTCCTTGACCCGATATATATTATTTCACTCAAGGAAAATATGTTTTGGGTTCCGTAGCTAAACCGTAAAGCTATAATTGTCAAACAGACAGCCGTGACGAACGCGAAGCGAGGCGTTTTTGTTTGTAATGTATGCAATTGTTTGAAGCCCGTCACATAGACTATCGGATCGCTTTCGCTTTTTCTATGTGACCGGATTCATTCATTCATTCACTATTACTAAGACTTCACTGTCCGTCTGTCACAAGCCTGTACGTCGTGAACCGTGAAAGTTAGATGGTTAAAATATTCATAGATGATGTACTGTTGCCACTATAATAGCAAAATGAAATGCTAAATAATAGAATAAAAATAAATATTAAGAGGATCATCTACCGAGCGCTCGTCCATACTAAAAGAAAAACGTTTTCCTACCCCTAAATGTTATCCTATCTCAATGATTTTTTAGAATGCTTCTGACACAGTAAAAAACTAGGTTTATAGGTTTTCTTTTTATTAAAAGTAACTCTTAGGCGCCTGTAACTTTCAAACTATTATAAATTTTGAAAAAAAGAAAACCTATAAACCTAGTTTTTACTGTGTAAGAAGCATTCAAAAAAATCATTGAGATAGGATAACATTCAGAGGTAGGAAAACGTTTTCTCTTTTAGTATGGACGAGCGCTCGGTAGACGATCCTCTTAAATGGGCTCCCATACAAGAATAAAATAAATATTAAAGGGGGTTCCTATACAACGGACATGATTTTTTACCATTTTTATAGATCATGGTAGGTATGGAATTCGCGCGAATACGACTCGCACTTGGTCGTTTTTTTTCTCTTGATTTCACGTGCTTGTACAATGTACATTATGATAACATTATTTTGAGACATTTCGTCGCGATAGACTATTTTCCTCAAATCAAATTAATTCAATTGGATAATCCAAAGCACTTTTTCTACATGACTACAACGTCTTTCAAGTTCTCAGAAACTTATTTACCTAATACACTCATAATTAATTATTTTCATAATATGTCTATTTTTATAGAATGTTCACCAGAAAATCGGTTGAACATTAGCATATGGCTAGCTAAAGCTATTGTTAAACAGACAGGCGTGGCGAACGCGAAGCGAGATGTTTTTGTTTGTAATGTATGGAATTGTTTGAAGCCAGTCACATGACTGGATTCAAAAAATTCCATACATTACAAATAAAAACGCTTCGGATCGCAGCCGCTTCGCCTGTCTGTTTGACAATAGCTATAGGGCCTATGCACACCACGTTTTTTAAGCGCCGTCGACGCGCGTTTCTAAAACACGCGACAAGACGCGTTTTTATAAAGCAGAGCAGTTTGTTGTTGTTTGTAATTTATACAGGTGTGCAAAAGTCTACAGGTTGCGTCTGACTTGCGTGCGAATCGCGTCTGAATCGCTACAAACGCGCGTCAACGGTGCGTTTAAAAACGTGGTGTGCATAGGCTCTAAAATAAACAATATTTTATTTTATTTAATTTATAAAGATTATGATAAAATATCAATGAGTTAATAAAAAAAATACTGTGGATTAACAGTTGTTGGAGGTCATTAACGTAGTCACTTTTATTGAATCACATAATACATATTAATATCAAATAATATAAAGTAGTTACTACAATCTAGAAGCCCAGAAATAATGGCCACTTACACAGAGACCAGACTGTCTACAAACAAAGGTATGAAAAGATATTAGATCCAAATTTTCCAAGGAAATAATATTTGAAAATCTATCAAAATTTAATAACATTGCAGCAAACAAAAGGTTTTTAATCTTCCCATCTGAGCTTCGGAAGCGGGAAAATTTACAAAACGTCTACTCGCTATTGTTTACCGTTGTATACTATGAGTGACATTATCACTGTGCTTTGTGTCCATCGCTTGTCAAGTACTGACGGCTGAACAATACAGCGGTGTAGATTACGAAGTGTAAGTGAAATTAACTTCTGTTATCGGTGATTTTTTTGTAGGACGGAAATGAATGCGTATGTCTTTTGGGTTAGTAGGACTGGTTATTTTTATAGTTTAATTAAGTAAGAGGGTGACCAGATGTGAGGTGGCAACAGGTGGAATTTTAGTCAGAATTTCAGAAATGTAAGAATAACTTTAGGTTTCGTGTTCAAGAAAAGTCTGAAGTATTTATTTTGATATGACGTGATAGCTTCTGCGATAGTAATTTCTTGAAATGTAGCCGAGGCCAGTCTTTGGATGGGTGAGCAAGCTTTGATCAACGCTTGTCTAGGCCTAACTTTGCATGGATCACCAAAGTTAAGTAACTGTTTCCGAAAATCAAATAAAAAAAAGTTTTATACACAGACAGAGCTACGTGTATAAAACTTTTTTTTATTTGATTTTGATAAGACTGTAAAGTAAAGAAGTAATTCTTAACAAATGCAGTTTTAACAGATGCTATGCCGTGATGTCTGAATAGGTGAGATAACCTTCAATATGTTTTTTTATACTTAGATTTGCAGTAATTTCTTAACCTAATTTCACTTTACCCACCATGCAAGTATTGTCCTACATACCTAAATATGGATTTAGGTAGGTAGGTAGGTCGGTAGATCTATGGAGATCTGAACTGAAAAATTGAGTACAGAAACCTGAACCCCTATTTTCAAAAAAAATATTATAAACCGCAATTTATTTGGCATTTAAGGGGTGTACTCAATAACTGAATGGCAGATGAGACAATCGATGTACAAACCTTTGTTCAGGATTGTATTGTTTTAATACAAATAAATCTGACTGTGTGCTCTCGGCCCGTGACGGACCAATGGCTTTCAATACAATAATACATAATAAATTCTACTGATATCATTGTTATGTAAATTCGGGAAATGTGAGGAATTTAATATTACCAAATGTTTGTTAATTATAATGTATGAGATTTGTTGTTTTGTTTTCGTTCGGTTTAGGTTGAATTGTTGTGGATGGAAATTATTAAACAGTGATTGTTTGAGTGAAAATCGTATGATTAAAGTAAGTACTACAGCGCCATCTATGAAGCAGATAAAGATTAAAATTAATCCTAGATTATGATTATAGAGTTCTTTGCGAGATAAGAAAACTGAATAAAAAAAAAACGATGGAATCTGTTGAATGGCAGCCACCAGAAACAACAATACTCGTCATATTTATTGAAAAAACTATTAAATATAGCCCAAAATGTCTTGACAATGTTTTTAGCAGTCCCTTTTTTTCTGTTTTCAATATTTAACACCAATAGCAAAAAAAAGGTAATTTCCAAACTTGAACACCGTAAACTAAAGTGACATAAACAAAAGTACAACTGCCAAAAAAGTCTCGAACACCAACTGAAATATTCAAAAAACGGTGTTCGAAAACGAAACGAAATTCGAACTCGGAATAACAGTGCGTCCAACCGTTAGACCGACTCGTGAAATTTTAACTAGCCGCCCGCACTGTACACTTTTATTTGCACTGACGTGTACGCTGCAATACGTCGCCTGTTTCGGTAAACTTTAGTTGCGGGTGCCCGTACAGTCAACAAATTGTTTTTGCTTACATTACACTGCGTGCCTGAATAATTGGGTAGTGTACACTTGTTAATTTATTACGGTTGATAGACAGGTAGTAATGAGCGGAAAATATTTATTGTGCATTTTTAAGTTTAATTACATTGTGAGGTTGCGTGGCGGAGTACAAATCAGGTGACGGTATTTCAGACGTGAAATATGAAGCTGTGTAATGGGAAACATGTAATTAACTGCTTTTTTTAACATGAAATATGATTGTGTTCTGAAAAATTATTTAATGTGAGTTTTCTTTATGTAAATATTTACAAACAATACAGGCAATCAAAAAGGGATAAAGTGTAATAAACTTCAAGTGTAAACATGAGATTTTCCTAAAAAAAAGCACCTCTAAAGAAGCTTTGTGTATTTTTAACTAAGTCAACCCAATCCCAGACAGATTTATCAACTCCCCAACATCAACACAGCACAAACAATCAAAGTTCCACCAACTTAAAATTCAAAAGAAAACTTAAAGAAAAGTAAATCATCCAGGTATGCGAATGTTCATAACCTAGTATAAAAATAGTAAAATAAGCACTCTGCATAATGGTTTCAAGTTTAATAATGCAGTTTGAGCGATATCGTAGCTGCATTCATCGACTAAGAAAACTTAATCCAACGGGACGCCGAGTGTCTTCTCTGGACGTGGAATTACGAATCTGGTGGAATCCTCTTCGTATATATCTAGCGATTTAAAATTTATAAACTTCATTAATATTGTTTGTCTGGTAGGGTTTTATAAAATCATAGTAGTTATTTTGAAATATGGTAGGATTCTTAAATATTATAATAAATAGTTGAGTTATATTTTGGAACTAGGATGATAATTAAACATTATACAGTTAACAAAATCTTTTCTTTGTATAATTATTATTTAGTGGTTGTCTGTTTGGAAGCGACTTGTATCTTCGAATACTTGGAACAACGAGCAATTTCCTAGTCGCCGCCAATTGAAAAGAAAAAGTATCACGAATGTCAAAATACATAATTGTAATAAAAAATAAAAAAAAAAAAATAAAATAAAATTTATTGTGTCAAACAATTTGTTTACAAATTGTTGTGTTCGGAATCTTCTTTTAGACAAATAATGTCTGTAGTAGAAGACTCCGCCCCTCCCTATTTAGTATAGCGTTTTACACAATAATTTGAAAATTTAAAAGTTTAGTCTAAAATACTTTTAGTTTTGAATAAGTCTAGATTAACAAAAACAAGAAATTATAAATTTAAAAATAAAAGTAAATTTAAATATTGTGAGTATGCGTGTATGTGTGTGTGACGTGTGTGTGTGTGTGTGTGTGTTTGTGTGTGTGTGTGTGTGTTTGTTTGTTTGTGTGTACGTGCGTGTGTGTGGTGTGTGTGTAATTGTGTATTTGAATAATTCCGTGTTATAACAATGCTTCTGTGTCCTCATACGTAAGTAGTTTTATCCACTTAACTAGTGTTTCTTTGCAATCATATTTATTTTTAGAGTGTATATTTATCTTTTTATTTATTCTATTATACAATTGAGCTGATCGTTTACGATATTGATTACATGCAAATTTGGTCTTAGTTGAGGGTATAACCGCTATGCTAAACCTCCTTCTTTTCGGGGTAATACCCACATTAAAGGGCAAAGACTTATGCTTTTTTAATATCGTTTGGACTATGTACAGCTTTCTGACAGAGAGTACATCACTGATCTGATAAAGGTCTACAGTAGGGAATCTTAGCCTTTTGAAATGCATAATCTTTAGGAGTGCGCGTTGTGCTCGTTCTAGATGTATCAATTTGGTCTTAGCTGTACCTCCCCAAACCGGAATACAGTATCCGAGCACAGATTGTACGAGTGCAAGGTAAATTTGTGTGAGTAAATTTTTAGAGTAATAGTTTTACTATTAATAACTACATATTAAGCTATTGTCAAACAGACAGGGCGAAGCGAATGCGATCCGAATACTGTCATATAAAAAGGGAAAGCGGTCCGATAGTCGACAAAAGCATTATGGAGTGCATGGTATAGCGGACGGTTACATGACCTGTGAACCACGAGTTCCAGGTTCGATTCTTATCCGGTAAGAAACGTTTTGCCTTTTGGGTTTTGCGTTTTGGGTCACGACTAACGAATTACCGTGACCCCGGAACGCAAAAGGCTATTGAAGGACACCGTGGATTTTAGTCAGTACGAGTCTGACAGTCCCTCCCGCCCTGCCCCCGGTGGGAGGACTCATTTGATGATTTTACCACGGTAAAAAAAATAACTACACACATCAAAAGTGTCTAGGGATCAACATATATTTTTGCAATAACTTTTCTCCTGATTGATATTAATTAAAATGTTCTTTAAGGATTCATCAAATAAAGTGTTATCGTTTGTCACAGTAACGATAAACCAAGTCACCTTTGCATTCATAAAGAAATTTGCCATTTTCCTAATAAAGGGATTTTTGACATTTGAACCACTAACATTAAAGTTCGAAAAAAAGACTGAAATAACAGTTTTCTTTAAAATTTTATTGGTTAACTTAAACAATTAATAATCCGTGTTTCTACCGCGAACACTAACAACACAAGAACATCGGTTTGGCATACTCAAAATGAGTTCATCCAAATCACGCTGTGGAATGGCCGCCCATGTTCGTTGCAACAACAAAAAAAGGTCTTCTTGCGACTGGATACCCTCCATATTCGGCAGAGCTCTTCTCTGTAGCATATCCCATGCATGCTCAATCGGGTTCAAGTCTGGCGACTGAGCAGGCCAGGGCAGGACATTGATGTTAGCTGCGGCGAGAGTCTGTCTTACAACTCTTGCGGTGTGCGGTCGTGCATTATCATGCATTAACTGAAATAAGGGACCGATTTGCACTTGTAGAGGAACGATGACGTCTGATACAATCGTCTCAGCATAAATTTGAGCGTTGAGGTTGCCTCTGATCCAAATCAACTCAGTTCTTCCGCCGATCCAAATACCCGCCCATACCATGATGGTTCCACCACTATAAGGATGGACTTCCTGGCAGGATTTTAATCGCTGTTGGCGTCCAGGGGTTCTCCAGTGTCGTATACGTCTTGTATCCGGTCTCATACCAAAACGAGACTCATCAGAAAAGCACACGAAACGCCATTGTTCTTCTGCCCAATTTCTGTGTTCAAGAGCCCATTGATATCGAATCCTACGATTGTGCATTGCTATAGGTGGTACCCGTAGCGGTCTTCGGGAATGAAGGTTCACTTCATGCAAGCGGTTTCTGACTGTTTGGTCGCTAATTAAGTTCCCTGAAGAGTGATGAAGCCTCACGGCTAACATCATGGCGGTTATTGTTGGAGCTCTTCGAGTTAAGATTTGAATGTATCGGTCTTGTCTCCGTGTGGTGCAGCGATACCGTCCTCCATGGCGCTCAGCCACGGTACCAGTGCTTCGGTAACGTGTCCAAAGTCGACTGATAACACTCTGACTTGTATTCAGAGCTAAAGCCACAGTACGTTGCCGGGAACCAGCTTCTATCATTCCCACGGCTCTGAGCATTTCTTCCCTGCTTAAATGACGTCGCCGCTCCATAATAACGTTGGTTTTAATCAGTAGTAGGGAAACAGTAGCACTAATAATGTCTTCAATGCGTTGTATGTTTTTATAGGGAAAATATTGACAGCTGATTTTCATCTTTTACTCGAATTTGATTTACAGTTCCTGATTCAAATTATGAAATGCACCAAAAAGGATCCATATAAATTTATAAAATCATAAATTTATTACAAAGCCACATCTCAATCTCAAGAAATCCGCATAAAAATGCTTGATCCCTAGACACTTTTGATGTGTGTATTATGTTATGTAGAACTCTTACAATGTTTCTCAGTTAATACATTTTTATATAATTTATAAAATATTTCCTCATGGAACTATAGTAGTAGTCTGTTTTTGTGTTTATCTGAGGCTCCAGAGCTTCACGAACATGATAACGTGAAAGACGTACCTGTATCGTCTGAGGAACTTTCTGCCTGCAAAAACCAAGACTATGCTTGTGCAGACTTTAATCTTCCCCATAATCGACTATGGTGATGTGTGCTACTTTGACCTAAATGCAGTTTTTCTGGACAAGCTTGATCGGCTCTTAAACAATTGCATCCGGTTCATTTTTAACCTCAAAAAATATGATCATGTGTCGTGCTATAGATCGGAGCTTAATTGGATGCCCATCAGACAACGACGTAATTTGCGTGCCTTGACCACTCTTTTCTCCCTACTCAACTCTCCAACCCCTCCTTCTTATCTTATCCCTCACTTTCAATATCTATGTACTTCACACGCTAAGAATCTGCGTTCGTCTAACAATCTTCTCTTACTTTGTCCTTCTCACAGTTCTGATTTTCTTCATTCTTCTTTTCACATTCAATCCATTCTTCTTTGGAATGCGCTTCCTCTCGTTATCAGGACGGCCAACAGTCAATTTGCATTTAAGCGGAAGTTGCGTCATCATTTTCTTCACCAATAGCAGAGTCGTCTCAATCTTCTTTCTTTTATTTGTATATATGTATATATTTATATATATATAGGTATATTTAAGTATTTGTCATAGTAAATAATTTATATATGTATGTTTATTTAAACTATATTTATTCTTAAATTTATCTTATTCTTTTTATGCACCTGCCATGTTGTTTCTCTACTGCCCTTGGTTGACTGGTAGAGAATGCCTCAGGCATTAAGTCCGCCAATGGAACTCTGTGTTGCATGAAGTTTAAATAAATAAATAAATAAATAAATAAATAACGTGAAAGACAATAACAAATTTTTCTCATAAGTAGCAGAAGAGCTTTTAAAATTACAAGACTAATTGAAATCCCTTCTCCACATTTTTCCGCACTCCAAGCCCTGGCGAAAGGCTAAATCTAGTAAATTAGTTTCATTATCACTATGTCCCAGGTGCTTCACAAGGCGCTTGTTTTTGGCGCGACCTCTCCCCTACCCCACAACTTGCACCCCCCTAGATCCGTCTTAACCAGCTTTATTAAGTTGAACTCTTTAGCTGGAGTAGTTTTAAGTTAGTCTACTGGGAGCGATTAGTTACCTTTCTTTGTTAAAGAATTGAATAGTTCCCGACGTTTTTTGCCCTTTGTATTGTGTTAAATACGAGCTTTAAGTAAAAGATAGTGGAAATCGCTTGGGAGTGTTTGCTGTTTTCGTTTAGATAAATAGTTTAGTTTAAGTTTGGGTTTATTCATCGTAGGAGTTCTTAAAGTAGAGGGTTCGCATTGTTAAAACTGTTTGCTGAATTTCAGGCTGAATTTCTTTCACTTGGAATTCCATTTTCATTAGGCTTTCAAACTTTAAGAGTTGGGAACTATTGCTAGACTCCATAAAGTAGAGTCTTATTTGGTTGGTTGGCAATGGACCTAAACCCCAGTCTATTCCATTCAACAAAAGTTCAAAATTAAAAAGGTGCTTTCAGTAACTTATTAAATACGCCACAGATTAGTAAGAATACCTATTTAGATTAAAAATGTTTACATAAAAGAAACTGAGCCCTTATCACGAGTTTTCACTATTTTACTTTACAGCGTCTTTCCAATATTTACAGCGTTTCTTTTATGGAAAAATGGAACCCTCTGGTGTGCGAAGAAGGAACTATTTTTCTTTGAAATTTTGTCAATTGAAAATGTCAAAGTTCCAGTTTACTTTACGTCAGAATAACTGAAAACTCATGATAAGGCCTCAGATGACTATTTCGACGATTATTTCAAAGTAAACAAAAAGGAAAAATAAACAAACACAACAATACTCTTAAAGCCGTCACTTGAATCCTTATCCGAAAACACATTACCGCGATAAAAACCTGATCAAAGCCTTAATTATTTCGTCAACATAATTAATCTTGAGCTCTTGGATGTCCGTGTTTTAATTAAATGACAATAACAGCGTATATTTAAAATTAATTTGGTCGCCAACCCGACATTATCGCAAGGCGAGGTGAGAGGACGCATTTATCAGCGCACACTCCAATGCTCTCGTGTAAAATTAAATGACATTTGACGTGTGGTGTAAGTTATAGAAGGTTGTCGTGTAAACCACAGGAAAAATCCATGTAAAATGTTCTTCCGTTGATTGATAAGCTTAGTATTGATTTTAGTGTGACCGCAAGTATTGTATCAACCCGTGTTCTTTAATTTGTAAAGACCACGCAGTGTTCGTCATAAGCACATGCGATATTTTCTGAAAATTAGTCCGTTTGATCAGCGGTAGGTACAGCACTTGCACTCAAAATCATAGAAACTCAAACGTACATTCCCACGGCTTGGACAAGGGTCTCTTCCTTATGAAATTAAAATATAGTCTGTAACAAGGCCAGTAGCCTTAGATAGGATATTGTAACTTGAAAGCATTCAGTACTAAATACATGAAAGACAAATACACAAACTTGCGAATTGGCTAGTGAGATACAATGCAGACTACCTTTATTTGGGGAAATAACAACTATCACCGTTTAAAGAGAACTATCCGCTACCACCCCGCTTATACTTTAAACCATCTCCAAATAGCTGGAACAAACAAAATTAAATGCAGCGTTGAAATTCGACAATGCTTTCGTAATTAGATGTCATAATTTACTAGAAGCGAGTCGACTCTAGCTCTTATGATTTTTACCTGGACTCTTAAGGGATTTTGTTACAAACAATTTGTGAGGAATAATGGGGCCACTGGTTTTTGAGGTTTCATCGCCGTTTTGTGAAATTAAGATGATAGGCTAAATTTTACGAGAGAGGATTAGGTTTCTATTATAGTGTCTGAGAAGTTAGGTTAGGATAAGATTTTCATTAATAATTTTGCCATTTTTGAGATTAGGTCTACTTATGATTTGTGGTTCATAATTTATTCGCCTTAAGAATGGCATTATTGTAACGCGTTTATAATAACTATGTGATTGGTTTTATTTATATGTATAATATATTTTGTTTTCGTGGTAAGATCAATAAAAGTCCTCCAGGGGGAACTGTCGTCTGACAGTCCCCCCAGTCAGTCAGTGGTAGTCTTACTATCTAACTAAAATCCACGGTGTTTCTTTTTTTGTTTACATTATGTTCATGCAGGGTGTCGGTTGCCTGATCCAAGTCAAGTCTGACAGTCACTTCCGTCCCTAGGTGCGAGGAGTGGCGAGGACTCATTTGATGATTTTAAAAATGCCTATCTTCTACCCAGTGTTTCATAAACAAAGCAGCTTATTTTTCAGGCTTCAACTGAAAGATAGACACACAAGCCAGACAAGTAAACAAAAAGAAAAAAAAAATCAGCAAACCGACCAATAGCACTGAATATTTCAGTCTAGTATCGGAACGTGTTTTTTTCAGTTCGTCGGGGCTTTATTTCAATGTAGACTAATACTCGGAAAACAGTGGGTTTTCTGCTAGTAATACACTTTTTGTCATAACTGTACCTAGTTGGAGGTTTTCAATTTTCATTAAAATTGAAATGTTTGTTGTTCATTTGTTTTTTGTTGTTTTGTTTTATTTGGGTTTAGTTGTTACTGAATTTGATTGAGTTTTTATGGGTATTGTTGGTTAGTTCTTTTTGTATAATTTTATATTATATATTAGCATGTACGTTAAATACCTATTTACACACGGCTTCGTGGGTGTAGAGGTCAAATATTCTCTTATGTATTGTTTTAGCGAGCAGGTGGCCCAGTGGCCTTGGCTTACGTATTGTAGATTGTGTGTTCAAACCCCTTTTTTAACCTACTTCGAAAGGAAGAGGTTCTCAGTTTTCCGGAATCTTTTTTTAATTGTGTTTCCCGATTTCTTGATGACGGATCGATTTGGAAAATTCTTCTTTTTTTAAAAGGGTAATCTGGTCACGTGATCTTGGAGAAATCCATCGAACACATAATAAATTACAGCAAATCAACGGACACAACAAATACCTACTAAAAAGGGTAAAATAAAAACTTATTGAAAAAAAACTGACTTTGAAATCGATGACAAAAAAGTGAAGGAAATAAGAAACTAAGTCATCGACTTTTATTTACAACTTTTCTTTCAAAAGTTGTACCACAGAGATTTTCTTAGTATTGAACCCAATAATTTAGATAGTAGATTAACTTAGACCGTGGTACCATAAAAACTTTTACATTTTTTTTTTCTGTTGACGTTGAAATAAGGTCTGTTTTGCAGTCACACTTTTTTAGACAAGTGTTCAACAGACGATTAAGTTTTTGTAGTTAGGCTGAGAGTGTCCAAATAATTAAGTTACAATGTCATACATAATTTACACAAACAAAACTGAACCCCTAACTTAATCTTTAACATTTTGACGTCACAAAAGAGCTCTATCTCTATTCAAACAATTAAAAATAAATAGTGTCTAAAGCTGCAGTTCTTTGCATTCAACAGACGTATTCCATCGAGTCTCTACGTAGAGTGCCCTTTACAAAGACTCTACTTTGTCAGTGTCGTTTGCTCTACATCTCATTTACTATGTCTCTACAATTATAGAGAAAGGAAGCTCGCTGTTTAATATGCAAATTAAAATTGTAGAGCTTATGATGTTGGAAAATTTCTTGTTTTATTTTAATAGGTTCTTTTTCCGTGGAAATATAGAGTATAGTCGTGGGAAATAGAAATAATTATATTTTAATTTTAAAGCTGTTTTCTGTGGAGTTGGCTCCAATAGCAGCTGATATTTGTTATATTATCTTGAAAACACTTAAATGTATGGAGTCATAGAAGAACATAGAGACATTTTCAGATTCTGTGCACAAGGAAGTTTAGTATCATCAGTAATCCAAAGGTTTCCTGGAAAATATCCCTTTTAGCGATAAGACCGCCATTGTAGATTAAGCTACTATTGCTACTACTTTACAAAAATTTTAGGTACATTCTGTTCTATTTTATAATTGACAATCTGTGTTTATGGTACACTCCTTTCTTACCTTTCGGAGAAATTTAAGCACGATGTGTTATAATGTACGAAAAATCGTTCGAAAATAAATAAATATTGAAATGGTTTCAGCACCTTCTTCTTTTCTGACGGCACGGATTGGACTGAGCGTGTCGCGGGTTCGATTCCCGCACGAAACAAATATTTGTATGACCTACAAGTAGTTGTTCCGGATCTGGGTGTTTCTGTATGTGACTTTTTATGTTTGTAAACGTACTCAAGACACTGTAGAAATCCATAGTCAGGGGAAATGGTCCAAAAAAAACTTACAACGAAAATTGCAAGTTTTTTTTTTGTGGTAAAATCATCAAATGAGTCTGTCAGACTTGTACAGCAAATTAAAATCCACGGTGATCTTACAATGGCCCTTTACGTTTTAGGGTCACGGTTACCTGATGAGACAGACCCGCGTGATGAGACAGACCCGCGTGATGAGAAAGACCCGCGGAATATAAGATAAGGTAGTAAGTAGGGTTAGAGCAGTGGTGGCCCAGTGGTATCGGTCCCGACTTACGAGTTCTAGGTCGTGGGTTCAAACCCCGCCAGGCGCAATACTTTGTGTAATTTATTTCATCACCACTGCTCTCAAAACGGTGAAGGAAAACATCGTGAGGAAACCGACATGTCCTAGAACAAAAAATTCGAAGACATGTGACATCCACCAACCACTGGGCCCGCGTGGTGGATTATGGCCCACTCCCTCTCACAGAGAGGAGGCCTGTGTCCCAGCAGTGGGAACATTATAGGCTGATGATGATGATGAGTAAGTAGGGAAGTTATTGAGTTAAGGTAGTAATTTCCAACACAAAATAATTTAGCATTGTATGAAATACCTTCTTCTACAGTACACCTGATCTCCACCCACTAACACACAAAGTCACTAATGCTATTCATATAACTCGAGACGCCACGTTGTCACCCTACATGTCAGTGTCAGAATGTGTGGAAAAGCGACCGCGACGTACGGTGTAGGGTGTCTACGTTGTCACCTCGAAGAGAAATAAGTCTCTCTTTGTTACATGTGGTTAGTGTTTTAATTGTAGTGCGAATTATTTAACATATACGTCTAGATATACACACATCAAAAGTGTCTAGGGATCAAGCATTTTTATGCGGATTTCTTGAGATTGAGATGTGGCTTTGTAATAAATTTATGATTTTATAAATTTATATGGATCCTTTTTGGTGCATTTCATAATTTGAATCAGGAACTGTAAATCAAATTCGAGTAAAAGATGAAAATCAGCTGTCAATATTTTCCCTATAAAAACATACAACGCATTGAAGACATTATTAGTGCTACTGTTTCCCTACTACTGATTAAAACCAACGTTATTATGGAGCGGCGACGTCATTTAAGCAGGGAAGAAATGCTCAGAGCCGTGGGAATGATAGAAGCTGGTTCCCGGCAACGTACTGTGGCTTTAGCTCTGAATACAAGTCAGAGTGTTATCAGTCGACAAACGATAACACTTTATTTGATGAATCCTTAAAGAACATTTTAATTAATATCAATCAGGAGAAAAGTTATTGCAAAAATATATGTTGATCCCTAGACACTTTTGATGTGTGTATTTAAAGTAGTACCCATAGCATCTGTGTCACGTTCATTTATCTTGTTTTGATCTGACTGAACGTAAATGAAATTTAGATTCGATTCGATCTTCGAGTCAGAAAATTTGGGTTTTTTAACCGACTTAAAAAAAAGTAGGTTCTCAGTTCCTGTATGTATTTTTGACCGCGATTATCTTACGTTTGGCTGAACGAATTTTGATGCGGTTTTCAGGAAAGTGTTTGTTACAATCTGAGGAAGGTTTTAAGTTTCCCGCATATATGCGTTTTGTTTGATTACATGAAGATTTTTGTTGAATATCTAAACTAAAAAGGGAAAAATAAAAACTTTTTATTCAAAAAACAAAAAACTTTTATTTCGGAAGTCGGCGGCCATAGTCAATGGAATAAAAAACAAAGCCACCGACTTCCGAAATAAAAGTTATTTAAAGTTTTTTTTTTAATAAGACGATCTAACTAGTCAAGTAATATTAATACTTTACCTACCGATATTGGCTTAAACAACAGATCCTTAATAATTTTGGAAAAATTAAAACTGCAGAAGGCGAATAAAGGTAAGCTCAGATCAAGAACTAGGCGTCAGTCTACCAGTCACTCTTCGTGTTGATAATTCTGAATCCTGATCACAGGTAACCTCTCCGAGCCTCGGAAAGCACTTTAATTCACCAGCTCGAATCATGACATCCAAGTGTAGAGATTGGTTTTAGATTGAATGACTGCCTATCTGACAGGCAGTCATTGGATCTAATATACTGGTATTCAGCCGTATTTGGTAGGATTGAAAGCTGATCCTGCGCGCCTCAATGATTTGTTCCAGTTTCTTTCGCTCTATCCAGGGCGGGAGGATATTATTCTATAATTTTGACACCTTAGAAAAACACTCAACATCTATGCTGCAGATATCTTTTGACAGGCCTTTTGGTCCAGTGGTTAGTGACCCTGACTGCTATGCCGGAGGTCGTGGGTTCGATTCCCACCCAGGACAAATGTTTATGTGATGAGCACGATCATTTGTTCTGTGTCTGGGTGTAATTTATCTGTAATATGTATGTATTTAGAAATATATAAGTATGTTTATCAGTTGTCTAGTACCCATAATACAAGCTCTGCTTAGCTTGGGACTAGATGGCGTTGTGTGATAGTTGTGGAATATTATTATTATTATATTATTATCTTTAGACCTCTCTTAGTTAATGCTAGTCTTGGTTTTATGACTCCCGCAACCAAGCCTTTAGTTCTTGACCTCCAATTTTAATTTTACGAAACTTTCCACCTAATCTAATTTCTAACCTACATAATTCTAGACGAAAACTAACACAAAAATACAGCGGTAACCATATACCAGTGGCGCAGCGTCTCGTAAACGTAACGTATGTATATTGCCGAGGAAGGTTAGTTTACTCATACATTACTCGGAGGCTTGCTTTAAGCCGCACTCATAAAGCCAAATTAGGCTTGTCTTGGGGAGTTCTACGGGTTGAAAGGATGGCGAGCTTGTTAGTTCTCGGAGCAGTGGTAACCCCCTTTACTTTTGTTACTAGAAACCACTGTGTTCCTTTATGTCTCTTTCCCTTTGAATTGCAGTCCCGCGATACCGGCAAAGTACTGCGTCCTTGGTAGAGACCTACGACCCCGCAAATGTCTCACGTCCCCGGCCGAGCCCTGATACCCCGGCAGAGTCCAGCGGCCTCCGCAGTGTCCCGAAACCGCGGCAGAGTGGTGACCCTCGGCTGTGTTGTAGGTAGCGGGTTCTCACTCAGTCAGGCAATTTATCTATCAGAACAGTTGTTATTTTTATTGTCATAAATAAAAGTAAAAACAAGCACTCGACTGATGTAAAACGGTCACAATAGCCTATAGATGCCCGCAACACCAGAGGGCGATACCTCTGCGCGTTGCTGACTCTTCAATTTTTTGCGTGAAGGTTTCTCAGCTGGGAAACTTACGACATAAACACATTTCACCAAAACTACTGACCCCTTTGACTGCCAGAACAATACTATTCCATTTTCTTCACACCCTCAAAAAGGGCGAAAAATAATTGCAGGGTCAATCAAATCAAATAATTTATAACAAGTAGGCCAGTAACGGACACTTTTGAATTGCCAAAAGAACAAATAAATTAGTACCAAAATAGTTATGGTGCTACAGTCCCAGTTACAAGACATAATAACTGTGAAAGAACCGTAGGTGCCCATTCCAAAGCGTAAATTTCTATGGAGAAGAACGGGCAAGAAACTCCATGGACACTCTTTTAGACGAAGTAAGGGTAAGTGACAGGTAAGGGATACCTCTGGTGTAGGCTTCCATAGACTACGGTGACCGCTTTCCATCTGACGGGCCGCATGCTTATTTGTTACCCTTTTGTTATAAAAATAAAAATTGTTAACCATTCTTCAGTACCGTATGTCACACTCTCAAGACTTGCCTGAAACGCATAACAAAACCGTTGCGTTTTCCTTTACAACCCTTCACTGCAATATCACCCTTAAATCCTCCACATAAGGTTGAACAAAATTTTTGTCTGTATACCTTAATTATGTTTGTCTAATGTACCTGTACACGTGTTTTGCTTAAGTTTTAATGTTGTTGGACTTATTTCTTTGCTACGTGATCGCCAAGGAAGGGTTCTCATTACATATTACTCCTATTTTATGGGGGAACTAACTATTTTGAGAGACTAAGAAGAGTTAATAAGGTCCCGGAGACTTTGACAATTTGTATTCTTACTTGGAGTTAGATGGTACAACATTAAAAGAAATAAAAGAACTGTACCCTTAGCACGAATTTTCAGTATTTGAGACGTAAAGTAAACTGGAACTTTGACAATTTCAAGTTGACATTTTTCAAGGAAAAAATTAGTTCCGTCTTCGCGCACCAGAGGCGCTGTTCCATTTTTTCATACAAGAAACGCTGTAAATACTGTAAAGTAAAAGAGTGAATATTCGTGCTAAGGGTACTGGTTTCCTTCTTTTATGGTCGAAAAATCATGTATAACTTTTTCCCGTTCTGGATAATGCAAGAGGGAGTTTCAGACACGTATTGACTGAAATCCAACCTTTTCCTTCAAATTGAAGTTTTTTTCTATGGATTTCCTGTTGATTGAAATCAAGTCCAGAATGAAGGACAGGTCCTAAGATAATAATAATAATAATATAATAATAATTGGTACTTGGAAGTATACCGGTAATATACGGTAAAATCTGTTTGGCTGCACTCCGACAGGAACTGATCTTAGAGCTGCGATTTGAACGTCTAGACTTGTAAAAAATAATACATAGGATAGTATTTGGTAGGTCTGCAGGTCAATATCCAAACACTTTTTCAAAAAGAAAATTTAATCTTTAAAAGATGCAATTTTCTAGATTGAAGTAGCAGTTGCAAATTAAAAGAAAGTGATATATTTTAAAACGTTCTTTAAAAAGGTTATTCATTTTGGAAGAACTTTAAAGAGAAAGTTCAGTTTTTAAATAAGTATCCGGATGATGACCAAAAAAAAAAATCCATGATTCGGTAAAAAATTTCCATATTCAAAATACTCTACCTGATTGGTATTCTTCTGATTCTTAGAAGACGAAAAGTCGACAAACATTTTGAACACTCGAACGATATTTTATGGATTCATAAAAAAATATTGTATTGGTAAAATTCTCGACGGTATGTGAAAATCTACAGGGATCGTCAAACGTTTATTAAGCCGAATTAAAGGATTAGGGGTCGCTCACAATGTGTTCAAAGGCATATTTGAGGATAGAAGGATAATTTGCGTGAGTGTGGCTTTTTTGACAGGAAATTTTCTTTTATTATATTGAGTTTTGACTTCGAAGTCATTAAAATAAAACATTTTAGTGCAAAAACATTGCTAAATGCTCAAAAAAAAGGTTTGGGTAGAAATAACATTTCTGACGAAACAAACGTGATGTTCAGATTATTAAACAATCAATAATTTATTATCTTTGTATGCACTTTTAATATTTATGAAAACCTTTAATAATGCTATTAAAGTTTTATTGTTTATGAGTTGATGACACAAGAAGCTTTTAAATCCTGCGTCGTAGTTACTAATCACAATTTATACTCCTCTTGATTTTTAAATTAATTAGACGTGATTTGAAATGGACACAATAGATACTCGTATCTCAAAATTTTCACACCGCATCTATTTCACTGCGTATTCCACTAATACCAGTGAGCCTGTTTCAACCTCAAATGTCCACTCCACGAAAATGCAAATAAAGTACACAAACTGCTATGTACAGACCCTAATCCAAATTAAAGGCGAAGGGCATCCGCCCTTTCCGATTCCTCCGTCGCTGGGCGGAACTCATTTACCTAAAATTGCTCCCAATTTATTAAGATTCCCAGAATAATTCCATCTTGGTCGTGGACAAATTCGTAAGCGCTATTTTGTTTGGCCAGACAAGAAATATTTGAGCGGTTTTTCTTCGAACAGTGAGTTGAATTACAATTGGTTGATGGAGTGTTTTTTGTTTAAGAAGAGTTTAATAACGGTTTTCTCATTTTTTTCTTGGGCAGGGTTAACACTATGTATGTTTTATTAGTTGTCAGTGGACCTCATAGCAATCTAGTGTCATTTTTTTTGCAAATAATTAGTATATACGTTAATAGACAATAATTCTTATTTTCTTTTTTGTAATGATCTCATCAGTTTTGATTTATGATTTTCAGTCTTTCCGACTGAAAATCATAAATTTGAATCACAAATATTTGAGTATTTATTTAAGTTTTAAAATTTTACAAAATTATATCTCATAAAACAATTTGAAATTGTGATCCTTTTTTGGGGAGAATAGGAATCATCGAATAATTTTTCTCTGGATGGAGTAGATAAATTGTCAGACACTTCCTGATTAAAACACACCTTGTTCCTTTAATTGCCCTTTGCGTTCCAGAGGCTCCATAGCTCCTACGAACAATACTGCGACCCTGGCAGACATTGACCCAATCAGTCTACGTCAGTTACGCTGATAACATTTTGAGACGCTCATGTGGTCTTTTGATCCTGTTTGTATTAAATCTAAGTTTAAATCCCCATTTCAGTCACGTCCATGTTAATTAGTAGTGTTCACCTCAAGTTAGAATTAAGTAAGGACTTAGTATACAAGTTTATAATGCTACACGTACTTAAAGTTGTTACTGTTCATGTTATCGTGTAAGACTTAGATATTATACTTGTTGAAACGTCTGTTCTTGAGTTTAGAGATTAACATTACAACAACGGTTGTGTCTAACTAGAATAAAATTGTTGTTGTGCTAATCCGTAAACCTTTTAGTTAAATCATCATTATCTGCCTAGCCTTTTCCTAACTATATTGGGGTCGGCTTCCAGTCGAAAGATGCAGCTGAATATCAGTATTTTATTTGGAGCGCCGCTTATAGGACGTCCACAACCCAAAAACTAGGTAGTACGATACCCCTTGGTAAGACTGGTTGTCAGACTTTTAGAACTTCTGACTAATAGTAACGACTGACAAAGATCTATAAATGATAGCCGGAACCAACGGCTTTACGTGCTTTCCGAGGCACGGTGGAAACTCGTTGTAACATATGGTCACCCATCAGACCAACCTCGGCAAGCGCGGCTTAACGGAAGATCGGTCTGTGCCGCTGCCATTATTTTAACCGTTTCTTTTAAATGAGACAAATACTTTAGTTTAAAACCAAAATGTGAAAGAGATACCTATAGGAGACTTTCTGTTGCGGTGATTTTTTCTCAGGCAGTCGAATTTACCGAACGCTTGAAACTATTTTGTCACTATAATCAGTCCACTAGAGGAGCTTTTTAACCGACTTCCAAAAGGAGGAGGTTCTCAATTCGGATGTTTGTATTTTTTTTTTATGTTTGTTCGGGCATAACTCCGTCGTTTAACAACCGATTTGAAAAATTCTTTTTTTGTTGTATAGGATATACTTCTGGAATGGTCCCATTAAAATTTTATCGAAATCGGACTAGCACTTTTTGAAAAATCAACATAAATCAACAAAAACCTAAAAAGTTTTCAACTTTGTCTACACCGATTACTCCGAGGTTTCTGGTCCGATTTCGATGATTTTTTGTTCGATACAGTATTATCTGCCATTTGGTCCCACAAAATTTTCATTAAGTTTGGAGCAGTAGTTTTTATTTTTAATTTTTATACATGGGCGTTGTTATTTTCCGGTGCTACGGATTACAAAATTTTAGTGCACATGTAAGAAAATTATGTATTTGACAATAATTTGGGTTGAATAGTGAAACTAAAAAGGATAAAATAAAAAACTTTTTCAAAAAAAAATGAAACCGACTTCAAAACAACCAAGTTTTAAGTTTTTTATTAATTTTCCATACAATAAACGCAGTACATACTGTAGTACATAGAGTAATGGGTGACTCGCCGTCCGATCATGGACCATGCCCGGGCGACGACGGAGCGCTCGATGATGGGCCTCAAAGAGAGCTGTATGCAATCTGATCGGGCCTCCTTAGCGGGCCTAAGCCTGCCGAGGTTGCGAGACCGTCTCATAAGGTAACCGTGAACCTGAAACGTAAAAGCCTAATGAAGAATCACCGTGGATTTTAGTCAGTACGAGTCTGACAGTAGGCGGGAAGACTGATTTGATGAATTTACCACGATAAAAAAAGTACCTACGCTGTAAATAATAATGTACGGAAGTCTTGTGCTAAAGCCTCAAGCAAAGACATTAAACTATATACGAGCAATAGACGGGACATCACGAAGAAATTTGTGATCCAAAACTTTTTACCAATAGGTAAAAAGTCCCTCAGTCTAGTAGTCGCGTTGCTATGCAACGCTTAGATAGTGCTACTGACGCACGGCATCAACAATTTTGTATGACAATTTTCCCAATGCCCGCTCTATAGGTTCTTTAAAATCTCTTTGGCCTCAAGGCTTGGATATACAAATAGTACGTCATGATTAAGAGTCCCTTGGGACCCATTACAAGTTACCAAACACTCTCAATATACATTACTTAGACTTAACTTAGCAACTATTAGCTAAGTTATTTAGTAACAGAATTGTTAATCAGGTTAAGATCAAATTGAAAGCCTAGTCGTAACATATACAATTACTTTGTTGAAGTTTGTTCCTAAGGCTGTGTAAAGAGTTTCTAAGTTATCAAGTAAGTTTTTTTTTGCCCCACACTAGGAATCTCATCTGCATCGTGGTTGTGTTTACAATAATTAAAAATCACATAGACAAGCAGTCACAAACAGCCGAAGAAGCTGACTAAGCATACTTTAAGTCCTTCCGGGGTCGCGGGACTATCTCATCAGGTTACCGTGGCCCTGGAACGTAACTATTGAAGGACCACCGTAGATTTTAGTCAGTACAAGTCTAACAGTCCCAATCATCTCGCCCTGGGTATGGGAAAAAAAGGGCACCTATTAGTAGGTCACATCAATATTTGTATGTCCTCCAGGTTTTTACTTTGCACTAAATACTTCACGAAACTTTTAATGAGGCATAATAATCAAGCCTATGAAGAGTTTAATAAAATCGAATGTTTACTAATATAAACGTTTCACAAGTTCAATCTACACTTCCAAAGAAAATAATTCTCAAACTTACAAAGGACCCAACATATTCATACAAGCAAGTAACTAGACCCAAAATCAGTTCATACCCTTTGGGTCCCAAATAATAAACGAGCGAGCAATTGCCCCAAGTTCCCTACTACGTCACATTATAGCTCTAACTCGGCTACTCGGGCTATGTCGGCTATATTCGTCTATACTCGGCTATATGGGGCGGCCTGTAAAGTTAGCTCGTAATTCGTCGACTACCGTCCCCTTTAGGTCACGTTCTATGCCCTAAATTTAAAGGAAAACACTCCAATAAGTTGTGCGCCAACTGTGGGTGGAATATACGGAAGGACATTTTGGAGGGAATCGCTAATGATTAAGAAATTTTCCTATACGTGTGGTCCAAAATGTAACATGCGTACTTTTAATTAAACTATTTATTACTTCAGAAATTTCTGCCAATAGAAGATACGAAAATGAAATGTAATAGTGTGTGAGAAACGGAAGAGGAATGTCTATTTATTTCATTGAATATAAAATACACAGATTACAGATATTTTATTAATTATTGAACATCTAATAATTAAAGTGTCACGAAGATATTTTGTGCTGTTCTCATCGCAACATTCCTTGCTAATTGGCTATAAATCGCTTCGATTTACAAATAAGAAAAATACATGTATTCCTTTCTGAAATCAGGCGTCAAATACTTAAAGATGCTTTAAGACCTTTGTCAAACAGACAGGCGATAGCGAACCGAACCGAATCATGTCATATAAAAATGCGAAAGCGATCCGATACTCTATGTGACAGGCTTCAAACAATTCCATACATTACAAACAAAAACGCTACGCCACGCATTCGGTTCGTCTGTCAGTTTGACAAAGGCATAAAAGATTATATTAGATTTTTCAGAAAAGAAAATGTAAGCCATAATATTCCTCCTAGGTTAGTTGATGACAGAACATAGACAGAGATGAACTTGAACCTATCGTACGTGTTAATTTTGCTGTCATACAGTCACATACCCACAGCTGTTGTATTGTCTAACGTCAATAAATGCCTTTTCTTTCTTTCTTTCTAACGTCTCGGTCTAAAAATAACACGCCCGTGTCTTTCCAAATTTTATTACGTCTTCGCTTTCAGTATGTACTCCTCATGTTACGCCAGTCGGTGTAAAAGTTCAGGAAAAATCGCTTAGCGACGTGAAATACAGTGTAAAAGAAGTTTAGACTTTTATAATAACATCGTTGCAGTGCACCAGTTTTGCACTTTTTAACCGACTTCAAAAAAAGGAGGAGGTTATCAATTCGACTGTATTTTTTTTTTTTTTTTTTTTTTTTATGTTTGTTACCTCATAACTTGCGACTGGGTGAACCGATTTTCATGATTCTTTTTTTATTCGAAAGCTAGTGCTTTCCGTGTGGTCCCATTGTCACCATTTCAGGATCTGATGATTGGATCTTGGAGAAATCGAGGGCAACCCTCAAATTTTATTGGCTGACACGTAGTATTTCGCAAATCTTATGAAATAATTCAAGTATTTGCGTATGGAAATCATCATCTCATGTACCTGAGCTGATGATGGAAGGTACAACTCCTCAAGTAAGAAAACTATGTTTGTGTTCGCATATCTCCGGAACTACAAGTCCGATTTAAGTAATTCTTTTTTTGTTGTACTAGGTATCGTTCAACTTAGGGAATACTGCAAATTTCATCAAAATCGGTTCAGTAGTTTTTGAGATAGGGAATGAATAAAGAGATGTTAACGATGTTATTACCGGTGCTACGGATTACAAAATTCTAGTGCACAAGTAAGAAAATGATATATTTGACAAGAATTTTGGTTGAATATATATTTAAACTAAAAAGAGTAAAATAAAAACTTTTTCTAAAAAAAATGTGACCGCCTTCAAAAACAACCACAAAAAAGGGTAAAATAACCTACAAAACTTTTCTTTCGGAAGTCGGTGGCAAAAGAGACAATGAAATTAATAAAAAAAGTCACCGACTTCCGAAAGAAAAGTTTTGTAGGTTATTTTACCCTTTTTTGTGGTTGTTTTTGAAGGCGGTCACATTTTTTTAGTAATTTAAAGTCTTGCGGGAAAAAATAAATGGTGTAACACTTGCGACTCTGTTTACACGAAACTTTAATGCCCAGAGACGCTAGCGCGAGTGAGCGACAGACGAAACAAACGTCATGTAAATACCTACTTCAATTTTAAAATTGAATGTTTCATTTCCCGTTTAATTTTTAGTCAATGTTTTCGTGCTAGTATAATAAACGTCCAAACACTAGTACGTACTGAACCTTAGTCGCAGATAAAATGCTAGATAAAGAACTATTCCAGTATGGTACCTTTTTTTAGCTTCTTAAAATCATCAAATGAGTCCTCGAACACAGGGCAGGACAGGAGGGACTGTCAGACTTGTACTGACTAAAATCCACGGTTCAATATCCCTATTCCGGGGTCATGGTATTCGTTAGTATCGTGACCCCAGCTGGCTTCGGTCCTCTAGGAGGGGGGAGCCTCAATGGACCATAATATTTATAAGCGCTAGGTATTCAAAAGATTGTCCGGTCTGTAACACTTATTATTACTAATGCTTTCAACAAAGAAAACTCTATTGAACCGATACCATAAGTAAATATCAAACTAGCCTTAATGACCACATCCAACACAGGTTGACCTATTTAACATTGTAAGTCTCACAACTCTGACCGA
Source organism: Agrotis clavis (assembly GCA_954870645.1). Taxonomy (NCBI): domain Eukaryota; kingdom Metazoa; phylum Arthropoda; class Insecta; order Lepidoptera; family Noctuidae; genus Agrotis; species Agrotis clavis. The sequence continues at coordinate 25,533,801 of OX940921.1, forward strand.
ACCACAAAAGAAACAAAACAAAGACGTACTTACTAACAAAATCAAAGGAAAACCACAGATTGAATATAAAATGGAAGTACAGTCGAAAACAAAGGCATTAATATCAAAGCTCTCGATACAGGAGCGTTATAAATTATTATTGTGGATATTCTGTCTATTGTGGCAGAACCTTTGATTTGGAAGAAGGAAAAGTGCTTTAAACAATTTTATGTTTTTTTAATTGTAAATAGTATCTTTGTAGTAGTGAGGTGTAGATTTTAGTGAACATCCGCCATAAGTCTTTTCGTTTTTTTTTTTTAAATATCGTTGCCTCGCACTACGAATTTCTCCTGTAAAGTGGGTGCGTTTGCAAACATAGAAACTGACATACACCAAAATCCAGACCTGGGACAACTTTGTACTTGCAGGTTTTACAAATATTTTTTTCATGCAGTATTCGAACCAGCGACACATAACGCAGCAGTTGATCGCCCAGAGACTGCTGGACACATTTATTAAGAACACATTATAGAAAATCTACGCTACCATGACAACGATTTATTATAAAACCATCTTTTTGCAAATCCTGAATCACTTTCCAAAATCAAAATCAAAGCATTTATTTCAAGTAGGCCAGTTACAGGCACTTATAAATTGTCATAGACAAATAAAAATGTAATTAAACATTAAAAAGTTATGGTGCTACAGTCCCAGTCACAAGACATAAAAACTGTGAAAGTACCGTAGGTGCTCATTCCAAAGCGTAGATCTCTATGGAGAAGAATGAGCAAGAAACTCCATGGACACTCTTTTTCAATCGCCAAAATTATTACAGATCTTTTGTTACATCATTCATCATCAGATGCTACATTATGTGAGAACGATGTGGCAAGTTATTAGTGTCCATAGAAAATATAAAAAAGACAATTCAAAAATAAAGTTATCAATAATTAAAATAGACCGTGGCAGCTAAGGGATGACCAGTCCCAACTGACAGCGTCCGTTCACGAACATGACGCATATATTTATATCCATTATTTTCTCTCACATTAACAAAGTATTACAGCTTGCAATCATCATTACAATGTTTTACACTCATAAGCCGTTCACTTACACTCTAACCCCGCCTATAACATTACAAACAGTAACAAAAACTGTCAAAACATAACAAGAACTTTAATTTTCACTCTTAATCAATCTCAAAGGCGGTTTCTTATTAATTTCTGCGCTAAATCACCTTTACGATGGAAGCAAAAAGATTCAACCCATCAAGCAACGTTGCAGTTTTTATGGGGTCCTACTAAGGGAGAAACTCACTTGCCTTTCGAAAGTACTGACATAGTTTACCACTACTGTTCCTACTCCGTGTAAACTGGGCCGCAGACCAGAGGTGAATTTCCCCCTAACCCACATTCTTGGACGATTTTCACCATTGTGTGTTCTATTGTGCTTACACTTTGTGTATCCGTTAACAAGTTCGAGTGATATTGACAATTGGAAGACGCGGTGTGACAGCAAAAACAATTACTTTCTTTTTATCTTTGAATTGTACTTTTACTTCATATTAATCGTACTTTCATTATCGTCATCAGTCGGAAGACGTCTACTTCAAAGACCGTCTCTTAGACCACCACAACGCGGCAACGAGCGAAACTCTGTGCCACGTGCATCCGTCGGTTGCCCGGGACTCTCACTAGATGTTGTCAGTATACCTTGTGGGAGGCCTACCTTTACGATTAGACTTAAGTATAAAAGCTTTTTTTAAGATCGAAGATAGTCAGCTAATTTGGCAAAATGATCTCAAAATAAGAAAATGGATGTGGTCAAAAATACTAAGCTGCTTTGACTAACAAATCCAGCATTTCGACATTGTAGATAACTGTATAAAGTGATATCTTCTCTTTTATTCCACTTCTTTTCCAACCAAGACCTTGCAAGGCTATCCACCACAAATAAAATTGTACTACCAAATAAATTAATCACGTCTCAGACGACTTTCGTTCTAGAATCTTCGGTAAGGCCCCCTTAATCCCCCGTCAGCGAGCCGGGCTCCGGAACTCATTTACGGTGAAATAAAAAGGGTTTATTACATATTTTTATTTGACGTTGGAAACTCTAGGATGGCTTAAACGTTACTAACTACAGATTTAAGTGTTTCAGCGGCCACTGCTCTGTTTTCAGTTAATTACGGTTGTTCTTGTAATGCGGGTATTTGTGGAAAATTATGTTGTTTACGAGCAGTCTGTCTCGTTAGTTGAAAACTGGGTTGTAAGTTGTAAGATTTGTTTGTTGACAGAAGTTGAGAAATCGCATTATTATTAAGGTCATGTGAAATTTTATACAATTTTTTGAACTTGCATAATTTGGAAAGAAAATTGATCATTTTACAGAAACTATAATTCGTAATCAGTAGTAACTTCCTGCTGATTATTTATTTCGTTAAAAATTACTTTTTCCATAACAGAGCAATAAGAAGTTGTGCCTGAAACTCTTTACTGCAGTTCAAGAACTTGATCGTTCACATCAATAAATTGTAAAACTGGAAATTGACATTATATTTTTCAGACAATCCCGTTGATTACTGTCGTGTTGGATGACTTGCAATTTTAAATTTCACATTATCAGACTTTTTTTGATAATATAGAAGGAATGTTTCTCCTCAATATTTAATGTCTCATCGGAACGAACTAACCCTTTCATTATACTAAAATAAAGATAACACAACCTCCCTGCTACCTCACTAACTCAAAACAAAGCCATTAGCTGAAGCTACACAAATCACACTTTAAAACCATGTACAACATGCAAACGGGGTCCTCCCCACGTAGTCTACAAGTTGGCAAGGAAATAGGCACATTAAGATAAACGTAGTAGATGTTAATTTATTATTCGCAGTACATTGAGTACGTCACGACTTGGTGCGGACGCTGTAGCTCATAGGACTGCATAGTAATGCCGGGAATTTGGTGGGTACTGAATAGGTAGGTAGCTGGGAAGTTGTACCTTTAGCTAAGTATACGTAAGTATGGCATGTTCATAGAGTTACTCCTTTATTCATTAAAGTTCTGCAACTGAAATTAATTTACAGAATGTGTGTGCAATGCAAATTCTATCATTGAAAATAAGACATTCGTGCAAGTTATTGTTACTGAATTAGCCTGATTAGATTAAAAAAAAAACTAATAAAATTCAAGCTATAAGGTTGCATACAGAACTCAAAAGAAACTTCAATAAGTAACGAGTTATGTCACTTTTCCGTAAAAGAAAAGATTTTTTACTTTAAATTGGAGGAGCTCGTGGCTAAATAATAATGGCAGAATTACTCAATTGGAAAAGATTCCTTCGAAATCCGATTATAGAAATTGGGAACAACCGTTCAAAAGGATTTAATCGAACATATTAGACAGAAACACAGCGCGTTTACATTGGGTACTTTCAAACGCGCGTTTTGCTAACGTGCGTTTTTAGCACCAACAATATTTATCAAATTGGAAGCAAGATGTCATATTGTAGTGTAGAAAATGCAATCGTATAGTGTGTACGGGTGACGTCCTAAAAAAGTAGGTTGGTATGGGATGTTACTGATCACAATAGGTAAAAGTTTTATAATAAAGAAATAAGAAAATCTCGAACTGTTTATATTATGTACTAGCGCATAACATGAACAAGAGTCTATTTTGCCTGCACCGACCAGTATCAACCGTAGCGATCTGTATGCTAACCACAACCTGCTTCTTTATGAAGACACCCTACGGTCGCAACGCAATGTGTAGGTACTACCTCGAAAAAAATAAAAAAGAAGAAACGTCTTTTGCAACTCAACATCCAATTACATCGCTTTCGAAATCCAAAAACTTTTCACTCATCAATTAAGGTATTAAATCCGTTGGACAATAAACGGGTTCCCGTCTTCCAAAGTTCTCAGTTGCCAATTCCCATCGATCTGTAAGTCGAAGGAAACTCAGTTTCCAAGTTTTGGGACTTCAATCCAAGATGATTGATAGTACGAATGTTCTTGCTTCAAAACGTGGGTAATTTTAAAGGGAGAAAGTAATTTGAAAGTTGGGAATTAATGGGAATAATTTTCGGGTTTCGAGCAAGTAGTTACTTCTTGTAAGTTATTGATGGAAGGTATTGATAGTTTAGGGGTAATTAGACTTCGGTTTTGCTGAAGTTTTCCTTTCACAGGTAGACTTTATGTTTTTTTTTTTGGGGTTGGGAAATCATCAAACCACTATACTCCCTGTTTGGGTGTAGCGGATCGGAGTATCAGACGTCTGCGGACTATAACTGTTTCTTCTACGGATCTGTGGGTTCCAGTGACGCCGCAACTTTTTCATACAATTCATTTATAATGCATTGTGCCACAGCTGTAGCTAAACTGGTATAATTCACAGAGTAATGCTTAAATAGTTTGTGTTTCGTGAAAACACTTTTCAGTTAATTCCCTGACTATTCCGTACATTTTGTGTACGATGTACGCAAAATTTTACAAAATCCTTGGTATTAATTCAAAACAAAGCTTGTATTCACCGAAGCCACACAATAAACAACAAATGCTGACTATTCTAAAGTATTAAACACCAACATGAATATTTTCAACTTTACATTTTCAACATGTTTGAAAACTACACAATACCATCGCTAATTCCCTCCACTGTTCTACCAACATGTTGCAACAAAGAGCTTAACATTAGCTTCAACAGCTTAAATACGAGTAGTACAACATTTTGTGCGCAAAACTCCAAACTATGCACTAACAAAGTCAACTCCACATTCTTGCTAACTAATCTTACGTGGAACATAGGTAGAATATATTTTATAGATAGCTCATTACATACCCTATGAGACGATGATAATATTTATATGTATAAACGGTATCTACCAGTTTATGGAAATCTAATAAGCGTAAATAAGTTTTTTTTTGATGTTGTTTGCTTCAATTTATTTTTTATTTTGTCTGAGACACATTTATATCCATAATTTTGTTAGTAGCAATAATGCTTATTAATTTTTCGGTCTAGTACCTATTGTAGTCCTTGTTCTTAAATGAGACCATTTTTTCTGATAAATAATCGTCATGTTATGTAAAAGACTTATCTATTCTGTACCCAGTCTACAACGCAGTATGTTAACAAGCAGTTTGAATATCCACAGATTATAAAGTAAGAGCAAAACAGTGTAGATGCTGTCATGCATAAAACGTTAAGAAGAATCGATTGAAAAGTTTCTGGAGTTAGCGATCTTTGTTCTCTTTTTATACGGGGTTGAAGTTGGAGTGATAATGTGCGGAATTTAAGACTGTTTTGTTGAAATTTTGGGTAGGTGACATGATTATGTCGTTTTGTTTTTGGCAAAGGCATCTACTTTTATAAAATTATGGTAAGTTCATACTTCGCAGCACGTAGATAGAATCACTAAATTGGCTTAAATTTGGCTACAAGTTAGGTGCATTTAGTAACATCCAGCAGTTTTTGTATCGTACAGACAAGACACACAAGACACGATCATCATCGTTATATCAGTCCATCTTGGTCAAAACGCTTCTACTGAGCATATAAAGGCGCTCCTTCACCGCGAGCATTCACCTGTAATGTACCTAACGTTACAGATTCGAACATTTCATCGGTGAGGGAGAACAATCGAGCATCACAATGCGCGCACCTTGTATCAAATCTATACTAAATGTACGCGAATGCTCGTCAGTCAGGGAGGTAGTATTGTAATTAATGCTCAAAGTCGAATCTATAATGTTACATAACACGCGAATTCTCCCGGTGAGGGAGCGCCTTTATATGTATTTATAAATTAATGTTCATGCTTATTGTGTAATTACGACAAGTCATGTGCATTAGAAAACAAAATACAGAACAAACAAAAAAAAAGCTACTTCTAATCAGTTTTTTCAGTAGTGGACATCCTACGGCTGGTATGACGATGATAGAAAAACAATCCGTTACAGTGGAAGCTAAACAAAATAAACCAAGCAAGAAGCTACATTTTTTCTCAAACACTACACAAAGTGTGTTGGTACCTTGGTATTTATCATCTGAATGGCGTTTCGTACACATGGGGACAACTGCTCACGTAATGGCGCCACTAGCCCTGTAATGGCACGCAAGTGTATCACTGTTTCTTAGATTTTCTGCTCATAGTTTTATTGGCTTTTGTGAAAATATTGTGACTTGAATGTTTTTATGTAGTATTTCGGGTGAAATATGTTTTTGGCTTTTTAGCTGATTTATGAAGATTTAAAGATGAGAAATAAAAAACTATACCCATTATTTCAAATGGAGCTTTTTCATGTCAGGGATCCTTATAACCTTAAGTTGCAGATACTCTTATATTACTATAATTATGCAACACGGCTAACTAATGGTGGTCAATTTGCTAAACAATTATCTTTGATTGAATCCCCACCTATCTGTATTCTAGCTTGATAGAGTAAAACAGACGTAATATCAAAACCTACCAACCAGGCTATCCGTCCAATAAGTCTAAAAAGTAATAATAATTCGTACCCTAAAATACTTCCCAGCTCCCAAATTTTCCCGATACTTACATAAAACAGGGTACTATATGGGTAACAGGGCCAGGTGCGGTGTGAATTCCCGATGAGTGCCAAAACTGTGAACTAGGACGCTAACAAGGCCATTTAATTAATTTTTAATTGATTTGGAAAAGTTCGTGTCGAAGTACTGTGGGTATTGAGGCCGACGGGAATTTTTGCCCGGGATTTTTCTCAAGTAGAGGACTAGTTAGATTTTTTTTCCTTTTTTTGGTTGACGTCGAGTTAGGCTTTGTAATTAGTTTGATTGGATCGAATGAATATTAATTAGTTCGTGCTGTTCCACTAAATTCTTTTTAGAAAATTGTAAAATAATTTTGGTTTTCGAGAAAAATATTTAAATTGATGTTTTTTTTTTGCAGAACGTAATAATTATGCGAAAAACCTACTTTTGAAAATATTTTATTAAGAGGCACGGCAGCCCCCCCAGCCAAGTAAAGCAAATAGCACAGCCTTATCTCGAAGCGACTTACTTTTCACACTATTATACAATAGATTTATTATACAACGTGTAACGCCAAAAGCGCAAACCTCTAGTGAGGTAACTCAGCCCATGTTACTGAACAATTTTTGTTGTAAGACTTTTGGAAATTCGCAAAAATTTTGTTTTTCATACAGATGTGCCCGACCAATTTCTCATTTTGCATGAAAAACCATTTTTTTGCGAATTTCCAAAAGTCTTAGAACAAAAATTGTTCAGTAGCATAGGCTGTGTTACCCCACGAGAGATTTTGCGCTTTTGGCGTTACACGTTGTATAGCGACACTGGACACGGTGTCACTCTGTACAAACTCAAAGGAGAAGATTAACAAAAAGTAAGGTTTAAGTTTGTACAGGCCGAAACTATAACTTTCAGGATGTCTCAAATGATACAAACGTTCAAACAACTTTTAGAAATGACTAGAAAATTAATCATTTAACTCAGACGTTTCTAAAATGGATAAAGCTATATAAATTTGAATGGTTTCAGATGGAATCATTTTTTACTTTGTTTGTACACTGAACTTTACCTTACAAGACATAAACTGCACAAATACGACAGTTGCACAAAGATTATGGCGTCCGGGAAATGTATATTGTTTGGTAAATTAACCGGACGACGTCGTTTTAATATCGTTCTTGTGATTACCACTACCGAGACCATCTTTGGCCGTTTTCCAACTAGAGTACCGTGTAACTAGGTACTTGTTCTTAGTAAAATATCGGCACCGTGTTGGTTGTGCGAATATTTTAAAGGATGCTGGGAGACTTAATTTCCCCAATGATTTGGAGGAAGACAAAAATTTGCGCTGCCGGTGCTTGTGATGCATTGCGAAATGCAGGAGAATCAGGTCACGGATTTGTTTGGCTCTCGTGGGCTAAGAGAATGTATGTATTTTGTCTTTTAGGATAATAATCTGAAATAATATTGAAATTAGCTCAAAAACCTTTAGATTTTAGATTACTATTTATCATGTAAAATCAAATATTTTCACTGAAAAATTTCATAATTCAGAGGCTTTTTTCCTGACAAATTACTTCCAAATATTCATAGGCGTTTATAAGGGAACCGACTTCAAAACCAAACAAAAAAAAAAAAACAAAGCTTTTCTTTCGAAAGTCGGTGGCTTTGTTTTTTTTTTATTTCGTTGACATAATGGCCACCGATTCCGAAAGAAAAGTTATTTTAAAGTTTTTTTTTGTTTGGATTTGAAGTCTGTTCCCTTTTTTTCAAAAAGTTTTTTATTTTTCCCTTTTTAGTTGAGATAATCAACAAAAATCTTCATAAAATCGACGTCTTTGAAAATTTACAATCCTATTAAGCAAAACGGATCTATGTGAGCAACATCACAAGATATCCATTATTTTTATATACTAAAACCTTTCCTAGAATGTAACAAACACTTTTATGAAAACTGCATCTAAATCGGTTCAGCCAAACGCGAGATAATTGCAGACAAACATGCAATCGTCCCTGAAAATCTACGATCCAAGTAAGGAAAACGGATCCACGCGGGCAACGTCACGGGATATCTATTAGTGTTATATACTAAAACCTTCTCCAGAATGTAATGAACACTTTCCTGAAAAATGCATCAAAATCCGTTCAGCCAAACGCGAGATAATCGCGGACAAACACACATACATACATACAGGTCGAACTCTGAGAACCTACTTTTTTTTTGAAGTCGGTTAAAAAGGTATGTTATTTACAAGTAATCTATTTCAGCAACTTCGTTGCTTTATTTTTAAGTGATCTTGTTGGCAACATAATATAATTATGATTAATTCTATGATTTTACATAATTTATTTTATTATTTATTTCCCCGTTAGTTAAAATGATAGATAGCGTGAACGTCATTGTTCACTATCGAACTTCAACCTCATACGTGTGAAACTCGACGGATTAAAGTTATCCCTACGGATTAATTAAAAAGTTCTTACTGATACCTACGAAGAAAATCTCACCGATTTCATCTGAAAGAAGTCTCTCTGTGAAAGTATTTTTTTTTTGTGAAAACTCATTATTTCTTATTATTTGACTTTAGCACTCTTTAAAAACTTTTGTGAATATTATTTTAATTAATTAAGTTTTAATTTCTTAAAAGTAATCAAATCCTGCCTTCAAGGCAGGGTTTTTTTTCAGGCCAGGTATATTGTTTTTTTTAATCCATTGGCGTAGTATTACTTTTCATCAAAATCGGATTCGAGGCTCTTTTTCGCTATTCCTCGTTCGGATAAAGCCATCTAAACCCAGTTGAAAAAATCCTTTTGTTTGTGATCGGACCAACAATGCAAAAATTGGTTGTGCCAGTCCGTTCAAAATGATTGATTACTCTGTTACATGTACAAATATTTCCAAGCAAGCAGTACATACTCGTAGTTGAACTATTTTTCGCAAACATCGGCTTCTATCCTCTCGTCCCAGCAGTAAATATTGTTGGCAGCGCCATTCAATGGCAGTAGTGGTCAAATTATATGTTCGGACTTTACACTGAACGAGATGCATTCCTTGCATTTTGTGATGGGGTTCCAAGTTACAAGCGGAGCGGGTAACATGAAAACATAAGAAAAAGAGCTAATATAAGAGAGAGAGAGCCTTGATTACTACTCCCTCTTTTTCATGATAAACCTAACTAGGGGAATTCATAAAAGTTCTGGTAAAGGGGACTGTCAAGGTACCTACCGAGAGAATCGGGTGGCTTTTAGCAAGTACGTGTCTGAGAGTCCTTTCTGCTCCAAGCACGGCGAGAGGACTCATTGATGATTTTTCATTATAAATATATATAAGGTTTTTTTTTATAAAAATAAACGTATACCTAAATAGAGGCAGGTTTGAAGCGGCAATCGAAAATATTAATTTGAAAGATATGGGGTAGGCCTTTTTCCAGCAGTAGGAAATGAACAGCTAAAAAAAATAAGTGGCCAGACCCGGTACTAGTACTCCTGAGATTGGGGCTACAGTTTTAATGTTACATTAGAAAGTGGTTATGAAACTAATTGTGATGAAGGATACTTAGTGAACGTTATAATTACCCATTTGGACTTTCGACCTTCAATTACAATTTATTTTGATTAGGTTGATAATTACTTTTAGTCTATCGAATGGAACTAATAAAAAAGGAAATTTGTAAAAAGGGCGTAGGTATTTACATTGATTTTTATAGCGCAATTATGATTATGCATAATTATTTTACTCTAAATAAAATATTTACGGGTAATTAAAGTAACAGCCGTTTCGCTTGTGACTTGGCACATAATTGTAAAGTGGAACTTTTCCAATAAATGTAACGCGAACGAGGGACGAATGTCTCTGCGGTCACGGCTTGCATTGTTACGCGCCCGACGTCATTGATTTAGACCCGGTTCTGACCGGTTCTAACCAGTTTTAAGCGGTTTCATCTGCTTTTAACCGGCTTTAATCTTTTAACCCGCTGTCCGCTTTGTTATTTGAATTGGAGGGTCAGGTGTGTGGGGTTCTTCAGAAGTTTTCTTTTGTTATTGATTGGAAAAGTAACCGGTTCCCTGTTTGTGGTCGAAGGGTTAAGGCTCTGTTTGGTTGTTATAATGGGGTATTAATTTGGGGTGGTAGTAAGGGTTGATGGGTTGAGTCGTTTTAATCATTATTATTGATGGTTTGGTTGTTGGTTTCATTGTGTTTTCATTTTCGTGTGTTTACTTTGATGAAAGTAAATTAGCGTATTTATCATTCCTACTATGTTTATTATCTTATTCTGCTTTGAATTATAATGACTAGTTATTGACAATGTTAATTTAATAACTTATTCCTATAATGGTGTTTAAACCTATGTGGATTGGGGTGCTATGACAGGAAACCTCCACGTGCGCCCGTGGACTGGAGTTCCCTCTCGGATACGTCCGGGGGGAAGACCAGTTTTTCGGGCCGGTGCACCCTGGGATGCGGGCAAAAACTCTTCCTTAGGCACTGTGTGCCTAAGGGGTCTCTTTGCCCGTATGCGAATAGCCTGTCGTGTGGACGCTCCAACGCGTGTCCCTCTGATTAGCAGAGGGCACAGCGGTGGAGCGGGCTTGCGGACGGTGAGTTTTGGGTAGCTCGCCGTCCGACCAAGGACCAAGCCCGGGTCGGTGGCGCGTCGTGTTTCGCGCCAAATGCCTGCTGGGGTCGCGGGTTTTTTCTTAACCCAGGTTACCGTGGCCCCGGAACGTAAAGGGTATAGGAAGGAACACGGGTGGATTTTAGTCAGTAAGAGTCTGACAGTCCCTTCCGCCCCACCCAGGGCGGGAGAACTCATTTGATGATTTTACCACCTAAAAAAAAAAAAAAAAAAAAAAAAAAAAACCTATGTGGATAACTTATTCCCAAATTATAATGATTTGTGTACAATAAACAAGCTGCTATCGAAACCTTTGTACACTTTTATTTCTAGGAAATAATAATATTATTTTCGTTGCACTTTTTTTCCGAAATTATAAAGCTCAAAGTTAATCTGACTTAAGCCGTGAAATAACTTTTTTTGCACCACCGTAGTGACAGACACTGATCCAATGTTATTTGTTTTCGACAAAAAATAAATAAGACGCAACTACAATTTGGTGGAACCCATCAAACACCTGATACCGTGTCCAAACTTCTCATAGAAAAAAGTTATGGTGCAAGTGATGGGAATGTAGATAGCAGTAAACAATATTATGTAAAATAATTTTAGTAGTTGGAGCATTTTTAATTGCACTCTATTTAGTCTCGAAGCAAAGATTAGATCTGAGATGAAGAAGGATAATGATTATGGGTGACTTGCTGTCCAATCATGGACCATACCCGGGTCGACGGCGAGTCGTGTTCCACGTGCGCCTAAAAGAGCTGTCAGAACAATTTCGGGGCCAGAGAGCCAAAGCCTGTCGGGCTGCGGGACAAACGAGCTACCGTGACCCCGGAACGTAAAGGACTATGAAGGACACCGTGGATTTTAGTCAGTACAAGTCTGACAGTCCCTCCTGCCCTGCCCTGGTTGGGAGGACTAATTTGATGATTTTATCATGCTAAAAACAAGCCCAGAAGCGAAGATGAGACCCAAAATGGAGCGAGCTCAGGCTTCCTCAAAGAAAAAACTGTAACCACTGCGCACCGGCGACGGAACACAGTAAAAACTTTTTGGCACTCTAGTGGTCATGAACCAGGTTGCAGTGGCGAGGTCTAACCACTGTCAGTGGGATAACTCAGCCGTCACCTCAGGTTATTATATTGCTGTCGTCGCCCGGTGTGGATAACTACCACCCCTAGTGTTTGAAATGAAATGGATTTGATTGGTTTCGTGATAGAATGAAATATAAAATACGTAACAACCTACTTCATTTTTTACTAGGGACGCCCATTTTCAAGTTTCATCGCCATTTTCGTATTATAATTTTCAAGTTTTATGAATTTAATAACTTATAATACGTGTTCCTTGTTTTTTCAAAACGTAACTGACTGACTAATGACACTTGCAAATTAGGGATGCTGTCAACATGAACATTTAATTTTGTCTTTCTCCAAATCCATTTTCTCATCCGCGAATCGCCTCTAACTTATACTTAACCCAAAAAAACAGTACACAGCAAGTATACATTACAGATTATATTTTTTTCTAATACCCGTCACGCGACACCACAGGTCAGTGTCGAATATAATTTTCCTCGTTAACTGGTCGCAATTCGATACCTATAATCGAGACCAAGTATCGATAACGGAAACCTTAGAAAGTTTACAATAAATGGAAGGGAGAGAAGGTTCACTAATATGAACTTGTAAAATGAAAATCACTTCGATTTTATTTTTTTGACTTTATTTGACGCTACTTAAAGTTTATTATTACATTATTTCTAATTATGGATAACTTACTAATATGTATTTTAAATGCAAAATTTTGTGGAGATTTATGAAAATTTTGTAATATTCTATGCTTACCAGTATCGCCTATAAATTACACGTAGTAAAATTTTGAAGCTTACATTACAGGACAAAGATCTTTTTTTGTTTTTACCACCTTCAAAATTGTATAATTGCTGAAGTGCTGACACCTACCAGGACAAGGTTACTATACTGCATATTAAAACTCATACTCATCATTACTCGATGTCCGCATGCCCGCGCCTATGGTGGCCGGAAATCGCCCCTCGTCGTCCGTTGCCGTGAGCTTCTGCCGCGTCGGCCGGGTCGTGAGGTGGACGCTGTCCTCACCCTCACGTGTCCCGCCTCCTCCTTCACTAGCACGACTGCTTGACAGAAGGAAGCGATCGCTTCCCATTTCGTCTCACCTCATAGAATGAATGGCCTCGGCCAATGCCGGCCGCGAGAGGTCGTCGCCTATCGATCACTTAACCATGGCCTAGTAAGAAGTGGACCTTTTGTCCCAATATCCTTTTAGTAAAAAGAAGACATTAAAATTTTACGCGCGCCGCCTGTCAGCTGTTTTATTTGCCGTTTATTACTACAGATTAGGGCTGGCAATGCTGGCATGTTTATTTTTTCTTAATAAAGCACTTTTGAATATTTAGTGGCGATAAAATACGCGACTATATAAATTATTCGAGAATCGAATCGTGCTTTAAAAATGTAAATTAAGTGGTGTGTCTGTGTATTTTTGAAATTAAAGTTATGTCATAATATTTTCTCATTTTTATGTAATTTACTTATCATTACTTTAATTGAAGTTTATGGTGATCTTAAGATGAAATAAATACCAGCAGTCATAATATTTTACAGGTGTTTAATATACAAGCCATAAAATGCGACTGTGAGAACTGTGATACTATCTATTTGCTATGGTAGTTCAAAATTAATTAGTAAATGATATTTATTAAGGTAGTTAGTTTCTCTAAATTGTACTTCTGACTACTATTCAAATAAAATATGAGCAAATCATAATTTGCTCGAAGAAGCAAACTGGAGAAGAGCATTAGTATCAAAATATGTAACTACGATATAGAATAGTCTATGTTATCACGATTAGGGTTAATAATATCTACGAGTGACAGTGATAGTGATAGTACTAATGACCTTAATTCCTGGATATCACTTTAAAACTAAATACTTGCTTAGTGTAATTTTTGTTTTTTGCAATTGTTGTTATTTTCACCGATCATTCAATAAAGATTATTGTTTATTTCAGAGCGTGTTGAAGTTAGAAAAGCGCCACATTATGGCGCTGTCACAGCTGTATTCTTTTCTTAATCGCGTAGTAAGATCAGGGTATTACCTCTCTGCTACCTATACATTACCCATGGAAATGTTAATGGGAACCAGTTCCATAAAAGTAAAAGAAAAGCCTCGTATGGAACCAGTCCCAAAACTCTGGTTCCATACGCCTTCCAGACGGGCTGAAGTAGGCTGAACCAATGAAACACATCCAAAGTTATCTATTCTATTAAAACGAAAGTATTGTGGGAACAAAATAAGAACAACGTGTTAAGTATGGAGTGTCTTGTCCAAAATGGATTCCAAATTACTTAGTTCTAATCTTAATGTTTAGTTTCTTTTAAGAGCGAAGCTATTAACTGTGTTTAAGTATATCAGTGTGTTAAAAGGGGTTTAAAACAGCCCTGTTTTGTTTTGAATGTTTGGTGGACTCTGATGAGTTCTGATGATAGTTCTTGAGGAACTCGTGGCTAAATAAATACAACCACACATGCCGATCACCGGATTAAGCCGCGCATGCCGAGGTTGGTCTGTGGATGGGTGACTATCTGTCATAGCGAGTTTCCTCAGTGCATCGAAAAACATGTAAAGCCGTTGATTCCGGCTGTCATTTGTAGATCTTTGCCAGTCCTTAACCACATTCGGAAGTCTGACAACTGGTCTTACCATAGGGTATCGTATTACAGACTTACTGGGTTGTGGAGGTCCGATAGGCAGTCGCTCCATGTACTCGTAAAATACTGATTTCCAGCTGCATCTGACTCGAAAGAGTAGGCAGATGGAGGACTCTAATGAGTCGATAACTAGAGTGAAGTGAGTAGGAGTGTCAATGCCATTTCACCATTCTACAATCATTAGTTTCTGTTGATAGTGGATTGTGATCGTCGAACTTTGTCTATGCCATCAGGTGTTGTGGGCTAAGACCAGGACTTTTGGCCTTGTTCAACTCAATCGCTAACCATTTTCTTTTGTAAACTTGTGATACATAAAAGAATTGTCAAACAATTTAATACGCAATAAAGTATACTACATAATTGTATCTATCCCCACCGCATAGATTTTGCGAAAAATGATAAGACACCATAGTGTATACATTTTACGATCTACAATAGACTACTCATTGACATCTTCCAGACTTTTACAACTTTCTACATCAGTGTTTTCCAAACTATGGGTCGCGACCCAGTGGTGGGTCGCGAGCAAACATTCAGTGGGCCCTGCCTGAGAACGACACACCACTCTACCGATCCAACCGCTGGGCAGCGGTTGGATCGGCAAAAAAAATTTTGAGGACTATTTCAGTGAGGAGATGAAAAAGCTCGACTTATTAAATTGGATTTGTAACCCATTTCAAGACCACCTACCAACTGGTATGTCAACAAAAGCAAGTGAAGAACTTATTGATTTATTGGAAGAAACGTCACTAAAAAAGAGTTTCAATCGTAAGCAGTTAACGAAATTCTGGCTGTCGGTTGCCGGTAACTATCCATGCTGCTTTTATTTAGGTATATTGGTAACGGTTAAATTTCCTAGAGGTGGGTCCCGAGTTTGGGAACTTGTATTAGATGAGTCGTAGCCCAGACAACTTTGGGAACCACTGTTCTACATCATTAATCGAAGTGTTTATTCCAACCAACCTTTGTGCCCTCAGTAATATTGTGTTGACGTTATGGCATTCGTATTGACCATAATGTTGTGCCGTTACTCTTGGTCTCTATGGCGGTATGTTGAAAGAGGTTGGTAAGGTTAAACAGGTAGCTTAGTAGTATCTACCGGTATTTATCAAACGATTGTGTTTTGCATAAGTATGTTGAAAGCCTGGTTGCTGGTAAACTTGATGTGATAACTCTCTGTATTTTTTTTTTATATGAATGTATGGTCATAGACTAAGATTATTGCTTGAATTTTTGGGAGGACCACATCTTCGAAAAAAAAAAGACAAAAAAGGAAGCTTGGATTTGTGCTCAGAACTGATTTAAGATAGACACACACTACAATATTATTTTTTCCAGTCTGTTTGAAATCCTTTTGATCTTTCGTAGCGAAGAAGTAGGTATCGATTTATTCCCGTTGAATCCCATTTTCTATTCCCATTGAATCCCATGTTATGACAGCAGGTGTACTTTGCAGAACAAAATTGTAATCTCTATTTTTAACCGACTTCTAAAAAAATGAGGAGGTTCTCAATTCGGATGTTTATACTATACATTATCTTAAAGTTTTATTCTCGTTAACGGAACAACTACCTGCAGGACAAATAAATATTTGTTTCGTGGGGTAATTTTTTCAATACGAACCAGCAATTCCTGATATAAGAGCATTCAACCAAACATACTCTTCTGCTTTATAACATTAGTATAGATTTTACAGTATACCCCGTATTGTACTTCATTATATATTATTATTGGTAGAACAGCGGAGTTTGCGGTGAAGTGTGTTTAACAGTTCTGAGAACAATTATTAAGGAAATGGTTAGCACTGAGTTTTGTTTGTCACCATCTTTAGTGGTGACTTGGGAGAAAATTAACATTGTTTGAACTCAAGCTGTCCAACTTGTCAGTTGTCTCAAACTAATTTTGGTCGGGATTGTGGTAGGGATCTCTATGCAATAAAACAGAAATTTTAAAGGTACGCCCGCAGCCCAAATTGAATGACCGAAAATGCGTTTAAATGTAACTCCAAGTTATCTGTTTAGAAAAATACACGAAAGACATGATAACAATAACAAATTATCACTGAATTTATATTTTAATTTCATTATTCAAGTCAAAAACGTGCTTACTATTAAAAAAAAAAAAAAAATCACAAAATACCCGCTATAAAACGTTAAACACGACGTTCTATTGATTACTTTTGTCATTCATAGAAGTGACGTCACGAGCAGACGCCATGACCCAAGCAAGCGTTTTTCTGTACATGAACTTCATTCTATCAATGGTTCGATGTGCAGCCATGATGCCAGTAAATGATGATTGAAAATGCATAGAACGAACATGCAAGTGTTTATTCCAGAAATCTGACTGAAAAACCTCCAACATTGGGGAAAGTTTCAGTTTTTAAACTTTTATTCTTTAAATCCGCACAGTTAAATAAATTCAACCTAGTAACAATCCTCATTTGTCAGTGGGGATTTTTGGAATAAACACATGCAAGGAGCAATATTTATTTATAATGCAATATCGAAAAGAGTCTAGGGGAAAACTAGGTAATATGCTTAAACTAGGTTATAAGCTAGGTCGACATGGCCGAGGCCGAGGGCCATGGTGTGCGCCAACAGCGCTCACAATCGCGTGTGGTTTCGAGCAGTAAGTTTTAATTCTAGAATGATGAGGTGCTTTGTCAACTAAAGCGTATTACCTACTTTTACCCTAAGAAATGTCTATTGTGTCATTTATTTAAAATTCTGCTGCTTTCTAGAAGTATTCGGTTTCCTAAAAATGATCTACCCTGTCCAACGTTTACACAGTCTAACTAACATTACAGAATCTGTGACGAATTCCTCATTAGAATTTCACGTACTATGCCAATGGTTGTCACGCTACTTCCAAAGGCTTTGCAGGAATCAACGCTTTTGTTCAGAAGCTGTTTTGTTTCCTTTGTAAGCTATGAGGAAGCTATAAATTGTATTTGTATGGACTAATTGTACAGTAAGTATTGTCGTGTATTTGTATGGGTAAGCTGACTAATTTTATCGACGTAATATTAAGAACTGGGAGTACTGACAGACTACAAACAGTCTACAATGGAACACAGAACACAAAAAAAAATGTGGATGAATTGTGTAAGGAATAATATGAAAGAGAGAATAAGACAAGGACAGGAAGATGGTGATGACGATGCCACGATGCATGATTTTGAGTCTGTGTAGATGTTTATGAAAGTCTGTTATCTCAATACTTATTAAACATAGAGTAGGGGAATGTTGACATGAATTAATGACTTTATTAAATGTACTAGCTGTGCCCGCGACTTCGTTCGCGTGGATGTCGGAATTTAACAATGTATTTTTTAGTGCGAAGCGCTTAATTCTCGCCACGTTTTTTATAAATTATATCGTTTTCATATAATCCCTGTATTTAGAATTTATTTTTCAAGAATATTTGAGGTGATTATAATAAACGCCCTCTGTCGTTCAGATTCAGAAGAATTGCTACTGGATTAGAGCACCCATTCTATCTCATTCCATCCCACTCCATGCCACTCCATCCCACTCCATCCTACTCCATCCCACTCCATCCCACTCCATCCCACTCCATCCGACTCCATCCCATTCCATCCCACTCAGTCCCACTCCATCCCACTCAATCCCACTCCATCCCACTCCAGCCCATTTCATCCTACTCCATCCTACTCCATCCCACTCCATCCTAATCCATCCCACTCCATCCCACTCCATCTCACTCCATCCCACTCAGTCCCACTCCATCCTAATCCATCCCACTCCATCCCACTCAGTCCCACTCCAACCCACTCCATCCCACTCCAACCCACTCCATCCCACTCCATCCCACTCCATCCCACTCCATCCCACTCCATCCCACTACATCCCACTCCGTCCCACTCCATCCCACTCCATCCCACTCCATCCCACTCCATCCCACTCCATCCCACTCCATCCCACTCCAACCTACTCCATCCCTCTCCATCCCACTCCATCCCACTGCATCCCACTCCATCCCACTCCATCCCACTCCATCCCACTCCATCCCACTCCAACCCACTCCATCCCACTCCAACCCACTCCATCCCTCTACATCCCACTCTATCCTAATCCATCCCACTCCATCCCACTCCATCCGATTCCATCCCACTCCATCCTACTCCATCCCACTCCATCCCACTCCATCCCACTCCATCCCACTCCATCCCACTCCATCCCACTCCATCCCACTCCATCTCACTACATCGCACTCCATTCTAATCCATCCCACTCCATCCGATTCTATCCCACTCCATCCCACTCCTTCCCACTCCATCCCACTCCATCCTACTCCATCCCACTCCATCCCACTCATTCCCATTCTAGTGTGAGTCAAATAAAAACCTTTTCTTTCTTTCCATTCCATCCCAAACCATCCCATTCTATTCCATTACACTCTACTTAACTCTACTCTACTCTACTCCACTCCAAACCACTCCACTCCAGTCCACAACATTATTTGAATAGGTATGTAGTTTTTCTATTCCAAACTAGATCGCGCTGGGGTGCTATGACAGGAAACCTCCACGTGCGCCCGTGGACTGGAGTTCCCTCTCGGATACGTCCGGGGGGAAGACCAGTTTTTCGGGCCGGTGCACCCTGGGATGCGGGCAAAAACTCTTCCTTAGGCACTGTGTGCCTAAGGGGTCTCTTTGCCCGTATGCGAATAGCCTGTCGTGTGGACGCTCCAACGCGTGTCCCTCTGATTAGCAGAGGGCACAGCGGTGGAGCGGGCTTGCGGACGGTGAGTTATGGGTAGCTCGCCGTCCGACCAAGGACCAAGCCCGGGTCGGTGGCGCGTCGTGTTTCGCGCCAAATGCCTGCTGGGGTCGCGGGTTTTTTCTTAACCCAGGTTACCGTGGCCCCGGAACGTAAAGGGTATAGGAAGGAACACGGGTGGATTTTAGTCAGTAAGAGTCTGACAGTCCCTTCCGCCCCACCCAGGGCGGGAGAACTCATTTGATGATTTTACCACCTAAAAAAAAAAAAAAAAAAAAAAAAGCTAGATCGCGCTACTGAACTGCGCGTCTCGGTGTAAACTGACCGTAATTTTACTTCTGGGTCTGGAACACTTTAAATTCAAATATCTTTTGATAGACTGAACCGATTGCAATGAAACAAAAACTAAATTAGTCCTCAAGTTACGCTCGATCGTTGTGTATAAAGGTTATCTACATTGCCTTCGTACATTTTACGTGATGGAGCCACAAATAAACAGACAAACCGACAAACCGACAAACCGACAAACAGACAAACAGACAAACAGACAAAAATTCTAAAAATGCTGGAAATGGGTTCTGTTGGTTGTCCTTCAACACCCTAGCTATTTTTTTTGGATTTTATTTTCATGTACAAAAACGATTTTTCTACAGTTTTATTATATGTATAGATAAGACGGGGACGCGAGGTATAATGGGGACACATACACTTAAGGCATACTTAACACAACCCTAACGTAGCGCAAGCGCCATCAGGACGTCATTTGCAAAGCGCAAGCGCCAACAGGACGTCATTTGTTAATACAAATGACGTCCTGTTGGCGCTTGCGCTACGTATATTGTGTTAAGATTGCCTAAAGAGGATCGTCTACCGAGCGCTCGTCCATACTAAAAGAGAAAACGTTTTGCTACCCCTAAATGTTATCTTCTCTCAATGATTTTTTAGAATGCTTCTAACACAGTAAATAACTAGGTTTATAGGTTTTCTTTTTTTCAAAATTTATAATAGTTTGAAAGTTACAGGCGAAGAGTTTTACTTTTGAAAAAAAGAAAACCTATAAACCTAGTTTTTTACTGTGTCAGAAGCATTCTAAGAAATCATTAAGATAGGTTAACAATTAGGGGTTTTTTTTTTTTTTTTTTTTTTACGTGGCAAAATCATCAAATGAGTCCTCCAACCCCGGGCAGGGCGGGAGGGACTGTCAGACTTCTACTGACTAAAATCCACGGTGTCCTTCAGTAGCCTGTTATGTTCCGGGGTCACGGTAATGAAACAATCCCGCGACCCCGGCAGGCTTTGGCCCTCTGAGAGGGGGCCCCGTCATTATGCTGACGCTCTTTGAGGCGCGCGTGGGACACAACGCGCCGTCGACCCGGGCATGGTCCATGGTCGGGCAGCGAGTTGCCCTTTACTCGCTGCCCGCATGCCCGCGCCTACGGTGGCCGGAGATCGTCTGCTGACGTCCGACGCCGCGGGGGCCTACCACTGCGGTTGGGGCGGAGGGAGGACGCTGTCCTCTCTCTCTCGCGGCCCGCCTCCTCCTTCACGAGCATTACTGCTTCGCAGAAGGAGGCGACCGCTTCCCACTCCGTCTCGCCCCGCAGCATGGCTGCGACCAATGCCGGGCGCGAGAGGTCTCCGCCTATCGCCGCCGTGAGGACACGTCGGTGCTCTGCCCAAGCTGGGCAGTCTTGCACCGTATGCTCTACTGTGTCCTCCGGGCGATCTTCGCAGTGGTGGCACCCGGGCGTTTCCTCCTTCCCTATCAGACACAGGAACCTCCCGAAACTTCCGTGTCCGGTGAGGACCTGCGTCATCCGATAGGTCAGGACGCCGTGACGTCTCTCCAGCCACTCCTCAAAGAGGGGTCTTACCGCCGCGATTGCGGCGTGCCCGAACCTCGGTTGCGACAGTCGTTGTCTCCATACTGCCCTGAGATCGCGCCGGACCTCTTCCCGCCGCGCCTCGACTTGTCGGGGCAGCGGAACAATTAGGGGTAGGAAAACGTTTTCTCTTTTAGTATGGACGAGCGCTCGGTAGACGATCCTCTTAAGTGTGTGATTTCCCATCATACCTCGCATCCCCTTCTTATACACTGTTCCCATAAAACAGTCCATTTTAAAGAGACAATAAAATATTAAGTTCAACACGGACAAGACAGAGATAATTCAAATACGTAACTGGGATTGAGAAAATACGGTCGGATCTAAAGCTCTCGAGTAGACCGGATTTCCGGATATCCGGTATTAGCTGCGACCGTTATTGAGTTATTGCTGAGTGAATTTTGTATCTAATGTTTGTTACGTTGTTTACTTATAATGAGTTATTCTTCTTTGCGTGTTGATGGACTCAAATAGGCAATACTCAATCGTACTTAGATAGTAGCTAGGTTTTAGGCATACTGACAGCATCAAAAATTTGCAAATCTAATCATCATCGATAATTTTTTTTTAAATAAAGGGCATGAATGTTTTCTTATATTAAATCAATACATATTTACAAAGATATAAAGCATCAAAATTCGAGACTATGCTAGTGACGTATTGGCAATTTTAAAAGAGTTGTGACTACCTTAATTTTGGTTAACGTGTAACGTTAATGGCGCAAAACCTCTCGTGGGGTAACTCAGCCCATGTTACTGAACAATGTTTTTTGTAAGACTTTTGGAAATTCGCAAAAAAAAATGATTTTTCATAATGATGCGCCCGATCAATTTCTCATTTTGTATGAAAAAGCAAATTTTTTTTTTGCGAATTTCCAAAATTCTTGGAACAAACATTGTTCAGTAACACGGGCTGAGTTACCCCACGAGAGGTTTTGCGCTAATAACGTTACACGTTGTATAACAAAAGAAAAAATACGTGTCAAACATTTTTTGATAATTGATGGACTAATTAGATTTTTTCAGTCAAAATATACACTACTGTATTTAACCAATACGTAGCTAACTGTATAGCTCTGTGGTTGGCTTCGTTAAAATCTTGAAGGTGGTTGGGCAGGATAGGTACGAAAGAAGGTGGGACGTATCCTGCAGAGGGGCTCTATATACATAGGCATTGTATTTGGGAAGGGTCGAGTATACCCCATTTTGCCAGTATTATTACAGCTGCCAACCAGGTTTCTCAGTTAATTAAGAGATTTCCAGATCATTCACTGCAGTTCACACACAGGAGGAAGATGCTCTTTTCTGCTGAATTAAGGAAGTCAGGAGGGGTGGGATTACTTTCTTTTCATATTCCTCATGTGAACTTCAATGACTTGAAAGAGAAATTAGTAAAAGACTAGCAGCTGTTCTTCGCGGTTTCTGCTTCTCGATTCCTCATAAATATCCACTTCGACCTTTTAGCAGTCCACCCAGGCAACGGCTTCATGAAATAATCTGTAACCTGTAGATGACGGCTTTACTACCCCAATAAAAATGTAAGGTACCTATAATATGGTATAAAAAAATCTACCTAAAATTTCCCAAACCTAACCACCCATCATTAAAATCTAACCACGTTTTACCGCTGCTTCATCAAAATTATTTCACTAAATAGTTCAGAACACATTATTAATTCAAAGCCTGTGGACGGACAGGACTGGTCTCCAATTGCAGCGTTGGTAATACAGGAAATTTCAGGGCGGCCATCTAGCCGGCGTTTCCGAACGACGAGTCGGAAATAAGCGGAACAAATCCGGCCATCACTTTCACGGAAATGTACGGGAAGTGGCGAGCGTACTCGGTTGCGGAGGTTGTGTTGTTGTGTGATTAGAGTTGATTATGAATAGAACATTGATCTAAAATGTTTAGTGCGCAAAGCAGAACAGATAACTATGTGATCCCAAAAGTCTGGTTCATGACAGCCTATGAAAATATACGTTGAAAATAAAGTAAGCCTTTGGTCCGCCATTTGTATAAGTAAATTGCTGATGTAAAGGTAATTTTTTTGTACTTATATTTTAAGCCTTCATTGCAAAAGCCAGATTCAAATTCTGGCAAATGCCAGATTCAAATATTAGGGCGAACTAAACTGAACTGAATGATTGGCGAACACGACCCGAAGCGGACATTTCAAACTAGCTGAGCAAAGCAAACTCTTATGGATGCTAGTGACAAATAATGTAGAATAGCGAACCAATGGCATGGTGAAGCGAGACTACTCGTATAATGTATGGAACAATCATTACGTATCGGTTCGCTTTCGCTTTTCTATGTGACATCAAATGAGTCTTGCTGCTCGTACTGACTAAAATCCACGGTGTTCCTTCAAATAATCCTTACGTTTCAGATGAGACACTCGCGGAACCCCGGCAGACTTTGGCCCTTGAAGTGGGGGCCCGTCAGCTAAAATCTAAACATGATAGAAAAATTAGAAGTTTAGTTTGTAGTTGTGTTAAGTTTTTGCTAGGATCTTATAATCTTCTAGTCGTCGTAAAATCTTACAGCCGTTTTTGCAAAGATTAGGGCAGCCCTACATCTGAATACAGTTTCACTGTATAAAGACAGACCTACTTTCCTTACAGTAAGTCTTACTCGTCATTAATGACTCTAAAAATCATTCTGAAACGTAACATTGCTCTAACAAGTTATCCAACTAGCTCGACACAACTATCTCCCGTGTATTCCACCATGTCAACACTACCATTGCGAGCCGCAGCAGCTCAATAACACGGAAAATTATATCGCTTCCAGAGGAACAGCTGTGTACCCACTAGTTTGAACTTGTAGTACATTACGTGTTCGGATACGATGAGATTTTATTTAGTAAGACTTTCACTGTGAAAATGTTAAAAGAAATCTCTTTCAAAGTATTTAATATTTCCATAACAGAGATTATTGTCTAACAGAATCAGAGAATCTTTTTTGACTCTGGCATTATTGTCTAACAGTCAACAATCTTTTTTGACTCTGGCATTATTGTCTAACAGTCAACAATCTTTTGTGACTCTGGCATTATTGTCTAACAGTCAACAATATTTTAAACTCTGGCATTATTGTCTAACTGTCAAGAATATTTTTAGACTCCTAGACTGATTCCACCTTGCTGTAACTGCACCTTCAGTTGCTATTTGCATTCCATCGTCACGGTTACCTTTACATATATTATGGTCCCGTGTTTTCACATGCTTATTGAGGTTGTGTCTGGTACGAGTAGAATGTGACTGTCTAGGTCCTCATACCCCTTATTGACTGGCCTGTTGGTCTAGTGGTTAGTGACCCTGACTGCTATGCCGGGGGTCGTGGGTTCGATTCCCACCCAGGACAAATGTTTGTGTGATAAGCATGATCATTTGTGTCTGGGTGTAATTTATCCATAATATGTATGTATTTAGAAATATATAAGTATGTTTATCAGTTGTCTAGTACCCATAACACAAGCTCTGCTTAGCTTGGGACTAGATGACGTTGTGTGATAGTTGTGGAATATTATTATTATTATTCCCTATAAGGTTTGTCATTGTTATACCTTCCGCCCCATTTTATTACACAACGTGGGTCGTCGCAACTCGTTTTCATCTTCCATTCTCCGCTGTCATAGCGGCTCCGCATTAGTGCCGTGAATTCACGCCGCGAATTCTCGCCGTGAATTCTTGGAACAATACCGACACTGAACGGGGAACAGGCGCGAACGCGCGTGAACCCCGCGAAAACCCTCCACATTCTCGTTCGCGCCTGTTCACGTGGGTTCCCGGCACTAATGTGGAGCCGCCATCAGACACAGGCATCATTTACTCCATTTTCTTTTGTATAATTCCTCACACAATCCATTCATCTATTCATTGGTCTTCCTTTGCCTCTCCATCCATCGAAATTCATATTTTTTTTATTCTCGTAGTCAAATGAGTGTCATTCTTCCACATAACATCATACTACAAGGCCGGAATTTCTGCGGAATCCATTTTAAGATCTTCAATACATTAATGGTAACAACAGTGTTTTTTTTTTGGAGAAAAGAGTAGGTAATTAAGTCAAAGTAGGCACTGAGGGAGACAATAAAAAAAAATTGCATTTGATGATAAATAGAACTTTCTGTGGTTATGAGGCCTCTTTTGTAGGGCAAAAGCACGCTTTCAAGTTCCACTTGAAGCAGTTTAACAAAGCTTTAAAAATCTTAAAACACCGTGTCTAAGATGGAAAAACCAAAATAAATCTAAGATAAATCCATCGATATTTCGTCCATAACCCGATTCATTAATCCAGCGACTGAACACGATTCGTCCATTTACAAACGATAGTCGCCTAATGGACGTTCAACGCGAAACATAAATAAACGGCATTACTATTTTGTGTCAAAAAATAAGTGTTGACTTATGTCAGACTTCAGACTGACTGTCAGACTTGTCTTTTCTTTACAATAATAAAATCGTAGAGCTGTCATTCCTGTACATTGAATATTTTTTTCTTTTTGTATTTTTTTCGAGATAAGGGATCGATTCTGATGCCAGATCAACTTTTTTTTTCATATATTCGAATGCATGTAGTAAAAACCGGCCAAGTGCGTGTCGGGCCACGCATAGTGTAGGGTTCCGTAGTTGCCCATCAAAATACTTATGCGAACTAACTAAACTGATTCGCTGGATTTAATTTTAAAAAGAAGAATTTTTCAAAATCGGTCCAGGAGTCTGAGAAATCGGGGAAAATAATATGAAATAAACCTCCTCCTTTTTTTGAAGTTAGTTAAAAATAGTTGAAGATGAAAACCTACCTATCCTTAAAAAACATACCGTAAAAACATACCTATTAAAGCTGTAAAAATAAAGTTGACAAACTTACATTTGCAGTTGAAGAACATGTTCTCCGATACATTTTGTTTAAGAAAATATGTTATTCAAGTACATTTTATAAGTTGGTCGACTATTACTCGTAAAGTTGTAAAGCCTACTTAGTCATGATAATTTTCTTTTAAACTTCGTTATTATACTACTATTGTGAATTTTTTCACACCCCCAAACATAACCGTTTAGCTGGTAGAGGGGGGGGACACTCGAGTCGAGCAAAATTTAGCACTTTAAAGCTTAATATTTCATAGACGAAATTTTTTATCAAAAAATTGTTAATGGAAACTACAATATTTTTAAAAGACCTATTTAATGATACCCCACACTAAGGGGTATGCGAGAAAAAAAAAAAACATCCCCACTTTACGTGTACAGGGTACCCTAAAAAAAATATTTTACGAGATTTTATTATACCACTTTTTCGGCACAACAAATCCGTATATTTACACCAAATTACAGCTCTCTAGTACTGTGCGTCTTTGAGCTAAACTGCGGACAGACGGACGGACGGACGGACGGACGGACATGGCGAAACTATAAAGCTATTGTCAAACTGAAAGACGAACCGAATGCGTGGCGTAGCGTTTTTGTTTCTAATGTATGGAATTGTTTGAAGCCTGTCACATAGAGTATCGGATCGCTTTCGCATTTTTATATGGCATGATTCGGTTCGGTTCGCTATCGCCTGTCTGTTTGACAAAGGCCTAAGGGTTCCTTGTTGACTACGGAACCCTAAAAACGGTTATTCCAATATTATAAACAGACACTCCAATTTTATTTATAAGTATAGATTGCCTGATAAGACAGTCCCGCTACCAAGGCAGGCTTTGGGCCTTTAAGGGAGGACCCATCAGATTGCTGAGAGTTTTTGAGTCGCGTGTGAAACATGACGCGCCGGCGACACGGACATGGTCCATGATCGGATAGCATACGCTGTGTTTTCCAGTGGTGCTATATTACGTAAACACTTTAAAATGTTGTCATTAGACGTAAAAGCTTCGCTGAAGTTTCGTTAAAGCTTTCTTTGTGATCGTCAAGAAGTGTTTTCATTGCTAATGTCCGCATTTTCATGGTCTCTTACATTTTATTCAAGGTTTCATTTTCATTTTATACGTTAATAAAATACCTAACTAGTACTAAAGTCAAGCGAATTATTGTAATTAAGTCAAGAACTCACTTTCGGAACTTTGTTAGAACTCGCCAATTATCTCTTAATTATCTTTCTACTTTATCAATTTCAGGAGTACTAATTAATTATGGAAATTTTACGTTAAAGGAAATTGGATTATCCTGGATTTGTGCTTAATCTTGAAACTGTTATGATGTGAAGGAAAATATTCGCTTTTGTTTTTAAAACAAGCTTGTAATCAACGTGTAACGTTAAATGCGCAAAACCTCTCGTGGGGTAACTCAGCCCATGTTACTGAACAATGTTTGATCCAAGACTTAAAAAAAAATCATACATAATGATTAATGAGAAATTGATCGGGCCCATCAGTATGAAAAATATTTTTTTTTTTTTGCGAATTTCCAAAAGTCTTAGAACAAACATTGTTCAGTAACATAGGCTGAGTTACCCTACGAAAGGTTTTGCGCATTTAACGTTGTATATTTCTTTTTGGTTGGCACAGTAGCAGGGATGATCCCCGTACATCTGCATAATATGATCTGCAAGAATTTTTTTTTGGGTCTAAATACGTGAGTTTCTTTGTTTGTAAACGCACCCACTATACAGAAAGAGTTTCCTGTATCTTGTGGTTTGAAAGGAGAATAAAACATGGCACGTAATACTTACCTATTTCTTATGTCAACTTTTATTTATTAAAGCTATACGTCTTCTATTGTTTATTTAAGTTGAATAACAGTCTTCAGTCACTAGTGCAAACACTCGCTAAATACTTAGTCACTGGTTCAAATGACACATGTCAAAATCACACCACCAAATCACCCCATTCATCAATTTGTTCATCAACCAGCTGATTAGCCACCAGTAGCGTTATCCCCTACTTCATTATCCCTTACCTCAGATAACGGTAATACCCTAACGGGGATAGTGGGAAGGTATCGTTGTATGACGATGACGGAGCCAGCGACGCGTAAACTGATAGTTACGATAAAAGTAATAGAGTTTCGGATTAACGGGTGCTATATTGTTTGGCAAATATTATGGTAGCTGAGGTGTGATGTATTGTTTAATATTGCGTGATAAGTTTAGTTCCAGTGAGAAAGTTGAAAGTAAGTCATTTGAAGGGAAAACTACGAATGATAGCTGTCATCATAGTTTTAACGTAAAAAGGGGATCTAACCCCTGTTTAGAAGAGTCAATAACTATTTTGAATTACGATCAAATACTAAAAAATACGTAACATATTTTTTGGCGTGGCGCAATCTTCGAATGTGTCCTCCCACCCAGGGCAGGGCAGGGACGTAGTCCTTTACGTTTGTGGGACCATCATATTTATATAACATCGAATAGTTTTATCTCAAACCAAATACCAACTTCTGGTAAAGTGGCATTTTTAGACTATCTGAAGTCTTCCTTAGGCTTTCTGTACCAAATGTTAACTTTAAAAAGTAAGAAGCTGTACATTATAAATTTACTAACGAAATAATGTCTTCTGTACGAAAAGAACTCTGAACTAATAATATTCCCTATTAGTTAACATTTCTACATTTGCCACATTCTTCATAAGGCATTGTAGTAATATGATTAAATTACTAGTACCACACCTTTCCATCTGAACCTAATCTATTGTCACAAACACCTACGCCACCATATTTCCTGAACATAATAATATTATCTTAGCAAATATCTCGCCAAGGAAAATATTTCAAATACTGTCGTACAGTGGAAATATGACAGTTGCACACAATGGATACAACATGCCTGGCTCGGGCATTGTCGAAAATGTCCGAGTATAGCCGAAGTGACGACCATTGTCCGGACTTGCTATTTGTGCTAGGATACTATAATGTATTGGTAATGTAGGGAATAATAATATTTAGGAATAAATACACAAAACGGGCTTCAATACTTGCAGTACCTGTCTATTGAAATCCGCTTGCAAAACAGAAATCTCAGTAACTTGTCTTTTAGAGCATTGTTGGTGTGGTGAGGTGGGCCAAAGTTGTTTTAGCATGTTTTTTTTTAAATATTATATCCGATATAAAGCATGCCACCACATTTTCGTCACAGCTGGACGTACTCGTAGCTATATTTTTGAACAACTAATACTATACTTTATTGGCAAATTCAGTTTGAAATTCAGAAACACTACCTTTTTTTTATCGTGGCAAAATCATCAAATGAGTCCTCCGGCCCAGGGCGGGACAGGCGGTACTGTCAGACTTGTACTGACTAAAATCCACGGTGTTCCTTCAATAGCTCTTTATGTACCAGGGTCATGGTTACCGAGTGAGACAGTCCCGCGACCCCGGCAGGCTCTGGCCCTCTTAGGGGGCCCCGTCAGATTGCTGACAGCTCTTTGAGGCGCGTGTGGAACACAACGCGCCGTCGACCCGGGCATGGTCCATGATCGAACGGCGAGCCACCCATTACTCGCCGCCCGCATGCCCAGAAACACTACCTAGTGAAGTCCAGTTGTCCCAAATCATTCTGACCTGATAAATATTTTATAATATGCATCAGTCGTAAGACAAGAAAGGTTTCTTGATTAAAACGCTCTGTTGCGTTTTAATCAAGAACGCTTGAAAAGGACTATTCCTGAAAAACATTCTGATTTGGGGTATACCTCAAGCAAACTGCTATGGCCTGCAGATCTGTTTATTCGGATTTATCCAGTCCCCAGTCATAATTAGACATCAAAACCAGCGTTTTTTTATCTAGTTCATGCTGTCCTACTACTGGGCAAAGGGGTTCATCAAGCCTATCCAAGAGCCCTTTTGTCTTACCACCTCAAACAAACCCTCACGGTATGAGTCCCGGTTGCCCCGCTAGCGCCTAGGTGGCTTATGTGAATTTTAATTTCAACAAAATATTTTGCTAAAATTTAAATTCACGAAAGAACATAGGTCACATGTGGTGTTAGCGTTCTTGGTTATATATTAGACGCTGAACATAAAAACTGTGAATAATGTGTCGTGTTCGTTGCAAAATGAAAGAAAAACATCAAGTCCTGTTAGTTGGTGCAAGTTGTGAGCGTGCGCGGGTGGAAATAGGCCAAAGGATTTGAAAGTGTTAGCAAGTTGGCGATCATGATCGACTTACTGTTGAAGTCTTGTAACCTAGTTACTGGCTAGGAGTTGCTTTTTGTTACAAATAGTTCCAGTTGTAAAAGCCACGTTTTTTCATATTAAGACAATCAGGAAGGTCGTTTTCGAGCTCAACTTTAGCAATTCCCTTGAAATTATAGTTTAAGTTTATCAATTACCTCGAAGCTCAGTGTCTATGATAAGCGGTGGATGATGATAATAATCACTATCCTAGCCTTTTACTAACTATGGTATATTAAATGTTATGAAAAATTATCTAGTTTTAAATCCGCGACAAAAATCCAGGCTTGTTGCAGGATGCAATCCCACCCTATGCAATCATGCATATATATGCACATGCAGCAAAGGACCCACCCTCCCGCCCACATGCATATGCCCAAGTGCAAGAAACAGAAAAACATGCCATGCAATGCTCGAAATTCGACGCCGAGCGTTTGTCGAGTCAATTACATCTCGTGAGGATGCCCCGTGGAGGGGCGAAACACGTGTCGAGTATAGGTTTGATTGCATGGCATGTTTTTCTGTTTCTTGCACTTGTGCATATGCATGTTTCCTTTGCTGCATGTGCATATGCATGAATGCATAGGGTGGGATTGCATCCTGCAACAAGCCTGGATTTTTGTCGCGGAATTAAAACTAGATATTTTTTCATAACATTTAATGTCATGGATTTCCGCAAAGTAACGCCTGATTCCAAAATTTAACTATGGTATATTAAATGTTATGAAAAATATTTAGTTTTAATTCCGCGACAAAAATCCAGGCTTGTTGCAGGATGCAATCCAACCGTATGCAGTCATGCATATGCACATGCAGCAAAGGACCCACCCTCCCGCCCTCATGCATATGCACACATGCAACAAACGGAAAAACAAGCCATGCAATCAAATCTATACTCGACACGTGTTTCGCCCCTCCACGGGGCATCCTCAGGAGATGTTGACTCGACAAGCGCTCGGCCTCGAATGAGCCAGTTTGACAGCTCTCGCCTCTTTATATAGCGTCGTGATAACGCATTAGTAACGCTACCGATAACGTAACGAAACGTTATCGATACAAACGTTACTAAGACGTTTGCATCGATCTACCTGTAATCATACTTAAAAGAGGTGATGTAATTAAGTTTGTTTGTTCATTCAACAGTGTATTATTATTATTATTATTATGTTTGGAGATTTCTAACTGCTCCAACACACACAACCGGAAATTTTTATTACAAACATGGAGAATCTTATACGTGTTATTGTCGCTTAAGGAATGGCCGGTATCGATTAAATGTTTTGCGAAATGTGATTTGTCTGGATGGCCATTCCTATAAGCGGCAACATGCTCCCTATACCTAACCTCGAAATTACGGCCTGTCTGACCTACATAGACCCCGTTGCAATCATTGCATACTAATTTATAAACACCGGATTTTTTTGAATTTTCTAATTTATCTTTACCGTTACAAAGATTACGTAAGTTGTGATCTGATCGAAAAGTAACGAAAACATTGTGTTTTTTAAGAATATTCGCGATTTTATCGGAAATGGGGCCTATGTAAGACAGACTACCGACATACTTGTCAATTCGTTCGGGGGTACATGCATAAATATATGTCGGTAGTCTGTCTTACATAGGCCCCATTTCCGATAAAATCGCGAATATTCTTAAAAAACACAATGTTTTCGTTACTTTTCGATCAGATCACAACTTACGTAATCTTTGTAACGGTAAAGATAAATTAGAAAATTCAAAAAAATCCGGTGTTTATAAATTAGTATGCAATGATTGCAACGGGGTCTATGTAGGTCAGACAGGCCGTAATTTCGAGGTTAGGTATAGGGAGCATGTTGCCGCTTATAGGAATGGCCATCCAGACAAATCACATTTCGCAAAACATTTAATCGATACCGGCCATTCCTTAAGCGACAATAACACGTATAAGATTCTCCATGTTTGTAATAAAAATTTCCGGTTGTGTGTGTTGGAGCAGTTAGAAATCTCCAAACATAATAATAATAATAATAATACACTGTTGAATGAACAAACAAACTTAATTACATCACCTCTTTTAAGTATGATTACAGGTAGATCGATGCAAACGTCTTAGTAACGTTTGTATCGATAACGTTTCGTTACGTTATCGGTAGCGTTACTAATGCGTTATCACGACGCTATATAAAGAGGCGAGAGCTGTCAAACTGGCTCATTCGAGGCCGAGCGCTTGTCGAGTCAACATCTCCTGAGGATGCCCCGTGGAGGGGCGAAACACGTGTCGAGTATAGATTTGATTGCATGGCTTGTTTTTCCGTTTGTTGCATGTGTGCATATGCATGAGGGCGGGAGGGTGGGTCCTTTGCTGCATGTGCATATGCATGACTGCATACGGTTGGATCGCATCCTGCAACAAGCCTGGATTTTTGTCGCGGAATTAAAACTAAATATTTTTCATAACATTTAATGTCATGGATTTCCGCAAAGTAACGCCTGATTCCATAATTTAACTATGGTATAGCTTATACTAAATAAAAAAAAAATGGAAGTTAAATGGAAAGTCCTGGTTACAAGTTAGAAGCTCGTGCCGACTGTATCCTTTAGAATCTTCTTAATGCCTTTTTTTACGTGGTAAAATCATCAAATGCCTTAGCATAAATAACCAAAACTGTGATACGAGTGGTTTAAAGGATACCTGCGATAATAATTAATCTCAAATAGAAATTAAAAGTAAAATTACCCTGTGGTAGCAAAAGTACTAAACTTCTGTCACCTACAAGTGACACTGTGAATTGAAAATGGGACAATTTGGCAGTACTGGACAAAAACTTTTCACGCCGCACCTTTTCACTTAGACCACACTAATAAATTTGATATGTGGTAGCAAACTATCTGGCAATGATAACAAAGTGCGAGCTTACTTTATTTACTGGCTCGCTGGCTGGCTTGCTGGCAATGTATGGCGACAGTCCTCTGATACAGTAGCTGAGTCATAAGGCAAAGGTGTGTGTTTACCCCCTATGTGACGTTGACCTTATGTGACCTGTGTGAAAGTGAATTAATTCTTGGTATCGGGACTTTACTTCCTGGCTTAGGTTTAAACTGAACTCTGAGGTCTTTGAGTAGAAGTGAATAAGTTAGTTAACCTACGTTTATTACCGATTGTCATCATCATCAGCCTATAATGTTCCCACTGCTGGGACACAGGCCTCCTCTCTGTGAGAGGGAGTGGGCCATAATCCACCACGCGGGCCCAGTGCGGCTTGGTAGATGTCACACATGTCTTCGAATTTTTGGTTCTAGAATATGCCGGTTTCCTCACGATGTTTTCCTTTACCGTTTTGAGAGCAGTGGTGATGAAATAAATTACACAGTGATGTGCCTGGCGGGGTTCGAACCCACGACCTACAACTCGTAAGTCGGGGCCAATCCCACTGAGTCACCACTACTCAATACCGATTGTACATACCTGGATTTTGGACTTACGAAAAAATAAGTAGATTTTATTGTAAAAATTGTTAAATGAGTCCTCCCACTCTGGTTGGCGTGTAAGGTACTGTCAGACACCTAATCAATAAAAATCTACCCTTTTCCTTCGGTGGCTCTTTAAGATCCAGAACCAGGGTGCCCTGAAACGCAAAGGGCAATAACAATTTTGTTTTGCCGTCGATACGATGATGCTATGACGCAACTTTGGTGTCTACTACTCAGTCAGTGAAATTATGAAAGTGAAAATGTTAGTTACGAAATAGGTTCGTTAGATATAATTTGTCATTGGGAAACGATATTTTAGAAATAATACTTCTAATTTTCTAGGTCCTTATGAGTTAAGATCGCAGCAGGTAACTTTTAAAGTTTCTGCTTATTTTATATTATTATATACCTTATTTTATACCTTGAAATTACGTATTATGTCAACATACCTACATAATATAAATATATTTTTTAATAAAGATAAAAATAATTTGATGAACAGAAGACCATAAACATTGTATTTTTCAGGTTACCACGAAAAAGCCCATTACGACTACTCAGAAAAACTTAATAAAAAACAATATTAATAATTAGATACCCGACAGTTTCATCAAGCTAAAAAGATGATAAAAATCCCGTTTTATATTCTAATTTGTTCGCGAACAACAATTCAGCTGAGCCTCGGAGGAACAAGTTCATTAATAAAACTTAATTAATTTCACATTAAGTCAGTCAGATTGGATTAAGTGAACGTAGCCTAAACGAATTATTGAGGATTTGGCAAAATTATAGGGAAAGATGGCGAGAAAATATACGGGAGTGAATTTTGGAGGTGAACGTTGCGGTTTTGTGATAGCATAGCATTGTAACTACCTAGGTACTATTAATATACCTCGGTAAGTCTTTGAAAGCTACGCAAAGATATATATGATGGTAAATCTAACGTCGAAGCATCTTTATAGACGTGGGGCTAAAAATCGTGGACCAAACGAAGCAACATGAAACACGTGAATGTTATTGAAATAAAAATATATCAAATAACTTTATATGAAATGGGACGCACCCCCTTAAAAGTTATGGCTGTTTGAGTTGTTTTTCAAGAAAATTCCAATTAGAGTAAAATTGGTACCTATTCTAAAAGAGTACGTTATGATGTTTAGATTATGCTACTTTGCATTGATCCACGATGACTTGCTCATACTGTAGGTATAAGTCTTAACCTTTTTGGCTATTTATTTACTGTAACTATCGAAATCACAATGATAATCTACCATTTTGTTCAAAAAGCTGTCACCAATTTTAAACATGGCTAAATGATTACTGGGGTTATGGGAATTTCTAGTACAATGAGCAAGAACAGGGTGCTTTTTAACCGACTTCAAAAAGAAGGAGGTTATCAATTCGACGGTATGTTTTTTTTTTGTGTAGGTATGTTACTCGATTACTCCGCCAATTGTGGACCGATTTTCAAAATTATTTTTTTGTTCGAAAGGAGATACTTCAGGAGTGGTCCCATTGTCACCATGTCCAGATCTGATGATTGGATCCTGGAGTAATCGAGGGCAACCCTCAAATTTTATAGGCCCACACATCGTTTTTCGAAGTAATTTAAGTATTTGCGTATGGTAATCATCATCTCATGTAGCTGAGCTGATGATGGAAGGTACAACTCCCCTAGTAAGGACTTGGCATCGACTGACTTTGTAAATTATGTTTGTGTTCGCATATCTCCGGAACTACAAGTCCGATTTAAGTAATTCTTTTTTTTGTTGTACTAGGTATCGTTCAACTTAGAGAATAATGCAAGTTTCATCAAAATCGGTTTAGTAGTTTTCGAGATAGGGAATGAATGTAAGAGATTTTAAAGATGTTATTACCGGTGTTACGGATTACAAAATTCTAGTGAGATCAACAACCACAAAAAAGGGTAAAATAACCTTCAAAACTTTTCTTTCAGAAGTCGGTGGCAAAAAAGACAATGAAATTAATAAAAAAAAGTCACCGACTTCCGAAAGAAAAGTTTTGAAAGTTATTTTACCCTTTTTTGTGGTTGTTTTTGAAGGCGGTTACATTTTTTTTTTGAAAAAGTTTTTTTGTTGGTGTGACTCTGACCGTAATATTAAAGACAGCTGTGTTAAACCAAAATATCACATTTCTCAAGAGAAGATCCCAACGTCTATACTAACAAAACACGACCGTATGTTTTCAATCACGGACGGATTATTATCGACATCCCCCGACTACGCTGTGACCCGAATATTTTTATAGAGATATCTCCATTGATTGGGATCTAGAGGTATGAACAAATTGGGTGACGTCATCCGTGCCACGAACAGATGTCAGATTTGTAATATAAATATGGGAATGTCATTATACAGAATATAAGTACTTTCAGCCCATAAAAGGTTGTTAATGTTTTACAAATAACCCTGAATAGTTAATGGGTTGAAAACTGGTATACTTGATCGGGCGGCGAGCTACCCGTTACTTGCCACCCACAAGCCCGAGCATCAAATCTAATACCTCACGCAAAGCAGGAGCACCTACAAATACGAAAATAATGACATGGGCGCTGTGTATCTTGGGTTCGTTTCCCACATTTGGAAAAAAAAATTGCATAACTTACAGCTAGATCACAGTAGGCATATTCCACAGTGGTTGTTTGTGTAGGCGATTTTAAATGCTTATCAATGCACAGACCTACGATATAATAAGAATTCCAAAATATCTGCATATTAGAACTATTGTCAAGGTATAAAATATAAGAGAACGATGAATTAATTCAGAGTGTTTCCGTGAATTTCCAAGCCAGTGTAATATTACAAAAAAAAAAAAAAGTAATTTTAGAGCATTTATTTATACAACTATCCTATATTGTTTTCGAAACCGTCGTGACAACTATATTTAACGATATTTTAAACACATTTAAATACAAAATAAACAGTGTCACGTGTCACATCAAAAGGGAACCGAACAAAAATAGTATTTCGAACAAACATAACATTTTGAAAAGTGTATTTTTAGAAACTACAAAGCTCTCATCTACAGTTCCTACAAACGAATTTGAACTCTGTTCTTTTGGAATAGGAAGTACTCTACATGCAGAAAGAAAAGTTGCATAGAACCAAATTAGTTTTACTAAAAACCAAAGGAAAACTAACTCTGAAACAAGGGTATAAGGTTTATTTGTGCTGCAAAAAATAATTTTGCGGAATCTAGAAGGGATAGTTGCGCATATGCGTCGATTGTCAGCTGTTTGTGTTGACACGTCCAATCACAAAGAGATATTTTAAAATTAATAGTTTTAAACAATGAATGGAATTCTAAATTCGAATATTTAGAACACGAATGTTCTAAGTGGACTTTAATGGCTTTCCCATTTCATCACATTGTTTTAATTTTATTTGCTGGAAAAGTTGAACTTTCGCCATTCGACATGCTACTTCCTATTGATGTTTTATATGCAAAAGTTTTTAGGTTTGTATATAATGTATTATGTTCCATTTTGACTTAAAAACGGCTCAACAAATTTTGTTGAATTTTGTTAAAAAGACGGTTATAGGGAGGGGGAGTGAAACTACCCACAACAGCTAGTAACATTATAAATCTTTTGTTTTTGAGTAAAAAAAAAACATATAACGTGGGTTTTTTATGTTTGAGAGAGTGTCAACATTAAAATTTCCTTCTTCAAAACAAAGCTATTTCACTTATGAATAAAATCTTATTTAACTAAAGAATATAGCGCTATTAAAACTGCGTCGGCGCAGTTCAGACCACTATGTGTGGGTAATTATGGTCATTTGCATCAGTTGTCCAGCTCCTACGCACAAATCTGTACCGGTATGTTACGACTGAATTGTGCACATAAAACATTTAAGAAACTTTACTGTTATTGTATTGGGAATAATGTGGTGGTAAGTGCGGTAAGTTTTCTATGAAATGTGCGTTTAATTATGGTTTTCGGACTTACCAGTGTAACTTATTGGATCTGTTTAAAGTTTGGTATATAGTGTATATAGTTTGGTATTTCTAATGTTATTAGGTATAGAACAAAGAATGGACGAAAGTTAGAGCAGAAAAGGTTATCGAATGGAGACCACACTTAAAAAAACATAGTGTGGGACACCCCCCACTTAGATAGACCGACGACTTCTTTTTTTTGCGTAGTTGCATCAAATGAGTCCTCCCACTCAGGGCAGGACCGAAGACCTGAAGAAGATAATTTATCGTAGCGATGGTGACAAGGGCCATTTAGAGTCGAGAAATTCTTCTTGACTGAAAGATACGATTGTCGAAAGAACATAAAAGTCTCCTCGTCTAAACATACAACATTATTTTTTGTTTATGCGAAACCCGATACACCTGTCCAATATTTTTGTGTAAAGAATCTATGTACAAAATTTTAAAATCGTATCATAAAAAATCACAAAGTTATAAGCTTGTATATTACCTGGTTTTCCGTTCAAAAACATGCTCATTTCGCGGTACACCCGCGTAAACCGCGTTTCCTGTGTTATACACTCGTGATAATAGTTTGGCAATAGGTACCTAACCGTACGGTGATTGTATTATAATTAACTGGTAATAAAATTTAATTAAAATATTTTTGAAAAAAAATATAACATGGTGTAAAAATTATTGGAATCGAATCAGTTACTGATTCTGAACAAACTATATTCAGGTTTCGCATATACTAAAAATAATGTTGTATATTTATACGATTGTCGCGTATTGATGTGGGCGAATATTGCTTCGCAACTGATTAACGATGAATTAAATCAAAATAGCTTTTTTTAACAGCCTATACTGCGTCCCACAGCTGGGAGCAAAGGCCTGTCCTTTCTCTCCTCCAAACCCCTTTATTTTGAGTATTTTCGAAGCAAAACTCAAAGCACCATAAGAAATAAAAATCCATCACGATACAGACAGACAGCTTTAAAACATCTGTAATGAAAATAATCATGCGTCAGATTAAAATAAATATTCCTACTTTACCGCATTGCTCAACGTTGCAATTCGGGCCACATCTAGTTTACCGCATCCGTTGTTTAATATTATATGTTTACGTTGAGGTTTGTCGGTCTGATTTGTGTATGAAATGTGTGTGAATCGTTAAATTCACACCCATAAAAATTACGCGTAATGCTTGAAGAATACGGATGCAGGCTGTGCCACTGTTACACATGGGAGCCGTAAAATATACTTAGTAGTAATTGGGTAAGGGCCCTAAATTTTTGCTTTATTGCCTATCTGACCTCTAGATCTTCACATCCCGTCGTAAATCAATTGGTCAGCTCACCTAGGTTCAGTACCCTTTTTTTTTTTTTAGGTGGTAAAATCATCAATCAGCTTGGTCCTTGGTCGGACGGCGAGCTACCTATTACTCACCGTCCGCAAGCCCGCTCCGCCGCTGTGCCCTCTGCTAATCAGAGGGACACGCGTTGGAGCGTCCACACGACAGGCTATTCGCATACGGGCAAAGAGACCCCTTAGGCACACAGTGCCTAAGGAAGAGTTTTTGCCCGCATCCCAGGGTGCACCGGCCCGAAAAACTGGTCTTCCCCCCGGACTTATCCGAGAGGGAACTCCAGTCCATGTGCGCACGTGGAGGTTTCCTGTCATAGCACCCCAGGTTCAGTACCCTTAGCACGAATTTTCACAATTTTACTTTACAGCGTCTTTCCAGTATTTACAGCGTTTCTTGTATGAAAAAATGGAACAGCGCCTCTGGTGTGCGAAGAAGGAACTCATTTTTTCTTTGAAAATTTATTGTCAATTTGAAATTGTCAAAGTTCCAGTTTACTTTACGTCTCAAATACTGGAAATTCGTGCTAAGGGTACAGTAACCTTACCCTACCTACAGAGGCGCTGTTCCATTTTTTCATACAAGAAACGCTGTAAATACTGGAAAGACGCTGTAAAGTAAAAGAGTGAAAATTCGTGCTAAGGGTACTGGTCTTAGTTGTCATGGCAACGGCTCAATACGCACGTCTGGAAAAGAAAAAGTTTTACAAATGATTTTAAAGAATGCAATTTTAGAACGTATCCAGGTTGCGTAGTTTCTGGGATGCCAAACTTTCTAGGATTTTTCTTCTTCTTTTCGATTCTATAGTCTTTTCGACTTATATAAAAGCAAAAGAGTGACAATTGGGACAATGTCTTATTATCCTTGAACTCTGTCATACTCTTGCCACTTTATTGAATAAAATATTTTAACCAGTGTAGCATCTCTAATTATTTTCCTACCTTATTATGAGTTTAAGTCATTATCTAAACAATCATCGACTTACTAGACATATTTTGCCGTTTAACAAAAAATCTACACAAATACACCACGATCCTGCCAATTTTGCAATAGTTCAATAACAAAATATAAAGCCATCTCATTCCCCCACATAATAACTCCTTGGATATGAATAGCGATATAAAAATTCAATCATACACAAGCACTGACCATCCCTATACAGCCAGAGAAGAACTATTAAAAAGAAATCCGCTTAAGGGCTCACATCTTCATACAATATAATCGATTCTGGAGT
Organism: Agrotis clavis; assembly: GCA_954870645.1. NCBI lineage: Eukaryota > Metazoa > Arthropoda > Insecta > Lepidoptera > Noctuidae > Agrotis > Agrotis clavis. Next base: position 25,574,391 of record OX940921.1, read on the forward strand.
GCCCTTCAAACGATTCTCGATTACAACATCTGTTACTAAGAATACCTTTACAGAATCATCTTTGCTGCTGTTTTTAACGAAACACAACCTTATTTTTAACAGATTAAGGAGCGCTACAAGTGCAATTTTAAAATTTTCATTTGCATCAGTGTCTTTTATTGTCAAAGCATTTTGAACTTTGTGTTTATTATGTAAAGTTTATTCTAAAAGCAAGTGGGTGTGTGTTTGAGTATGTTTGCCACATGGCTGTATTTTATGGCAAATTATTAAGGTATAATTGGAAATCCCGCCTCCTTTTTAAAAAGGGCTGGTAGAGATTTATTGTGGGCGGTAGTTTCAATTTGTGTTCCGAAAATTTAATATTTTTTATTTATTAGGACATAAAATTGTGCATATTTTTTGGAGGGTAAAAAAAAATGTAATCAAACGTTTAGAACCGAAAATACAGAATCGTTTTTCTTTTCTTTATTTTTAACCGACTTCAAAAAAAGGAGGAGGTTCTCAATTCGTCGGAATCTTTTTTTTTTTTATGTATGTCCCCCGATTTCTCGAAGACGCCTGGACCGATTTGGATTTTTTTTCTTTTGTTTGAAAGGGTATACTTTCCAATTGGTCCCATGATCATCAGGTCAGGATCTGATGATGGGATCCCAGGGAAATCGAGGGCAACCTTCAAATTTTATAGGCACATAGTACCATTTTCATATATTTTCTAAAGCTGTTCAAGTATTTGCATCTGTTAATCATCATCTCAGGTGGATGAGCTGATCATGGAAGGTACAACTCCTCTAGTAAGGAGTCGACATCGACTGTTTTAGTAAATTATGTTTGTGTTCGCATATCTCCGGAACTACAAGTCCGATTTAAGTAATTCTTTTTATGTTGTACTAGGTATCGTTCAACTTAAGGAATAATGCAAGTTTCATCAAAATCGGTTCAGTAGTTTTTGAGATAGGGAAGGAATGAAAGAGATGTTAACGATGTTATTACCGGTGCTACAGATTTCTTACATAATTATGTAAGAAAATGATGTATTTGACAAGAATTTTGGCTGAATATTTATACTAAAAAGAGTTAAAAAAAACTTTTTAGAAAAAAATGTAACCACCTTCAAAAATAACCACAAAAAAGGGTAAAATAACCTACAAAACTTTTCTTTCGGAAGTCGGTGGCAAAAATACAATGAAATTAATAAAAAAACCACCGACTTCCGAAAGAAAAGTTTTGTAGGTTATTTTACCCTTTTTTGTGGTTATTTTTGAAGGCGGTTACATTTTTTTCTAAAAAGTTTTTTTTTCACAAAAGTATTGAGGGTAGATTTTTCAGATTGTAAACTCACATGCTATTATTTTTCTGATAAAAGATGTAATGAAAATGGTTTTAGACAGAAAACGCTTTTTTGATCGTGGTAAAATCATCAAATGAGTCCAGCCCAAGGTGGAGCGGAAGAGACTGTTAGAGTCATACTGACCAGAACCCATGGTGTTCCTTCAGTAGCCCTTTACGTTCCAGTGTTACGGTTACCGATTTAGACAGTCCCGTGACAAAAGCTGACGCCTTACCACGAGCTGTTAACGCGATCCAGTTTAGGCTGTGGGAAAGAGACAGAGCTATACAAGTCGTCTAGCGCCATCTCTTTCCCACCGTGGTAAGGGCCATTTGCAATGTTGTATGTACTTTGTGGCGGAAAATAAATTCGCGGGAACTATCGCGTAACCCAAGCAAAATGATACAAAGACGAATAAAAAGGAGAAAACGAAATCACAAAACGCAATAATGCATTAAGACAGAAAATGATATAAGTCAGATAAGACCACAAATCTTTCTCTAAGTAGCAATAAGACGAAGACTAACCAGCTACAAACAGATTGGAACTCTGAATGCGAAGGGAATTCCTCTTTTGAGAAAAATAGTTTCATTGTACACACATACACACAACACACACATACACACACACACACACACACACACACACCGATTTTATGTAAATCTAGATCATAAGTTCTTCATACTTTATTTATTCACGTAAGAATCACTTGATGGGAGAGGGCACTGACTTCCGTAACACAGGTCTGAACCTAGCTCGGGAGTCAGGGACTTCATAGGAATCTTGTACAGTTTTTGTGAATAAATACATATTATTATTATTATTATTATTATTGTGACTTATGCCCCTGTGCGTGTACAGACTACGACACTGTTTATAGAAGTAAAAAAATTTTGGCTATTTAACCATATTCAGCAAAAAACTAGGTTTTTTAGGGAAAAACTAAACAGACGTGAAAAAAAATAAGTAGTGTTTGAAACCACAGAAATGCCATCGCAAGGCAGAAGCTATAAAAACCACACATACAGAGTATGCAAAAATAGTCTTGATTTTCAGCTATTAATTTGTGGGAGTTCATTTGCTTGAAGTTTTAAAAACATGGAGAAATTAAATCTTATGTTCAATGTGTTTTCGAGACACATACGAAAATCAAATCAAAATCAAATCAAATCAAATCAAATCAAATCAAATCAAAACGTTTATTTCAACTAGGCCAATTACAGGCACTTATGAATTGTCAAAAGACATAAAATAAAACAATTACAAAAATAGTTATGGTGCTACAGTCCCAGTCACAAGACATAAAAAATGTGAAAGTACCGTAGGTGCTCATTCCAAAGCGTAGATCTCTATGGAGAAGAATGAGCAAGAAACTCCACCTTAAAGCAAGTTGCTTGATAAGTAGTTACACTATTAGTTGAAATCCTCAGGGTTAAAAAAAACGTAGTAGGTATTAAAAAAATAGTTTACTTAACTAATAATCAAACAACTCGTCCTTTATCGATAAACTACTTTCAAGTCACGGGTCAAGTTTAAAAGTGAGTCAGAATTTGCTGAACGAATCAATTAGGTAAATAGACTTCATCATAATCTAATTTATTCATTACATTTAAATGGACACTGCACTTTGATACCCCCAGGAAACCGAATTCAAATTCATTCAAATTGCGCAAGAACTCTTTATTTTTCTTTCATCCTTCGATTACCATTTCTAAAAAGGTCAATTTGCGTTCGAAATCGTATAAAAATAGCCCATGTTTAGTTTCCAGTACAAAATTCATTATCAAATGTTATGCCAGACTTTCATAATATGACCGTGCAGAAGGGTGCAATGGGGGAAAATGCAATTAATTTTATCACAAAAGACCCATTCGACTCCGCGACTTATCGGGGAGGTAGGGGCAAAGAATAGTTAGGAATGTCATGTCTTAATACTCCTGTTAAAGTTTGCGAATATAGAATCTTATTCGGACTACTTAAGGTTTGAAATGATGTTTCTGGTGGTGATTTTACCTAACTATAGTGATGTCTTTATCTTAAGTCTATGAGTACCAACAAATAGTTTTATATTGACTATGTAATGAAACTGCTAATGATACTTCCTCCATTTAAATAACAAATGATTATTCTGCTAATGTTAAAAAGTTGTAAAAAGTCCACTTTAGCAAAATCACAATAATTATGTGTTGCGTTAAAATTTATAAAATGGAATATTCTATTCTATTGCTCAAACAATAGAGTAGATAAACGATGAAGAACAATTCTATAAGAAACGTTGCTGAAGTGACATTTTTAGATCATCTGGTGATAGTACATTTTTACAGTAAACGGGGATATATCTAATTATTCTATCTATACAAATCAGTCAAATCAGTAGTTTAGAGTGACAGCATTGCTGTCAAATAAACATGGCGTGTCGATGGCAATCACAATTGAGTTGGCTCCTCAAGTAAGTAAGCCCCTCCGTACACAACGTGGCGCAAGTCTCCGATACCTTACGACTTTGGAATACGACCATCGCAATACAAATCCATAGAGGTTTGTACACAGGCACGCGTCAATGGATACCAAAGTCGCAAGGTATCGGAAACTTTCATCGCCTTGTGTACGAAGAGTCTAAAAACTTTTACTAAAAAAATGTGACCGCCTTCAAAAACAACCACAAAAAAGGGTAAAATAACCTATAAAGCTTTTCTTTCGGAAGTCGGTGACTTTTTTTATTAACCTCATTGTCTCTTTTGCCACCGACTTCCGAAAGAAAAGTTTTGTAGGTTATTTTACCCTTTTTTGTGGTTGTTTTTGAAGGCGGTCACATTTTTTAACCGACTTCAAAAAAAGGAGGAGGTTCTCAATTCGTCGGAATCTTTTTTTTTTTTTTTTTATGTATGTTCCCCGATTTCTCGAAGACGCCTGGACCGATTTGGATTTTTTTTCTTTTGTTTGAAAGGGTATACTTTCCAATTGGTCCCATGATCACCAGGTCAGGATTTGATGATGGGATCCTAGGGAAATCGAGGGCAACCTTCAAATTTTATAGGCACATAGTACCATTTTCATATAATTATTTTCTAAAGCTGTTCAAGTATTTGCATCTGATAATCATCATCTCAGGTGGATGACCTGATGATGGAAGGTACAGCTCCTTAACAGTAAGGAGTAGGCATCGATTGATTGACTTTGTGTTCGCATATCTCCGGAACTACAAGTCCGATTTAAGTAATTCTTTTTTCGTTGTACTAGGTATCATTTAACTTAGAGAATACTGCAAGTTTCATCAAAATCGGTTCAGTAATTTTTGAGATATGAAATTTTATTAGCTTAATGTGTACATGAGTGATGTAAGTACTGGTGCGAAGGATTACAAAATTCTAGTGCACATGTAAGAGAATAATGTTCTTGACAAGAATTCGGGTTGAATATTTAAACTAAAAAGAGTGAAATAAAAACTTTTTCAAAAAAAATATAACCGCCTTCAAAAACAACCACAAAAAAGTGTAAAATAATCTACAAAATAACTTTTCTTTCGGAAGTCGGTGGCTAAAAAGACAATGAAAAGAAAAAAAACAAAGGCACCGACTTCCGAAAGAAAAGTAATTTTGTAGATTATTTTAAACTTTTTTGTGGTTGTTTTTGAAGGCGGTTACATTTTTTTTGAAAAAGTTTTTATTTAGAAAAAGTTTTTATTTTACTCTTTTTATTAGTTTAAATATTGATCCACAATTCTTGTATAATACATCAGTCATGTGCACTAGAATTTTGTAATCCGTAGCACCGGTAATAACATCACCGGTTAATATCTCAAAAACTACAAAACCGATTTTGATGAAACTTGCAGTTTTCCCTTAGTTCAACGATACCTAGCACAACAAAAAAGAATTACTTAAGTCAGACTTGTAGTTCCGGAGATATGCGAACACAAACATAATTTACTAAATCCGTCGATCGGGAGTCCTTACTAGACGAGTTGTACCTTCCTTTCCTTCTTCTTTATGGTGACAACGGGACCACACGGGAAGCACCAGCTTTCAAATAAAAAAAGAATTTTGAAAATCGGTTCACCCAGTTGCAAGTTATGAGGTAACAAACACAAAAAAAAAACAGTCGAATTGATAACCTCCTCCTTTTTTTGAAGTCGGTTAAAAAGTTAGCGCTTCCAGAAGCGTCCACCAAGAAAACAATCGACACTAAATAGTGTTACATTTAAGTATAGAAAACAGAACGATGACAAACTAATAATCAACGACGATATAATACTAGACTACGCATTGCACGATCTAACGAACAAAACTATTCTGCCAACTCGCTGAGGTACTACGTAAGCGAGGGGGACGGGGTACTGCGTTGTGATTGGCTAACTCAAGGTCTGTTCTGTCTCAACGTATGTTTACGGCTCACAGGATTGGTCGAAATGAGACGAATATAAGACTTTTTTGCCTAATGTGTTGGCAGATATCGGTCGCCTGTTATTAGGAGTCTAGTATTATATCGTCGTTGCTAATAATAGACAAAGAACGAATTTCGAAACAATAGAATAGAATGCATGAATTAAACATATTCGACCGAATGACCCACTGCACTTTGTTCGCTTTCGTATATAGCATGTTTCCAAGCAAAAGGTAAACAAATTTTGTTTACCTTTTGCTTGGAAACTATTAAAAACCATCTTTGTAAATGGTAATTGGGTAAATGATTGATTTGGCATTTAAATACACCGACATAAACTGAACTAGACTGAAATATGTTTAGAGACTTTAGCCTTTATAGTCTCACTGTTGAGACAAAGGCTTCTAAGAGAGACTGGGAGGGGCTGTGTGCTTTGTGGTCCCAATGAGGATTGAAAATACAGAACCACATGAAGAAAAATTAAAAAAAATTTAGAATAATATCAACGGCATAAGATTAATTCAGCAGATAGTGTTGTCTGTTCAATTCTAGATCAGCTATAAGTACTCTATGGGGCCAAATGTGTGCACGGTTTTAGAATTATGCATGTTCGAATTTGTCTCACAAAAGCAACGGACTGAAATCAACACTCGAGCTTTCAAAACAAAAATAAAATAATCTTCATACCGATTTGTTCAATTAAACCAAGTAAAAAAATAATATTTATTTAAAATCCCATTTCAACTGGCAACTTTCTCACAATTACGTATGCAATTCCCATTGCCATTACTACCTTTATAAACGGAACGTTCCATTTATGGGGCGGCTGTCCCAAAATTGGTAGCACTAAAACCTTTTACAATTAAAACGGGCCATTATCGAGTATTCCTAATCCGGTACATTTAAGTGAATGGCCCACCTCACCGGTCCGACCTTTGTGCCTGGTTTAAAATGCAAATTTTATACGTGGCAACATTTGTTTGAGTATCGAGATTAAAACGATATTGTGGTGATTTTAACGATAATAAAAACACGCATGTGTTGTTTTAAATGTGATTGTTTTTTTTAATTGCTTCGATCGTTATCGTGTACCGTTGTTTGGTAATAATGACGTGTTATTAAGTCGGTAAATATTTTTAAATAACTTTTGGTAACACACATTTTAGTCTTTCATACCTGACTTTATACTTGATTCAATTTTCAAGTCGGCTTTATTATATTTCATTGGTTTGCTTTTGGCATCAAGATGACACGTAAGTTTACTTAGAAGGAACTGACTATTTGCTCCTTCGTACACAAGGCGACGCAAGTCTCGTATACCTTACGACTTTAGTAACCAAGTGACGTTCGTTCCCAGGTTTGTACCCAGGTACGCATCAATGGATGCCAAAGTCGTAAGGTATCGGAGACTTGCGTTGCCTTATGTATGATTGTACGAAGGGGTTTTGGCGTAGGAGTCGTGTCGGATGATAAGCTGGCTGACATGATTGTATATTTGCCATCGACACGCTAAGAAGAAGAAGATCACGACGATCAACGAGAAATGCCGTTTATGTACCCAGCAATTACGCAGTCTATTTATCGTTATTTCAGTTTTCCTTTTTGCTTGTATGATAATTCTCTTAATAATAACTATTAATATCGTTAATCCAGATAGTTCCACATCGTCGTAGTTAACAGTTCTTATCTAAACTTGAATTAAATTCAGGCTAAGTTCAGTAGAGACAGCTTGTAATTCAATTAAAAGACAGTTTCCTATTCAATACTGATTGCTATAGTGACAACTAGATTGTGGCAATCTGTTTTATTTATTAATTTAATATTGTGTAATTCAGTTTTTGATAGACAGGACAAACTAGCAGTATTTATTATTTTATCTCGAAACTGAGAATTTTAAGACAGGTTAAGAATAAAATTAGTTTTCAAGTAGAAAAGGTGCAGTGGTGGCCCGCTAGTTTATAGACTTACTGCCAGCCTGGCACATTATTTTGCGTAATTTATTTCATTGCTACTGCTCTCACCTTTTCAAAAACATTTGACATTCGACTAGATACTAATAAAATTGTTAGATTTTAGTGTGCTGGAAAAACTGTATCAATTAGCTCAATATGAGAACTAACCTTTTTTTACTTGATGTATTTTTAATCAAAGATTTGATCTTATTAATCTAGGAACAAAATTTTACCTATAACTTTATAAATATTAAAGTTTGGACTCTATAACGCCGAAACGGCTGAACGATTTTGTACAAAATTTGACAAACCTACCTATAGTTTAATACCTGGATGAATATTCCAGTATACGTTCCTGTACGATGATTTTTGAGTTACACGTAAAGCCGCTTTCAACAGCTAGTGTAATATACGTTCCGTTTTCTTAACAGACTCACTGACTGCAATATTAATAATCGTAAAATAAACAGAAGCACCTTCATAACTTAACCTAAGAGCCAACTTTACCTCACCAAGTTTGAATATTGGAAGACATTATGAACATAAAGTTGAAGGTAGACATAACGATGAAGCCGCGCCTTAAGTTCAAATCTCCATTGGTCATGAGAAATTTAATAAGAGGCCAACGTCAGGACTACTTTATGCAAATTTAAGAGCTGTGTGAAAGGCCTCTAATGGTAGTTGAGACGGAGTCCAAACGAGTACGAAACGAAAGGCTACGAAGGAATAGATAGTGAATAATATGAAAAGCTTTAAAAATAAAGGCTATGAGCCAAGAAATGTAAGAAAATGAGAGAAGCTTAAAAATAAAGTGTAAAATCAAGCGCTGGTAAAAACAGAGACAAAAAAGGTATGTATTAAGTAATTTTAAAACCTAACTAGAGCTAAAATCTATTAATATCAAGGAATAGATAACATTAGATATGTATCTTAAACTAATTAAGATAGCACGAACTGAGGTGGTTTAGGATATTGATAAAAGATGATAATGCAAGTAAAAAACAAGAAGGACGTCGTAAAAAACTAGCAGTGCACAGATCCATAGATAGCAGAGACATGTAAAGCCGAAAGGTAAGGACAAAGCTTAAGCCTAACCATGCAAAGGAATGGATAAAGAACAACGTGGAAACTAAAAAAGGAAAAACTATGTGCATCAGGCAGAATAACGAAGATTTTGGTAGATTGGACTTTGGCATCAAGCCAATATACCAAAGCATATCCTTTAAACCCGCTAGTGATACAATAAGACAGATTCTAGAAAAAATATTAATCCAGCTAAACATAGGTTCATTAGAAACTAGATATCCAATTAGCAGGAAGGTGTAATAATGATAAATGGTTTATTAATTTTAACGAGTAAACCTTAATACTCGTAACTAGTGCTAAGGCCTTGTGAACAAATAAGCATGTGTTAGGAGACTCCGCTCTTACATAACTTAATTTTTATCATTACTTTTTTTAAACCAATGTTTTTACAAAATAATGTAAGTTTCAACTTCTTAAAGAAATAACATAAAAACAGAATATGAATGGTAAACAAGCAATATTTATGAATAATGCAATTCAAAGGTGTATTAGTAATTAAAACAGGCACCCTAGTCTTGATGAAGATACGTCACACGCAAGTACAGTTTTTATTTGCTTCTGACGTCACTCTCGAATTTTGATGCGTTACATCTCTTGTAAATAACCATTGATAAAACAAAAGAAAAAAACGTGTCCATTATCTTTTAAAAAGATAGCTGATGAACTTATTAGATTTTCAATTTTTAATGCTGTCAATAAGCCTATTTTTTATCGTGGTAAAATTATCAAATGAGTCCTCCCCACCCAGGGCAGAGCGGGAGGGACTGTCAGGCTCGTACTGACTAAAATCCACGGTGTCATTCAATAACCCTTTACGTTCCGGGGTCATGGTAATTCGTGAGTCCCGCGACCGTCAACATGCCTATTGGAAAAACTTTCCACATTTCCAAAAATAAACCAACGGAACATTGTCAAGCAGTGAAGTAAGTATAAAGGATTTTCAACAATACGATCATATATCCCTGTATCGCGAAATTCCTTGTCGCTCTTCCGCTCCATTCGATAGTGTTAGGAATATTGAAATGTTATGCGTCCAAAAGCCGTGAAGTATTAAAGTCGCATTCGAAGAGGGCTGGATGACTGAGGGGGAAGTTCCTCAGATTCACTCTGCAATTTTTGGGTAGGGCACAAGATATTTCCGGTACATTCTTTTGAGTAAACGGATTTGTGGAGATTTATGCTCTCAAGACAGTTTTTTTGCCAAATGTTTAAAACTGGGTTGACTGAATTCAGACTTTCATTTTTGGAATTAAATACAAAAAAAGTGAATCTCAAATCTTATTTTTCGATTCTTCGACACTTTAGAATTGTTGCAAGCCACCCAAGCCACAGTAGTTGCCCATTTCGAAGCGTAGTCACAGAAATGAATGAACAGAAGAATGGTCACGAAACTCCATGGGCGTTCTTATAAATCAAAATGCATAAAACATTCAATAAAGAAGAATGGGCATGAAACTCCATGAACACTCTGTTAAATTAAAGTCAACTGTAACCTTGTCAATGTATTGAATGAAGTCAGCCCAAAACGTTTTGATAACCATGATATTAAATTAAAAAATTAATACTTACAAAGAAAGCTTTATTACAAAACAACCGCTTATATCTCCAACGACGCGTGACAACCTTGGCATCAAAAAGAAAGAATCCACAATCAGTATTAACAATAGAAACATCTACACTCGTCTTAATAAGTTAATAAATATCTTTAAAATATGCTAACTCACGTCGTAAACAATACATAATAATACATGACAAGATTCAATACACATTATTAGATAAAATCTACAAGATGCAACGTTGTCCCATTGTTCATTTGGAAGGTCGGGAATGTCGATGTGTCCCGAAGTTAAGAATCGAATTAACATTTTAAATGCGAATCAATTTGCTGTTTGAACTAGTAGTTCTCGATTGGAAATGGGAAGCGTGGATCGGAGTATGAGAAGTGTTTAAGTGAGATGAGTTACGGATTTTTGGAGTTTTCTCAAAATATTTTTTTTTTTTTTTTTACGTGGCAAAATCATCAAATGAGTCCTCCAGCCCCGGGCAGGGCGGGAGGGACTGTCAGACTTCTACTGACTAAAATCCACGGTGTCCTTCAGTAGCCTGTTATGTTCCGGGGTCACGGTAAGGAAATAATCCCGCGACCCCGACAGGCTTTGGCCCTCTGAGAGGGGGGCCCCGTCATTATTATGACGCTCTTTGAGGCGCGCGTGGGACACAACGCGCCGTCGACCCGGGCATGGTCCATGGTCGGGCAGCGAGTTGCCCTTTACTCGCTGCCCGCATGCCCGCGCCTACGGTGGCCGGAGATCGTCCTGCGACGTCCGTCGCCGTGGGCGTGCACCACCGCGGGTGGGGCGGAGGGAGGACACTGTCCTCTCTCGCGCGCGGCCCGCCTCCTCCTTCGCGAGCATTACTGCTTCGCAGAAGGAGGCGACCGCCTCCCACTCCGTCTCGCCCCGCAGCATGGCCGCAACCAATGCCGGGCGCGAGAGGTCTCCGCCTATCGCAGCCGTGAGGACACGTCGGTGCTCCGCCCAAGCTGGGCAGTCCTGCACCGTATGCTCCACCGTGTCCTCCGGGCGATCTTCGCAGTGGTGACACCCAGGCGTTTCCTCCTTCCGCATTAGACACAGGTACCTCCCGAAGCATCCGTGCCCGGTGAGGACCTGCGTCAGGCGGAAAGTAAGGACGCCATGACTTCTCTCCAGCCACTCCTCAAAGAGGGGTCTTACCGCCGCAATTGCGGCGTGCCCGGCCGTCGGTCGCGACAGTCGTCCCCTCCATACTGCCCTGAGATCGCGCCGGAGCTCCTCCCGCCGCGCCTCGACTTCTCGAGGCAGCGGGGTCACGCCCCGGCGCTGCGCCTCCACGCGCCACTCATAGACGCGCTGGAGGGCAGTCGCCTCCAGATCCCAGGGCAGTAATCCGGCAAGTAGGTTGGCCGATTCGCCGGCAATCGTGCGGTATCCCCGGATCATCCGGATAGCCATGACCCTCTGGCATGCGACCAACTTTAGTGGTCGCGTCCGGATGCTCAGGGCCCACACAGGGGCCCCGTAGAGGGCCATGGACCGCACGACGCCGGCGTACAGCCTACGGCAGGAGACGTTTGGCCCGCTGAGATTGGGCAGGAGTCGCCTGAAGGCGGCTGCTGCCCGGTTCAGCTTTGGGGCCAAACACAGGAAATGCTCCCTGAAGTTCCACCGGCTGTCGAGGACGAGTCCCAGGTACTTCATCGTCCTCAAGACGCCGATGCGAACTCCTCCCACCGTTATGCTGTAACCCGACTGTGGCGCGTTGACGCGGCCATGAAAACACATGGCCGCCGTCTTGTGCAGCGCCACGTCGAGTCCCAACCGCCGGATCCTGTCGACGACTGTCGCGACCGCTTCCGTCGCCAAGTCGGCCGCCGCCTGGTGCGACTCTCCCTGTGCCAGGACGAGCGTGTCGTCAGCGTAACATATTACGCTGACGCCGTCAGGGAGGTCGCTGCGCAGCACCCAGTCGTATCCGATGTTCCACAGGGGCGGTCCCAGGACCGAACCCTGTGGAACACCGCACGACATCTCTCGCCGGTTCCACTCTCCCCGGTGACCGGGGTAGATGACGGCTCTGTCCGTCAGGTAGTCCTCGACTATGCGACGGAGGTAGGTCGGCACCCGGTGATACCGGAGTGCCTCCCTGATGCAACTCCAGGGCAGGGTGTTGAAGGCATTGGTGATGTCCAAAGACACCGCCAAGACGACCCTGCCCCGGGCCACTGCATCCCCCGTCGTGAGGGCTCTCACGCGCATGATGGCGTCCACCGTCGAGCGCCCCCTGCGGAAGCCAAACTGGCTCTCCGACAGGTTCGGGCCCACCCGATTCAGGTGCCCGACGAGGCGGTCTGCAATTACTCTCTCAAAGAGCTTGCCCACCTCGTCGAGCAGCACGATGGGCCGGAATGCGGACGGAGAGTCCGCAGGGCGCCCGGACTTCTGGATGAGGACCAGTTTCCCCGTCTTCCAACGAAGCGGGAACCGGCCCCTCTCCAGGCACGCGCTTAAGAGCCCCCCTAGTCGAGGCCCGAGAGTCCCGAAGGCCAGGACCCAGGCTTTTCCTGGCAGGCCGTCGGGTCCTGGGGCGGTATTTTTGGCTTTGAGCCGTTGTACCGCCACTCTCAGGTCTACCTCGGTCACCTCTGGAGCGTCGTAGACGTCGTCGTCGCTGTGATCCGCGTTTGCGTCAGCTTCCTCCTCAGATTCCGTCGGAGACGGAGCCATGGGCGGGGGAGCATACTCCTCCCCTCGCGAAGGGAACAGGGCGCTCACCACGTCCTCCACGAACTGAGGTTGGAGACTCTGCGTCAACGGGGGAGCCCAGGGGCGGAGCTTGTCTCGCACCCACTTGTAGGGGCGGCCCCATGGGTCCCCGTCCAGAGTCCCCAGCATCTCCTCGCGGGCCAATTCCTTGGCCCGCCAGATCGCGTCGCGGAGGGCGGTCTTCGCTGCCCTGTAGCCCTGGTACAGCTCCGCCTCTGCAGCCGCCGCATCCGGAGGTCGGGTGCGGCGCCTGCGGAATCTGGTGTACCGGCGGCGCGCAGCAACGCACGCTTCGCGCAGCGCTGCTAACTCGCTTGACCACCAGTACAGCTGACGCCGGGCGCGTCCTTGCCGGACCCGGGGCATGGCCATGTCGCAGATCTCCGACATGGCCTCCCGGAACCACTCGGCCTCGTCGTCTATGTCAGCAGGCCTGTCCGGTGGTGACACCCAGGCCTGCACGATCGAGGCTTCCAGGAATAGCTCCCGGTCCAGCTGCTTCAGCGCCCATCGCGGACCACTTGGGTTCCGTCCACTTGGGACCGACGCATCTGAGGTCTGGGTGGAGACGTCGAACCGGATATACCGGTGGTCGGAGTAGGTCTCCACCTCCTCTACAACGCGCCAGTCAGTGACGCGCGGCGACAGGCTGGGGGTGGCGAACGTAATGTCCACCACCGAATCGCCCATGTACCGCACGCACGTGGGGACAGAACCCCGGTTCTCGATTACCAGGCCCTGAGCACGGGCCCAGCGCTCGAGCGTCCTGCCCCGCGAAAAGTCCATGGACCGGGAACCCCAAGCCGGATTTTTGGCATTGAAGTCCCCGAGGACGAGCGCGGGGAGGGAACCGAGGGCGACGACGACGTCTCCCAGCTCCGTTAGGGAGTCTTGGAACTCGGCGAGAGATCGGTTCGGGGAGAAATAAACGCCTACCACGGCGATCTCCCCGAACCGGGCTGCGACTATCCCGCGCCCTCTCTGTACGCGATCGAGGGGCGGGGTACCGGCGGCGGCCAACGAAATTAGGGTCACCGAGCCGTCCAGGTCCGCCACCCAGTCATTCCTGGGCAGGACATAGTACGGCTCGGCGACCACGGCGACGTTGATCAACCACTGCGTCATGCTCTGGAGCAGGAGGTCCTGAGCAGCGATGCAGTGGTTGATGTTCGCCTGGAGGAAGCGCAATGGGGCCATTAATTGGAATCCATTGCAGCCTCCTCCAGGGCCCCTCGCGGGGGTACGGCCACGGCGGCGGCGGCCGCGGCGGCAGCGGGAGCGGCGGCAGCGGCGGCGGCGGGAGTGGCGGCGACGGCGGCGGCAGAGGGCCTACCTCTGCCCTTGGCCTTGGTGGGTGGGGCGCAGGACCTGCCCCCAGCCCGGTGATCGGCCGGCTTGCCAACCGCCGCACATGCGAAGCAGTGCGGCGGGGCAGAGCACGAGCCGGCCTTGTGACCGGGCTGGCCGCAGCGGAAGCACCTATCGCTGCGGTCTACCTCCGAGGTGCACACGCACGCCGCGTGGTTGCCCACTTGGCAAGCACCTCAGGGGTCTGGGCTCCAGGACCTTCACCTGGGCAGACACCCAACCAACCAAGAGCCTTCGGCCCTCCTGCAGCTTTTTGGCCGCCGACACGGGGCAGCTAACCGTAACGGTTTGCAACCCCGCGAAGCCAGGACGGAGAGCGCCCACCCTCACCTGATCGGTAGGGCACCCCCCAGTCCTGGCAACGGCAGCCACCACGTCCTCCGCCGTCACAGAGTCGTCCAGACCCAATATGCGCACGTCTGCGCGCTTGGTGGGTCTGGACACTCGGGCCTCCTCCGCGTTTAAGGACGCTCTGAGCCGTTCGGCTAGAGCGTCAGCGGTAGGGCCACTGGCCGCGCCCGGAAGCTCCAGCATCCGAGCCCCCGTTGCGGTGACCCGTAGGCGGAGGCCCCCGGCGATGCCGAGCTCCGCGAGGTTCACCGCCTCCCGCGCCTTGGCAAGCACGTCGCGGTACGACACGCCCCTCTTGACCGCGTCCGGCTGCAGTGTAATCACCACAGCCGCGGTCTTTGGGGCGCGCAATCGCGCCGCAACGTCGCGCTCTTTGCGCCGCCGCCGTCTCTCCCTCCTTCTCTTAGACCTGGCCGCACTGGCAGCCTTCCTCTTCTCTCCAGCCACTTGCCAATCGGCGCCGGCTGGAGGAGTTTTAGGAGGAGGCTGGGCTGGGTTGGGCTGGGTCTGGGCGCCCTTCTTTTTAGAAGCCGACCGTGCCGGCCCCGCAGGTGTCGGGGTCAAGGTCGGCTTGGACGGACCCGGCTTCGCCTGGCTAGGCTTTGCCGAGGCCGTCTTTGAAGGGGCCGTCTTTGAGGGGGCCGTCTTTGCCGCAGCCGTCTTCGCCGGAGATGCCTGCTTGGTCGGGGGCGGCTTCGACGCGGCCACCGCCGCGTACGAGGACGCTGCCAGCGGGGGTCGCAGCACGCGGCTCTCCAGTACGGAGAACCGCTGGTTGAAGGCGGCCAGCTCCTGTCGCACCAGAGTCAGAACTGCGTTCTCCTCTGATGCGGGCCGGCCTTTCTCCTTACCCCCCGTCGGCGCCTTCCGACCGCCAGCCGCCCGAAGGCTAGCCAGGTCTGACCTGAGGGCGGCGTTCTCCTTCTGGAGATCCGTCATGGCGGCAGTCAAACGGGTGACCTCCGACCGCAGTTCGGACATATCGTCCCTTGCAGCCGGAGCCCCGCCGTGAATCCGCGCGGCCGCCATGATCAAGGCCGTGGCTTTGCCGATCGCACCCTCCTTAGTACTTTGTTTCCGCTTCAGGGCGACTGTGCGGATGGCGGCTGCCACAGCCTCTGCCAGTTTGGCCTCGTTCGAGGCCAGACCGGTGTTGGGCTCTCCAGAAGAGGGCCCCCTTCCCGAGGACTTGCCTCGGCCTTTACCCCGCACGCTCGTGGGGATCTTACGGGCCGAGACAAGCCCTTCCTCTGACGACGAGATGTCCTCCCGGGGGCGCTTCAGGAACTCATTCCTCCTGTTTGCGCCCCCCTCGTCGCTCCTCGCTACGCTTCCAGAGGCTATGCTCCGGAAGCTCACGGCTTCTGATGCCGAGTCGGACTCCGACCCGGACGTCAGCGCCGTCCCCCCACTCGGAGCGGCACTCTGTGCCCGCTCGATTTTCGGTGCCGGTGAGTCGGACGTACTGGACAAGTCCAGTGACTCCTCCTCACGGGCACGTGAGCCTCCCTGGCTCGATGCGGCGACTGCCGGAGCGAAAAGTGGGTAAAACCGGTTGTTGTTGCCCCCCCCAGAGTACGTTGGGGCAGACCGGACGAGTCCGGTGCGGGATTCCCCAGCTGCTGAGCGGCTGGGACCCGCCTGGGTAGTCTTTTCAAGAACCTTCTTATCCATGATTGTTTACTTTTTTAGAGAGGTGAGTTCCTCTGATCCTACTCCCCATTTTCCCTCCCCGGTTCACTTCACGGTTACGTCTAAAGACTAGACGCGTACCGGAAGTGAACATTTCCCGCCCCTGACCCAATCTCAGACGATTAGGCCCGCGCCGCCTGAAAGCTCGAGCCAACTGCTCGATCCTCCAGGCGGCGCGCTTTTCCCCGGTGTGTCCCTCTTGGTCTGGTCTCTCCCTCTGAACCTGTCCGGCATGAGTGCACGAGTGCCTCTACCGGCAGGGGCCCAGAGATCATCGAGACACGCAAGCCCCACCACGACGACAACGTGGGGACACGTTGGTGGGGATCTCAAAATATTTTGGTATAATTGTAAAACATGTCTTATCCGCTAGAGAAAATAATTGCTGTCATATAATTTGCAGTCACACTATTTGATATGGGTTTTCTTTTGAGTCTTGTCTGGATCAAAGGTGACAGAGACAAAGCTTATGATGGTGTGAGCTTACCAAAAAGAAGGCTGTTCACTTTAAATTACCAGATATTCGTATTGTATGCATCTTATATCATACACAAAAAGCGGGATCTCTATTTCTTTTAACTTTAGTTCTCATTATGGGATCATCAGAAAAATTAACTAAATTGGGATGATTTTAGCCCTATACTGTTATTTCATTGCTATCTTAAATGAAGGTCAGCAATGCATTTTTGGACTTAGACCTCTCCAAACTGCGCCCCTTTCACATCCAGTATGATCCAGACCTTTTAGATCATTAGTCTGTGCGAAGCTTTTTATTTTTGTAAATTGCTGATATTAAAATGAAAAAGCCAATAGTAGGGGATCAGTATTTATTCAGTCGATTATGCGTGCTAAGGTGGGTTTTAATTTACAGAATAACATGGTCGTGTTCGATCTCTAAAGCGATGTGCATAATGATATGTATGAGCAATAATAAATTCATGTTTTTAGTTCCAAGGGGTTGTAGTTTGAGATGACTTGGCGCTGATAGCAGATGTATGAAATTTATTGAATAATTTCCTCGTGCTGGATTCATGAGGAAGTTTCAAAGTAACGGTGGTGACAAGGTAATAGCAAAAGTATTGGGATTAGAACATGTTGTGAATAATGTGGAACAGGTTTTAAAGGGAAAATTTAAAGTGATCATGAATAGATATGAATAGAGACAGCCGTTAGAGAAGATGAGGGAGGTGATGTTTATTGAATGAATGAAAGGTGTCAGAAGTTAAAAAAGTGGACATTATGTAGACAACAAACAGAAGTTTTAGTAAAACTGTAGTAGTTACATATTATGATAAATCATTTATTTGTTTCAATAAAACAACAAGTATTTTCTTTCAAATAAATTAGAATAAGATCAATAATTTTATAATAAACAAAAATAGACCTTACTGGCCGAACTAGTATTGGTTGTGTTAAGTCTTTTATCAACAAACTCATAATTTCACAACTCAATACAAGCAGCTAATTGAAAAAACTTTACAACAGCTGCTTGTCAGCAAACATTGGCCGTCCATAACCCTACAAGTTTCACTTCCGTTCAAAAACAAAACACCGACGCAAAATTACCATACAAACCCATAATTAAACACAAAATAAAAAGCAAAAGTGTGAACGCGTCCGAATTCAAATTCGTTCCTCGATTTGATCGAGTTATACATTATTAATGAACATTCAAGTAATTATAGTGCGGTGAGATTTATTGCAGGTAACATTTTGTTAAAGGGAATTGTTCTGAGAAACCAGAGACAGTGTCAGGCGCCATGTGTGGCCTCTTGATTGAGTCGTCCTTTGTTAATTTGTAGTTTTAAATGAAGATCTTACTTTATTTGACGATTTTCATGCGTGAACACGTTTTACGTTTAATGGGGAATTTTATGAAAGGAATGTTACTGGACGGTATCCAGTGATCTATACGCTATAAACGAAGGCGCGCATTGCGATAAAATTATTCTTTATCAATTCTTCTACTTTATTGCTTGAGCGTTTTAGGAATTTTATGACAATTTTATGATTCTGATTTTTAGTCCCTATCTGCGATCGCCTGTTTATCGTCAAAACTTTATAAAACTATCTACTATTGTAACTCTCTTTTTTAAAGTCTGTAAAACATGCTAATAAGTTGTGCAAAATTATGCGAGTAACAGACATATCGTTGTATCACTCATCAATCAGAAACTGTTAATAAAATATGCTGTTACTGGCAATTGTATTATTGGCTTAATGCTTTACAGTTCATTCCTTATCATCATGATCATCATCAACCGGAAGAAGACAACTGCTGAATATAAGGCTCCCCCTTCGACCTCGTCAAACTACAATTCACCACTTGCATCCATCGGTTGACCGTGACTCTCACAATGTCGTCGGTCCACCTAGTGAGAGGTCTGCCTACGTTGCGTCTTCCGGTTCGTGGTCGCCACTCGAGAACTTTTCTTCACCATCGGTTATCGAGTATAATACCTATATAACGAGCGAGTATATAGGAGCATACGATCGATGTGGCCTATCAATTGCCACTTCAAATTGCTAATTTTACGAGATGTGTCGGTGACTCTGACAAATACCTTATCATCAACTGATATATACCGTACTGTATACACTCAAGAAAATACTTAATAAACTAGTATCGCTATCGCAAAGTACCAAATTGTAAGCCCATAAAAAATCCGAATCTACACCACATAAGTCGAAAATGGTGGCGAGAACCACTTAAAATTAAATGTGGTTCGATAAGTCTTCATGCAGTGTCAACTGTGTTATCAATTCCGCTTCATTTTATGTTGTCAAAGAGATGCGGTTTTTTAAGGTGGTATCACACTACAGCCCACGGCTAAGCTACGTTTTGTAGTTAGCTTTGAATATAAATGATGGTGAGATTATGTTCAGCGTCTTTTAGTGGCGCTCAAGTCGTTTTCCATTAATTTGTACAACACTTTGCAGCACTCTCAATGTCACAGTGATTTTTACTCTCATCACACATTAGTAGATTTATCGTTACTATAAGCGATAATATTGTCAGAATCATTTTAATTCTTGTTAAAGATACAATAAGGTTGAATTACTGAGGATTGACAAACTTGAAATAACTTCAAGAGAACTTTAAAGTGCAATAATTTATGATGATTTTAGAATAGTTGAATCCAAAAACATGTGTGTAAACTTTGAAGCTTATATTCAGAATAAGGCCCTTAAGTAAACAAATAATTTCGAACGGAACTGTATTTGCATAAAAATATTGAAATGGCATCTTCAGTTCTGGTTATGGTCACGTAATATTTACCTTACCTGACGTATTATACGCGGTGGTTTCCAAGTTAATGAAACACGTCTCAAAAGCTTTCTTTTTACTTCCCTATCCTTATCGTGCGTAGCAGTGGACGGTCGGCTTTATTCCCGTGTTGTTACAAGGTAGTAAAGTGTGCGGAATTTGTATGATTTTCCTTCAGTAGTTAAAGTTTATCTTTATTCCGTTTGATGGGGTCGTTAGAGTGGCTTTGAGTGCATACGAAGTTGCCGGTCAGGATTCAAAGTAATAAAAATTAACTGTAAATATCTATGGCCATAATTTCTTAGAAAATGTGTGTGAAAAGCGGCGCTCTCACGTGTTTTATTTATGTTGGATACCTGTAATCCCCAAGCTATAAACAGAAGTGAAACTTATACACGTGGCGGCTGGGCTCGCCTCTCTCAGGCTCTATTTAGCGTATGATCATCTGTAGAGAACCTTCCATCTCTGCACCAAAGTTCAAAACTGGTTGAATCGTTGTGACGTGATAACGGAACAAACTAATACCAAAGCATGTATTTATGCTTTGGTATTATTTTTTTAAGAGTACTGCCGTGCAGGCCCTAAAACGCAGTAACAGGCTTTTTGTCATTTTTTTGTTGAATATTGAACCTTAATGTACACGTTATAAGGAACATGTAGATCTAATCAGGTATTTGTTAGGATGCTTTAAACGGTTAAAAAATCAAATTTAAGAAAGCAGTAACTTAATTTTGCATGTCTAAATACATAACAATACCAACTAAAATACAGTAATAGCAGTTACGTCTACCACGATCCGTCCCTTTACCAAGTTAAACGCAGTAAATATCGATATTACCACAAAAAATCTGTATTCCACACCCAAAAAAAATATTGAGAAATATAAAATAAAACGCAGTAAGTCGTTTTTGTACCAGAAGTGTTAATACTGCATGGTTGATCACTAGTTTATTTCACAATGAACTACAGATTAAAATGCAGCAAAGTACTAAAAAGTGGTATTTTATTTAGTGTTATTGAAGTAACTTAATATCGTGAACACTAGCTAAAAAGCAGTATGTTCATTATTTACTGCAGTATAGTCAGTATTTTCAAAAGATTAAAATAACTTAAATGCTAATTAAAACGCAATATGATACTATGTCACTGCAATTGGAAACTTGAACGATTTTACTAATTTCACTGCAGTTACAGGACTTACAGGTCATATTTTACTGCGTTCTAGTCAGAATTTGTCGCTAACTCTCTCTCTCAATCAGTCGAATTCTTCTAATTTACCACGAAAACCTAAGCAAAAATCAGGGGTACTTTTCGAGCTAGAGTGAAATAATATTATTATGTGAAAAATAAAACAGTAATTTTTGTGTACAATTTACTGTTTTCCCATGTTTTTTGTTTCTTTTTTCGTATTTTTTAGAAAACTTTGGTTAGTTTTCAGAAGCCTCAACGTTTACCTTCGCAATAAAGTCATTTGCATGTATATGTATAGATCTCTTGGTTTCAAAAATATTTGCATTTTATTCTGTTCGGCCGGTTAAAAAACAAAAATGGCCGCCATTCGCGAAGTGTTTTGGTAGGATTTTTATAAGCAGATTTGTCGATGAAAACCAGCCTATAAGTTCCTCTTAAATTATATATGGTCGGAAACCAAACACTGTAGGTAATTAATGTGCAATTAAATTGAAAAATCTCATGTTTCTGCAGAACCAAAAAGCTTTAAGTATACCTTCTTACCATTAAATTTTTATCGAAATGTCTTTATTACCGTCCAATCAATGGGGACCAAAAAGAGGCTTTGCCTTGCGCTTGAGGATGCGTATTTAAGTTATAGAATTATCAAAAAGCCTTTAACACTTATTTAATCGATTTTGTTGATAATTGGACATTGGAAAGTTTCAAGTAAATCGAGCAAGATTAAATTATTTTCATACAAACTTTAATAACGTAATACCTAAAAGTTGGAAGGAGCTGAGTGATAATGCATTCAAACGCCACCTACAAAGATTTCTTTTGCAAAAGGCCTACTATAGTGTCGCTGAATTCCTAGCGGAAAGAGTTTTTGACTAATATTTAGTAGTTTTTGAGGAATTATATGTTTTGTAATTTTTGTGACAGCCAATTCCTAGATTTTTGACATTATTCATGTAAATTTTGACACTATTTCTTTTAAATCATCAATTTAGCAATTTTGACATTATTCTTATAAATACTGGTTTTGACATTGTAGCTTTTTGGCATATTCCCAATTTTGAAATTAACGTATTAATCATTTGACTATTGTAGATAGATAATTGGTATTATTTTGATTATTGTACTATGAAATTCATTATGTATAATTCATTATTTGACTATTGTAGATAGATAATTGGTATTATTTTGATTATTGTACTATGAAATTCATTATGTTCATAAAATATTTGTACGCTGATAATTACGGCATAAACATGACTGGACTGAAATAATAATAATAATATCTTGCATGCAATGTATGTATTACAATGTTTAAACAAATAAAGGAATCTTATCTTATCTTATCTTATCTTAATCCCATTTTTAAACCTCTTAGGGGATGAATTTTCAGAAATCCGCCCTAGGGGAATGCTGGTGCAAAATTTCATGCTTCTACACCTAGCGTTTTCGGCTGGGCGTTAATAAATCAGTCAGTCAGCCAGATAGTTTTTTTGTTTTATACAGGGATTTTTTTATGTATTGCGGATATTTGTTTTCTGTGGTTCTAATGAATAACAACAATACATTTTCATATTTAACATCTTCTTTTCTTAATTTAGGAGGATAAATAATTGACAATTGCACTGAATTGAGTGGAAAGAATTTGATTTAATCAAAAAACAACTTATTTTATCAGTTGTCCTTTACTTCAGACATCTTAACGTCTAATACGCATTCGGTAAAACAAGATTCACGAGTCTAAACAAACGAAATATACGTAACGTATTAATACTATTTGTTGTGGAATTTTATTGTCTTTAAACTTCTCTAGACATTTTCGTCATAATGTCAACTGTTGAAGCATTATGTGAAAAAGAACGACCCTTTCAATCTAAGATGGTGGCTCTTCGAGATCGAAAACTTAAACTTTTCATGAGTATCATATACTTAAGCAATACAAATAAAAAAATACACCACCTTTCCTACCTAAAACATACTCGTAAGTTGGCGGACATTGTTATATACTATATACTGCATGTGCAATTTGTTCAAGATACAAATTAAAATGCAGTAAAATAAAGTCTTATGCTGCAAATTAGTCTGCAAAGTACCAAAAAAATCTAAAATTTTGTGGTATCGAGTATTTTTACCGCATTTTAATCTGCATATGAGTAACTTTTTGCGTGCAGTAACTGCCATGATTTTAAAAAATCTGATTTTAATTAAAATCTAATGAACTTAATTAACATTTGTTTTCGTAAATACCATCTTTGTTGTCACTTAGTCCTCGTAGCAATAAAAATAATATGCACCATACACATTAATAACATTATAAAAAACAGTGTTAAAAAGTTTTTCGCGATTTTCTCGAAACCGCTTTTTACCTCATACTGCACTTTAGGGCCTGCACGGCAGAGTAGCTGTGCCCGCGACTTCGTTCGCGTGGATGTCGGAACACAACAATGTATTTTTTTAAACAAAGGATTTTTTCTAAAATAAAAGTAGTAGCCAAAGTTACTCCTTATTACATCAGCTACCTGCCAATAGAAGTCCCATCAAAATCAGCCCAGCCAATTCAGAGATTAGCCATTACAAACAGACAGACAGAAAGACAAAAATTGTAAAAATTTTATTTTGGTGTATGCACCCATAAATAATATATTCCTATGCATATAGTATAAAAAACGATTATTTCAATATTGCAAACAGACATTCCAATTATATTTAAAGAACATTTAGTTTTGTCCGTTCACAGGGGGCGAGATTGCGATTTTCCGCATGTATTTAAACTCCAGGTTAATCTATTATTTATAGATGAGAAAACCCCAATAAAATGGCTCTACGCGGGAATCGAACCCAGAACCCCGTGTTCAATAGTAGACATTGCTACCACTAGTCAAACAAAGTGAAACAACGTAATTAAATTAACAGCACATAACTTTTTAACGTTTTATTTCGAAACATAAACTGAGAGACCTTTTTAAACGTCCATTCACCACCCTTCCTATTGTTTTTGTTTGTCAACCCAAAAAGGGACAGACAAACAAACAATTCAGCAAAAATTAAATTGTCCTCACAAAAGTATTATCCAGTTGATGTGAAATTAAAATAATTATCATAATGAATCGTGATTCTCAACCATGTTGATAGTATAGGAGCTTTGAGCGTAGACTAAATCTCATCAGAGAAATTGAAGATAATTATTGTAATACTCATTACCGATAATACTTATATAATTACGTGAAATAATTTTGCAACTCTTTTTACGAAGATTAATTTAAAATCAACTAAAGGATCAGTTAAAATTTTTTAGTTCAAAAAACCTGAACCTACATTAATTATAATTTTATTTTAAACCTAAAATGTAAATGAAGTTAGTTCGAATAAGTTTAAATTATGATTATTTGAAGAGTTTTATGGATTGTCATCATTATCTGTCTACAAAATAAAAACAATGTTAGGATAAGTAAACAGTCTAACTAAATACGGTTGGATACCTGACGTTTCCTTCAATCATCTAGTATTCAAAATTTTAAAATGATACTTATAGTATCGCAGAAACACACACTTATGTTAAAGATTATGTTTATACTTATAATATGCTTACCCAAGTTACATAAACCAAGCTAGATGCAGTAATACAGTTTCTTCATAGGTAATTTCGTAAATTATTTGTTTTTTTACAGAGATGCAATTTTTTTTTTAAATAAATTTACATCTCTGTAAACAGCAGTTTAAATCATGTAAACCCAATGAAGAGAACTAAAAGAAGTATTACCTAATAAATAAATCATTATGAATACCTGCATAAACAAAAAACTACAATGAATTAAATTTAAAAAAGTGTGATGACCTCCTGGACTACAGACTGCTATCGAAAAATTCGTTTAAAACACAAATTAATATTCCCGATGTCCACTTCGTTACGGGGATGCAGTCCATACTTTTATGAAAATTGAATCATGCTTTATTAAATCCGTATCAGTATGAAATTTAACCGTATTATCTGCCACCGTTTGCGGTATCCGGGATTTTAACGCGCTCGCATGAACGCGGTTTTTCTGTGAAATATTTGGTTAAAGTATCTAGATGACATAATTTAAATTTTGATATGTTTTTTGAAAAGTCATACGATGATAAACATTTTCGAAAAATATAATGTATAAACGATATGATTTATTAACAACTAGCGGCCCGTCCCGGCTTCGCACGGGTGGACATGATCATTTTCTCCTCTATAACCCATGGTCCTGATGGTAACAAACACAACAAAAAAAGAATTATCCGAATCGGTACACCCGTTTGCAAGTTATGGGCTTAGCAACACATTTAGCGATCCATTTTTATATTATATAAGCAGAATAGATATAGAAGATGAACTGTTAACACGATGTCTGAGAACACGGTGCGCTGCGAGTCACGGCCTGGTCCTTGAACAAACGGTGAGCTACTCATTACTACTACAGCACGTTAAGGGGCTAAGTCAGTACTTATACGGTTTTTATATTTTACTTTCTGTCGTACATGACTGGACTACAGATCTTACAACTTGGAATACAGTTATTAACTATATGATCTAAATTCTCACAAAGTTGAAAACACGATTCAATTAAATTTTCTCGATACAAAAAAAATGCAAAGTTCAGTCTATGTTTTTTATTTTTTGGACTTTACGACGTAACTACTATGAGTTATTGAAAGGATGTTGTTTTAAATTGTAGAAAATACTAGTATCTAAATTCTGTAAAGACAGTTTTTCAATTAATAACAATTTTAATTCATAAAAAGGCGTCAATATGTTTGGGCACATACGCCATTTTATTCTGAGCACACATTCACTATCGTCCTCTCATCTTTTGCCTTTTAAAAGTAGTGTCATCACTTTCGTTCCTTGACACATCAGTCAGCCAGCGTGGCTCTTACAGGTTAGACCTGTGACACTTTTTTTTCAGATCGCGGCTGTCAGATTTTCGTAATAATAAAATTGGAAATGTATAAAAAGATCGAGAAAATAAAAACGAATGATACGTAGGCTTATAGATTATTCAAAACTATGTTTCGATGTGTTCAATGGGACGTGATTAAACGGACATGACTGTAAATAAGTCACGTAAACTTTCATTTTTCAATAACACTTTATTTTCATTAATAAATGAAGTATTAAAATAAACTAAACATACTGAATATCATCGCAGGAAATTCCTGACGACCCCTACAGAGCAAACAAGGGAAATGTTTAGAATACGTATGATACTATACATTACGAATTGTTCCTATCAATATAATAAATTACTCACAGTGATAATTATATCAATGCTATCGTGATATCGTACTATTGTTGTCGGATGGTTCCTCTGTGTCCATCCTCCTTCCATCTAATCTTTATGCATCCAAATACCATTTCACATGAACTAATGATAAATGCACTGATTTGCAGTCAACAATTTGAGACAATATGTAACTGAAAACAACTTCTAATCGTATCAAACTGCGATATAGGATAAGAAACACTTCACTCTTATTATTATTTATTTAGTTTCGTCACAGATTTATAACAATTTCGAAGAAACAGGATTAAAATAAATTAAATGAAAACTGGTATTGTCAAAATTTTGAATACTTCAAAATTACATGTCAACTACATATAAGGCATAGCACCCACCACCCTGTTAAATATCGCCTATAGTATAATGCTGCGACTGCGATGAAAAATTTGTGGTCATTGTTGTCTCACCGCGTGTTCGGTACAAGTTGCTCTCGCACTAGTAATTGCTTTGGAGGCAAAAAAAAAATGATTAGCACTGGGCTCATTCTTTTGGAGCCGATAGATATCTCTCAAAGGTTTCATTTATCAGAAAAGTGATATTAAGACCTTGTCCCAAAAAAAATTGATAAGTTATTATAGAATGAAGATTCAATTATAAAGAAGTTACAGACAATAAAATTGTTGTACTACAATAATCTGTGTACCTGTACCTCATAATATACGAGTAAAAACTATTATGTCCCTTTTACGCGGCGCTAGTGTCTGTCATTATAACAAAATGCATCACACGCAACTAGCTTTCTGAACGGACGTTAATAAAAGAAGCGTGTGTTTGGGGCTTTTTTTAGTGTGGTAAAATAATCAAATGAGTCGTCCTACCCAGGGCAGGGCGGGTATATACTAAAATCTACGATGTCTTTCAATAGACCTTTACGTTCTGGGGTCACGGTATTCGTTAGTCCCGGGACCCTGGTAGGCCCTCTAAGGGGGAGCGACGTCATTATGCTCACATGCCTTTGCCCGTGCGCGCATGTGTTTGGGGCTTTAGATAATTGGGAATTGTCACTTTCGCAAAGTGTGCCAATTTTATTAATTTTCTACCAAATAGTAGTTTTTCTCGTTATCTCGGGACGTCAAAATCTGTGTCCAAGTGTTATAAAATAAATTTAAGACTGTGAATGATGAAAATATTTACAAAATATTTATCCACATCAATAAGTATTTCTATCATTTTGTTTTAGTAAATGTTTCAATATCTTTATATCAAAATATTTCTACTAGAGTAATACATGTATTTTGCGTAAAGGGAACACTAATTTATGAAATGTCGAAGTTGACGAAATGAAATACATAAAACTTTGGATTGCGTTAATTTCGCGATACTGGCGCCTACTGGTGGCGGTGCGTGGCAACTTTTCCGACTCATCAAACGATGCTTTCGCTTTGCCATACGCCGTTAAATCGCCTAGCGATCCTCGATGCTCTGCATTCTTTATAAACACAGTTTTGTGACACCGCGGCCGCAGTACTCCCTCCACGCTGGTACTATAGTTCCTAAAGTTTGCGATTCACTAAGTGACTGACAGCGACACACTAACCAATAAAGCAGCGCGAGCGGTGAGTGCTCGCGCTGGGAGATAGGACGATATCTTAAGCCATCTCGTCGTAGAGCACATCGTACAGTGATGAGATTCCTTATAGAGCATAGCATAGCTGGACTTCTCCTGTGGCAAGGCTTTATCTTGGCGACGCTGTTACTGACACTGGCATAAGGGCGCTCCCTCACCGCGAGCAATCACCTGTAATGTAACGTTACAGATTCGAACATTCGAAGACAATAGAGCATCAAATTGCGCACTTTTATGTTACATTACAGGTGAATGCTCGCGGTGAGGGAACGCCTTAAGATCGTACGATCTCAAACGAAGCCCATTAACAGTTAGTGTACCATTTGTTCGTAATAAAAACTCGAAACACACTCGTCCGATTACTAAAGACTGCAATAAATACACATTGTTAACGTTTAATTTAATGCCACCTACGTGCAATTAAGTATTTAAATGGAGGTTTAGCGTTAATGTTTAAGTGCTTATGTTTTGATTTTTTTATGTCTGGGGACGTTGTTTTTGCGGCGGAGATGCGGCCCTCCGGATAGCAAGGTTTTAGTTATGTGTTTAAGGTTTTATCTTTATGATATAACGCCACGCATGTAATCTCCGATATTTTAGGTTATATCCTAATAGATTTTGGTACATTCATGTAATGGCATCTATACCAGCGCTAAATCCTAATCGGGTCAGGTGAGCACAATTTTAGCTAAGCTCACCTGAGCGGCATTTTCACAAACACATCAATGTATAAATCATATACCTATTGCTTCCTTCCCATACCGAATTTATACAAAATTCATGACTTGGCTAAAATGCCTTGTATTGTCCACAGGTTTTTATAATTTATATTGTATTAGACTGGTGTATTTATAAAAAAGCGGATTGCTTAACTTAAAATCCGTTTCATAACAGTGTTCAGCATAACGCAAAAAATATTTTCCCGTCTTTAAAAATAGAACCTTAGTCGACACTAAAAAACACGAATGAAATATAAAATACAATATTACTAAACAGTGTCCAAGAAGCATGAACAACAAACAACTTTTTTTATCTATTCTAAGCTCAAAAAAACTGTATCCTAATTTTTCCGGCCGCAAATAAAGCCAACCGACGCCATTTTTCTTCCTTCCTTGCCAGTAAAAATATTTTTATTAAATTATTTAAATGTTGCTAGTTTCTGAAGGATAAAGTTTGAGCTAAGCTTTCACCGGCTTTAGCTATTTCTAATTAAAAGTAGCTATAGTTAAGGTTGTTATTTAGCTATTACTGAACAACTGCCGAGCATTGTTTTAGTTTCTCTTGGTATTCGTTAATTTAGTTAAGTATTCATGGATTAGTATATTAAGTTAGTGGTTTATCAAACAGTTTTGATGTTAAAGTTTTGGCTAATGAATTTCATAACAGATAGCTCTAATGCTAGACAAAATGGATATTCAAATTAGAAACTGGTTTTACGCACTGAATTTGCAGAAATTAAAACTTTTAAGTTTTGTTGGTACACTAATAATTGAAAAGACGTTATTAAAATAAATTTCGTCATCTACATAAATTCAAGATTATCACTTAAAAGCGTAGACATAAGTCAAACACTAATTCCAAAGCAAAACTGTCAACTTGACAAATAAAATACATTGTCTCGGCTCTGCAGTGCTGTTCTTTCTAAGGAACGAAATTACAGCTTATTAATCATCATCATCATCATCAGCAACTTGCACCCATTGCTTGCCCGCGACTCTCACGATGTCGTCGGTCCACCTAGTGGGAGGCCTGCTTGATAATCACTAATCATTGTCACAAGGTTCTGTTTCGACGACGACCTCATTGTTGCAGCTTAGAATTTTTGTTTTAAAGAAAAGCACAGCATTCTTTGGACTAAAAGCCTATGCACACCACGTTTTTTAAACGCGCCGGTGTAGCGCGTTTGACGCGATACAGACGCGATACGCACGCACGTCAGACGCAGCCTAAAACAAACGACAACAAACTGCTCTGATGAAAACGCGCCGTCGATGCGAGTTTCTAAAACGCTCTGCACCGGCGCGTTTATAAAAGGTGGTGTGCATAGGCTCTAAGGGTGCTCCCTCACCGCGAGCATTCACATGTAATGTAACGTTACAGGTTCGAACATTCAAAGACAATAGAGCATCAAAAAGCGCACTTTAATGTTACCTTATAGGTGAATGCTCGCGGTGAGGGAGCGCCTTAAGACGTTGAATTTGGATAAGATATCTAATAAAACAGAGAAACACAGTACTAAATACTTCGAAAACAGTTATCATCAACAAAATAATCCACACAAAAACCATTTAGCCATGTTTATACGTTAACAGAGGTCTTAAATTCTTTAATTCCAGTTGTACTTGTCGGGTTGTTTTCTTAATATCGCTGTATTAAGAACAACTGTCTCTTTATGTCGGCACGTGTTTGTTCTTTACGCATTTTACGAGTATTTGCTGAATTTTAAAAGGTATCAGATTATGTTAATTCCAATTTATTGTGACAGCAGTTTTGCCCATGGTGGTGGCGTACGAGTTTTGTTTTATGCTGTGTTGCATTGAATATTGTCACAAACTTACAATTTTTTGAGAAGTGTACAATTATGCTAGTTGTGAGAACTGAAATATTTAGGTTTGATTGAGTGTCATCGATTGCGATTGCGATTAAACGTTAACGAACATATTATACTTATATAAAATAAAGCTTTGTAATTGCTGAAAGATTTTTTTAAGCAGGTCCTTGAATTTTTAGGTTTATTCTTAAAATAAATAAAATTTAATTTTTAATTTATTTTTTGGTTCAGTAATTATCCAGATTTATCCATGGTATTTTTCTTAATAATTGTATTAAAATTAGATTTTGATAATTTATTTTCTAACTATTCTAATTTCAAATAGAGCTTTTCAGCGACACAAGGTCTGCGAGGATTGTAAACAGTTTTAACAAACCTGTTTACGTTAGATGAAAATATGTATTACTGAAAATATTTTGCCCGTATAACATTTTGGTTACCTACAATTTCATTAACAACAACATTACCTAAAAATACCGATACATTATCCATTTTGGGAAACTCATTAACAATTTAATTAATTAAAAAATACACAAGCAATACATAATTAAATGCATTAAATGTAATGTTTTATATGAAGTAAGTTTTGACTTGAAATAAAGGTAGGTTTGTGATAAAAATAATGGTTTATCCTTAACAACTAATTTGTGTTTAATGCATTATTAAGATGAAGTTTATCTTGTTTTGAACTAATTAAGGTCAGATTAAAAGGGTCTGTTTTTAAGATACGAGAGGGCGTTCCCTCACCGCGAGCATTCACCTGTAATGTAACGTAACAGATTCGAACATTCGAAGACAATAGAGCATCAAATTGCGCACTTTTGTGTTACATTACAGGTGAATACTCGCGGTGAGGGAGCGCCATAATACTAATGAAATATAACTTTCTTGCAAAATACATTGTATGAAGTGCAAATACTGTATTTAGTTTTTTTTATCGCCTCATGATGCCACGAAAAAAAATCTCTTGAAAAACTTTCTTACTATTCTTCGTTGACCGTCCACTATGAGTTCGATAGACGAATAGTTCAATTCCTTTCATGTTACCGCCACGCTTCGGATCGTCGGCAAACAACAATGAACGGTCGGTGGTGTTAAAGCCAGCAAGACCCATTCGTTGGCCTGCGTTGGTCCAGTGTGTACTCGGTACGAGGATGCATGGCGATGGATATGTGCTATTTTTTTTTTTTTTTTTTTATTGGGACAAACCCACCACACTGGTCCCAACCACTGCAACTCCTGAAAGCCAGAATCAACAGTGGCAACCACCAGAAAAGCGCCGAGACAATGAAGTCTCGATGTGTCCCGGAGAATGAATTTACCTGTCTTGGATCCTGCAACGAAATTAATCAGAAAAGAATAGTAGAGGAGTAGGAAAAAATATATGTTCCCACTTCCCTCCATGCAAGCAGGAGACAGAACAAAACAAGGCCAATAGGCACAAAGGGACATTACAACTGGGAGAAGCCCAGTTGCCTAGCACCACGGGTAAAATGACTACTAATATTAATGGGTCCTAAATTGTGAGCTGTTAGATTAGATTCCAATAATAGGTATGGCAAAAACGCTTGAAGGCACGGAAGTTTGTTCGAGTTTCCACAAGGTCCGTGTAGTAAATGACTCCAGATGTAGTCTGAACAGTATCCAACATAATATTGCGTTCGTTCTGCCAAAGAATACACTCCCATAGAATATGATGTGCTGATTGTTCATATTCACAATCTGATGTTGAACATTAACAGAAAGGCGAGGGAACAAGCTTGAAAGAAAATAATTTACTTTTAAAGTTACCATGTCCCGTGAGAAATTGGGCAACACAGTGATCTGTGATATGTGCTACACAGGCACACACTGCACAGGGATATGTGCTATACCATCTATAGCCAATTCGAACTCTGGCAGAAAAGGGCTTAGCTTAAGCATAGCGTTCCCCTTGTACAGACGCCAGCAGGTCAACCTACCCGAATCTGTCAGATTTTACCAATCAAACATTAAGGCTGCGTACCAACTGAGGCGGAGCGGAGAACGATTCACCAATTACATGGCTTGAAATCCACATCTCTTGGTGAATCGCCCTCCGCTCCACCTCAGTGGAAACGCAGCCTTACCTTCTACTCTTGTGATAAGGTTGAAATTCTATTAAAGAAATCTGACAGATTGTGGTAGCTTGATGTGCTGGCGTCTGTACATAACAACCAATAGAGAATTACTAGAAGTTAAAACGGAATATTTACCTGCCATTTGTTTCGAGATTCCGGTATTTCAGCACTGCACGCACTATGATCACAAACAGCCTAAAGTAAATTCGGGTGGACGTTTTATGTGCAAACAAAGCTATCTATTCTTTCTTATGTTTAAACTGGCATGTGCACTAACACTATTATTAGAATTAAAAACGCGACATTCACCATGATTATTATTTAAATATTGTTTTTAGTTTCCGATATTCCGGCACTGTTGCAAGCGCACATGATCGCGGATGAACTAAAGTTATTGCGGGTAGATTCTGATGTTTATGAGCAGATGAAACGGTCTACCCTCTTTCTTGTTCGTTTTTTGTGTTCGACGTCACTACCATTACATTGTCATTTGTTTTACTTCACAGCATGATTCCAAGGCCCTAGCATGATTTTTCACGTCTTTGTGTCGTAAAGTAAACGTGAATTTTAATGTAAATTTGACGGAAAAATTGTTCGTTTTTTGCGTTCGACGTCACAATCATTACATTGTCACTTGTTTTACTTCACAGCACGATTCCAAGACCGAGTATGATTATTCCGTTTAGTCGACATTTGACAGATTCTACTTTTGACATCATAGTCTACTATTGACAGATTCTACATATGACAGATTCTACATATGACAGATTCTACGTATGACAGATTCTACATATGACAGATTCTACATATGACAGATTCTACGTATGACAGATTCTGTATTTGACAGATTTTGAAAAAGTGAGACAAGTAACGGACACCTTGTGGAATCAAAAATAATACTGCTAAATAGTTATCACTATATTTATTCATAAGCATAATAAATTTGTTTTTATAACTAGTATTAAATGTTTGTATTATAGTACTAATATTTTTAGAAACAGTCACAATTACCAAATTAACGTTAAAATTATTTTTTTTGTTAACATAATTACGTATAAACAATCACAGTGAAAACAGTGGAAACGTTATTAATTAACAAGCAACAATCATTTTTATCACATTAATTCTAATTAGTATTCTCTTTAGTCATTCTAAAAAAATACAAATTAGTAACATAGTTACATCGGTATTTAAACAATCACATTAAAAAAAAATGATACTTATTTGTAAGTAAATAAAGATTAAAAATAAAAATTACAGGAGCAGTTGTATATAAATTATTTTCTTAAAAAAATCTTCGACCGATATTTCATCGCTTTGAAGTTTCTTGACAATTTTGCTGTATTTTTTATCAAAGTTAATGTCGCGGTACCGACGATTTTTTCGCACAGATTGGAAGAGGCTATTACGAAGCCTAATATTGCAGTGGTGGGCTTCTTTACGCAACTTTTGGATAAAATTGAACAGGCTTGGTCGCTTTGGGATTAGGACGTTAAGTCTGTGATGCCATCCTTCTAATGCATTGTTCGTTCGATGACGTTGGTTGGCACAACTTAAAATTGAAGGACTCAAACTGGACCATTGCCTCTTGTAATAATTACTGAACTCTTGCATTTTATCGGTATGAACAGATTCCATTTTGTCCAAAATCAATTGACGCCCCTCTGAAATGTACTGGGCTGGTAGTAAAGGTAGGATGGCAGCCATTCTTACAATTCGTCTTTCTTCACTAGTCCTATTTACTTTTATTTCTTTGGCTTTCTTCCACACAGCTTTTTGATAGTGATAGTAGCATCCACTTACATTTGATTCCGGGAAAACTGATCTTACAGCATTCATAATGCCTACTTCGTAGTCGCATTTGAAATAACGGATACTAAAACCCAAATTTTTAATTATTTCAAAAAGTCGAATGTATGTAGCTTGGGATTTATTCGGCAGTAACGCGTATAGCACAGGGACTATATTTGTTGAGTTTGTATCAGAATTTAGGTCTATGTGCAGAGTAAAAAGTTGGTAGAATGGCTTGGGAACACTTTTAAATGTACCATCACCGAAGCACAACCTTGCCCGGCGCAAAAATTTTTTGGCTAATTTAGTTATGAAGACCAGTATTTTCTCTTCTGTACCTTCTTCAGCAACTAGGAAATTCTCACCTAGGGCTTTGGGAATAAACACATCTTCAATTTTATTAAATGACAATCGTTCTGCGCTCAAATACTTTTTTCTTGCATTATAAAAGCTATCTTTTTTGTCGTGAAAGGTCGGGATTCTACTCGATTCGTCGGTACAGTCAAAAATATGTTCAAAAATCATTTTAATCGGACCCAAGTTTTTGCACACTTCCCTCTTCACCATGTTAGTTTTTATAAATAACTCGTTTCCGAGATGATCAGCCTGACACGTATGTGGAGATTTACGAAGAATTTTCATTAAATTAACATCCACTGTTATAGATGCACTGCACTCATTTCTCTTCACACAGCGCCAACACGTACTTTGATCTTTATTGACTCGTTTGATTTTGTTAAAACGGTATCCTTCGTACAAGATTGTGTTAAAACCTTTTTTATTTTTTTCTACAACAAATTCCCTTTCTTCCGCCATATTATAAAAAAGACATACATAAAGGTAACTGTTGAAGATGAGGATGGCTTGATGTATAAGAAAATAAATACACGACACACACTTTTTATCAGGTTTATTAGTCGAGCTGCTTCTAGCTAAGAGCCAAACCACACGGGCGGCGCGGCGCCGCGGCGCAAGCAATCTCGCCGCGCTGGCGACCACACGGGCAGAGCGGCGTCGCAACGTTCTACGGAGCCGCGGCGGCGCCGCAGCGGCTCGACAAGATTGTCTAAGAGTCAAACCACACGGGCGGCGCGGCGCCGCACCGCAAGCCATTTCGCCGCGCTGGCGACCACACGGGCAGAGCGGCGTCGCAACGTTCTACGGAGCCGGTAAAATGAGGGGTTGCCGTACGCTACGTACGACAGTCTGTAATAAAACAACTGCGAGCGGCGCCGCTCCGGCTCCGCTCTGCTACACCCCTCCCCGCCTCGTCTCGATTCCGACGCGGCGCCGGAGCACACCGCACGGCGCCATGTGGCTACAATGCATTTTTGTATGTAGAAAACCGCAGCGGCGCCGCCCAGGCGCCGCGCCGCAGCCGCGCCGCTCGTGTGGTCGGGCCGTAACACATTTTTTCTTGAAGACTTTTCTAGCATGACACATAGTTTTTAAACAAAAGCATAAATCTAATAAAAAATAAACTTAAAAGTAAAAAAGAGGTTGGTTGCTGGTCACACACATCTTTGTGTCGTAAACGGGAATTTTAATGTTAATTTGACGGAAAAATTTTTCGTTTGTACACTAGAGGCGCTGTTCCATTTTTCCATACAATAAACGCAGTTAATACTTCAAGTACGCTGTAAATAAAATACTGAAATTTTGTGATCTAGCTACAGAAAACTTATGATAAGGCTGCTGTTCCCGATTCACAAGACTCACTATATCCGCTCTCGAACTTTTTTCCGGGCTTTCGGCACACTAAACACAGCAATAGAATTTTAGCGCGCTGACTTACAATCATTAAAGAAATTGAACAATGTACACATGATAACTATTAATAACAATCTAAATTTCTATCATGAAATCTAAGACTGTTATTATTGGTATGGAATATTGACACTTGACGTGGGCAGTTCTTAGTTCACTCTCTTTCTCACTTAATAGGCCTCACGGAGCTGTGGTGGCCCAGTGGTATCGGCCCCGACTTATAAGTTGTAGGTCGTGGGTTCGAACCCCGCCAGGCGCATTACTTTGTGTAATTTACTTCATCACCACTGTTCTCAAAACGGTGAAGGAAAACATCGTGAGGAAACCGGCATGTTCTAGAACCAAAAATTCGAAGACATGTGATATCCACCAATCCACACTGGGCCTGCGTGGTAGATTATGGCCCACTCTCTCTCACAGAGAGGAGGCCTGTGTCCCAGCAGTGGGAACAATAATAGGCTGATGATGAGGCCTCACCGGAATCCTGTCTCGATCACTACCCAGTCGGAGTCCGATGCAAACAACTTTTCTTACATTTCCATCGACGCATAGGAGTTTCAGCTTCTTCTGGGTGAGCTCACCTCATCTTAAGTCTGATCTTTGCGGTTGAGTTAAGCAAAAAAAAAGAAAGTACTGTGTTCAGATCCAATAGTGAAATCTACTCTTACCGGACCGGTCACACGATTGAAGGTACCTCATCACTGAGATCGAAACTCCATTATTTTATTTCATAATAATCGTGACGGTCCGCAGATAAAGTAATAAAATATCCCTTCACATTTAATTAAGAAATTAATCCCGACCGCCATCAATTCTCGCCTTTACTACCGTTGTTTTAAAGCACAGATTAAAAACGCATACAAAAATAATATACGATTGAGAACATGATGCCGACGGCAATAAAATAATAATTTATTGGTCTTTTTAAAACGCATTTACTGGAGGTATTATGGCCGTTGGATTTTCACGACTCTATTGGTCGTATGGAAGACGGAAATAAAATTGTTCAGACTTTTGTGAATGAGTCTTTTATTTAGAAGTTTGCTTGTTTATAGCTCCTATATCAATTTTATATTTTGCAATTTCGCTGAAGTCTAGAACACAAAACAAAGCCAGAGTATTCCCCGAAGAGTGAGATTCAAAAAATCTTTGCTAATGTTTTTGAGGCTGAAGAGTTTGGTTGTTTGGTTTAACGCACTAAACTCAGGAACTACTATACGTATGAATTGAAAAAAAAAATATAATTACGTTGGATAGTATAGACGCCAGCACATCAACTTCAATCTGTCAAATTAATGGATTTTCAACCTTATCATAATAGTGAAAGGTTGATGTTCAATTGGTAAAGATAGATTGGGTAGTTAGACCAGCTGGTGTGTGTGTTTCATTGAGAAAGGTAGCTACTCGTATGTGACATCATGCTACTTACTAATACAAACTCCGACTGGCCTGTTGGTCTAGTGGTTAGTGACCCTGACTGCTATGCCGGGGGTCGTGGGTTCGATTCCCACCCAGGACAAATGTTTGTGTGATGAGCATGATTATTTGTTCTGTGTCTGGGTGTAATTTATCTATAATATGTATGTATTTAGAAATATATAAGTATGTTTATCAGTTATCTAGTACCCATAACACAAGCTCTGCTTAGCTTGGGACTAGATGGCGTTGTGTGATAGTTGTGGAATATAAAAAAAAAAAAATAGCAGCCGAGCAGCGCAGGTGAAACCACGGTGAACATCTAGTCATAAAAGTACATGTTTTCTTTACATTCACTACCAGTATGTACCAACCTTGCATCCCAAAAAATTCTCAGAACCATACAAGATTGAGACAAAAAATATCGAGAACAGCTCGATAACGATCTTTGACATGCATACATAACAGCTGATTAAAATACTGACAAGACAGTTACAGTTCACATTTTAACTAATATTAGTTGGTAAGGGTGTTTCACACTTGTTCGTGTCGGCACATTTTTTCGGCAATATATTTTCTATACTAATATTATAAAGAGGTAAAATT
Organism: Agrotis clavis; assembly: GCA_954870645.1. NCBI lineage: Eukaryota > Metazoa > Arthropoda > Insecta > Lepidoptera > Noctuidae > Agrotis > Agrotis clavis. The sequence goes on from OX940921.1 coordinate 25,612,416, forward strand.
TGTTTGTATGTAGGGGGTAATCTCCGGAAGTAATGAAACGATTTTTAAAATTGTTTCACTCGAAGAAAGCTACTTTATTCGTGAGTGCTATAGGCTAAATTGTAAAGATATCAAGTTTAATTTACCGCCAAACGAAGTGGGCACGGGTCAGCTAGTGTCTAATAAAGCTGACCCAAATTAATTAGGTATTACATACATTCAGCTTGTGCCAATCTGCAAACTTTGGGCGCCATTTTTATCAACATCCTTTCGCTGAACTTACACCTTACTCAGTTAAGAACTAAGTTATTACCCTAGTGTTTTAATAATCAAATTAATTAAGCTTACTAAAGTACAGAAGTGGAGTTAATTTAATGTCTGAGACCTTTCTTCTAGTTTCACAAAATTTGAATGTCATAAATTTTCACAAAATATCGCCTGGTCCATAACTTATATTTCTTCCAGACCTGTGGGTGTAAGAAGAAATATAAGTTATGGACCAGGCGATATTTTGTGAAAATTTATGACATTCAAATTTTGTGAAACTAGAAGAAAGACCTTCTTCCAGACCTGTGGGTGTGCGGGCCGCGAGAGAGAGAGGACAGCGTCCTCCCTCCGCCCCAACCGCAGTGGTAGGCCCCCGCGGCGTCGGACGTCAGCAGACGATCTCCGGCCACCGTAGGCGCGGGCATGCGGGCAGCGAGTAAAGGGCAACTCGCTGCCCGACCATGGACCATGCCCGGGTCGACGGCGCGTTGTGTCCCACGCGCGCCTCAAAGAGCGTCAGCATAATGACGGGGCCCCCTCTCAGAGGGCCAAAGCCTGCCGGGGTCGCGGGATTGTTTCATTACCGTGACCCCGGAACATAACAGGCTACTGAAGGACACCGTGGATTTTAGTCAGTAGAAGTCTGACAGTCCCTCCCGCCCTGCCCGGGGTTGGAGGACTCATTTGATGATTTTGCCACGTAAAAAAAAAAAAAAAAAAAAAGACCTGTGGGTGTCGGTGCTGAAAATTAAGGACACAAGCTTTTGCCGCCCGACAATGCCGAATCATACACGATAATGTGTGTAGTGCCTCTAACTTTTATGAGAAATGGAGATTAGAAGTAATTATTTGTCCCGCTGCAGGGAAAATATGTATTTCTTCTCTTTTTGAGAATGAAAGAGCGTTGTTGACCGATTTGATCTTTCAATTGCTTATTTATTAAAAAAAAGAATTTATAATATTTAAATAAAGTTAAAGAGCTTTAATTGATTTTTTACTCATTTAGGTATTGCTTTTTTAAGAAATTGTGTTATAAAGAAACATTTAAAATACAAAAAAAAAAAAAAACTTACGTTTAAAGTGACATAATATATCCAGAAGGAAAGTACGAGTATACACCTACATTTAATTTTGTTAAGCGAGATTCAGGGATTGCATACTTTATGTGTGATTTTGCATTAAAGAAGAATGAGTGGAGGAAGTTGTAATTATTTGTTATTATTTAAATTATTTATTATTATTTCTAAAGAGCTTCAAAATTATAATTATTAATTAATTCACCTAGTATTGTCATTTATAATCCAATGTCCTATTAATCAAATTTAAATTTATATTATTGCTGCTATAAGACGTTATCAATCGTATAACACTCGTCGTCAAACCTCTATAGACAGAATAATTTAATCCAAAACATAAATTGCCAATTAAAGCGGAACATCGATACATGGAATATATTATATCTTCTTGATAGACATAAATATTAATTAGGTACTAATATTACATTATTAACGGTGACAGCTTAATAAAACAGTTATTATTAGATCTTGCTGATATTATTACAAGATGGCGGATGTTTTAATTACTTTTTGGTCGGGTATTATGTTTTCGGCATGTCATTATCTTTTTGTGAACTTTTTTTACTTTTGTAGAAGTATGTTACTAATGATTACGAGCAATGGAAAGAGCTATGCTCGGAGTTTCTTTGCGGGATAAAATCCGCAACGTAGATATTCTGCGAAGAACCAGAGTCACCGACATAGCTCATAAAATTTGCGAGTTGAAGTGGCAATGGGCAGGTCACATCGCTCGTAGAACTGACAACCGATCGGGAAGAAAAGTTCTCGAGTGGTGACCACGGACCGGTAGACGCAGCGTAGGCAGGCCTCCCACTAGGTGGACCGACGACATCGTGAGGGTCGCGGGTAACCGATGGATGCAAGTGGCGAATTGTCGTTCGGCGTGGCGGTCTAAGGGGGAGGCCTATGTTCAGCAGTGGACGTCTTCCGGCTGATGATGATGATGAGAAGTATGTTATTTTTTTTTCTAATAATTATATCCATTCTCACAGACTGATTTTTCTTTTTCTTATTAAATTGTCTAATGTGTTCTACCGCCCTGGGTGTACTGGAAGAATGTACTGTTTTCAGTTGCTCCTAGCGTTCCAGGGCCTTTGAAGACAGTCTTGCGACCACGGCAGACATTATTTTAAATTATATAGTTTTAGTAATAATACACAATTTATTTATTTAAGCAATTATTTTTTTTATTAGTACGTCTCAGGCACATTCGGGGTAACGAGTATCACGCATTACCAGCGCGTGCTGGCTTTAATAATCAGTTTCAAACTTAACAACAATAAATGAATACTTAAGTACTTTATAGATAAATGTACTTTTAAATACGTCTTTATACAGGTACTTTTTCTGTACTACTTAAAATATTCTGTATATATGTGGACTTGAGAACCTTTTCCTTTTTTCGTTTTATAAAGGGAGCGAGCTATTTCAATCGAAATTTAAATCTTGTAAGTCAATCTTGTACAATTGATAAAACTGGTGAATCAAGTTGCAGACATGTCTGAATCAGCGAAGTTGGTTTGATTAATCAGAAATGAATGAAACGAACTTTGCTGATTCAGATCTGACGGCAAATGGTGCCACAAAAACTTTTTAATCTGGTGATAAAAAAGTCTTTTGTTGAAAATCGGATCTAATTATATTATTTTCCGTTACTAGATAACCCGTGCACATTGCTAAGATGCAATCTTTTATTTTTGTTGACGGTACCATGCAGTGTGAAAAAAGTACATTACGACCTAATTCTCCCATCTACCGAATAAATATTTAAAAAAAACATTAAAAACAGTCAAGCCGTTTTCGAGTAGTCGAGTGCAACCACTAACACAAATGTAATACTTCTGCTAGAATGGTTTAGGCCCACAACTTCTTACCCCGCCTCACTGTTGTACCTAAGCAATCTTTACTCAAAGATACCGATCTCAATTCAAAGATAGCTCGGTAGATTGGCTGTAAGATCACTACTTTTGATAAAAAGCACTCGGTCTTAATGACTCAAATTTATTTACTTTGAAACTAGTCTCGTTTGAGTCGAGTATTTTACCTGATCGTAGCCATCTTGGATTTAAAAAAAGCAAAGTCTATCAGCGGTTGATTAGCTTGTGAAAGTAGAGATGCTGTGGGAAAAAATGGAGTAAAGAAAGAATTCTTAAAGCAATCTGTTTGTAAATGGAAGCTTTATTCGTTTACTTACTAAACGTTTGTTAAAGACTAGCTTTTGCCAGCGGCTTCGCTTGCTACAACTCGAAAATTATCTCACGGGAACTTAAAACCGAGATAAGACATATTCAGTGTGTTAATCCAGCAGGGCTAACATGCACGTCACGAGATAATTATCTCACGCCATTTTTTCGAGGTGAGATGACATATCTCGACTTCTCGACTGTCGGTAACATTGCACTACATTTTGTCATGTCGTTCTGTCAAACGTAGACTTCGAGAAATTTTCTCTACAAACTGCAACATAGGCGCCATATTTTCTCATAAATAATCGAGTTTTGACATTTAGATTAGATTCATTTGTCGTCGATCATTCTGTTCGAAGAGATAGCTGGAGAAAAATAAAAAGTGTTGCGAAAAATGGCAGTGCCGTATTATAATTATTTATTAACTATTTACGAGGAGAGGTGGAATAGGCGGATCGAAAGGAAGCGCATACGAGACGTCTGCAATCCTTTCGATCTTCGCGACAGCGAGTTCCAGTCGCTGTGGCGGATCACAAAGCCTATGGCTTTATATATAGTTGAAAAACTACGAGTGGACCTCGAACCACGCAATGGGGATGGTTTGCCCGCCCATTTAAAGGTAAGTATAAAATATAAATATAAAAGTCAATAGGTACAATTGATATTTTCATCTCAATTTATTCTAACGACCGCCTTACCTACTAAAAGTATTTTTTTAGCGTTGTCCAAAAGCATTTAACAAACCTTATATAACCATTAGATTTGGTACCTACTTACATACAGATATTTTATCTGTGCCTTGGTACTTCTGACGCTAAAACAATAATAGTATACGAATGTACTAAGATTACGAATATAAATATTAAATGCAAGCAATCGTACGATCACAAATACACAACTATACTGTCAAGAACTAGCAAATTTACTTACGTTTTCTTTTGAAATGCCATTTCAAACAGACAACACACACAAAACAAAAACACAACCGGACTTCAGACATGAATGTTAATTGATTGTGACGTTTCGGTAAAGCCACCGGTTCAAAATTGACAATAGTGCTATCCTTGTCATTATTCATATTCGCAAAAGAGAAAAAACATTTTTATTTTTTAATTTAATGAACTTGACAACAAGTCTTTTGGCCTTGTTTCACATTTCATTCGTTCAATTTGTTGTGTGTGGGTAGCTTTAGTCACCATAGACACACATGATTATCAGTGTTTTCATTTAAAAATAAAACTTGACGTTTCGTCATGAAAGGGATATCTCACGACGTGATAATTCTCTCTCGTGGCGCATAAGTTGCGAATTGCGAGAAAATGATCGAGAGTGACAATATTTCTCATCCCATCTCGAATTTTCTCATGACCGCGTATGTTAGCCCAGCTGGTGACTCTTTGCAGAGAAATTTCATCCAAACCTGTCTAGAAGTTTTTGCATGAAATATCATAAATCATACATACATACAAATATTCGTTTTTATAACATTTAGTAAGGAGTAAGATAAACGGTTTGTCCAATTCTGAAAATTTAGAATTCATAGAATGTCCGTTCTATATTAGGTAATATTGATTATGATCAGAGGTTACTTTGAGTTTTTGATAACCCTTAATGAATGACATTCGACCGGAACTTGTATTTTCTCATTAACTTTAAGATAAAGGATAATGTTCAAACGCCCACGTTGGTTCCATCGTAGGTTCATAATTAATAAGATTAACATTTTTAGGCAATTTCTTTTTTTATTCATCTCTTTCTCCTATCGTATCCAGAACTGTGTAGTTCACTCTGAAGCAGTTGCTCCATATAAAATATCTCACAAGATTGTGACAACCAACGATAAGAACGAAAACGCCTATGACCTCCATCAGTCAACTTACTGTAACTTGAAAATAACGTTTATCGAAATAGTATTTTGGAAACATTAGTTATCAATAATATTTTGTATTATTATCTTGCAACGGTTACTTTTTTAGCGTGATTTTGTGAAATGAGTCCTCCTGCCCCGGGCGGGACGGGAGGGACTTCCAGACTCATACTGACTAAAATAAACTAGAATCCTTCAATACCCCTTTAAGTTCCAGGTTCTTGATTACACCTGATAAGACCATCGCGCGAGTAATTGTCATATGAAATTTTTTTAATTGTTGTAATTAAATATTTTTTTACTGTCGTTGTGTTGTTTTTTATGCACTATGAGTGTAATACCTGCAATAAATTATTTTTATTAATTTTCATATTTTCGTTTCCGCCGCATCTCATCACTTCCATCCCGATCACAAACACTCGAAATCTGTGAACCATCAGCTGACGACAGAACTCAACAGATAAGACCAGACAGCTCTCAAGCCAACCTTATCGAGTAATTTCCCTCCTTTATTATGATGAGGGTTCCGTACCTTGATTTGTGACGTTCGACTTATTATAGGCCTTTTTTTACTTTTTATTTAACTTTGGAGTTTTTGGTATTCGGGTTTTTATTTAGAAGGTCGTAAATTAGCGGTTTTTTTAGTGATTGGATTTTTAGGTTGATTAGGGGTAAGCAGGTATTGTAAAAGGGAGTTGTAACTTTATACGAGTAGCTGCGGCGCTGCCTGCGCGAGGATTTCTAATAAACCCACGAAGACGTCTGGATAAAATGAATCAAGGTTATAAACTAAAAACTATAATATTGTAATGTGTGCCAAAATAATGTCATCTAAATCCATTCAGTAGTTTTTGTGTGAGAGAGGTATTCCACATAGGGTACCCGCTGAAATGGCACCTGTGCTAATGGCACAAATAAACTATATCACGAACGGCACCTATCAACATTTTTTGCAGGTTCCCTTAATGGAATAGTTTTTCATCTAGTATTTAATTCCGCATAGGGCACCCACGGATTGTACCTACTAGTGGGGAGACTTAATACTTACAAACATCTATGTATCATAACAAACTTTCCCATGTTTAATAGTAAGTGGCATGATGGCAGTATCATTAAATTGCCCAAGTAAATAGTGCGTCAGATTGAATAAAAAAAAATAATGGACCCTAATTTTTTTTTTATTACAAGGAATTCGAAGGTGACATTGTGGACACGCTAGCCAAGGATGGTACTCAGTGGCATTTTATTCCAGGATACAGTCCGAATTTTGGTGGTTTATGGGAAGCCGGCATTAAATCCACTAAGTATCACCTGAAACGAGTCTTAAACAGCCACATGACGTTTGAAGAGATGACTACACTGTTATGTCAAATTGAGGCTTGTTTAAATTCACGACCTTTGTGCCCCATCGATAATTCGGACAAGGATGACTTGGAGGTACTAACGCCAGGACACTTTTTGATCGGGGAATCACCGATTATCGTACCTTCACCAAGCTTAAGGGACCTTCCTGTCAGCCATCTGTCTCGTTGGCAACATACTCAAAAGCTACTGAACGACTTCTGGCAGCGATGGCAGCATGAGTACTTAGCTAGATTACAGCAACGACCTCAGTGGTTGAAGACAGTTCCAGATTTAGAAATCGGACAAATAGTTCTTGTAAAAACAGATAATGCTGCTCCGGGAAAATGGCCATTGTGACGCATCATAGATAAACACCCTGGCCAAGAAGAGGCCAGTTACAAGGGTTTATAGAGTTAGAACCGGTAACAATATAGTTAAGCGATCTATAGGAAAATTATGTCTTCTGCCCATAGACACTAATATTTAATTTTAAAAGCATACCGTCTCAATTAACCTGAATGTACTGATGTTAATTTAATTTACTAAACTTGTCATTCACACACGTTGTCAATCATGTCACATTTGTTTGCAATTTGTTATAGTTTTGACTATTGTACAATTTTGTATCTATTTATTGATTGTCATGTTTAATTGAATGGTAGAATATTGTTGTTAGAAAGAACTAAAGGTTCTTTGGTGGGCGGTATGTTGGGATCGTTTATATGTATGTAGATTTGGTTATGTATAAATTTTTAACCTGTGAGCATGTTAGTCGAAATAAAAGTATTGAAGCAAACACACGTCTTATTTCCTATCAATTCTGTGCCATCCGAAACTGAACTTTATTACGCTGATCATATGGTTGTATATGTTGCATTATGTTAGGAATAGGATGTATATTCTGTTATATTTATATAAATATCTACTTAATTATCAAGTTTTAGCTATCAGGATGGTTCATCATCATCATCATCTCAGCCATAGGACGTCCACTGCTGAACATAGGCCTCCCCTTTTGATCTCCACAGATACCGGTTGGAAGCGACCTGCATCCAGCGTCTTCCGGCGACCTTTATAAGATCGTCTGTCCACCTTGCTGGTGGACGTCCTACGCTGCGTTTGCTAGTCCGTGGTCTCCACTCTAGTACTTTTCGACCCCATCGGCCATCTGCTCTGCGAGCAATATGGCCTGCCCATTGCCACTTCAGCTTGCTAATCCGGTGGGCTATATCGGTGACTTTAGTTCGTCTACGGATCTCCTCATTTCGGATTCGATCACGTAGAGAAACACCGAGCATAGCCCTCTCCATAGCTCGTTGAGCGACTTTGAGCTTTGAGATGAGGCCGATAGTGAAAGACCACGTTTCGGTGCCGTAACTCATCACTGGTAACACACATTGGTTGAAGACTTTCGTCTTGAGGCACTGAGGTATGTCGGACGAAAAGACGTTGCGTAGTTTCCCGAACGCTGCCCAACCGAGTTGGATTCGGCGGTTGACCTCTTTCTCGAAGTTGGACCTACCTAACTGGACTACTTGTCCTAAGTAGATATATGAGTCAACAACTTCGAGTACCGAGTTTCCAACAGAGACTGGGGTGGGCACAACATTGGCATTTGACATAATTTTCGTCTTGTCCATGTTCATTTTCAAGCCCACCCGTTGTGAAACTCGGTCGAGGCCATCGAGCATCATGCTGAGTTCCTCCATCGACTTTGCCATGACTACGATGTCGTCGGCAAACCGAAGGTGAGTGATGTATTCGCCGTTGATGTTGATGCCAAGTCCTTGCCATTCCAGGAGCTTGAAGGCGTCTTCCATTGCGGCAGTAAACAGTTTCGGGGAGATAACGTCCCCCTGTCTTACGCCTCTTCTCAATGGAATCGCCTTCGTGCTCTGCTCCTGTACTCGGACCGACATGGTGGCGTTATTATACAAGCACTTCAACACCTCGATGTACCGATAGTCAATACGGCATCGCTGGAGTGACTCAAGTACCGCCCATGTTTCCACCGAATCGAAGGCTTTCTCATAGTCCACAAACGTTAAGCACAATGGCAAGTTATACTCTTCGGTCTTCTGTATAACTTGCCGCAGCGTATGGATGTGGTCTATGGTACTATAGCCTCTTCGGAAACCGGCTTGTTCGGGAGGCTGGAAGTCATCAAGTCTGTGCTCGAGACGGTTCGTGATAACCCTTGAAAACAGCTTATAAACATGACTTAGAAGCGTGATGGGTCTGTAGTTCTTCAATAGGCTGTTATCACCTTTTTTGAAGAACAGCACCACCTCACCTCTACTCCATGTTTCAGGCGTTTTGCCCTCGAAGAGGACGGAATTAAAGAGTTTCTGGAGGACCTTAAGTACCGGTGTTCCACCCGCTCTCAGAAGCTCTGAAGTGATTCCGTCCTCGCCCGGCGCCTTGTTGTTCTTAAGCTGCTTCAGGGCCATCCTAATCTCGTACAGACTGATGTCCGGGATATCTTCGGTATAATGTCGGGACAGCTTGGCTCTTGGATCTCCTACCAAGCTGTCAACGGGCTTTGCGACCGAAGTGTATAACTGTCCATAGAACCTCTCGATCTCGCCTAAAACCTCTGCTTTGGTCGACGCTATGCTGCCATCCTCCCGTTTCAGCTTTGTCATCTGGCTTTGCCCAATAGATTTGTCCTTTGCGAACACTTTAGAGCCTTGGTTTCGCTGTATGGTCTCTTTAACACGATTCGTATTAAAGAGACGCAGATCGTGTCGCAAGGACTTAGATATACGTCTATTGAGCTGCCTATATGACTTCGCGTCATCGGAAGACTGCAACTGTAGCAAACGTCGTTCAGCCATGAGGTTTAAGGTTTGCTCGGTCAATTTCTGAGGTCTATCTTTACGACAGGGTCTAAAAAACTTAGACCCTACCGTGCGGACAGTTTCCACTAGCCCGTCGTTGATCTCGTCCACTGACACTAAGTTCTCAAGGCAAGCAAAGCGATTAGAGAGCTCGAGTTGAAAGCTTTCGGGGTTTTGAATATGGGGCCGAGTAGGTCGGAGCGTAGACTTCATCAGGCTGGACCTTTCAAGTTTAACATTGATATTCAGCGAGCCTCTTACGATTCGGTGATCGCTACCGGTTTTTACCCTGTTGATCACAGAGACATCGCTGAATATCCGTTTCTTGTCGGTCATGAAGAAGTCTATCTCGTTTCTCGTGAAACCATCGGGACTCAGCCAGGTCCATTTCCTGTGAGGCGGCTTCTGGAAGAAAGAGTTCATCATAAAGAGTTCCTCTTTCTCCAGAAAGTCGGCCAGCCTCTGTCCCCTAGGGTTCCGTTGCCCATACCCAAATTGCCCCACTCTCAACTCATCACCGCTTTTCTTACCCAACTTTGCGTTAAAGTCCCCCATAACAACAGTGAAGTGGGTTTTGGAGCTATGTATGGCCCTACTTACGTCCTCATACATAGTCTCCACTTCATCATCGGAGTGTGACGAGGTCGGTGCGTATACCTGAATGACCTTCAGCGAATATCTTTTGGATATTCTGAGTATTAGGTATACCACCCTGCTCGACACACTGTCGATGGTTATTATGTTGTTTACGAGGGACTTGTGAACGAGAAACCCGACACCACCTTGGGACTGTTGGTCGCCCTCCCGGTAGTAGAGCAAGTTACCAGACTTCAGGGTTACGGTGTCCTCCCCCTCTCTACGGACTTCGCATAACCCCATAATGTCCCAGTGTAACTTGCTCAGCTCCTCTTCCAGCTCGCAGATCTTTTCGTCAGTCCTCAATGTGCGTATGTTGTGTGTTACCAGGGCCAGTCGTCGTGGGGGTGGGTAGCCGGATCTCTTCCGGAGATTCTTAGCACCCCCTGCTCCGCCGTTACCTTGACCGCTACCCGCGCCAGGGATAGCGGAGCTGCCGGGGACTGGGGGCCTGGTTTCTGTGGTTTTCATTGTAGGGGGTTATTTGCCTTAATCGCCACGCTTGGCAGGCGGGTTGGCGATCGCAGTGAGGATGTGCAGTACACAGGATGGTTAATGTTATTTATTTACTGTATGTAAAGTATCTCCAAGGACTTATTTATATTAATGGGTTTATAAATAAAAGCACAATTAATCAAGACTAGGTATTTATTACCAAACTACCTCCTTTCGCAACACTAGGTCTTCGTGGAGAAGAACAGAGAAAGAAACTCCACGGCAACATATTTTATCAGTACACATTATAAAATACATAATTAACAGCAATATTCTTATCATAATAAATATCAATTAACTTACATTTTCATTGTAGAACATTAGGACACGAATTATAACTTTCAGCATCACACACACTTGTATTCTCTATTATTATATCACTTTAAATAAACAGAACAACACTCAGAGCACAGCTTTTACCTTATCAAACGATTGGATAATAATGACCACGAATGTGAGGGTACATCTGTTTTTATAAACTTAGAATTGTACCACTTCCAACAAATATTGCCGCCATAATTGACCAATTATAATATGGCAGATTGTCATACAATTTAGCTAAATAACTAATGAAATAAGTAATAATAAACAAATACTGTACAGTAGAACCATTTTAAAACTTAATTAGATAATTTAGAAATTCAGTAAGTATTTTATTTCCAACCTTAATTTAATTCGATAAATATTTGAACATCAACTGATAAAACTCGAGAGTGACATCACGAGCCCCCGTGGCGTTATAACTAGCAAAGAACAACAATCTATTTATAGCCAACTTTGAATGCCTTTTCCTCCCATCCTTAATTATTTCTTGGAACAAAGACTCTTTGGACGTCGCAAGACGTATTGTCCGTGTGACAGACGTCAACGCTGTCGGCGCCAGGCTCCGAGTAATCGATGAAATCGGACCCGAGTACAAGAATCGAATAATCGAAATATTGGCCGGACTATGGGAATGGACGTTGATTAGTGCGGTGACGTTGTTTTGGTGATGTTGGTAGCGTTGTTTTCTTTTTAAGAATTTTGGACTCAAGAATGTAAATAATGATACGCTATACATGAAAGTTAACAGGGTGACATGGAAAGGGTCCTTACGATCACTACATTGTAGTTCTCATACTTTTTTTTTTTTTTTAGCGTGGTAAAATCATCAAATGAGTCCTCCAACCCCGGGCAGGGCGGGAGGGACTGTCAGACTTCTACTGACTAAAATCCACGGTGTCCTTCAATAGCCCTTTCTGTTCCGGGGTCACGGTAAGGAAATAATCCCGCGACCCCGGCAGGCTTTGGCCCTCTGAGAGGGGGGCCCCGTCACTATGCTGACGCTCTTTGAGGCGCGCGTGGGACACAACGCGCCGTCGACCCGGGCATGGTCCTTGGTCGGGCAGCGAGTTGCCCTTTACTCGCTGCCCGCATGCCCGCGCCTACGGTGGCCGGAGATCATCAAGCGACGTCCGTCGCCGTGGGCGTCTACTACCGCGGGTGGGGCGGAGGGAGGACTCTGTCCTCTCTCGCTCGCGGCCCGCCTCCTCCTTCGCGAGCATTACTGCTTCGCAGAAGGAGGCGACCGCTTCCCACTCCGTCTCGCCCCGCAGCATGGCCGCGACCAATGCTGGGCGCGAGAGGTCTCCGCCTATCGCAGCCGTGAGGACACGTCGGTGCTCCGCCCAAGCTGGGCAGTCTTGCACCGTATGCTCCACCGTGTCCTCCGGGCGATCTTCGCAGTGGTGACACCCAGGCGTTTCCTCCTTTCGCATCAGACACAGGTACCTCCCGAAACTTCCGTGTCCGGTGAGGACCTGCGTCAAGCGGTAGGTCGGGACGCCATGACTTCTCTCCAGCCACTCCTCAAAGAGGGGTCTTACCGCCGCAATTGCGGCGTGCCCAATTGCGGCGTGCCCGTAGTTCTCATACTTACCAATTTACTTTTTAAACTTTACAAATATGATTGTAATGTTGGAATTTATTCTGAACTGTACAACCCGATTTTAAAGAAGTATTAGATATTCTAATTACTAACTTGCTTATTATAGAGGGAGTCCTCGTCTGGTTGTTTTTCTAAGCGATCGTATTTTGAGAACAGAAACTTTGAACTATTAAAATATTATTTATTATATGAGCAACAAAATAAAGTGACGGTAAAACATAGCTGTATAATAGCAACTTTCAACAGCCTAAACAAAAGAAAAACAAATGTGGTTGTTTAATTCAGTTTCATACAATAACATGTTTGGATTTTCAAGCATCGTAATCACTGATAAAATACGACTTTAACGAGGCGCTCTGCACTAATTTTCATTTTACAATAAAGAATACGATCTCAAAACAAAGAAGAACACATCATATAGGTACATTTCCTGTAATAAGTCACAGCCAAACTGGTCAAAGGTTCGTCCAGTCAAAGGCGAAACGAGCTAACTGCAGTCAGGACGTTAGATCGACGACTAATTGGAAGTCGGTGCCCCGTCAGTCTCTCGAATTAATATCGATTAATTCGAGAGACTGACGGGGTACCGGGGCTCGGAATACATCGGTATTCAGAGCGTGTCTTCTTCTGCCTGTCGTTCGTATTCTTTTCTTTTGGTCAATGGCCAATATTGAAACATTATGGAGAAAAACGTGGGAAAATGGATGTTTAAAACTAGGTTTTGATAAAAAAATTAGGTAAGTACGGCAGAAACGCTGTAAATTGTAAGTATTTTTAAGCTATTGCATAGCTTTTATCGTGTGCTCTGAGCGCGGCGACCGAATCAAGAAATTCCGTAACGAAAATAAACCTAACGAAAATAAGTGTTGGGTTTATTCCCGCATCGTCTATCGTCGTTTCATTACGGCAGCTACCGCACGGTGTTTGTTTTTCTTGACGTTTTACTTGAGTAACGACCATAGCCTAAAAAAATTGTATGAGTTGATAAAAATGCTATGCAATAGCTTTATCACGGCAGTCCCCGATTGCCACACGTATTTTTAGGGTTCCGTAGTCAACAAGGAACCCTTATAGTTTCGCCATGTCCGTCCGTCCGTCCGTCCGTCCGTCTGTCCGCAGCTTAGCTCAGAGACGCCCAGTACTAGAAAGCTGTAATTTGGTGTAAATATACGGATTTGTTGTGCCGAAAAAGTGGTAAAATAAAATCTCGTAAAATATATTTTTTTAGGGTACCTCCTGTACACGTAAAGTGGGGACGTTTTTTTTTTTCTCGTGTACCCCTTGGTGTGGGGTATCATTAAATAGGTCTTTAAAAAATATTGATAGTTTTCATTAACAATTTTTTGATAAAAAGATTCGTTTGTGAAATATTACGCTTTAAAGTGCAAATTTTTGCTCGACTCGAGTGTCCCCCCCCTCTACCAGCTAAACGGTTATGTTTGGGGGTGTAAAAAAATTCAGAATAGTAGCATATATAACGAAGTTTAAAAGAAAATTATCATGACTAAGTAGGCTTTACAAGTTTATGAGTAATAGTCGACCAACTTATAAAACGTACTTGGATAACATATTTTCCTAAACAAAATGTATCGGAGAACATGTGCTTCAACTGCAAATGTAAGTTTGTCAACTTTATTTTTACAGCAATAATAGGTGGGTATGTTTTGGGGATAGGTAGGTTTTTATTGTCAACTATTTTTAACTAAATTCAAAAAAAGGATGAGGTTTTCAATTCGTCGTAATCTTTTTTTTTTAAATGTATTTTCCCCGATTTCTCAAAAACGCCTCGACCGATTTTGAAAATTCTTCTTTTTAAAATTAAATTCAGCGAATCAGTTTAGTCAGTTCGCATAAGTATTTTGATGGGCAACAACGGAACCCTACACTGTGCGTGGCCCGACACGCACTTGGCCGGTTTTTTTTATTTTACAATGGAGTTTGCAGTTTGCTACAATCTAGCCCAGAAGCATAAATGAGACCTAAGATGGAGCGACTTCACCCAGAAGTAACTAGAACTCCTGCGCAGCGACGAAACACAGTGGAGCTGGTCATGAGCCAGGCTTCTCTTTTGAGGTCTACCACTGCCCGTGGGAACACAGTCGTACACCGAAGTAACAGGTAGCATGTGGGGTGGTTGCGCTTGGTGGACCGCTAGGAGCTGTATCCTTCCCCATAAAATGTGTGAAAAATGTTACTGTGAACATTTTGCAAGTGCCTCTTAGGGCCTACCACACGTAAAAGCTTCACCACAGTTTTGCCTGCGTAAGCCGGTTTGCACGGAACACTGTGCGTGCGGTTGGTAAAACTGGAAGTTTGCGCAGGCAAAACTGTGGTGGGTCGCAAGACTTATCTGGTTCGCGGGACTTATCTCATCACCGTGACCCCGGATTTTAGTCAGTACAAGTCTGACATTCCCTCCCGCCCTTCTATCGGGCATAAGCCCGGGGTGGGAGGACTCATTTGATGATGTTACCACGCTAAAAAAAAAAGGCGAAACTGTGATAAAGCTCGTGCGTGTTAGGCCCATTCAAAGTAATTTTTTGGTGTATTAGTCCCCAACCGACTTAAAAGAAGCATTGATTCATGTTCATTCACTACTTGGATACAGGCTCAACTCAAGAGGAATGGACCTAAGGAATGGACGGTATTTATAAATCGATTCAATTTAGTTCATACAATAAATTACAGCGAAGATCGACGATAACTCGCCAACATCTGGTTTTACATAATTATCCTTCAACAGCGCAAATTATTTGAGAAAAGACAATGTCAGTGCAAAATAATGTGACCGTTACAACTTGATTTCCGGCAAAATGTGGAACGAATAAAAATGTACGGGATTTGACATTTCCCTTCGCAGACAACGCTACATCAAAGTATCAAGATATGTTGGTCGCTCTAATCACTCCCCACAACTAATATCTGGATATTGTATCTTTACATCTAACCGTAGGTGGTCACAACCCGATTATATGGCAGTAACTTGATTAATTACATGATAGGGTGGTTGGACACTACCCAACATAGCTTGTTCTGACAAAAACAAGGGAATCGTAAGACTGTGGGTGGCCCGGTGAACGTCAAATAGACACAATCGGGATTTTATTTGATTCCTGATAGATTATGTGTTTTATTTCGATTGTGGTAAAGAGTTTTGTGTTATTAATTGTTGGGACTTGGCAATAGAGTGGTAACATTATGTGGAGAAAAAAAAACAAAAATATTTAAATTATTTTACCATAATTTAGACAGAATTGCTTTAAGGCGACTATTGATTCTTCATTTAAGATTTAATCATGCAATCGTCACTGTAACTGGTGTTTGTGGGTGTATGGCGAGATTGTTAACACAGAAAACCCGGATCATCTACCTGAAGTTGTAGTCTTCTTCTTCTTCTTCTTCGTGTCGTTGGCACGACGGTAATCAAATTTTATTAGCCCAAAACTCCGCCAACTCCACGGCGTCGTCGGTAGCAGCGAAGAGGTCTGTTGGGCTGCATCTTTTTGGACTAAGAGGCAGGATAGGAGATGAAGCATGGTTTGTAACTCAGCTCCACATCCGCATCCCGCTGCCGTTCCAGTGCGATAGCCCCACTTTATCATGTTGGAGTTACACCTTCCCACCTGGGTCCGGAGGCGGTTCAGGGATTTCCAGGTGGACCATGGAAGATTCGATCCTGCAGGAAGATGTTCTCTTGGTGGTACGTAGTAGGAGGGAGGGGGACACAGTTTTTTCCAAAGTTCACATCGGGCTTTAGCTGGGTCTCCTGAAATAGACACTGAGGATTTTAGGAAACTCTGATTTTAGTAATAATTACGTAGCCATATGACCCTAATTTTGAGATGCTTTCGATCTAAGAAGGGAGGTGAGACGCGGGCGAAGAAATACCTACACTATCATCATACTAAAAAGGTAAAGTTTTCTGTGTTTGTAAGTTTGAGGTTATCTTCGGAAAAAGATTCATTCACTAATGAAATCAACATAATCTACGAGTGTATGTTAAAGCATTTCCAAGGATAATTCTCGACCATACTGCAAGCAGAGTTGAGTGCAAAAACTAGTCTCACATAAAATAACCAATAAACTCACACGAAAGATAACAATTCAATGATTTATTTAATGATTAATAATATATCATTAACACAACAATTCCAACTTTATTGCTGAAATATCTACAAACATATCACTCAATTTAAAGCAAGAAACGTGTCGAAAACAAACGTAGCTCCACGATTAACGACTTAATTGACCATAGAGGTACTAAAAGTCCCATAAATGTTTCTCCAAGGCAGATTTAGAGTCAATAAATGAGTTTCCAATCACGTCGGTATATCAGAACTCATTAAACTTAAAAGCAAGGGGTCCATTCTTAAATGAAACAATGGTAAGTGCATTCGCATCATTCTTAAGTCGCCCACTCCTTGGTCCGAGCTATTTTTGGATGTGGTCCAAAGTGAGAATTTGTTGGAGTATTGGTGCAGTGTCTGGAACAGTAAGTAAGCATTTATCAGTACAAGATTAAGATAAATATTGGACACAGCATAGCATCATTCACGCTTGCAATCTCAGACTGATCTGCAGAATTAGGTATAGATGTAACTTCAGGTAACTTATAATTGAAAATGTGCAAGCAACCCATCCCGGGTTCACAGATGTGAAATCATCAGCCTATAAGTGTCCCCACTACTGGGACGCAGGCATCCTATCAGTGAGAGGGAGTGGGCCATAATCCACCTCGAAGGTCACCTAGTGTGTGTTGGTAGAGAAACTGGCATGTTCTAGAACCAAAAATTCGAAGATATGTGACGTCTTCGAATTTCTTACGAGGTTTTCCTTCACCGTTACTTCATACCGTTGAAACTTCATACGCGTTAGCAGAATTCATAGGTTTAAAACTTATCAGAGAACATTAAATAATAAGAAGATTCAGAGAACCAAAATAGGGAAGAGAGGATGACTCAACATCTCCTCGCTGCCTCTCTCACCTTGCGCCAATCACCGACGTGTAAGGTAAGTCACGACCGGCCACCGAGCCGAAAGCGACATTTGATAAAATCGTTCTCCTTACCAGTTTGACCAGGTACCTCTGAACGTACGCCCCGGGTTTGTCTCCCACATTGACTTGTAAATGCTGTCGTTACTCTACGAATTGTAATGCGATGTTATAAGATTCTCTCTTGTTGGGAATTGGCAGTTATTGATTTGTTTGGTTATGAAATGATGTTGTGTGTTTGTTGATAGAAATGGGGTGTTCTGTCTCTTTCTTTTCTTATACTAGAGCCACTGCTCAGCGTGTGATCTTAGCTTAGATTCTTAGTTTTAGCAGTGCTATTGGATTTTCTCAGTGCCTCTCGCATAGGCTGGTTAAGGATAGTAGCGAGCCACATCCATATCCGGGGATATGGATGTGGCCCGCTACTATCCAGTACATACTTTCTCATTCTTCTGTCTCAAAGTATTCATTGTCTCACTAAGTTATTTTTATAGTTCTTTTTTTTAATTTGTCTTTTGTTATTAAAACAGCAGACATCCAACCATTTTAAACCCGTACCTCAACAGCAAATACAAAAACAGTTCAGTCACTCAACTTCATCCAATCAAGTCTTCTTTTCACCCCAAAAATTCGCGCTACAATAAACCTTTTGACACTCGAAACAAGGTGCAAGCAATTTATTATCTTACTCACCTTTTACACACACAAAAAAGTACCTATACATACAACGTAGGTACCAATAGATACCTTAAAAGATTAATTTCCTACTTAGCCCCGACACGCGACATTCAGCGGAGAAATTAATTTATCGTACAAAAAGAGCCCTTAGTTTGTAAGGAAATAGTTGGAACCCTTCTGCCTGTGACCTTACAACAGTTGATGAATTGATGCCCTGTGATGTAGGGTGACAGTGAGATGGCTGTGCGTAGGATATTCCTACGCACAGTGCATAGATTATGTTACTAATGTGGGTGTATCTGTACAGGCTACCGATTTTGTATAGTATCAAGCAAATAAGGAAATATAGGAACTTCAGTCATGTTCTTGATGTACGACGTCGAGTTTCATGTTTTTGTAAATGTCAGATACATGACACAATCATTAACAAAATGTGTATTTTTGTTAATCTACAGCAACGATTGTTTTCAGTTGGCCAGGACTTGTGTATAATAATGCATTGAATGTCTAGTCTACACTACTAAATTATTTTATGAAATGTAGAGTTGTAACATTATTTTGTTGTATTTACAAAACATTTACTGTACATTATGCTTCAATACTACATTCACACAGAGACTTAGAAAAAGGAATTCAGTTTTAATGTATAAATTATGTGTAAAAAAAAATAAAAGGGATTTATTGACACACACAGGACCGAACAAACAAAATTATACACAAAGAAACTACAAAGCAAAAACAAAATTATACAAAAATAAAGATAACGAACATAACTAGAAAAAATAAACATAACTATTATTCCCATGCGAGGGAAAAAAGACTCATCAATAGGATAATCCCGAACGTCATAGTCACCCTAAACTCCAGCCCTTTGTCGCCGTCTACAACGATGCCCTTTGCGATTGATTAGTCGACATTTCAGTCCCTTTCAGTCGTAGGGCGTCTTCTGAGAAGCCACACAACTATACGAGGGTTTGCAGAGGGCTAAGACTTGTGGTTCACCATTGAAATTATGTACGTTGACTCGATGAAGTAAGTAATCAACTCTTGGGATATATTTACACAGATAGTTTATTTGGTTTTGAATGGTTGATGGTTTTGATTCATTGTGTGTCCAGAGGGTTAAGCATTTCACAATCACTAATAAACTAAGTATAGTTGTGGTAGAAAACTATCACAACTATCATGCAATCGGTCTCTCCTTCTCCATTTGATAACATAATTTTTCTATCTTCATCATCATCTGCCTAGCCTTTTACTAACTACATTGGGGTCGGCTTCCAGTCAAACTAGATGCAGCTGAATATCAGTATTTTTACATGGAGTGACTGCCTGTCGGACCTCCACAACCCAGTTACTGGGTAATACGATACCCGTGGTAAGACTGGTTGTCAGACTTTAGAGCTTCTAACTAACAGTTACGACTGTCAAAGATCTACAAATGACAGCCGGGATCAACGGCTTTTGGTGCTTTCTGAGGCACGGAGGAAACTCATGATGGTCACCCATCCACTGACCAACCTCAGCAAGCACGGCTTAACCCGGAAGATCAGCCTGTGCGGCTGTAATTATTTAGCCACGAGCTCTTCAACATGATTTTTCCATATAGAGACTTAAAATTGTAATTGAGAATGGATACTTACCAGATACCATGATCTGAGCATTGTTACCTTTTAGTTATAACTATTAGTTGTTGCCCCCGCCCCAGAACATACTCACTGGGATAAATGAAAGCCTGAAATAGCCTCTTCCATTTATTATATTTCCTCAGGATTCGTTTAGCCGTTCTGATGCGATGGGGTAACAAACATCCATCCAAACTTTTACATTTAAAATACGAATTAGATCGTTTTAATCAATAAGGTACCTATTGGTTGTAAACCAATTAAATTCATATAGTTTAATAGCCCACTTTGTATCATTCAACATAACTCAGTTATCCGGTAGTAAACATTTAACCAACTAGCATAGAAATAATTGAAATCATATCTAAACGAGCCGAAACCAATTTAATTTTTATCAGAAGTCATAAAGCGATATTTTTTGTAAGAATCCACCGCTTATTACTTATAACGTATTCAGAACGCACCTTTTTCATATAAATTAAAACTATAAAACGTTTGTAGAAAAAAGTTGTTTTTAGGATTCCGTAGCAAAAAAGAGGTTTATGGGGTCCGCTTCACTGTGGGTTCATTCATCTGCCTAACTTGTGTTTTTGGATTATATATAATTTTATTTCATTTTCACAGAGTTTTTAAAGTGTCTATAATTATTAGTATTACAAGAACTCTGATGTTGCAGGCATCCATAGGCTACAGTGACCGCTTTCCATCAAGTAGGCCATTAGCTTGTTTGTCACCCTATTGGTCTAAAAATTGCAATTAAATTAAGTTAAAATAAAGGGGAGCCCCACAAAAGAAGTGTGTTTTCTATTACAATAATTCTTCATTTGTTTCCATGATCACCAGGTCAAGATCTGATGATGGAATCAGGGAAAAATCAAGGGAACACTTCAATAAATGACAGCAATCAACCGCGATCATTCACTTTGGTTACGCAATGACACAACATAATACTATCCCTCTGCTATCCCACTATTGGACAAAAGCCTCCTCAATCGTATTTCAACTTTCCCTATGTTTTGCTTTCTTTTTTTAATTGCGTACTTAGTAGTAATAAATATTGTACCCAGGAACCCTTCGTTTGTCAGACCGACTCCCACTTGGCCAGTTTTTTTTCACACATGTTGCCCATAGATGGGGTTCGATAACAAAAAAACGGACAGTAGCATGTGAGTAATACTTATTTTATAGCTACACCTGCCTATTCATAGGGCCCCTAGTATTATAATGTATTTAAATGCATTCCCAAAATTTGTGGTGGTGTGGTGTCAGTGAGAGCGATAGTGTTTTGGAGATGGTCATCAGCTGATCTTATCGCTCGTTAGGTGCTGTTGTTGTAAAGTGAATATGTCACATAAGCTTTATTGTTGAACAGATATACCTACTATTTCCTACGAATAAATAAATGTCTTTGTCTGAACATTAAAAAGTCAAATAACAGTGTGGAGATTACACCAGGATTCCCATTTGTCTTGGAGCTTATTTTTTGTCTGCTTACAACTTTATAGTAATAATATCTTTTATATCTTCATAGTCCTTCAAAGGAATAATATTACTTATATTCAATTTGAATATCTGAATGATTTATTTATATGTATTGAAATACACGCTTCAAATATATCATTGGTTTCGACTTTGATGATGATAAAGAATAGTAAAACAACTGAAAATGATCTTCCTTTCTAAATAATGAAGTGATAGACAGAAACTATGACACAGCTATCCACTCACTTTCAATGAGTTGGACTAGTTTCTTTCTTATTTTTTTCAAGCATTTTAATTCACGCATCATAACTTGTAGCCTTTCCAACAAATTACAACACCCGGCTCAGTTACTATTGAAGAAAAATAAAACAGATTATGTAACAGAAGTGTCACACGGTAAGTGACAAACAAAATGTCACTTGTCGTACCTACTATCTATTATTCAAAGATTTTATTTTACTCATAACACCTTTCACTTCATTGGTTTTTTTTTCTAAGATCATCATTAATCGCCAAAATACGCTGCAAGTGACACCGGCTCTCATTGGTCATGGTCACGCTACCGTGACGCGGGCGCATGACGTTTGACGCTAACCCGTCACCACGCAAGCTCGCACCTGCCTACATGCGTTTACGCAACAATAGATCCCACATTTTTACATATTTGAGGTCGAGAGAGCAAGAGGCATAAACCTCTACTTGCCTTTTTTTGGGAATTGAAGATTGAACACCTTTTGAAGCAAATTTTGAAAGCATTAATAGTTATTTGTTATACAAGAGTGCAAAGTTGCTTTTTAACCGCGTGCTCAATTTTGATGACCGAGCAAGCGAATGATTCTAAAAATTGAATCACGAGTGCAACGAGTGATTCAAAAATTAGAATCATGAGGCGTAGCGACGGAATCAAAAGAGCACGAGGTGAAAAATCTTTGCACTCGAGTGCAACACGTAACTTTTCATCCCACCTCAGCGAGGAAATGACTAAACGCAAAAAAAAAAGATGTACATTGTAGTACAAACACAAGATAGGTACTTTTATTTCGGTTTTGGTATTGACTACTACATTATTATAGGTAAGTATTACAGAATATTTTGTTAAATTAAAACAAATATAGTTTTAATATAGGTAGTAGTTTTCAAGTTTCTTATTTTATCTTGGTTTGTCTTTACAACATGACGTGAAAAGAAAACCGCACAAAGCAAATTAAAAAAAAAGGTTAATAAAGTTCTGAGTTAAGAAGGTTCCGAGTCTGAGATTGTAACAAAATAATAGTAGATTACGCACCAAAGGATTCTGGTTCGGGATTCAAGTTAGCCCAAGGCAACGCACCTTTACTCCCGAGGTCCGTACTCTGCTTTTCACACCTAATGCGGGGCACCTAATTCTATTTTTGAAAGATGTGGTACGACAACCTTCGAACGTCAAGTTGGCACCACAGCAAACGATCAGCTGTTGGGGTCAGCAGCCGCCATTACTGGTACAACTCATTAATGCACACGATGTTCTAAATTCAATTTACTTTATCCACTAGAGGATAAAAACGGCTTTTACGCTCAGATATCGAAGAGAAAAAATAGCCTTTCCGAGATGGGGGGATGAAATAGTTATTTGTTATGCAAGGCTGCAAAGTTGATTTTTGGCGCGAGTACTTGAATTGAAAACTGAGCGAGCGAAGGATTCTAAGATTGAACCGCGAGAGAAACGAGCGGTTCAAATATAGAATCCTGAGCGATGCGAAGTTTTCAAAGGTACGAGACGCAGAAAAACTTTGCTGCCGAGTGCAACACACAACTTTTCACCTCACACAGCGAGGAAATGAAGTGGGGTCATTGACCTATACTGGGGGCGGCTCGCCTGTCAGTGTAGAAAACAATTGAATACAAGACGTGTTCGAATTTTAAACAACACTTTGTGCTCTAGAGCACAAAATGGAGTTTTGCGCTCAGATTTTGAATGAGAAATAGAATCTTTCCGAGCGGGTGAGGTGAAATAGTTATTTGTTATGCAAGGCTGCAAAGTTGATTTTTGGCGCGAGTACTTGAATTGAAAACTGAGCGAGCGAAGGATTCTAAGATTGAACCGCGAGAGAAACGAGCGGTTCAAATATAGAATCCTGAGCGATGCGAAGTTTTCAATGGTACGAGACGCAGAAAAACTTTGCTGCCGAGTGCAACACACAACTTTTCACCTCACACAGCGAGGAAATGTAGTGGGGGCGGCTCGCCTGCCAGTGTAGAAAAGAAGAAAACAATTGAATGCAAGACGTGTTCGAATTTTAAACAACACTTTGTGCTCTAGAGCACAAAATGGAGTTTTCCGCTCAGATTTTGAATGAGAAATAGAATCTTTCCGAGCGGGTGAGGTGAAAAAGCTTTTTGCGTGCTATCTGTAATGATATTAATAATTACTTTGTCCGTTATTTAATTATTGTTTGCTTCTCCGACATCTCGAGTTTTATTGCTCCGATGTTTTGATAATGGTCGCCACTGTTAATTCTGACATTTAGAAGTTGCGGTGGCATAGTTTGCAGTCAGATTGCACGTCATCATTAATTACTCCTTTTTCTTTCATCTTTATCATTCCTAACATAAATTCTATGTTTTGGTATACCTGCAACACAGGAGAAGTTCCTAGTTGGGGCAATATTTTTTTTTCGAAGCAAAAAAGTTGGCCAAATTACCTGGTTTACTTATATTTTCATAATATTATGGCTTAGAACCATGTGTGACTCTCATGCTCTCTTTTCTTTCAAAACTAGGGTTAGTTCACTTTCTCCTCAAACGTTGCCATAATCATATTCCATTCCTGTATTGTTACTTCCTATTTTATTTTCAAAATTTCTTCGCCTGTCACTCTTTAGTCAATGTTAAGTTTGGTTAATACTCGTAGCTAAGATTCTTCCACTTTTGTTCTGTTTTGTTTTATGTTAGGCATTTGTGAAGTCAATTCGACTCGGACAAGGTTTGTTTGATGTTTAGAGGTTGTGCAGACGACGTGGTTACACTATACAAGAAACTTGTGTGAGGAATGTGAGTTGTTCAGAGGAATACGCGTTTAAGTGCTTCGTAGGGAATCAATTAGTGGAATGCTTTGCTCAAAGATTTTTGGTTAAACTTTTGTTTGAGCTCTGTATCTGTTTTGACTTACTTCATTCAATTATGTATATCGATTATGTTTACTCGTTTTACAAAAAAATATAGATGGGTGTAGTTGGTCTGGAATCTATTGAATTTCAGTTTTGCATTTATGTAAGGCTTTTTTAATTTGCGCTCTCGTAACTCTCTGTCTTCTTCTTTAAGTGTCGATGCAGCTTTAAAGGCGTCTGTAGTTCTCTGTTTTGATTATTTTTAACCGACTTCAAAAAAAGGAGGAGGTTCTAAATTCGACGGAATCTTTTTTTTTTTTTTTATGTATGTTCCCCGATTTCTCGAAGACGCCTGGACCGATTTGGAAAATTTTTCTTTTGTTTGAAAGGGTATACTTTCCAATTGGTCCCATGATCATCAGGTCAGGATCTGATGATGGAATCCCAGGGAAATCGAGGGCAACCTTCAAATTTTATAGGCACATAGTACCATTTTCATATATTTTCTAAAGCTGTTCAAGTATTTGCATCTGATAATCATCATCTCAGGTGGATGACCTGATGATGGAAGGTACAACTTCTTAAGAGTAAGGAGTAGGCATCGATTGATTTACTTTGTATTCGCATATCTCCGGAACAACAAGTCCGATTTAAGTAATTCTTTTTTTGTTCTACTAGGTATTATTTAACTTAGAGAATGCTGCAAGTTTCATCAAAATCGGTTCAGTAATTTTTGAGATATGGAATTTTATTATCATATTGTGTACATGAGCGATGTAATTACCGGTGCGAAGGATTACAAAATTCTAGTTCACATGTATGTGAGAATAATGGGCGCGCCAAAGTTCACCTAAAATTTAAACTCCGATCATCGGAAACCCGAAAATTGTATTCCTAACATTTTTAATCCTAATGATCACAACTCCTAATTGCACTGTCACTAATGTTCGTAATTCCGAATCATTCGACTTCATAATGTCGGTAGCAATAAACATCTATTATACTATTATTTGTTTTCCTATATTTTCTCAACATAACCTTCTTTTACACTATTATTCAAAGTCATATCTTTTTTGTTTAGATTTATTTTTATTTTGTTGGCATATTAGCACGTATACTTGAGGAAGTGCTTGCTTCGCACTCACTAATTATATGAATTGTTTTTTTTTTATTAGTTAAAACGTCTTTTTTAATTTTATGTGTACCTGAAAAGATATCCATACGTTAGGTTAGGTTAGAACTGTGACCAGCTACTCGCGAGTCGAGCGAGCAAAGCGAGCGGTGCCGCGGCAGCGGCCGGCGAGCGCAACCTGGAAATTTGTCGCCAGTATTTTTTCATAGTGACCCCAACACGACACTCTGACCAAAAACGACTGGGGGCACCCCGACTCGGACAGGTTAGGTTAGAAGGGGATGGCGGGGTCTGAAAGACCCCGCCATCCCCGAATTTTCTCGACATTTTTTACTTTATTTAGTTTGACTAAATTGTCGACATTTTACTGGATTTAGTTTGACTAAATCCAGTAAAATGACTAAATAAAAATATCACCGTAATAATGTTTAGGGATAAAAACGTTATGATAAAAAACAGTAGGAGTTTCAATATATTTACAATAACGATATTATTGATAACAATTTTCGGAAAAATGAGTGTTATGAACATCGCCGGTAGCACTACAAAAAGTATGAATAAAAACTTTAGGATGAAAAACTTTAGGAAGAGTGATCATTCGGATTACAAATCGTTAGGAAGAACAATTTCGGGTAAACAACTTTAGGTGAGCCAATATGGACCCGAGAATAATGTTCTTGACAAGAATTATGGTTGAATATAATTTAAACTAAAAAGAGTAAAATAAAAACTTTTAAAAAAAAATGTAACCGCCTTCAAAAACAACCACAAAAAAGTGAAAAATAATCTACAAAATAACTTTTCTTTCGGAAGTCGGTGGCTAAAAAGACAATGAAAAGAAAAAAAAAACAAAGGCACCGACTTCCGAAAGAAAAGTTATTTTGTAGATTATTTTTCACTTTTTTGTGGTTGTTTTTGAAGGCGGTTACATTTTTTTTGAAAAAGTTTTTTTGTTCCTAAGTGATGACTAAAATCATGTTACTCACAAATGTATCAAATGGTTCAGTATAATCCCCTGTTTCACCAAAATTGAAGCTAATAATCCTTATACCACTGCGATAAATCCAAGAGAGACTGCCAAATTTTTTGGCAAGCCTGTTTCGCAAACATATATGCAAATCTATTAGTCCAACTATTTTCATTAATAACTTCAGCATCTTGGCCTCTACTTATATGAATCAACAAACAAAACATTCATATGATACGTAGTTAGATTGTTATGAATTGTTTTAAGAGATTCAAATGACATAATGATAGGTTGTACCTAGCGGAACGCTTTCAAAACTTTATAAATACATATTCGTATTATTAAATGATTAATAACTTACATTCGGATCTTGCGTAAGAAGAGGAATTGATACCATCTAAGATGTAGCATTTATTTTATTTTAATGTTCAAATCAGTGTGCAAGAATATGCTTCGGAGAAGTGGTTCGGCTTAAACCAAAGTCTAAAATACTTTGGCTTATTGAAGACAATTCTATTACGTGTATTGACGATCTTAGACAACAAAATAACATGTCAATTTGGATTTGATGAAGCCGATACCCTTTTTGGCATAACTTGAAACGCAAGTTTCACTCTTATTTTTTCCAATTTCTGACAAAGACAGTTTTGACTAGATGCACATCAATCTTATTGCTTTTTAATGGGAAACTACAGTACTTTCATAGTTATTCTCTCTTGTTACTCATATCTTTTGACCAATTCAAATATGAGTGACTGATTTACTTGAAAAAATGCCATCTAAAGTTTAAATTTATCTTATTCTATTTTCGATTCAATAGAAAACTACTAAATTTATTTTCTTCTTCGAAAGTTGAACATTTTTGAATCGTTGAAGAAGTTTCATTCTCAACTGAGTTCATACTCATTTCTAACTTGAATTTACGTACAAAGTATGTCGCACACCCCTTTGCATACCAAGACACGTTAGATGACGTGGAATCCTTTGTCATCCCTCGAGATGCAATGTGTTACAGGATACCCCAGCATTTCTGGCATCCCTTGTGCTGTAGCGTTGAAGACTCCTTGAGACGAATTTCTTTGTATACAACGTGTAACGTTAAATGCACAAAATCTCTCGTGGGGTAACTCAGCCCATATTACTGAACAATGTTTGTTCTAAGACTTTTGGAAATTCGCAAAAAAAAATTGGTTTTCATACAAAATGAAAAATTTATCGTACCTATCAGCATAAAAACCCATTTTTTTTTGCGAATTTCCATAAGTCTTAGAACAAACATTGTTCAGTAACATGGGCTGAGTTTAAGGTTTTGCGCATTTAACGTTACACGTTGTATAAATTTTATTTGTTTTGCTTGAGTGTAACAAAGATAGAGAAATAGAGAGGGATTCTTCAAAATAATAAAAAAGGAAATCTTGTCTTTCATAAAAAAGTAGGCCGTTTAAGGAGACTAGAAATTAAAAATAAAATTGGGGCAAAGTTGGAATTTCTTCGGTTTTATGGTGTGCGTTTAGTTAGGTTCACCCTTATTTGGTAGAACAACTTTTGATATAATTTTACTAATTCGAACAACGTTTGAGAAAATAATCAGTTTGTATAATATCGGTTAACTTAATTTTCATTTCATCGAATATTTATTTGCGATAACAACATTTGCGCTATTGCTCAAAAGGTATAATATTCATTTGATATAATATTCAGGTGGTATAACATTTAGTTTATCGAATATTCGATTGGTGTAATGTAATGCAGAAAAGAAAACATTGTAAATATTTGTTCCGTCGATCTACCTTGGTAGGTAGTAATCAGTAACTAAACTAAGGTTGCAAGAGCGAGCGAAGCGAGCTCGGGACTTGGGGCACCCCGACTCGGACAGGTTAGGTTCGAATGGCGGGGTCTTTCAGACCCCGCCATCCCCTTCGTGTTAGGTTACTTTAAATCTTGCAGACCGAAATAGGATCCCCGCGAAGCGGGGCTCCGTCAACCTACCTCGGTAGGTGGTTATCAGTAATATACGCTCGCCCTTGCATCCTTAGTCAAATTGCCAATTGCTACCTACCAAGGTAGCTCGACGGAGCCCCGCTTCGCGGGGCTCTTATTTCTGTTTGCAAGGTTTAAAGTAACCTAACACGAAGGGGATGGCGGGGTCTTTCAGACCCCGCCATCCCCTTCGAACCTAACCTGTCCGAGTCGAGGTGCCTCAGGTTCCGAGCTCGCTTCGCTCGCTCTTGCATCCTTGGTAAAATTGCTGATTACCACCTACCAAGGTAGCTCGGCAGAGCCCGATTTTTTTATAGACAATGAAAGAAAACGAATAATTAACTGAATATTCGATGCGATATTTCGACTAAATCATTATTAGTCTAGTGAAACATTAGTTTAAATAAAATTAGTGCATTTGAAAATTCGGTCAAATTAAATTATTTCAAAGAAATAAATAGGCTAAATGAAAACATAACAATTAATTATTCGGTGAAATGAATAATTCTACGAAACGACTTTATGGTAACCAAAATTAGCCGGAGTGATTTTCGACGAAACGTTGTTCTGCCAAACAAGGGTGAACCGTTTAGTTAGACATCTCCATCTTGCATTTACTGTACCACAGTAACTTTTATATTAGCCCAAGTGAAATATAAGTAATGCAATAGATCTTAGTCTGGGTATGTAGATTAAAGACTTTAAACTTCTTTTAATACTTACCAATTTATCAGTAAAGGTGACAGGTACTACATTTGTGAATAAAACAACAAAGTATGCACAGTTAAACATAATTTATTTCATATTATTTAAGTATCACAGATCCATTTATTTTAATATTCATCACGTTAACAAAAATATATATAGTCTACTTGGTGGTGATGACACCTTACATAGCAATCGTTATGTTCCAACTACTTTTGTAACTGCGATACATGATATTTACAATCTATCACATTATATACAACGATATAGAAAATGATTTAATGGTTCGTATTACTGCCGAAATGGGTCTAGATGACCCACGTCAAAATTAAATATAGCAAGAGTACGTTAAAAATGAGGACTTTCAAATTATGAGTAGGTTTTGAAATATCAATTGAAATTAACTTTCTGTGAAAAGGTCCATATTCAGAGCTTCTTTCACAATTAGTTCGTACCAGTCTGTTCCATTAGTGATTTTCATTTGTTTCATCTACAATCAGACTTAAGTGTCTAGAGAAAATGACTATTTATTGCTTTTAGAACTTTAGGAATTCTACTGTCTGCGACGACATTTAACAAAATAAGAATATTCTTGTCGGTAGCTGAAGGCAATTCAAAACAGTTGTATTTATATTCATCGGTGAACAAAATTAGGTTCTGTCATTTTGTCTTAACCTTTTGATATTAAAGTTGTAACGTTCATCCACTATCACTTTATATTATTCTTTATTCCATTTTTATTTTACTTCCATTCATTATTTTTGTTTTTATTTTGCCTCAACTCAATTGCATCATGTATACGAGTTTCATATTCATGGCAATTAAAATTGTACGTACCGAAATAGCCCTCGGGCGTAGCCACGCAATTGGTGTTATCAACTTGTCATCGTCGATGGTCGAGATCAATGAAAGTTATGTTATAAAATAACCTCTTCTTTTTGACATTGGTTTAGTACCTAATGGTTATTGGCATTTATAAAAAGAAAATTTATGAAATGTAACTAGAGAAGTTGCTTGTTTTCGGAGTCTGGTTGATTGCGTATACCATTTTTTTAGGGTGGTTTCGTCATTAAATGAGCCTTCCCTGGGTGGAGCGGAAGAGACCGTCAGACTCTTACTGACTATAAATCGGCTTGTGTTTAAACACCACCCAAAAAAGTACCTATTTTACTACCAAAAAAATCTAAACGGTTACCAAAATAGATAAAATGGTCACCAAATAACGTTTCCTAAGTTATAAAGAAATAAACCTATTATGTGTAATAAAAAAAAATATACCTAAGCAGGGTCGACGAAGCCCCGCTTCGCGGGGCTTCTATTTCTGTGTACAAGGTTTAAAGGAACCTAACCAAACCGAACTTCGGGGTGTCCCTGAAATCTTGCTAAAGCGAGTTTTAGATTTGGTGACCATTTATCCATTTTGGTATCCAAAAATTTAAATTTTTGTTTGTTTGCATTTAAATTTTAGCCCTATAATTCCACCCTGTTCCTTAAATTGCCCTTTATGCCTCAGGGTCACGGTTACCTTTAAAGACGGTTCCGCGACCCCCATTGAGCCTGATGCCTTAAATCTACCAACAGGATCAGTCAAACGAATTCCAAATGCGGCTCTAGATGTGAAGAAGTATCTGACAGTGTTCGGTGAAGCAAATCGGTCAGGAAATTCTTTTGGTCAATTTTATCATTATCTTATCCTCATCTGACTCATTATATTTTATATTCCTAATAATTTCATAAATAACTCAACAAAAATGTTTTCTTTTGTCAGACATTTTCAAGACAGTTTCAATACTTTTATCTTTTAGGCCTGTCTCAATATCGAGACTTATATTATTTATTGACGTTTTTCTAATTTCCGTTCTTAGACCCATTTCGGCAGTAATACGATAGAAAAAGATGAAGACAGACAGATATTTCTATTGGATAGCTGAAATTGTACAGTTCTACCATATACGCGATATTTTGTTAGGGCAGTGTTTAAAGGGGCAGTGATAATTTAATTTTCTACTTTTTTTAAAACCTAAATTTTATGGCCATTTTGACTAAGAATAGTAAAACGAAAATGTGTGCTATGAAGGACATTTTTTATCGCCTATAATAGCCAAAACAAGCAAGTATATACTGATATCTATCGGACTAAACACAAAGTATTTTTTTTGTAATTATACTTCTGGGACTGAGGTTATCAACTTTGTAGGAATCAATATAATACTTGTGATCTTGTTACAATTAGTGATATAAACATTATAGCGTTGTGGTCAGACAAAGCTGTCTCTAAAACTAAACTATCGCGCATAGATAGAACTGAAGAGTACGACTTAATTGTAGTTTACATTGAATTAGTTTTAGATATAAATGCAGTTGTAAAGTCTTTATAGTAAAAGGGATTATTAGATGAATTCATCACTATTCATAGAGAAATTAAGGTTGTCTTTCAAATGTTATTTGCAAAAGTTAACGGTGGTCCTAATCATTATAAATATTGGAAAATTCATCTAACATCAAATAAAAATACTTATTATTGTAATTTTAAACAGTAGCTAGATAAGCTCAGAGTTAGACACGTATAAATTTTTCTTTTAGATTATTGCCAAAATTTTGCTGTGGCAGTACATATTTGGCACAAAGTTCGAATCTATAATAAGCAAGTTCAAATTATTGCGAACAAATAAAGTAGAAAAATAAGCGAATTTTCTCAGTTAATAAAACACTCAAACACTATACAAAAAATAACAAATTAACCAACTGACGCCGACTGTCACAAGTCGGCAATGTTTCTTTAAAAGACATTGTAGGCACTATTATTGCTAATATAATATAATTTATTCATCGATCGCTTATCTACAGCATAGAATATTCTATACAAAATATACTACGAAGATTTTACAAACTTAGGCCGTCGGCCCACGAAACTATACTTTTTTTTTCTAACGTAACATTTAAACTACTCATTAGTTTACCAACAATCGAATCGTCCTTAAACACTCGTTCTCATAGGCCTATAGGTTCACATTTATCATCGTTCACAATTGTCTCATTAGAATACACACGGGTACGTATCTAAGAATTGAAATCATTGTTTGGATGTACCAGGAATTCATAACCAGGAGGGTCTGCCGTGCAGCAGGTCGGCGGCGTCGTGGCGGTCCGCCTGGCGCAGCGCGGCGGCCAGCGCGGCCACGGCGCCCGGCCCGCGCTCGCGGCACTCCCACAGCTCTAGGATAGCTTCCGTCGGAGAACTCTTGGTGGCGAACCACGTGGTGTACCGATCCACCCCGAGCCGCGCCGCTAGCGCCCGCCAGTCGTTCCCGCGCGCATTCGGCGGATCCAATATAGCGCACAACTGCCTTTTCACTCGAGCACTTAATTTAAACGGCCCCTCGCCCGCGCACTCGTTGACGCCCGCCTCGCTAACTGTTACGTTCCTTTTAGCGCTGCCGTCGCTCCCGTCTTCGCTGCGGCACATACGAGTCTCTAAAAGGTTTTCAGTTATGTTAAAACTGCGCTGCGACTCGGCGCGGGGTGAACGTCCCCGCGGCGATCGGCTTCGTACGTCGTCGAGGGATATTCGGAATGTCTGCTTGTATGACGGATTGGTTCTCTGACAGGCGGACACACTGAAATCGATATTGTCACAATCGTGGGTCCTTTCTAAAACGAAGCTGCAGTGCAGAGCGTTGTAATTCGAGCCCCAAACGTGTTGGAATGGGATTTCTTGATAGCCAATACCCGGTTTAGCTTTCCAGCCGGGGCTGACGTGTTCTAAGTTCAGACAAAGATTCGAACCACCGTCCTGGAAAAGCAAAGTTTTGGGTCGCTCGAGTAGTACGCCGCCAAGTTTCTTCTCCTGTTCCTGACAGTAGTAGGCTGCGCAAAGCGTGTCTTCAAATACGTAAAGTCTTATACTGTAATCTGCGCTAGTTTCACTGAGTACGGCCGGCGCATATATCGCCAATTGTAGCGCCTTCACCGCCTTTCCATTAAAACTTTCTCCCACTAATACAAAGGTAGACAGCATATCGGTCACTAGGAATATTTTATCATTGTCGAGTTGAGTGAACACGGGCGTATTGATCGTTTCCTGGCCGAGGCCGACGATTTTCTTCCATTGCGGTTGTGTGCTGTCTGTCTTAGCGTTGTTGTGGTCGATGGCGTACAGCGACAGGTTCCAGAAGCCGTGCTTCAAACTGGCGCAATGAGGGATTTGTAGAATGACTGACTTGTTTAATTGAAGACGCGGTGGGCCGCACTTAACTACTGGGCTCAGCTGCGTGATACCTGCGGGGCGGAATTTGTTGTGAGCACTCGTTCTACATTATACATACATATGTTACAACCTGGCCTGCCCAAGGCGGGCGTTTTTTCACAAGCAGAAATTATACCTTGCTGATACCATAGCATAATTACATATCGTTTAAAATTACCTTTGGAAATTGTTCTCTATCGTATCGCAAAATCAATTTATTTTTATTAGACTTGCTCCAGCGAAGTTATTCAGTTTGGACTCATCAATATTCATAGCAATTTGATGATTTAGGGCATACTAAATACGAGAGTGGATCGGCGAAAATATTTATCGAAAATAATTTATGTATTAGGTCGATAAAGTTAAAGTTAGAGGAGATGACGGAAATTTAAAAGACTTTGGTACGAACCTTTTCCCAGCCTCGGTCGATACCGATCATCCTTCACCACGGCCACATAAATCTGTTCTCTTCTGCCCCTACTGAGGGCTGCCTCAGGGATAGACAGCGCGACCCCAGCTGCCGGCAGTGCCAGTCTTGCCCCAGCACTTGAAACTGAGAGGGACTGAGATGTAGGCGAGTTGGACACGAGCTCTGCTAGTTGAAGAGTCACTGACTCATTTGCTGCATCATACATTGATCCCGCTAGAAGAGAAATAATTTTTAGTGGAGTTGTCACAGTCGTCGGCGAAGGAGGTCTGTAAACAGCCGGATCAGAAGTTTCCAACTTAGCTAGCTTTTGAATTGATGAAAGGATAGAGATGTTAAATTTGATTACAAATATGTCATCGTTGGACTGATCAGGGCTGAATTAGCTGAAAATTTTAAATATATAGATATGATTCTGAGTGATGAGAAAAGTAAGAATGGATGGAAAGGAAGAGAAAAAAAAAAGAAAAAGATGGATGATTGTACTATTATGATGCCGGGATGTCTAGCAAGGGAGGATTGCGCATATTGCGTCGACCTTAGTAGAATGGAATAAGGGCAGGATGATGATGATGATTTTAAACTATTGAACAATTTACGAAAAAGAGAAAATATTTTAAAACAGCAACAATATTCCTAAAAATTAAGATAAATAGACAATTGTAACACTTACAGCTAGTAAAACAGCTGGAGGCCGAATGTTCTGACTCGCTGTAGGGCTTGCTGTCATAGTCATCACTTTGACCCTTGCTGGACGCGCACGGAGTCACCTGATGGTCTACTGGAGACGCATAACTATAAAGAAGGAACTTGTTAGTGCTTTGAGTCCAACTTACAGAAAAGGTAAGGACATTTCTCGCAATGTACACGATGAACGGGCCATAGATGCGAAAACTGATACTTTAAAGCTTCAAGACGTGTTAAAGCAGACTTTTTACAAGGACTCTTAAAAGTAATCTATTGTTTCATTTGTAGGTGCAATTCTTAAATGTCAAAATGTATAGACAGATCTGAAACCAGAAGCATTTGATGGTTTATTGCATCCATGTTTTCTTAGTTTTAGGCTGGGGTTCCACTGAGGCGGTGCGAAGCAGAGCGGAGAGTGATTCACGAATTATTTGACTTGAGTGGAGAAGAAATGTAGATTTTAAGCCATGTGATTGGTGAATCACATAGCTTGCCGCAGCCTAATGGTATCTGTCGATTTTATCATAATGCGTAACATGTCAAATCGAACTTATAAGTGCAAAGCAAAATCATCGTAGAACGAATTCTCTCGTAAAAAATATGCAAAAACTATATAGATTGGAGAATCCTAACACAGACAAGTTGCAAAGTTCTTCCATTTTTTGCTGCAATAACATTAGCTTATATCGAAACCTGTAATTTATTTGATACTCCACATAAAGCATTAACATTTAGATCCATTATAGACTTCATTCACAAAACATGGTATCCATTTATTTTTTGCTCAATTAATCTATTTCTTAGATCTAATACCCGTTTTCACTAACAGTAAAACCACATCAAAATGAATACCGAAATATTCCTGCAGCATTGTAATTTCAACTCTCGTCTGCTGGACTTATAGTTTAAAATACAATAGCTAGGATTAAAGTATCGCTCATAGTAGTTTAATGTATACAGATATTTATAGTTTTCTATTTGTTTAACGATCTTAAATCATTACCAGTCTTAGATTATAACTTTTGTAATTACGACCTTTTTGCGTAATTAAGCTTTATAATCTATGGATTGTAGAGTAATTGTGCAAAAAAAATTGTCTATGATTTATATGGTCGTTATCTTGAGTGTTTATTTTAGCTCGTTTAGTTTATTATTTGTTCTGCTTAATTGTTATTTATATGATACTTGGCTCACCTTAATTGGCCTGAGGACTTAGTTAAAACAGATGTCATGTTTGTTATAAATTATTAAAATGTTTGTTTAAAATTAAGAGGCTTACACTTTGATTATGAATTATTAGTATTAACGATCTTGTTGTAGAAGTATGTCGTTATTACTATCTTAATTTTTATGGGTTTTTGATATTAATTTAAATGAATTAAAATATTATTACATTTCGCCTGATTGGCCTCAATCAAATTTCTTAATTACTACCCTAAAAGATTTGATAAAAAATGTTTGCGCCTATCCCTTCATAGTCTATTGTCTTTATTCGCCAAGATTCAGGACTTATTTCTTTTGGTCGTCTGTACCTTGTCATGGAGAGAAGATGGCAATATGATAAAGCACGTTCACCTTTCATACGACACTTAGTGCAAAATGGAAGCATTTGTCCACTACATAGCAGACAGGCGAAGATGAACTTGGGCTAATGACACTGAAATGCTTTGTACCTAGTTGTTTTGTACAGCGAATTTTTTTTTTTGGTATTTTCAGCTCTTTACAAATATGGTACTACATAGCTATTGCCAGTGCCTTTGTCTATTTCTATATCGAATATTATAATATTGTATGCCAAAATTATAATATTATAGGCTGATGATGTTGATGAGACAGTTAGATAAAATAATTATTACTTGTTAAAGTTCAAAAATGAAAACTATTTTGCTATTTAAGCATAACTTCGAAAGGAAATCGAAATTTCCCAAAATATAGACCAAAACGTAACTATACTCGTATATGTCTTGCACCAATCTGCATTGGCTGCAATGCAAACATTGATGCATTCATCCTTATAAACTTTAAAAGGATGAACGAAACTTTATAATATAAAGTTTGAACGAAACTTTATTATATAAAGTTTCGTAATAGTAAAAAGTAAAATGAACTCACCTATTAGTAAGATGCGGTACATCATAATGGTGTTCAGCCCTGGAGTCAGGCTGCGGATGCTCGTATCTTGGAGGCCGGTGCTGCATCAGATCTGGTGCCAGGGATAGTGACTGCTTCTCCACGGTGGGGTACATCTCAGGTTGGAAATCTGCTTGAAGAAGATAGGTTGGTATTTGAATGGTGAAATAACAAAAACATAAAATAACTCTAACACAGGTATTCCAAAAAGTGACTTGAGCCCATTGCTTAAGGGCGCATAACCAGAAAGTTGGCAACGTCGCTAATAGCTGTCAAATATTTACAAGTTTTAATTAATTTGGCAATGTTACTGTATGGAAATAAGAAATATGGCTCTGTAGTGCACTAGAAAATTGATATAGGAATGCAATTAAAACACTGTATTTGATGTTGTAACCGCTTCAGGTATATAAAAGGCATTTATTGTATTTGTATAGATTTAATCTTCCTTGTATTATATAGCTTCATAGCCGACATTGTGTGAGTACTATGTACTTCAGAGCTGTCATTCACTGAGTACCTACGTCTCTTGTTGACTTGAATGACCCTGGCGGTTGAGAGTGTGTCATGCTCACTCAAATGTCTCGCTGATGGTGGCGCGTGTGTCGGATCATTTGGCTCCCTTCAAAATGGTTGAGCCGAATGGTGCTGATGCATGTGTCATGTTCGTGAACGGGCGCTGTCAGTTGCGACTGGTCATCTCCTAGCTGCCACGGTTTATTTTAATTTATTGATTTTTATTTCTGAATTGTCTGTGTTTTAAATTTGACTATGGACACTTTTAAACTTGCTACATCGTTCCATCTAAGAATGAATGATGTAACAATGATTCTGTAATAATTTTGGCGATCTGAAAAGAGTGTCCATGGAGTTTCTTGCACGTTCTTCTCCATAGAGATCTACGACTTGGAACGTGCATCTACGGTACTTTCACAGTTTTTATGTCTTGTGACTGGGACTGTAGCACCATAGCTTTTTAGTGTTTAATACTTAATATTCCTTTAATTGTCTATGACAATTCAAAAGTGCCTGTAACTGGCCTACTTGAAATAAATGCTTTGATTTTGATTTTGATTTGGAAAGTTTCCAAATGCTTTTTTACGTCTAAAACTATTTGTATTCGGTGTTACGATATTAATTATTGCATTCCCTAATCCATTTTTTAG
Source organism: Agrotis clavis (assembly GCA_954870645.1). Classification (NCBI taxonomy): domain Eukaryota; kingdom Metazoa; phylum Arthropoda; class Insecta; order Lepidoptera; family Noctuidae; genus Agrotis; species Agrotis clavis. Next base: position 25,650,337 of record OX940921.1, read on the forward strand.
TGCAATACAGAGCCATATTTCTTATTTTCATACAGTAAATTTATATAATTATTAAATCTTGTAAATATTTGCGATGTTGCCAACTTTCAGAATAAGCGCTCTTAACTCTCGAATAAGGTACCTCCTAGATACTTGCGTCCTTCAAAAGCCATCTTTAAAAAACTGATGGTTGTATTCTGGTTTAGTCAATACTAAATAATGTATTTTTGTTGACTCTATTAAATGTTTTTTTGGTTGCCAACATTTTTCAGTTTATGTAAATTCGAAAATTCATTAATGGCTTTACAAACTGTTGTCATGACGACTGAAGGTGTTAGAGTTGAGATGTGTAACCTCTCAAAGGCTTTGCTTAATTGAAGCTTCTTCTTTTACCAATATTTTTTATTCTTGTTTTGATTTTGCTGCTTTTCAAGTACGGTTACTGTACTTTCGTGGGGCTTGAGTGACTCAGTTGAGTAAAACTTATTTCAAAAATACTTGCGTAAGAAAGTTAGATATAAATAAATGTTATTATTAAATTGAACTTATACTTTATGTTATTGTAATATTAATTTAGGTTCAACGTAAGAGTTAAGTAGCCATACTATCATATTAGATAATAAAAACCAGTCAGAATAGTATAAATTATCATAAATAATTAAATATTTTTTTTTATCGTCTTTAATGCCATGTTGATTACCAATAACATTTCCCATTATGCTAATCAAGAGGGTAATGCCCCGGCAGCTAGGAAACGGACTTCCGAGTGGAAGGTCTAGGGTTCTTGAAAGTCATTCGAACGATCTTTATTCATTATTTCTTGTTATTTGATTGCACAACGACTGCACTAGACAGTAGACAATACGTCACGTCGGGTTCCTATAACATAATGTATCAGCTCGTAACTCTTGTAGTGCAGTTCTGCAAGGACGATCTAGTTAGCTTTATTAGATTTTCAATTCTACGCATTTTGCATAAAGTTGGAATTCTATTGGGGAAAGGCTGTGGTTGAGGCTGCGCACGGAGCAGTGTTAATTAAAGAATGGCATTGCTGATAGGACTCTTTTACGATCACTATTGATAAACATACTACTTATTAATAATAATAATCTAATCATAAAAAGTGTTTTCCTTCATCGTCAGTCTCTGCTATAATCTCAGTTTATTTGTGGTCAGTGCAGCATAATTATCTTCTCCCATATTTCTATTTCTCTTCATCACAACAGCGACCTCAAATTCATTTTGATGTCGACACACCATTTTCAAAAAGACATCACAATGAAAAAACAAATGACAGTCTCGCAAATTAATATGCTCTCAAAGAGTTCCATTTTCGAAGTCCATAATTGTTTTTTTATTCATTTATTTGGCCAGATCCAAAAACATTTCAGTATGATGGGGCATGGGCAGTGGGTCCAATCAACCTATTCAAATTGTGACTGGGTTAAATGATCCCGCGGGTCCTTTCAAAGTGGGTCCAGGTGACCAAAAAGTCATATTTCCCTCGCAATATATTTCAACAGTCATTAAATACTTACCAGTTCTCGTCATGGTGTAAAGCGAATGGTCCCTCGTCTTCCTTTGCAGCAGTTTATACACTACGGCAGCTCCTGCCAAGAATACCACCACAGCTACAGCAATACCTATGTAGAGAGGTATGTCGCTGTGTGCCGCCACTGTTGACAAAAGAAAAGATTTGGTTAGTGACAAAGATATGTATGTACATTGGGCTGCAAAAGTCCATGGACAGTTATAGAAAAAAAACATGTGAAGCGAGAATGACGCCGTCTAGCGTTTTCGCATGTAACATAAATCAGACGTTGACGGAAAATAGACACTTAGGTAACTATGCTATTTTGCTAAATAGTGTACCTGTGAGTCGCAAGTAAACAAATGTTCTAATATAAAAAATGAAAGAGACCTCTAACTCAAGTTGAGTACACTAATAGCTATTTACACTTTCTTTCATAAAACAACAACAAACTAATTTTCTCAGCCGTAAAAATAATGGTCCCTGTCATAACACTAAAAGACAAACTTTAACTTGTCAGCTCGCTCAAAAAACCACAAAACTGAAAGCAGAAACATTCATCATTTCAAACAAAGAAACATAAATTACAAAGTTAGTCCGTCTCGCGAACTTTTAAAGTCCAACACTATCCGACTTCACTCCAAAAAGTTTGTATTCAAGAAAGCAAAGACAATAAAAACTATAAAAGCATAAAATTATTAAGCACCTGATGAACTTTTGTAATCATAAAAACTGTTTAACGATTATACAACGAGGTGTCAATTTTACGATTTCCGTTGAAACCTCAAAATACGAGGATATTTTCGTTGAAATTCAAACTTTTGAACCACAACCGTTAATTTGTTTTTGTTCAATCTGAATGGAGTCCATGTTTCTGGCAGCACCTTTAATATAATTTATGTCAACGTGTCTTTATGGCTATGTCCGACTGCGAGCGGGGAAAGAACGCTTATTTTAGCTCGAAAAATGATTGTAGCTGCATTTATTAAGCAGGAAATTCTGAGTTCTTATAAGGAATAGAGCAGAAGGATTTTGTTAGGATTTGTGAGTTAATAAGATAGTCGAATCTAGGAAATCCCCAACACAGATTCCTAGCATTAGGTCTACACTCTACACAGTTCAATTACAGAGATAATACAATTTTTATTAGCTGAGGCAGTGTAAGTTCCGAGGCGAATTGAAAATACGAGTATCCTATAGCTTCTAGGTTCCATTTTGAGGCGAAAAACACAATCAGTATTTTTCATAGATATAAAAAGGTTTTCCTACATTGAGTAAATATACTATGAAAAAAGAGTATTTTCAATTTATGTACTACAGTGTAGCAAAGTTACAATAAGTTATTGAATAAAGTGACACTATTTCGAAGTCTTTTGAATGGGAAAATGTTATCTTTTACCTCTATTTTCGTATCAATCAATAAATGACGTATAGCTAGAGACAGAATACTTTACTATTTATGTATTTACTTTTTTCACATGGCCATAAATGGAACAGGTAAAACGGAGACTTTTTTACTAGTAAGTACTAATGCACCCCAGATATCATTTCACAACCCAAAAAAGCCAAGCTATCGTAAAATTTACATAAAATACCCTGCTTTCAATACGTCACAATCTTCAAAACGGACCCGCGGCATTTTTTGACGATTACTTTACCTTTTTTTTGTGTAATACCGTGCCGTGAAAAGGAGTCATCGTTATTGGAAGTTTTTAACGATCCCTTTGATCCTTGTATAGTGGTTGTAAATGTGGGTTTAAGGGAAACTGTTGGGACATATGGCATCTTATTTTAAGGAGTATTAGAGCAAATGCGTTTCACGTGTCGTTTAATAATATTGATATAGTTTTTACGAGTCGTTTCTGGTTTTGTATTAACTTTTAGTTTTTCTTTTACAGGTTTATGATCGCCTTAATTCTATGTTTAAATAATCTGGTCGCGGGATTATTCCCTTACCGTGACCCCGGAACATAACAGGCTATGAAGGACACCGTGGATTTTAGTCAGTAGAAGTCTGACAGTCCCTCCCGCCCTGCCCGGGGTTGGAGGACTCATTTGATGATTTTACCACGCTAAAAAAAAAAAAAAAAAAAAAAAATGTTTAAATAATCTGTTATCTCTGTGCGTTTATTATGGGAGTGTTTTTGGTTGTTATGTTTGTTGCATTAAGCACTGCAGTTGCTAATCACAAGGTCTTTGGTTCAAATTCTAGTATGGGCAAATTATCTTTTGTTATAATTTTGCATTAGGAATTTCTACGTAACAGCCTTATTGATAAAATAATAGGCTCGCCTTGACTACGTGGGGGTTTAACATGATGTATTTTTTTTCTTTGTCGTGGTAAAATCATGAGATGATTCCTCCCACCCAGTACACACTTGTACTGACTAAAATCCACCTGATCCTTCCTTAACCAGACAGTCCGCGACAAACATGGTATATGGCATCGATAAATAACTTTAAAATGGCAAAATAGGTGTACCTATATGATTGTACGTATTATGCTGTAGAGAGACTTCTGTCATTGTAATGTTACACATTTCCAACTTACAAGTCATGATTCAATTTAAAGAACAGTGTTCCAGCCAAATATTTATTCATTATGTAGTCCGTTCTCATTTCGGAGAGCCCTTTCATTGAAAAATTCAGCACGCAACGTTGAGTCATTGGTTTCTTAGTCATGTACGTACATGACATGTGGCACCGATTATGCTAATTCACTTGTCGATGATATTCATATGCCAACATGTCTGTGTTTCCTTTCCATAATGGGCATTATGTATAAGAAATTATTCTGTGGAAGTCGTTGTTTTGAACTTTCGTCGGAATGGAAATTAGTATCTATATTGGTGTTGAATGGGCGAGTATTTATATGGAAACGTACTCGGAAAACGGCTCGCGTTACGGTACTCGTATTAAAATTAATTTTCCCATGAGAACTAAAATAGCCTTTGTCGCTCTAAGCTTTTAATAAATCAGTCAAATCATAATTACTTAGAATCGAATCAAATCAATATATTTTATTTCACATAGGCCTCAAACGGCACTTTAAAACGTCGAAATATTTAATCGACATCGAATCGAAGATTACTTCTACTCCATTCAAACATTACTCAGCGCAGTAATTAATCAGCGCATTATTGTATCACTTTTGGGCAAATGCATCTTCACATGTAGAGAAGGTTTCATCATCATCATATTATCAGTGTCCACTGCTGAACAATGGCCTTAGATTACCCCGCGAAACGACAATTCTCAATTTGCAATAGAAAGCCTTGAATTCAAACAGAATTCACACTAGATTCAGACAAAACTTTAATAAAAAGCTTCCTGATGTTAAAGCAGAACTAGAAATTAAAGAAGCTATAAACACTGGAGCAGCTATTTTCAATCCTTTACTTTACAGCCTTCTAAGCTTCATAACAACACAAAGAAAGAAAAAGTTAATCAAACAAACAAAAAAAACGGTGTTAAAACCTTTTATTCCACAAGAAAGCAAAAGCGATTTTCCACGGTTGATTTTAACAACCATAATAGCTGCAGAACATTTGGACTTACTTTCTTGCATTTCCCATGGATGTGACACAATAGCAAATGGGATTAATGGTCTTTTGAAGGCTCAAGTAGCGAACGCGGAACTGAAGTACGAAGGTGAATGCGCGAGTGAAGTCTTCGAACGATAATGGGATAAGGATCTTGAGTTGGAACGTCATTATGTAGATATATTTAAGCCAATTTGTAGTTGAGTTGGTTTTGATAATTCTTTTCCTGTAGTTCCTTTTTTTAAATTTAAAATGGTGTCAATCTAGGCCCAGAGGCACAGCTAAAGGACTAAGATAGAGCGAAGTCAGCCAGAAGGAACTGGAACTCCTGCGTTTCGAAGGAAGGCAGTACATTTTTTAGTTCCGGTTTCCGAAAACATGGTGAGGCCTACCACCTCCTTGGAGATCATTCAGCCTTCACCGTATGTTACAGGTGGCCTGTGATACTGTTGCATCTGTGCATCTCACTGACCCCTAGATTCGTCCTTTCTTTCAGATTCCTTCCTTTTTCCATCATAATTATATATTTTGAGATCTTATTAGATACGAGTAGGTATAGATCTTAATTAACATCATGTCCTAGGCATAATGAAGATGTTACAACCAGCAGCGCAAGCTGGACTGGTCGATTACAAACAATTCCCTCTCACAGAGAGACAGCCTCCGTCATCAGTTGGATTAGTCCAGTCATTAAAGCCTAAACCCGAAAATAATTAGTAACTTGCTGAAATTTTAAGGGGTTCATAAGGAAGGTAAAATAAGATACCGGGTGATTTTGCAGCGTTCTGGGGTGTACGGAAAGGGTTGAAAAGGGGTGAAAAGGTGTTTTTTGCTAATAACATTGCCAAAAAAATTAGTAACACGCTGCAAATTTGGAATAAGGTTGTTCTTACGGTTTTGTAACGTGTATTAAATTTGCAGCGTTTTGCAACATACGGAACATTGTTTTTTTTTCAAAACAGTGCAATTAGTTAAAAACAGGGCTAAGAAAATTAGTAACACGCTGCAAATTTGGAATTAGGTTGTTCTTACCGTTTTGTAACGTGTATGAAATTTGCAGCGTTTTGCAACATACGGAACATTGTCTATTATTAAAAAAACAATGAAATTATTTAATCACACGGATGAAAAAAAATTGTAACTCGCTGTAAATTTGTAATTAAGTTGTTTTTACCGTTTCGTAAGGTATATCAAATTTGCAGCGTTTTACAACAAATTGAACATTGTTTATTATTAAAAAAACAGTGCGATATACGTTACGAAACGGTAAAAACAACTTAATTACAAATTTACAGCGAGTTACAAATTTTTTTCACCCGTGTGATTAAATAATTTCATTGTTTTTTCAATAATAGACAATGTTCCGTATGTTGCAAAACGCTGCAAATTTGATACACGTTACAAACCGGTAAGAACAACCTAATTCCAAATTTGCAGCGTGTTACTAATTTTCTTACCCCTGTTTTTAACTAATTGCACTGTTTTTTAAAAACAACAATGTTCCGTATGTTGCAAAACGCTGCAAATTTAATACACGTTACAAAACCGTAAGAACAACCTTATTCCAAATTTGCAGCGTGTTACTAATTTTTTTGGCAATGTTATTAGCAAAAATCACCTTTTCACCCCTTTTCAACCCTTTCCGTACACCCCAGAACGCTGCAAAATCACCCGGTATGTTATTTTACCTTCCTTAAGAACCCCCTAAAATTTCAGCAAGTTACTAATTATTTTCGGGTTTGGGCTTTAATGACTGGACTAGATCGTTAAAGCTGGCATTGTCATAAATATTTCACTATCTGTCAATTATGACTACATCGATGATGTGCTCACATTCCCGCAATGTGTGCGGAACTTATCAAAAAGGATTGGATACTAAGCCACACGAACAACAACAACAGTAGAGCTGAAGCAATTGCCTTGGCCGAAATCGGATCACATCATTAGTTAATGATAAAGTTTTGCCTATAATTTGTTTCTCATCTTCTAGTTAAACCATTGCCATGTATTGTTACTTCATATCATAAATCTTCTCATGTTCAATTTGAAGTTTTATCTCAGTTCATTTAGTGATATTAATGTTTCATAATATTATCATTAAATGAGATGGCCCGGAGCAATATATTGATGAAGTCATTTTCTCTGTTCGATAATGTGATAACGATCGTGAGTGCTTGCTGTAATTAAAAACAAGCTTGTGAATAGCACCGCAGTGAAACGAGCTGTTATGTTTTCATTCATTTGCATTTACTTGGAAATGATGATGAATGGAGCGAAGTATTTATACGAGTAATATTGAAGATATGAATATTGAATCGAAAAGATATAACAGCACATACGGTTTTGTGAGCCGTATGAAGTGTTCCTTAGAGTCTATTTTAGATGCGAGGGACCCAAAATACATGTGAGATGCAGTATTATGAAAACCTCTGTAAAAATACTATGATTCTGGCAAAAACAATATAAAGAGATATCAGAAGGATTTTGAAGAAATACCAATAACAAAGAACAGTTGTTAGTCATGCTCAAACAAGATGATAAATCATATGAATTCTATGAGAATCTTGTTGGAAATCTATCACAGTGAATCACACTTCTAAATTGAAAATTCAACTGCTTCAACACACAAAACAGGTACTCAACGATGAGCCCAAAAATTATGCCAAGCATCATAAAAATATGACAAAATTCCAACAGATCCGAATTACTGAGCTCCGCCTGTTCAGACCATACAGCTAGCTAGCTATTATACATAAACGGCGGATCAAATGACCGGCATCCGAACCGAATGTAATAAATTAATAAACATCGTGGCCGAGAACGATTTGGAGCCGATACTGATCGGAGTAATTGCTGCACGCAAGTTGATGCTACCATGTGGAATAAGTGGACGTTTTGGGACTATAGTCCATGGAAAACTAGTTGGAGGAATTCGTTTGGAAGAATTAAATAGGCCACCCACTATCTGCTAGGCGGAGAGCATAATAATAAAATTCAATAAAATTAATTCTTTGTTTCTTTTAATCTAATCATTACATCGGGATGGCGATGTTGCGACCCGTTATTCTTTTTAAATTAAAGTTCACGTGCACATAGGCAGAAAGTTGGCAAGTTTGACACAATGTTTTTTTTTTGCGGTATGTTTGTTCGCATTTGTCCAATTACTCGCCTTATGGTAACCGATGATATGGTTGACGATAAGCCCGCATTTGACGACTATCTTGCCTAATAAAGCGATGATATGGTTGGATGGTAAAGCACGCTTACCTACACGCTGAGAAAAGAATACGAGAACTTCTGGTTGCAACCGTGACAGAGTAACCTATTCACTCTTTACTAAAATACTTCAAGGAACATGTTTTCGTATTGTCTGCCTTAAATATGTTTTAGTGTTTTCGAGATTTAAAATTCTGTAACAATTTGTATAATAAATTATATTGGTACGGGTTGAGCTGAAATATGATTACATATATTGATTCAACGACGATAGTCGTCTCTTACTAATATAAAAATAGCTGGTATGAATATTTATATATAAAATACTCCTAATTATTTGAAGACAAGCTTAATTAAACATGTCTTACGGCTGAAGTAACTGTTGAACAGCTTTCTAAGATTGACAAAATAAACCAGTTTGGCTACTAACATATTTATGTTAGAAAAAAAGTGGACTATATCTACCGTGTAATTTCTCAACACGCGACTTTGATTGCACCGTGCATAAGTGATTTAATTTCTTGTACTAGCTTTGAAACATAGATAATGTTTCTATTTGTACACTTTCATCTATATAAATAAAAATGAATTGTTGTTCGTTAGTCTGATTAAAACTCGAGGACGGCTGGGCCGATTTGGCTGATTTTGGTTTTGAATTATTTTGGCAAGTCCAGGGAAGGTTTAAAAGGTTTTTTTAAATCGTTTCTCAGGCGGTACGGAGTTCGCCGGGTCAGCTAGTAAATAATAAGCTTTAGATCTCATCAATCCAACAGACAATCTTCCTCCTGGATGTAAACTACGAAAAAAACACAAACGATATAAGAAATGAATCATTCAATCGGTTACCTAAGGGTCTAGGTTGGTAGCTGTAAAAATAAATCTCCGATCCCATTCCAAATAAAATGGCAGGATTCATTTCATTTCATGGAGACCCTCTGCAGAATATGCCCAAACTCCTTGCCTGCCTATCCTTCCCAACCACTTTCATTCCAGTTCAGTCCACTTCCACTTTTGTCCAGGATTCGATCGATGAGAACGATGGAGGTTTTATGGTGACTGCGTTATCACCTTCTTAACCATATTCTGTTTTACTTAGAGCCTGAGCAACACGTTTTTACCTTCAATTCTCCTGTGTCAGACGTAACAGCGACATTTAGGCCTCTTTCTTTCTAGACATTCCTCACACAATCCATTTTTTCCTTGTTCTTCTTCTTCAAGTGATTGCGTATTGTCCGTATAAAAGTTGAAGAAGATCGTAAAAATATTGACAATTGAAAGAAAAAACACAAATTGAAATCAATACCATCGTCAGCTCACTTCTATGAACTGACCATGTGAATGCCTTTAATAAGGATTGGTAAGAGACTCCAGTAGTGAAAGCGGAACAAATTGACGCACTTTCTTATTGTAGTTGCAACAAAGCCTTCATCAAAGAAGTCATGGGTTTGCGTGTAATCAATAGTTTATTTTAGTATTGACACAACATGAGTATCTAATTGAATTTTAGAACGATATACAGAGAAACTTACTTAATAATATAAACATAGAGAAAGTTTATTTCATTTTATAATAAGTATTTTTACTCAATAAAATAACTATTTTTTGGGACCGTCTCAACGCACCTTTACCGAATCATTGCAACTCCGTCAGAACGATATCACAGAGGTAACTACCAGAAAAGCATGAAGACATTGAAGCTCAATGAAGTCTTGGAGAAGGAATTTATTGTCTTGGATCCCACAACGAATTTAATCAGATAAGTATAGGTACCGGAAAAAAGGAGTAGGAAAACTGAAAACGACACTAAAATCTTATCATGAACAAATTTGGCAATGGGACCAATTCATGAAACGCAAAAATATCATGCACTGTCGTCCACAAAAATGTACTAGTCCCATATCAAAACAATCATTTAGACGAGTAGAATGACCCCTACGGTAACCTCACAAAGGTTTTCAGTTACGTATTTCCTATACCATTTGTGGTAAGTGTTTCTAGCAAGTAAGGAGCAAGGGATATCAAGAATTGTAACAATTTACATGAAGCACCATTGTGTTCCATATAACTGTCAAAACCCAACAAAGGAATACTTGAAAAGTGGGTAGTACGAAACAAATGGACTAGCGAATAACATACAAAGCTTTATCGGTATGTAGATTTATGAAGGTTCAAAGATCAAACCAATACCGATCTTCAGACCTAAAGAGAAAAGCCTGTACCATCTATCAATAGAATGAGCTATTTTATAGCTCTTATTATTACGAGCAATATGGTTTTCTTTTGTGAGCAATAAATTATTTACAATCACTTCTAACTTAACATATTGATAGTTTTGAAAGCCATTGGAGTTAGCTGAAGCACTTAAAGGAATAGCACAGGTAGCATCAGAAGTGGGATAGGGAGACAGTGAAGATTGTTTTTTGAATGAATGAGATGTCAGTTGCAGGTTCAGTGAGCAGCTTCGCAAAGATGGCGCTCTGCCAAACTTATAAGCGCTAAGTAAGAGTGCAGCTTGAATTTGAAAGCCTTGTTGGAACAGACTCTGGTGAAACTGGTTTTTAAAACCCTAATGAAATAAAAGCTTTTTCTAATTAGACGGAACTTATAGAAGAACTAGCTGACCCCGCAAACGTTGTTTTGCCATATAAATAAAAAAAAGAAAATAGATAGTAGCCGATTCTCAGACCTACTGAATATGCTTACAAAATTTCATAAAAATAGGTCAAGCCGTTTCAGAGGAGTACGGTAACTAACATTGTGATACGGAAATTTTATATGTAAGAAGATTTAAAAGAAATGCAATCAGTGGAAAAAATGTTGAAGTATAAATACAAGAACCCTAATGTTAGTCGAATTTCTGCTAGTGCAATTATTTTCGCTGGAGATTTTGTTTAAATAGAAGGCTAGCTGTAAACAGAAAATAGGAAGATAGCAGAGCAATAATAAGTTCAAAAGAAAGTAAAGAAATATTTGCTCTAGCAGCGGAAATCGAAAACATCCGTTCAATGTACCATCTTCGTTGAACGCTTGCGTCGCCGCGTGTACATCCATACGCAATGGCGCAACACTGCAGTAAAACGCACTTCATATCAATAAATCTCCTTCATAAACAAGTTCCAAGTCCCCACACGGTTTATAGCCAACCGATGTTTGAAATTCAATAAATCATTACATCCGCTACTTACACCGTTCAAATCAAAACCGCGGAGACGTTACGGGAATCAATTTACGTACGATTATCGGATTAATTTCGAAATTTGTACACTGTGTAAACATTTGTCAGTGCCAACGGCGCGGTGTCCGATGCAGAGATCCCAGATAGGGAATCCAATCGAAATTTACAAACCCTTGTCGCTTTGCCCATAACGTGGTAGGAGGGCTTGCGGAATTAAATTCTCTCCGCTCACATCTCATACGATTGTGATACGTAATATGTTTCATACTAAAGGCGGTATTTGCTTGAATGAAGAGGGGCGATATGTGAATGCATTTTGCGATCGCCTGCTGCGCTCACTCGACGAAATCACAACAAATCATTCACGAGACCCACCTCCAGTAATGATGGCCGCATCGCATATAAATTGGATTTTACTGTTGTTTGTTTATGCATTAATGTTTGATTAAAAAGTTTTGTACGATTTAATTTAATTTGGACGAAACCGCAACGGTTGACGGCTGGATGTAGTTTTTGGGTGCAGTGAACACGATGAAATCAGTTGTACTTTGTTTACTGACGTTAATTTTGCGGAAAGCGCGCTTGTAACAATGAGAATGCGGGTCAAAATAAATGTTTATTATGAGACAAATGAAAAAGAAATCCGTGTTGAATTAATATACGAGTACCATTCATTAATTTAAGGCCTGTCGTGATGAAATTAATGTTTATTATCACGAAACAAGTGAAAAACATGCATACTGAATGAATTTGTATTTAAATTTTGCGTTTTATGACCTTTAACATTATTCAATCTACACCGAATCGAGAAGTTACGTTACCAAACCTGCATGCTACCAGAGCTTGATAAAGAAAATTTTCCCAAATTTCGAATTCACAATTCTTGAAAGACAATTTATGTTCCGTCCCCAATACAAGAGGAAGCAACAACCAATTCACACGAAGATTCTTTCACATTAACATAATAATACACCTATAATTTGTACTATGAAAGACTTTGTAAAGAATAAAAGTTATATTCAATAAATCTGTCAAGTAGAAAGTTTAGATAACGATAGCTCAGAATTTGTGTTCGAACGGTTCTTTCCAATTATTCTTGTGAGTGTTGATGATACTTACTAATCCGATTAAGTAATGGTGAGGAAGCTATGATATTTTAGTAGGCGGTTTGGCAGATTACATTGACCTAAATGTGGTAAGGTTTTAAAGACCGGGAGTTTGTTTTTAACTTTATGTTAAATGGCAAATAAATCAATATTGTGGAAGAGGCAGAAGTCGTAAACATAATATTTTTCGTCTATAACTAACTCAAAACTAGGCTAAGTTTAGCAGTAACGTATGAAATCTTTCTACGAACCAGATTTTCGTATAAGGAAAGAGAATAATTCCAAAAGCTTTTAAAATCTACTCTGTAAATGGTAACACACCCGCATGCATTGTGTTGGCACTTAGAAGATAAGGCGAAGCACCTAATGAGTCTAAAATTACGCGCTCACGGCCTTTCCCGAGGGAATGAAGACAAACGTAACATTTTTCATTAAACTTTAAGTCCTTAAACAAAACATAAACGAAGAATCCACACTCCATCCCGATGTTTAGGCAACAAAAGATGAAAAGGTGCTATAAAATTTCACCATTTTCCCCCTTTGTATGTGGCAATTAGGCTAATGAAGAGGCTCCAACGAGCGCGAATGAATGGCTCCAACCGAGTTCCTACCATTCAAAGCTCACCTTTCATGTGGGCAATTTACTGATGGTCCACATTATATGGCTTACTTGAATTACTCGGAGTAATTGAATTTATTGTGGATCCCGTAGTCAGGAATATTCGTTTTGATCGGATTTAGATTAGATTTTTCTATTAATTTAGTGTTGAGATGGTTGATAAATGAATTGGGGTGGTTGGACTATATGACGATAAAATACTTACAGTTTAGAGACAGCTACGGAAAATTTTGTAATCAATCTGAAGATCTTCGTAAAGTTAATAATGACTTCAAAAGTACTTGAAGACTCACCGATTCTTTGAAGTTTAAAAAAATAAAACAAGCTATAACAGTTTTTTAAAACAGTTAAGCTATTGTCAAACAGACAGGCGTGACGAACGCGAAGCGAGGCGTTTTTGTTTGTAATGTATGCGCCTGTCTGTTTGACAATAGCTTGATAGAACACATATAAGTGTAACATTATACAGGTCTGATCATGGATTCACCAAAAGCTTAGTTATTGCTGAATGTGGTACAATATTGTGCAGTCGTATAGTGACAATCAAGTATAGGAGCAATTGTGTGGCAAAGGAAGCTGCTCTAAATCAAGTTTAGTATGCCATGTTTGTACTGCCAAGTATTTGCATATTGCAAATACTTGGCGGTTGCAATAGCAAGATGCTCCGTATAACTTTAAGTGTCATTTTGCGTTCATTTTTTGACGACTAAAATTTTATCACCCTCGAAAAAATACGGACCATTTTTAAAACGTTTATCAGTCCATTTCCGTCACCCGAAAAAATAACCTCCAAAACCGAACACAATAGATTGATCATCCCAATAAATAACAATCAATCCACGGGGCGCGAAACAAAAACAGTTTACAAAGCCAAGATGGCGGATTTATTTGACGCGAAAGCGTTCGGGAAGAAGCCGAACGTACAAAACCAAAATGGTATTACCCCGAGGCTATTTATCAAAACGTACGATAAACAGAAATGGGAAATTGAAGCAGACTCAACGGGGACCAGTGGGATGATTTATTGGTATTATAAACAAAATATGGACTGATCATTTTCCATTCCGAGATTGAATTTGGACCGCCGAGTGAGAGGTGTGTGTAAAACGTGCCTAATGCCGTTTAATGGTGTATCGCTTTCCATTGATTTGTGTGATTACGTCAAGTTGTTCATAATCACGTATCTCTCGATCAACTAAATTCTGAATATTATTACGTGCTGGTGTAAAATTGACATTAATATGGTTTGAATAAATCCTTCATTAACTTATCTACTGCCGTCGTTGGTTTTGTGGTCGCAAGTGCTATAGATGAGAATGAAGCACTGTCCATCTGCAGTTCATCGGACAGTGTTGCTGAGATTTTTCATTAGGAATTTCTTAATAATTTAAATTTGTGCCCTATAGATCAGCTATTACTTGCGGTTTAAACGCAGTTGGCATACAGATATGAATACTGCTGTTGAGTGCATTTCTGCTTAATTATTTGAAGATAGTGTTTATTGAATTTGTCTAAGTCTAATTTGCCTAGCCTTTTCCCAACTATGTTGGGGTCGGCTTCCAGTTAAACCAGATGCAGCTGAATATCAGTTATTTTAAATGAAGCGACCGCCTATCGGACCTCCACAACCCAGTAACTGGGCAATACGATACTCCATGGTAGACTGGTTGTCAGACTCATGAGCTTCTGACTAACAATAACGACTGTCAAAGATCTACAAATGACTGCCGGGAACAACGGCTTTACGAGCCACGGAGGAAACTCGCTATGACAGATGTTCACCCATCCACAGACCAACCTCGTGAAGCGCGGCTGTAACTATTTAGCCACGAGCTCCTCCTGAATTTGTCTAAGTATGAAAATTAAACTGGAACTACCCGAGCACATTATGTTTAAATTCTCATTACACTTAAACTACATACTCGTACAGTAGTTATAAAAACGCAAACGGTATAAAACTACATACCAAAGGTTAATACAACAGCATAAAAGCGAAAAAAGGAACTCTTTGTACAATCGTAATAAAAGGCGCATGCAGAGGTATTAAAACTAAATAATACCCGGGAATGGGAATTGGAGAGAGCCGAAACTGAATATTCTAAATGCCGAGTGTTCCACGAATTTCTCCAGAATACCTGTGTTTGCACGGACCGTGGGTATTGCTTTATCATATATTTAATGGTTTTTTTGTTCTAAAGTACGGCATGATAATCTTTAAACGTCCTATTATGGGCGGCATATATGACATAGATTCGATAGGTGATGGAGCAGGAAAGTGTTGGAATGGAGAGTACGGACTGGAACGAGAAATGGCCACCGATTAGATGGACAGATGATCTCGTTAAAGTGGCCGGGAAAAATAGAATCGAAATGACATAAAACCGCCAGAAGTGTAAAGATTTAAAAGATACCTATAACCAGATTTGGGTGGATAAAAATTACAAAAAAAATGGTTAGTCAAGAAGAATTTGGTAGAATATTGTAACAAGTTTGTTATTACAATAGCACCGTTGTTTCTATCAGATTCTTTAGTATGAAATTGTCTCCGTTCTTTTTATATCCAACATACCGCTCCACCATCACGCTATACAACATTTTGTTTTTCTATTTTCGAGAATAAAATCTCTTTGTCCTCTCCCTCAATATCCGTTTAACCATTTACATACATATTGGTAACGTTTTAATTTCCGCTATTGTTGATGTGTGAGTTACCCTATGTTTTCCTTTACCGTTCGGAGTTAGTATTGCACTTCAGTTAGAATTAATTTCAGTGTATGAAGTTGAATACTCAACGTTAAACTATTGTTCAGAACGCGTTTATGAATAGGTTCGGCTAACGTTACGTTAGCTGTCTGTCTGTCAACACATGGGCGCTGGAAACTTTGCTCCAAAGTTTGTTATTAAATGCGAATAGTGGCTAACTCATTGTGCCCGGCTTATGAGCTTTGTTCTTGGTTACAAATTCAAGCTTACATTTGGTTTTTACTACTTCAAACAATTAAAAATCCTTCTCTAACTTTTGACTATCTTCATCAACTATAAAAACCACTAAAACGGAATAGAGCTGTTCTACATTACCCAATTACGTCCATTTCATATAAAATGTTACCTCAACTTTTTCGTAAGAACACCATAAAAATTTACTCCCTCGTCTATATTTAGACGATATGATACGGCCCAGATGGTCACGCCACCCGATTTTAGTATCTCTCGAATCTTTTTAACGTGACCATCTAATACTGACCTTTGACTCACCTTGCACCCACCTTTATGTTGATTAGAAGTTCTAAAGCCTCGGGGGGTGTGGTGGGTCTTCATAACTTGGAAGGTGGCAGTTACAGCCGATGGCCTGTTATGAAGCGACCAGAGTAACATTTCTTAGTTATGGCTGAACGGAAAGGAAGTGTATATTTAGTGCGGCATCTGGTTCTGGAGCATTTCATAGAAATAGTATTAATTAACTTGTCCCATGGCGGATAGTTTCATAATTTGTAATTCTTATGACACGGGCTCGTAAACTTTTGGCTGAAAATGTTCGAGTTTCTTGCTTGTCGCTTCTATTTCGGCCTCCGCTGTTATAAGATGAGATATGACTACGATTAACGTAAATAAAAATATGTTTGGATACGGAAACGTTATGAGATATGGCGGATTATTAGTAGCAGAACGTGGCGAGTTCAGGCTATAAAACTATACACTGTTATACTTTCAGAATTTATATATATTAATGTTGTAGTTTCTAGTTTGAATTAGAAATATCAGTCACTTATGTTATAAAATGCCGTTAAATATTATCGGCGTTATAATTTAGAAATATTGTTTATTTTATGCTGTTATGTTCAAAATTTAATGGCTCATTTTGAACGAACGAACTAAAGCGCCTATAAAATTAATTTCTGTATTATAGTGTCACAGCACGGAATTTAACGCTTACGAATAGAGTTTATGTCATACGTAGGTACTTATATTATCAATTACAATTTAGTACCTACGAAAAGTATAGTACAGCTACAATTTTCTAAACTAAAAAAACATTTGGAGACACTACTCAGATTTTATGTTTACTTTTTTCTGTAACATAAGTGAACTCTGCTCTATTTTCAGATTTTGATTTATAAGGTGAAAATCTATGAATTTTATGTTATAAATTCTCTGTAGAGAGGCTACTATTGCTTCGGGGAATAGTCAAGTAGTCTTCGACGGGAAGAATATTATCCTGCACAAGACGTGTGTAGGATAGACACAGATGCATTCTTTCTCTGTCTTTTACCCTATCATAGTACTGAGTGTACGATATTATTGTGAAGTTCATTACCACGATGTACGTCACTGCAAAAGTTCATTACCGCGTTGTAACGTCACTGCGAAAGTTCACTACCGCGATGTACGTTAATGCGAAAGTTCACTACCGCGATATAACGTTTCTGCGACAGTTCATTACCGCGATGAACGTGAGTGAGCTACCCATCTCGAGGCAAATAATATCAAGCGTAAAACCAATTGCTTTGCGAGCCTACTTCCCACGGCACCGAACATTCTAGTACAATATTTTCTGCATTCTTCTAGTCTGCTAATCAAAGTACTCACCACCATGTACTCCACAGTAATCTCCAACGCAGTCAGCATGTTGTGCATGAGCTCCTGAGCAAGGAGTGTCACCAGTGCACGCTCGTCTTCTTGTCTGTCGGCAGTCAGCTCCACAGACTGACCACTCCGACCAGCTGCCCCAACGGCCAGGTAACGCTGTGGAAGAGATCAGCTTTAGTATGTTATCTTTCTTAGGTCAAGGTAGTTTAACCTAGCGCAGACAGGCCATTGATGTTGAAGGTACATTATTTATACCGCACAAAGTGTAATATACTCGTATTGTAAAAAATATAAAACAGAGCTTTTTTTCAAATTTTCGTTCATGACACAGGCGTCATGCGAATAAAATAAAAATAAATGGTACAAAGCAAATTGTTGAAAAATGTAGAAAGTGACTATAGGGATCACAAGTAGGTAATACAGATGAAGGGGAAAAATCGCTGTGCTGAACTGCTGGATGTTTTCAGGACAATAAAATGTAAGTGTGAAGTTAGAAAGACTTAAGTTCAATTTTTGTTTTTATAGAGAATTCACTAATTGCTTAGATTAGGTACACAAAGTTGAGTAGATAGTATAAATTAGATCAGGATTACTCATTACTCTTTATTAAGAGTTGAACAGAGAAGTTAATTCAGACTTTAATTAATAGCTGTTGTACAAGAAAATGTTCAAACAAGTGTTAATAAGGTAAGAAAAGTAAAATTATCGTAACATTTTAACAGAATATTCAGAAACAAAATAAAAATAATTTATCTTCAAAGAAACCAAACGTGTGTCGAAACGGTCGACCAAGTAAAAACTAAACGCAATGTCAGAGATCAGGCATCACTTTTTGCAGACACGCGTATCATCATTAATCTTAATACAGAGTTGACATTTTGGTTTTATTTATGTCAAACATGTTATGGGTTTGAAAATTATTTTGGGTTTGATGTTTTTAAAATTGGAATCTTATGTGTGTTTTTTAAAGATTATTTTTTAATGAAGTTGATATTTAACGGTTTTGTAGGTAAAATAATAATATCGTGAAATATATTGTATTTTTATTCGAATCCCACTTGCAATCTGAATTTTTCTTTCCTTAAAAATCATCTTTACGATGCGCGTCGCATGCGTTAATGCGTTTAAAAATAATTAATTGTATTATCAAGTCTACTAGTTGAATAAATTAGGCTTTTAGGTAACTACATAAAATATTTTTTGTAAAGCAATCTCAGGCTCTTAGATAATTATGTATTAGTAAAAGAAGCAAATAATATTTTTACAACCAATCACCGCTGCGAAAACTGCTCGCGTTCTTAACAACTTCAGCGAAACAACTTCAACTATAGCGAAACCGGTAAACGAAAAAAATAATTTTTAAATAAATTTAACAGCTCTTAAAAAAGCTCTTTGCTTACTTATTCTGAGTCCATTTAACGTCGCCATTACGGAAACGTTTATTACAAGAAATAACCTGTTGTTATTGGAAATTTTAAATTGGAATTTTTAAAAAAATAATACAGAAACCTGCTGCGCTGGGACTTACTAATATATTTTGACATTTTCTTCGAAATTATTTTGTTAATATGGCGTTAGGATACGTAAAGGAAATTGATCTCCTCTGGGAGGTAAATAATGATCCTGTTTATTTGTTTTGTATCATGTCATTAGCATAAATATTTGTTTTTTCGGTACTGTTCACTTTAGATGTCATTTTGTTTTGTCAAGTACGTACTTTATTTTTATTGAGGGCAAACTTTAATAAAGCGACACTTTTTTTTAAAACAGTCTTAAATGACATTCTATTATGTATTCGAATTTAGAAAATCAATTAAAGATTTAAATCAACTGATTCCTGCATTTCAACAAACCTTATTCATAAACAACGATCTCTATTCGATTAATCGATAAATTCAAACTACAAATCGATTTACACTCAAATCATAATTCCATCGCAGAGTACAATTTAGAGTTCTCACTATACAATTATCTAGGCAATTACATAGGCTGAAACTTAGACTAACTGCAACCAATTTACGCGTCGTTTACGATTATTAATCGAGTACCCAATAACAAGAAAGACAGAGAGAACTATCGCCCTATAAATTGAAATTAAAATACATTGGATGGCCGTAGCGTCCTTACATGCAAACTGGACATAAATCACAACGTTTTTTAAAAAAGAAATAATAGAACGTTCATACAGCGATGGTTGTTGGCGCGAAGAGGAAGATTTAGCGACTTTCAAATTGAATTTGGAACACTGGGTTCTATTAATTTAAAGTTTGTATTTTTTTTTTCTTTTTCGAGAAAAGCACAGCCGAAAAAATATCAGAGGCGTGATTTTATCGCTATTATTTTTTAACTTATGATATAAATAGACTGAACGTGTTTGGAGGTCATGTTTATTGTTCACAGACAAGATACCAACTCATTTTTCACCTTTATTTTTACCTTTACTTGGCACTACAGATTTAGCTGAACTGGGCCAAATGTGCGAAAACAAAAAAAAAAACTCAAAAAAAAGTACCTACAAAATTTCTCTATTGCTTGCTCTTTTTTAACCGACGAAAAAAAAAGGAGGAGGTTCTCAATTCGACATGTATATTTTTTTTTTTTTTTATGTATGACCACGCATAACTTTTCCTAACGTGGTCCGATTTCAAAAAATATTTTTTTGTTAGAAAGAGCATATCTCAAAGTTGGTCCCATTTAAATTTCAAAACTAAAATCGGCCTCTAAGGGTAGAAAAAAAGGAATTAATTGTCAATCTTCCTACAGAATTTTCAATTATGAACCGATTCTGTTGAAATAAAGTTAACAATTGTAGTTCTGAGGACATATTATATAGCAGAGATGTGGAGAACATAACATGATGGCGTCACCATCATCAGATCAACTCCAGATCCCTGTTATTTTGTGAAGTCAGTCCCAAGAGTTCCTTAACAGTTAACAACAGCTATATCGTGTTTGGGCTCATTTCACTCAGCTTGATGAGAACTTTAGACCTAGCTGAGGTATCATTGCCATCGAGGGTCTGAGGATGGTGACGGATAGCAGGGGCAAGAGGTCCTCAACAGTTAACAGCACCTTTATCGTGTTTGGGCTCATTTCACTAGTCTTGATGAAAACTTTATACCTAGCTGGGGTATAATTGTCATCGAGGGTCTGAGGATGGTGACAGAGGGCAGTAGCAAGAGATCCTTAACAGTTAACAGCAACTATATCATATTTGGGCTCATTTCACTCATATTGATGAGAACTTTAGACGTAGCTGGGGTACGTATGACAGTCGTTGAGAGTTTTTAGTTACAGAAATTGACACGGGACTCAAAAGTAAAAAATAAGTCCTTTTAAAAAAAAAATCAAACCGACGAAACATCGAACTGAAAAGCAAATAAAAAACTTTTTCAAAAAAAATGAAACCGACTTCAAAACAACCACAAAAAAAGTTCAAAATAACCTACAAAAAAACTTTTCTTTCGAAAGTCGGTGACTTTCTTTTTTATTTCATTGACTTTTTGTCACCGACTTTCGAAAGAAAAGTTTTTTTGTAGGTTATTTTGAACTTTTTTTGTGGTTGTTTTGAAGTCGGTTTCATTTTTTTTGAAAAAGTTTTTTATTTTATCCTTTTTAGTTTCACTACTCAACCCAAATTATTGTCAAATACATAATTTTCTTACATGTGCACTAAAATTTTGTAATCCGTAGCACCGGAAAATAACAACGCCCATGTTTAAAAACTAAAAATAAAAACTACTGCACCAAACTTAATGAAAATTTTGTGGGACCAAATGGCAGATATACTATAACGAACAAAAAAAGAATCATCGAAATCGGACCAGAAACCTCGGAGTAATCGGCGTAGACAAAGTTGAAAACTTTTTAGGTTTTTGTTGATTTATGTTGATTTTTCAAAAAGTGCTAGTCCGATTTCGATAAAATTTTAATGGGACCATTCCAGAAGTATATCCTATCCAACCAAAGAAGAATTTTTCAAATCGGTTGTTAAACGACGGAGTTATGCCCGAACAAACATAAAAAAAAAAAAAAAAAAAAAATACAAACATCCGAATTGAGAACCTCCTCCTTTTGGAAGTCGGTTAAAAATAAATTTTGAGGCGGCGCCAAAGAAACAATCAACAAATAGCTACGACGAGCTATTCAACCACGACAACCTATACAACGAGCTATTCTGCTCTTCAAATAGTTAATTTATATATTATGTTTGTTTGTTTGGCGCCGCCTCAAAATTTATTTTTTGCTTTTCAGTTCGATGTTTCGTCGGTTTGATTTTTTTTTAAAAAGGACTTATATGTGATGCACTCGTATCCTCTGCCAAATAATATTTTCTCTCACGTATCATCTTAAAAAAACTATGCAAAATTAAATCTACTAATCAATTATCTTACTACAGTGTTCCCCTCATCATCAACTCGACGAACGTATTTTTCTGAGAAATGTTGCCAGTAAAAAAACGACCACGAACACATTTGACATTCAACCCGCCGCACGCCGCACATGTCAAACTTGGACCGAAACCCTCCACAGCTCGAACATGTGTGGGTGTATACGGATATAAGCACATCAGTGTGTAACATTTCTTATTAATTAATGCGCACACACATAAATCAGTCGCGGTTCGTTAGAGTAACAACGACATTAAGGACTTTCACGTTTACATACATTTTATGTGGGTTTTTTTTTTGGTTGAACTGTTTTATTTTGATTAGGGAGAGAACTATGTCCATACTTTTTTAGTTTCATTTGATTTTGGAATTTAGATTTTGGAGTTTTCTTCTTTTTTTGGTGGCCAATATTTATTATGGTTATAATCGACAATTACCGGACGTTATAGCCATTCAATTCGAAAATGGTTAAGCCAGGAATTACTTGGTAAAAAGATTGCTATAATTAAAACCAAAAGTAAACCTTTATTCTAATACTGTTAAGTCTATCAGGCAGGATAATAGCTCTTCAGTACCAAGCTTATCGATCGTTTTATTTAAAAACAATATTAATCACTTTCATAAATATTACTAAAACCACATACACATTTCACTGTCCGACATAATTTAAACAAACAAAAAAATACTCCTTCTTTTTTTAAATTCCTTTAACGGTTCATAGCTGACAGTGAAACCGCTCCTTAAACGCATATGTAAATAAATTGTCAGTAATTGCGTCCCCTGACACTTTAGAACGAAGTAACTGAATTTTTAAGATACACTCTTCGTATTCAGGAAGCGGTAACGTATATTTTTGGTAATAAATTGACTAAATTGTTTTACGATAATGTTTCGGAAACTTCAGGGGTAAGAGAATAATGGTGTTAAAGACATTGTTAGGTTTCTTGTTTTGTCTTGTAGCAACCGTTTAGTGTCGAATTGAATTATCTTGTCGGTATATTTTGTGTTGCGGTTTATTTATTTCGAATGCATTTAATTTGGTCAGATATAGTTACGTTGCTGTGTTGTGAATGCATTTCCAAATTGGAGTGGAATTGGCAATTAAAATGTCAGTGAGTATATAATTATTGTACCTACTCTTTTATAACTTTTGAAAGGCAACCATTAAATTATTGCGGAATTAAGTAAAGGGGACAAAAACATGTAAATATCTTTTTGGGTAGCCATAATTTTACAAAAGTTTTTATTCAACCCTACTCCAGCTCAGTGAAAAGCGAATAATGCAAGTTAGTCGGTATAAATTAAATAGAGCTCACTAACAAAATTATACAAATTATAGATTCAACATAAAATCTTACGCTTTCATAAAATATCAAGGAAGATACACACGGCCACAAAGTTCATCAAGCTTACTTGGTTCGTAGCAAACGAACCAAGTAACATATGCATCCAATTAACTTTTCATGCTCTGAAACAAACGCCTCCTGATTGCATTTTATTGTCTACTCTTTTGGTCTATTTCCTTTGATACATACGTTTAGAATGGTAGACGCACTTGCTAGTTAGATATAAAACAAATTAAGATTTTTTTTTTAATAAACGGCGATGGTAGTAGAATTCGAAATAAAAAGTTGCTATAAGAACCACGTGTGGCAGAACTAACAATGCAATAGGGTTGTTAAAAATAAAATGGTTTTGTAAGCATACCTCAACCCGAAAACAACTATCAACAGAAGCTCTAAATTAAAAAAAAAAAACAATCTCAAAAGAGTAGTTTCATCTTCAAACTTTATTGACTCAAATCAATTGCAAAAACACTTGCAAACCGTCAGCAAATATATTTTATGACATCAAATAAACAATAACATTTAACAACCGTATCACACTTCGAATGCGGATGCAACCAATAAAATATTTATTTGCATACCCTTTGATCTGTCACGAGAGGAATTTCGCGAGAATCTAACAAGTTCGCCGTTCTACGTAGCTGTATGTATCGTAATACACGAACTCTCTTTGAAGTGATTTCAAGTACTTGGTTTAGGGTCGTAAAGAATTAAATGGCGGCGTTTTTACGACTAAGATGTACAGATATGATGTTTAAGTACTTATTGTGATTAACACGTGCGTTTTAGGACCCTCACCCACTGCGACTTTATCGAGCGATGCAATCGCGATACAGTCGCGATTTTTTTTTTATTTTTTATTTTATTTTAATGATCAAAAAGGTACATTTTAAAGTTTGTAACGTACATACTGTCCAACAAAACTATACACATAGTTTGTCTGTTGGATCAAAATTATAACTTTATACTTATTATCTTATGAACTAAATTTGCAATTACACATACAAGCTTATGTAAAATGGTAGTTTAGGATATGTAAAATAATGTAAAGTTAAGGGAGTGTACTTAGTAGGTATTTTTTTAGATTTATCTTAAATTTATTTTTCTTTTTTTCGTCTCTGATTTCGTCTGGTAAGCTGTTGAATATGTAAGGGATACGCTTTTGTAATGTTCGGTCTCCATAGACATTATTTACTCTCGGTACTACATATTTACCAGACGACATCGTTCGGGTGTTATATTTGTTACATACATTTAATAATAATGAATTATGCTCCTGATTACCATGGTTATTAGTTGCAAGTAAGTACTTATGTTTTATACTAACCGGTAATACTTTACAAATTTTATATAGTTTATAATAATCGTTTTTATGTTTATGTTTAGTTTTTTTAGATTGTATCACTGGCTGCTATTGGAATTATGTCCCTTACTACGCCATCACTTTTTATTGAAAATGTGACTACAATGTGATATCGCCAATACTATCGGGATCCTGTCGCGATGCAAACGCACGTACCCATCACTTTATTCTCCAGTCTTTGTACCACTGATGTTGTCAAAAACAGTCGCGCGTTTGCATTGGTTCAATAGCGATGCTGTTGAGCTTTTACATCGCTTCTGTCACGCGTTGTAAAGCTATTGTCAAACAGACAGGCGAAGCGAATGTGATCCAAAGCGTTTTTATTTGTAATGCATGGAATTGTTTGAATCCAGTCACATAGAAAAACGAAAGCGATCCGATAGTCTATGTGACTGGCTGCAAACAATTCCATACATTACAAAAAAAAAACGCCTCGCTTCGCGTTGGCCACGACTGTCTGTTTGACAATAGCCCAAAAACGCGCGTATGAGTGGAAACTCGCGACGGCATAGCTTTGAAAAGTCACAGTAGACGATGGACCTTATGCATAAAGTTTTTAAAACCATTTGAGCTTTAGACAATTGAATGGTAGCTCGTGCTAATGTTCGAGGTTCATTGTTCTGAAGTACTGAACGACCGTGTTTTGTTTTTTGAAGTACTTGTTAGGAGGTCAAAAGGTTAATACAGGAGTAGGTGGTCGGAATATGTATGTAGATGTGTGCATTTTAAAATGCTTTGGTTTTGATCTTCATAGTAAGATGTTGCTTAAACCAATTTTATTGAAATCACTTTTGTAAGGTTTTTCACCTCATCTTACATTTTATTATGTCTTAACTGAAGATATATTTTGTAAATACTTTGACGTTTAACTAACTTACAGAACTTGAAATAGTTTTATGAAGAAACTTAAGGTTGATCTCTGAGCCTCTTAATCATCTTGTAATGTTGACATATCAAACACAATTTTTCATACAAATTGCAGTTTAACGCCATTGGACAGGTTTTTCACTACACTTTAAAAAACTCTGCCCATTGTAAAAGACTAATTAATTTTTATGTTATCCTAAAACTGTACTGCTTTGATTACCCTTTATTTGCAATGATGTCTATAATAAGGACTCTAATGGTATTCTCTCCAAAAAAAAAAAAAACACATTGACACAACAACACATACGTACTTACCAATCAACAACTGTTGAGTGTTATCGTATCCTTGCAGATCCATGTATCCCTCTTCATTGTAAGCAAAAACAAATAAAATTTCATATCAATTCCATCATAACCACACGTCAAAAGAATTACAACCCTAACACAGCCAAATGAAAGTATAAATTCGATTGACGTTTTTTTATTTAAAGTGGACAGAAAAATGTGTGACGAATTTTGAACTTTATAGAGTAAGGTTAAAGCAGAATTTTCGTTGTATAGATTTATCAGCAGTGCTCCATGTAAACCTTTAATAAAGGCTTATTGGAAGCTCAAGTGTTTCCGATTCAAATACATGATATTAACCGCGGTTCTGCTTTCTAAAAATATGTTGAAAGCACAATTAAATGTTTGGGCATCAGTTTTGTGATTCATAATAAATATGAATGTCTGATTCATTTGGGAATTCAGAACGGGAATATTTTGTTGAAATGGTTTTCTTTCAAATGTGTGTACAGAAAATATTTGACTCATTTCAATTTTCCAGTTGCGATCATTTTCATTGGCGGTGGAATCGGCCCCGGCTTATAAGTTTTAGTTCCAGCCAGGTTCTTTTCTTAGTTTTACATTTCTTTACATTCTTTCCAACCTTTTCCACTTTACATTGCCTAATAGCCTTAGCTGTAATCTCAAAAACATTAGTTCTATAATGTAAACTACTTAAAAATAAAGCTAACACGCCATTAAAGTAACGTATTTATGATTAGAAACACGAAGTGGGCGTAACGGATATACCCATTAATGCTCTAATTAAGCTTAATACAGTAAGGGGTGGTCCTAAACGATAGTTTAACGGATTATGATTGATTAACTCAAGACTTTGAGCTTGGTTCAATTAGAAGTTTAACTGATGAGACCGATAGTTGCGGGTCAAAGACACTGTTAAGTATCACGACTTAGTAAGATGGAACTTTGTATAGAAAAAAAAATAGGTGTGGCACTCGCGGACTGCCGCGGTAAAGCATTTTTTATCAACTTATGCAATTTTTTTTCTTTTTTTTGTTGGCTACGTGGCTGACCACGTCAATCAAGTGAAACGTCAAGAAAAAAAAACACCGTGCCGAAGTCAGCCGAAGTGAAACGACGTTAGACGATGCGGGGTGTTAGGTTTATTTTCGTTACAGAATTTCTTGATTCGGTCACCGCGTTCAGAGCCCGCGATAAAAGCTATGCAATAGCTTAATAAGTATCTACATGAAATGACTCATTTTGTCGGCATGATTGGCGCAGTAGATGAGAGGTTCACTACTGCGCTGCTTGTCACAGGTCCGATTTTCTTTTTTTGTCTACTATGGGTTTGCTTTTGACCTAAGTCTAGGTCAGGGATAAATAGGTCGACGATGGAGCGAGCTTACCCAAAAGAAGCCTGTTCACTCTAACTTTGAAGTGATTAGGGTTGTTTGTGTTCGGCAAAACAGACGCAGGCAAAGAGTTCCAGTCCTTAGCTGTTCGCATTATAAAAGACGTTTGGAAACGCTTTGTGGTGGAATAGCAATAAGGTAAGAATCATAATTTGCCGTGGGTTTGGATGTGCGATTAATGAGCTCATGCTGAAGTTCTGTTTTTAATCGAAAATCACACTTAACTTCATATAAATAAGATATAATGAAATTCTTTCTTACCGCTCTGGCAAGGCACGCAGTCTGAGGTCCTCTGCACAGCTTGTCCTTGGCAAGGCGCGCCACCGTTCAATGGGTGTGGTTCTGTACATGTGCGCGTGCGCCGCTGACCGCCAGTCACGCGGCCATTGCAGCGGCACTGTATCCACGGACCCCAGGAACTCCAACCACCGTTTACTGGTGACAAAAGAGAGAGTGGGGTTAGTATCGTAGTAAAATATCAAGCCTGTATTCTATGGTATGTCATTGAACCAAAAATGTTCCTTCACATGACTTTTGGGTTTTGGGTTAGGGTTTTGTGACCACGGCAGCTTTTAGGTTCCAGAGTCATAGTTTTGTGACCAAGGCAGGATAATATAACGCCTGTTTTCTAAGGCATGTCTCTTAGTATAAAAAAAAAAACGAGACATGTGACATCCTCGCTCGAGGGCCCATAGGATTAAAACCTGCGCCATCACAGGGGCCTGCCAGGGGGCAATTTTCCCCCTAGCAGTGGGAAAATTGTAGGTTGTCCATTGTTTTATCCGAAAAGAAAGACAGAGGTGTAGAGTAACTATTTTGCCAGTTTTAGTGTAGTCGTGTGGCTCGGAAAGCACATAATAGCTATTGGTCCCGGCTGTTGGCAGAAACTCTAAAGTCTGACCCTCATGGTTCGATAGGCAGTCGCTCCATGTAAAATACTGATATCCAGCTGCATCTAGATCGACTGGAAACCGACCCCGATATAGTTGGGAAAAGGTTAAAGGATGATGATAATCGTGATCTTCTCTATATTTGTACTGCATTCCAGCATTTGACAGAGTCATCAAGTTCTTAAGACATAGATTTAGTAATACTTATAAAGGTAGTTAGCTACTTAATTCAAAATTTTCAGAGTTATGTTCCTGCCATCGATCGGTGCAATAAATTAAATCTAAAATAGGCCTTCTAGTTATAGAATACGAGATATCAATAAATAATTACTAAACTAGGAAAACATAATTTATTAATAATTACTCGCTTTTGCCCGCGGCTTCTCTTGCGTTAATTTAGAATTTAACAATCAATTCGGCTTTCAAATTAATAACACGTGGCACATCTATCATCATAATGAACGTTTTTGCCATGTTGTTCTCGGGAACAGTACTTAGAAATGTAGAAAGGTACTCAATGATCTGTATTACACCTCATCTGGGGTGCTAAGACAGGAAACCTCCACGTGCGCCCGTGGACTGGAGTTCCCTCTCGGATACGTCCGGGGGGAAGACCAGTTTTTCGGGCCGGTGCACCCTGGGATGCGGGCAAAAACTCTCCCTTAGGCACTGTGTGCCTAAGGGGTCTCTTTGCCCGTATGCGAATAGCCTGTCGTGTGGACGCTCCAACGCGTGTCCCTCTGATCAGCAGAGGGCACAGCGGCGGAGCGGGCTTGCGGACGGTGAGTAATGGGTAGCTCGCCGTCCGACCAAGGACCAAGCCCGGGTCGGTGGCGCGTCGTGTTTCGCGCCAAATGCCTGCTGTGGTCGCGGCTTTTTCTTAACCCAGGATACCGTGGCCCCGGAACGTAAAGGGCATCCGAAGGAACACGGGTGGATTTTAGTCAGTAAGAGTCTGACAGTCCCTTCCGTCCCACCCAGGGCGGGATTTTACCACCTTAAAAAGATTACACCTCATCTATCTATACTAATATTATGAAGCTGAAGAGTTCGTTCGTTTGAACGCGCTATTAGTGTTGGATAGCCCATTTATCGAGGAAGGCTATAGGCTATAAAACATTGCGGTACGACCCATGCGAGCCGAGCAGTGGGAGTGAAGCCACAAGGGACAACTAGTTAGGTACATTATAATATGTATTTATTTATGCAAAATTCCAGGATGATGGTTTCAGCGGTTTAAGCTTGCAAAGGTAATTAAGCAAAGATAATTTGACATTTATAAATAACTAGCAAACCCGGCGAACTCCGTTTCGCCACCAGATGGCTTCGTTTTTTTTCCTGAATTTTCTTTGCTATAAATCTCACGGAGCCCGAGACCTTTCCAACGAATGCAAAACCGTGGATATCGGTTCGTGCGTTCTGGAGTTATAGCGTCAGGAAGGAAAACCCGACTTATTTTTATATAATAGATAATAATATTCCACAACTATCACACAACGCCATCTAGTCCCAAGCTAAGCAGAGCTTGTGTTATGGATACTAGACAACTGATAAACATACTTATATATTTCTAAATACATACATACATATTGTAGATAAATTACACCCAGACACAGAACAAATGATCGTGCTCATCACACAAACATTTGTCCTGGGTGGGAATCGAACCACCGGCATAGCAGTCAGGGTCACTAACCACTAGACCAATAGGACTGTCAAATATTAGAATAAGAACTCGATATCTTATAAGAATTACGTATTTTGTCTGCAAAATGAACTATTCCAATAACTACGGAATTATCAACTACGGGCTTAGCAGCTATGGGAGAACTTATCAAACCTACCTGTCAGACATTTATAAGATACAGTTAAGAATATTAAAAGTTATAACACCAAAACATTTGATCAAGAAATTCAAAAACAGTGATGATGAACTTTTTAAATTCTGTAATGTTATGAATGTGTTCAATAAAGTTGAATTTTGTACTCTTGCGGAAGTAAGGAGACCTGAGTTAATAATCGAACAAACTAGACCTACATTTTTGAGAACGATACCTTTTAAAAATAAATACATATTACCAAAATTCAACAATGTGTACGGAATGAGGGTTGCTGATTATTTGGTACCTTACTTTCTAAATAAACTTCCTGAAGAATTACAAACGTTGTATAAGACTGGTTCGAAAAGTTACACGTATAAATTAAAGCGTTTCCTGACACAGCATCATCTGTAAATTGCATAAAATTGTATTTAACGGCTCGCCTGCACACAGATAAACCCAGAGAGGTTTCCGTTGTGAGGCCAGACTTGATGTAAGAATAAATGTAAGTTTTTTAGAAATAAATAAAAATAATAATAATAATAATAATAGTTTACATTCTAGTTTTTATTTATGTAGTTGAAGTAGAATTTCTTAAATGAAATGTCATAAACTTTATTACATTTAAATGAATAAAAATGTAACATTTACGAGCGTTTTGCATTGCTTTTAAGTGCCGTTTTTAATTGACTTCACTATCACTATCACTACATAGTATAAAACAAAGTCGCTTTCTCTGTCCCTATGTCCCTTTGTATGCTTAAATCTTTGAAACTACGCAACGGATTTTGATGCGGTTTTTTTTAATAGATAGAGTGATTCAAGAGGAAGGTTTATATGTATAATAATATCCATTAAATAGTGGAGAAGTACTGTTATTTTTGAGGTTTCTAATGTGATGTCGTAAATAATTACATTTTTTCCGCTTACATTGCAAACGCAGGCCCTACGAGTTTTATCAAAATAATGTACTAAGTATTGTACACATTGAAAAGGTCTACAGAAAAGTCCGTGATGGTATATGTCTATCTCTTATGGATAACCCACAATAACTTTTTTTGTCATTTACTTTTTACGACAAATAATGGCTAATTTTCGAAGCGATTTTAACCAATACAGCATTAATCTTTAACCAATTAAATACCTTCAATACATTGTTCATTTAATATAAATCTATATGGCCCTTTACACCGTATGATTTAAGTGAATATTTTCGAAGATATTACAGATTTAAAAATTGCGGGACGTAGCGTTTGCGCAGTTTTTCTGTAGTGTATTTAGTATCAGCATTGCACCCGTGCGAAGCCGGGGCGGGTCGCTAGTGTGTTATAAATTCAGGCCATGATCATAATATTAGTAAGGTGACTATTTTAAAATAGCCAGACCTTGTTTACTGATTTAATTGAGCCTCGTTAAATTGCTTCAAGTTTCTATTTGTTGCACTTTATTTTAGTATTTATTGAGAAATACACATTTATGACTGGTTTTATTTATTTATTTATTTATTATTTATTAAAACGTCATGCACAGAGTACATAGGCGGACTTAATGCCTTAGGCATTTTCTACCAGTCAACCTTAGGGTGATGCAGAGAAAAAAAACACAGTAGGTGCAGCAAGAAAACTTATTATGAAAATATATAAATATTATAATAAATACATAAATACATACATACAACAAAATATATTATAAATCAAATAGAGAAAAAATACATGAAGGGAAAATTCCAACAACAAAGTAATTTAAGTCGAATCTACCAACTTCTTGAGTAGATGTTCACGCACTTTAACCTTAAAAGTGAACCTGTTTGTAACCGTCCTGATGTTCAGAGGGAGCGCATTCCAAAGGAAGACCGCCTGGACCAAGAATGAAGATTTAAGAAAACCAGAGCGGTGGGAGGGACATCGTAGAAGACGATTATGGGAGGAACGAAGAATTTTGCTATGCGCAGAGCATAAGTATTGGAAATGACGAGTTAAGTAAGTAGGAGAGGTAGGTTTCTCCAAAAGAGAGTGCAGAGTCGTCAAAGCCCTCAATGCTCTGCGCTGTCTGATAGGCAACCATTTTAAAAGAGAACGATGTGCAGAGACATGATCATACTTACGGAGATTGAAAACGAATCGAATACAGTTATTTAGAAGTCGGTCAAGTTTATTGAGGAGATCTGCATTCAGGTCATAGTAACACACATCACCATAGTCAAATATGGGAAAGATAAGGGATTGAACAAGCATTGCCTTTATGTGAGATGGAAGAATATTTTTCATGCGATATAGCGACCGCAACGTTCCGGTGACCCGCTGACTGACAGTAGCAACCTGCTTACGCCAGTCAAGGCAGGTGTCAACATGCAAACCCAGATCCATGACGTCGGACCCAAACGGAATGATTTTCCCGTCAAAAGTAACAGGCGGTACAGTTAAACCATTCAGCCTTCGCAAGCTATAAGGGCTTCCAATAATGATAGCCTGGCATTTACTAGGATTAACCGCCACCCCAAAACGATGTGACCAATCGCTGATTATACCTAAATTCCGGTTTAAGTCCTCGATAGCATCAGATAAGTTATCGACACCTGCCTGACAGTAGAGTTGCAGGTCATCAGCATAAAGATGATACGCACACTGAAGTTCGGTTGTAGTTAGATCTATAAAAACAGAGAACAGAAGAGGAGATAAAATACCGCCTTGAGGGACGCCCGCTGCAAGATCACGCCAGCTCGATGATGAATCACCAGCAAGCACTGACTGCCGACGCCCCTGAAGATAGGATGAGAACCATTCCAGAACCTCGTGAGAGACCATGCGATAGGACAGGATGGATAAAAGGACATCATGACTGACGGTATTAAAAGCATTGGTAAAATCAATCAATACTAAAACCGTAACTTTAGTATCTTCAGATCGTTCGTTTTAGTATCTATTTATTTAATCGATCGTTTATCGTATCTATTTATTTAATCGTTTTCTGAGGTAAAAGAAGCTCTATCTACTTTAACTATTATTTACACTCTTGTGAGAAATATTTTTTTATCATTTGCTTTATTAAACTTGAACAACTGTATTTAAAAAATAATTTAATAGCCACCATCGTCAGCCTATAATTTTCCCACTGCTGGGACACAGGCCTCCTCTCTGTGAGAGGGAGTGGGCCATAATCCACCACGCGGGCCCAGTGCGGGTTGGTAGATGTCACATGTCTTCGATTTTTTGGTTCTAGGACATGCCGGTTTCCTCACGATGTTTTCCTTCACCGTTTTGAGAGCAGTAGTGATGAAATAAATTACACAAAGTAATGCGCCTGGCAGGGTTCGAACCCACGACCTACAACTCGTAAGTCGGGGCCGATACCACTGGGAATTTAGTAGCAATACTGAAAAATTCTAAGGTCTAGACCTTTCCCAACTAGTTACGTCGAGTTCGGCTTCTAGTGGAATATTAGTAACCAGATGCAGCTGAATATCGGAATTTTATATGGGGCGATTGCCTATCTGAACTCCACAACCCAATCACTGGTAAGGCATCATTAATAAAGTCAAAATAATTTAACGATTCATTATCTACATCTATATTCTATAAAAATCAATGCCACTTTTCGTTGTAATTTTATAACTCAAGAATGGGTTCACCTATCCAAACCAAATTTTTAGGCTTTATTCGGACTATTTAGTAGATAGTTTATGTGAAGTTTGCACAAAATCGGTCGAGTGGTTCATTTATCACATTTTTTGTAACAAATGATGTAGTAGTAGTAGTATTCGTAGTGTAGTAGTATTGATTCTGTGGCGCTACAAAGTTCGTGGGGTCAGCTAGTTATTTATATTTTACTTTGTAATTAAGACTGTGACTACCTAAATAATAGTTTTTCTAGATACAAAATTAATTCATGCTGCATAGGTACTACTTACTTTTTTAAAGTTGCATAAACTACGAGGAACCAGCGTGACCAACAATTTCAAATTCTAATAATGTTTTTAAACTAGGAAACACATAAACACGCGAGCTGTATTTGTACTTAGAATTTTAGTAAACCTCAACTGCCCTAATTATAGAAATAATGTGTAATAAAAAGACATTTTCGTGACCAGGTTTAGTTTCTATTTAAAGCTATTAAACAAATCAAACATAATATTATTCTGATTTTTATAAATTATGTTTGCTTTGAAATTTAAATAAAAATATTAGGTATAAATTATTAAATCAAAATCAAAGCATTTATTCCAAGAAGGCTAGCTACATGCACTTTTGACACTTTCACATTCACAAGCAATACCTAATAACTGTGAAAGTACTGAAGTTGCCCATTGCAAAGCGTCGCGTCGTAAAGCTAATTGTCAAACAGACAGGCGTGGCGAACGCGAAGCGAGGCGTTTTTGTTTGTAATGTATGGAATTGTTTGAAGCCAGTCACATAGACTATCGGATCGCTTTCGCTTTTCTATGTGACTAGATTCAAACAATTCCATACATTACAAATAAAAACGCTTCGGATCGCATTCGCTTCGCCTGTCTGTTTGACAATAGCTTAAAGGTCTAAGGAGAAAAAATATGGGAAAAATGCAAGAAACTCCATGGACACTCTTTTTCAATCAGAACCTAATACCTAAATAAATATAATAATAAATAAACCATTAATTTTCAACTATTACAGTACTCACCATATTTTCATACCTTTCCTACAGCCTTAATAAAATTAAAGTGTCGCAGTACTATTGCAAAATCTAATAAGAGAAATGTCACAATATTTTTATATCTATGACACTACTTATGGCACTGAACTATGTCTTATGGCGTTCTTGTCACATAATTACATAAGCTTTCGCTGTGTAAAATATCAAACGTCAGCGGTTGCAGGGCAAACATTTGTCATAAATAAAATATAGATTCTATATTTATATTATTTATAACCCAAGCCTGTGTGGAAGTTGACGAGTGTCTTGTTGATACGTTGTGATACCTTTATTTCGTTCGTAAAACCTAATTCGCGATTATTGAAGATTATCGAACAAACATCTGGTTATTATAAGATGGAAAAGAAAGAAAGAATCTCTCCTTTTTTGTTGCAAGTTTGATAAATCATTCATTGAGTCCTCGCACTCTAGGAAGACTGATGTTGTTCCTGTTTCTGCAATTGCCCTTTACGGTTTAGGGTCACATAATTATTATATTCCCATTTATCACCACTGACTTTGCCACTTCTAGCGACGAATACAGTCAACGATTGAAAGTACTAACTTAAAGCAATGAAACGTCTACAAAAAGACCATTTTAATAACTTATTTTTAGTTGCAATACCTCCTGCGTTTAGAGTAGTAAAGCTGAGTTACGGTAGCTGGGTTGTCAAAAGCATGTGGTATACTGAATAAAAACGTTATTCATGAATTTAATATATGGGTTAGCTGTTGACCCAGCTAACCCATTTTTTTTCCATGGTGATCCAGCCCTTTTTTTAAGTGGTACCCAGGGCAGGACGGGGGGGACTGTCAGACTTGTACTGACGAAAATGCACGGTGTCCTTCAACAGCCTTTTACGTTCCGGGGCCACGGTTACACGATAGCCCAGCGGCCCCGGCAGGTTTTGGCCCTCTAAGGGAGCCCCATCATATTGCTGACAGTTCTTTAAGGCGTGCATGGAACACGACGCGCCGTCGCCTCGGGCATGGGCCATGATCGGACAGCGAGTCATCCATTACTCGCCGCCCGCATACCCAAAGATGAGGCCTAAGATGGAGCGAACTTACCCAAAAGCAACTGGAACTCCTACGCACCGACGGCACAAAAAAACTTACTACTACTAGTTACTACAAAACAAAATACACCAAATCTATCTAGATCCTGGTCTAGCCAGAACCAGAGGGCGTTCTGTGCTATATCTTTTACAAAGATCAGGCACGCAAGATGGCGTGCGGCTCATGTAACCTAACAACCTAGCTAGAATTTACACTAGCCTAATAATACATTGGTTTGTGATACCATCTATTTGTGTTGCTACATACGTTTAAAAAGATTGTGGACGATATGGTGGTGTTAATTGTTTTCTGCTTATTTTTCTTTATTTATGGGAAATGGTTTTTAGTGGTATTGTGGTTTTCATTGTTTTTTTTATTCCTTGGTTGCCGTAGTCACTTTTGTCATACCCTTGGGGAATACTGGTTTTAAATAAAGAGCGTGTACTTTAACGCTATTGTCAAACAGACAGGCGTGGCGAATGCGAAGCGAGGCGGTTTTGTTTGTAACATATGGAATTGTTTGAAGCCAGTCACATAGACTATCGGATCGCTTTCGCTTTTCTATGTGACTGGATTCAAACAATTCCATACATTACAAATAAAAACGCTTCGGATCGCATTCGCTTCGCCTGTCTGTTTGACAATAGCTTAAGTTAAGTTCCCTTTGAAATTAAGACGATTTTCAGTAATTAACAACTTTTTCCTAACGAATTACACTACTCTGGGTAAGCTCGCTCTATTGTTGATTTTGTCTCTGTCAGCTCTGGCCCATTTGAATGCTCAAATAATAAAACATCCCGTGAAAAATGTTTGGGTAGGATTTATTTCGGAAACCACCTTTTATTCAACTTATCCTCCTGGACTAATAAAATGACATTCAGGACCATTATAATGAATAACTACTAATTCTGACAGATTATTATAATTTCGTGTTAAAATACAAGATAATTATTGTCTATTATAAGCCCACACAGCATAAAGATTATCTTGTTCTAACAGAACAGCTTAGCTAATCTCGATGTTGTCAGCGCTGTGGTAGGTAGAAACCTGGCCTTAATTCCTTACTATCAAAGATATAAAAAAAAAAACAAAAAGAAAAAAAACCGTCTTCATACAAGCGTATTACAAGCAATTCAAAAGATCGGGCGTTGTCGGATGAAGTCGGGCGTTTCCGTAAAATTATGGTTAATAGGAGTCGATAACACTAACTTAGGTTGCACGTAAATCGAGCCAAACACGGCTCACTACAGCCATATTATGTTAAATACAGGCATATTATACGAAAGGGAAATATTAAAAGAAAGATATCTTTATAGGTTTTATTACAGGAATATATTTTTTGTTACTCTCGCGTTTGGATCCAATTTTGTTTCATCCTTCATTTTTATCTCTGGATCTAATATCATCCTTCAATTTATTTAAGGATCCAGCGTTTATCATCGTTCGTGAATTTGGATTTAGTGTCCTCCATTTATCAAATCTTTTCGAAGGCTTTTTTGTCTTTGTATCCTATTTTGTTCACGGAATTATTATTCGGATCAAGTGTTGTTTATCCCTCATTAAGATTGTGTTTGGATCAAAATACAACAGCAATTATGATTATACGTAAGGAACAGGAGAAATAATACCATGAGCTATGTTGTATCTCTCATTTTAAGTCGCTAATGAGATTCATATAAATTTTAATCTGATTTGATCTCCTGAGTGTACCAAGTAGGATTAACAAACTTTAGATTATTTTGATCCAAATTTATGATGACAAAAACTTTCACCTCCAAATAGAGTGATAGTTAAACAAATCTAATTTATGCAAAGCGTGTCACGAAAATTATATTAATGAATCAATTTCTTCTAATGTTCATAAGTAGGCAATTTCCTGTCCCATTGTAGTTCGATTATGAGAATTTTAATGATATTCAAATTCCACATCATAACTTCATCTTTCAAAAAAGTAAATCTTTTTAAATCCCACATTTATTATCAAAAAAAGTTTCCTAAATGAAAATTAAAATAAATGACAATCATCTATCGTTGCCGACATAGTTTCTATATTATAACATAAAACACGTGAATTATAATAATCTATTAGTCGCCTTAATAACTGAATTATAATAAATTTTCAATAATCATTAGTTGGAAAACTAAATAATTAACTTTTCTGTAATAATGAGAACGCGTGTGGCCACCCGTGGTGTATAATTTTAGTGTCTTCTCTATAAAAATTGATTGCGTGGTCGCCTCTCTAGTTTGTTATTAAACTATTAAAATACTGTTAATATTAATAAAGTGCCTCGCATTCTAATGGCGGTCGAGGCATCTATAAAATTCGGAATTTTATACGTCGTATAAGATTATTTACGTTCCGTAGAACTTGACTTTGGTTAGATTATGTGCTTCGTCGGAAACTATTCGAGTTTCGTGTCCAACAGTTGTAGTACTATTGTAAACATTTCTTTTAATGTTGGGAACACGGGTTTAAGTTCTGAACTTCGTGGCAGTTATGTTTCTCTTTCTTTTATTACAACTTAGTTGTTTCTTTATGCAGGTCACCGATTTATGAACAAAGGTAAAGTTTGAAGTTCGAGAAAGCGTTTATGGTAGATATGAATATCGGCCATAAAACCTTAATGGGTTGCTTGTTCGTGCCTGCTGCTACTGTATCATATATTTTTCTTCTAAACATAACTATTGACAAAAAAAAAATACACGTATAGTGAAAAACCTGAATTTATATTGGTGTGGCAGTTATTGTTGCTGGTTTATATCTATGGGAAAAATGCTGTTACTATTGCACCATGTTAGGAACCAAAATGTAATGGCATCATATTTTGACATGAACGCTATTCTAACACTAGCTCGTTCTTAAATAAACGCTGAACCTATGAAAAAAACAAGATAATTGAATAATAAACATTGTTGATTAAAATATTAGTATTAATTATGTAGGTATTCTTTAATTAACTCTTCTGAAAAATTAATTTTCACAAACCATTTTTCTGCTTAATGTTTCAGGTGACAGTTAACAAATAGAGGTCGTTGCACACCATTGACACAGAAAAACAATAAACTCAATCAAGAAGTACAAAATAAAAGTACTAAAATTCAAACAGGAAAGTTTTATTACTTTTTTTAATCGGAATACGAAATTCGATAATATATTCAAGCTAATTAATAAACCAACCAGTCGTCAAGTCGTCACCCTTTTTTAGTTTAGTTTTAACATCGGGTCACCACATTGTTTGTTAATTAAAATAACCGTTTTTTTATTTGTAGGACACGAACGTTATTTTTTTATAAGTCATAAACTTTGAACGTGTATTGAATAAGAAGTATTTCCGTATAACAACATAAATTCTTTGAAGGTTTTGATTTCAAGAAGATCACTTTTATTACATTTGTTGGAGATACTTGATTTTCGAAAGCAGTTGAATTAATCTCCATAATAAAGTTAGAATAAGAAAGAGTATTTATAACTTCACATCATACAAAACAGCCTTAAGCAAAGACAAATGCAAACTAAGGAGAAATCAGATGATTAATACCACATCCCACAGTGACAACGGTGACAGTGAAGAATTTCGCAATACAGATACATAAACTCATAAAAAAGAAGCAAAGAAAGTGGAAGCTTTTATCAACAACCAAAAAAATAAAAAAAAAACTGTCGTTTCAAAAGCACAGTCCAACAGAACAACAAAGAAAACAATCAAGCAAGATCATTATACAATCGTGAAGCATAAAAAGTACTATAGCGACGACACCCGCCCACGCCCACAATAATGACGATATATAGCCCAATTTGCGACTCAATGTTACATTTCAACAACAAAGAGTAAAAACCCTTTTAATAGAGGTAATTGGTACAATGCAAGAGCAATTAGAGGACTAGGAATTTGTGAAGTTAGGTTAATAGATGAATTCGTGATCATGGAAGAGGCAACAATGAATTTGTTGGTATTGGTAATCATTTAGAAGATAAAGAACCAATTAAAGAATTAGGGCTAGGAATTGGTGTCATTGAAGGTAATAGAGATTCTGATGATGCTGAAGTAGCTCCGTGAGAAATTATTTAAAGAAACAACGAACATCCTGTCACTGTTTGAACAATGAATTGAATAATAACAGGTGATTTTATTTCAAGCGAAACTACTTAACTAATTCTGTAAACTACGTCCTGGCTTCGTTCCCATGAGGACGAAGATGAGTCCAACATTCGTCAACAATGACAATGACTGCTTCATTGGTTTATGACCCTGGTTTCAGAACTTGAAAGTGGTGACTACTGTGCGTGAGGGTTTGATTTTGAAGTCACTTGGGCAGTTACAGTGCTTTGACTTATGAAATTGATTGTAAAAAGTTCTTCTCTTTTTACAAGGAATTCCTACATAACTGGTGAGATGTCAGTATATTTACTAGTAACAACACAACCCTTCAGAGATAACTGGTGATATGGTAGGTAATATTTTTGTTCTACGTAAAGCAACATGATTTACAAAACTCTAAACTATGTCCTGGTTTCGATCTCTTAGGAGAGAAATGTTGAAGACATCTCATTAGAGTGCAACATTTGTCACAAATTACTTTCACATGTAGAGTACATGAACCACATTTCAGCATCAGCTCCCATACCAGATACAGCAGCCAGTCACGTAACTAAAATTAAATATGAATCATGGATGCGAAACAGAATTTCGGACGTGCAAGTCAGAGGTGGTGATTGCTATCAGCTAGATGGCGCCAGGATCGCGTAGGCGTCCCTAATGACTCTCCCATGCGCTCGCGCTTCGCTATAATTGCAGCTATCGGCTCATGCCCTTTGATCTTACTGAAGTAAAGATAGTTATTACGTACACCGAGGGTGAAATGAGCGTTAAACAGCTTGTCTGATAAATTATACGTGAAATAATGAAACGTGCAGCCATAACTTGTTGGGTGAGGTGTACCTATTAAATTGTCTAACGCTCTTTAGTCGGTAATGGCTGTGGTGCTTACTACTTCAAGTTATGGATTTGATAAGGAAACATAAATTCTGGCTAAGTTTAGTAC
Organism: Agrotis clavis; assembly: GCA_954870645.1. Classification (NCBI taxonomy): domain Eukaryota; kingdom Metazoa; phylum Arthropoda; class Insecta; order Lepidoptera; family Noctuidae; genus Agrotis; species Agrotis clavis. The sequence continues at coordinate 25,691,242 of OX940921.1, forward strand.
AGTATTAACTTCCTGGTTTATAATATCTGGATTCTATTAGACTTATGCCTATAAACTTCAAAGGCGGATTTGGTTCAGTTTAGTTTGTAACTTGATTAATTTTAACGGCTTCTGATGATTTCTAATAACAGCTATTTCAATAGAAAAATTCTGTGACTCACCGTAGACGGACAGAAGGGCAGGCTCAGAAATTCTCTTGCCGGCAATGTTTTCTGCGACGCAACTGTAGTTCGCCATGTCCTGTTAACAAGAATCACCATTAATTGAAATATATTAGTCGCCTCTCATGTTCAGAGCTAACACACATCCTTGATCTTCGCAGATGCGGTTTCCTTTGATATCAACAGATGCTTGGCCGTATAAAATGCCCCAGTATTATAATGACAGCCGATCTAGACACAATAATTGGCCATAAACGTCGTAATATAATTTAAAATATAGTCATATAAACACGATAGACACAAGTACATAACAAATCATTTTTAGTATCAAATTAGCATCACAAAACCGCTTGGATTATTCGAAGGTGCTTGCTCACCCTATCATAGAAAAGAGGACGGCCATATTGTAATTATACGACCACATATATTTTGCTAATCTCGTAGAAATTGCTAAAGCGACCTGTACTAAATCTTAGATGTCATAATGTCCACGATTATACAGAAATCTGCGTCGCACGTGGGTTATAAAGGTTTATTATGAGGTCGATAAAGTTAACGGACACCTATTTATCCAACTATCACAGCTAAGCTTTCCTAAAGACGGAATAAAGGTACACACTCAACATAATGGCATAGCTACTTTAACCAAAATTGCCCAGTGAACATCATAATAAAAACACGCTGAATCTGGGAGAAATCTTTCGGTATTCCTTCTCAACAATCCTGTTCTAAAATGTTGGCAGAAAATATGTAATATGACATCAAAAGTGTACCAAACCACCTAATTAAAGCAAGAAACATAATTTAAATTAGACCCCTAAAACATTTGTAAGACAACAAAAACAAATTAGCACCCGCATTGCTTTAAAGGGCAAATATAAATTTAAAGTGTTCATTACAGCACCCGTCTCTGTAATATATTTTTACAACCGAAAAGCTGAATGTGTTAAAATTACAAAGGACCGGAGTCATTAATTTAAAAGACATACAACACATTACGATCATATTCATTAAGAAAATGTTCTAGACACCTTTGTGAAGATTGTGTTACACGCGAGGCCACAATGTGAGAGCGACTGACAGAGGCGGCAATTAATCCATGTCTGCTCACAGTGCCTAATTAGTGGGAGCTGCGTAGCGGAAACCGGAGATGGAATGAGTTATTTGCGATTGTGCCATTATCTGGTGATGCGGTTGGAAAATATGGTATGTGGAAGTACGTTTGACATTCTCTTCCGGAAGAATGTTTATGATTACAACATTTCGTTTGATTGTTTTACATTTAGTTACAGCATTTTAAAGTAGTTGATTTTACAGAGAAATAAACTTGATCGTGATTTTAAGTGAGTTCCCGATCCAATGGAACAAATTTTGTGTAATAATACTGCTACCTATTGAAAGCGTTACATTGGATTTAACTGCAGCAATAGAGATGAATAATCGAATACAATATTGGTGCTACTGCTAAGTGATTATAGCAATTGACTCAGCATTAGCATAATTAGATCGAAATTAATGTTCGCAATCATCTGTAATGGCTTATCACGATGAATGAGCAACAAAATCTGTCCAATTAATTTATAAATCAACTCATTTTTCACTAAAGCCAATCTGAGCCAAAAATGGTCATAAAATGAACGAAGAAAAATACGCGGGTCAAGTGAAATTAATGGGTAAAGATAAACGAATCTTTTCCATGAAACATATAATTGGATTAACACAGGTTTAACACTTATCAGAGAACAGCCAGCAGCTTTGAAAGACTACACTGCCGGACAAAAAAAGACGAAAAAAGAAAAGGAACGCATGCGACAGGGACTTGTGTCGCAATTAATAAACGTCTGTCGCGCTCGACTAATTAGTTGCAGTCGTAGAGATAAAATAAATAATTTGCAATCGTGCGACAAGATGTTGCGATTGTGCGCACTGACGCTTTGAAGGAGCATTTTAATGAGGTGCGCGGCTTTAAACTTAGAAGCAGTCTTTGAAACTGTTGTTGTTTAGTAAGTAAACTTAGCTGAGACTATTTGCTACTATTTTGAAGTTAATAAAACAAAGGACGACCGAGTCGGAATAAGTGCTTATGAAATAAATTTACCGCAGTATCATACTGTGAGTTTTTAACTTGTAAAGATACCACAAGTTTCTCTTTTGCTTTAAAGCAACATTTAAGAGAATTTGCTAGATCCTAGATAATACCATAACATTAAATATAATTGAATTACAAGTGTTCATGCAGAATCAATATTGCGACTTAGATTTTCGTAAGATAACTAGTCAATAACTCATTATGTGTCAAGTTGCAAATGCGTAAGTGAATTCATAAGATTTAAGTGATTCGAAATTTATTGGAAAACTTGGGTAGAGTTACGATGGCTTTGATTTCGTTTTAATGTCTAATCGTTTTTATTAGTTAGTTTCTTAGCTGTTTTAAATATGTAAGATACTATGATGTGATAAGTTCAAGGTGAAGCCGAAGAAATAGCATAAGAATATAATGAGGAACAGGCCCTGTAAACAGTATTTCAGCTATATTGAATACATCATCATGTTAAGCTGACTTAACTGTTATTTGAACTTCACCGAATGAATTTTCTCGTTCTATTTTGGATTTGAATCCCAAAATATGGAAATTTCAATCCACCTTTTCACACATTCATTTGATCTAAAAATAACTCTGAGTTTAATTATCTAGTTAGTTTTAAAATTATGCCCTTTTATTAATTTACGAAATTTTTGAAGTGAAAACTTCTTTAGCGGCGTTGTACACTTTTTCTGTAATGGGTAAAAAATTTAAAACTCGCGTCAGGGTCACGTGACCCTGATCGAAAATGAGTAAGACGTCATTCAAATTAGTTAATTTCATATCTGTACTACTCCAGTTTTAAAATAAAACATAGTAACAAAAAAGTTTTCACTTCTACCGGCACTCCTGGAGTGCAACCTTTTTTTTTTTATTTTTTGGGAGTTGAATTCGTGATAATATATTATTTTCAAGGTTTATTTTATTACATAAAGGTTTTTATGCCTGGCCTAATTTAAGCGTTAATACGCGTTTTTCCTTATTTTTCCTGTTATTGGCGCCATGATTCAATATTCACTAAACATCTAGCGATGTATTTAATGTACAATAATCTTCATCTTCTTCGAAATTCGCCACGTGTTACTCGTTCCAAGTATTGCTCCACCAATTCGTTTTCAACTTTACCATTTTCTACCTAAGCTTCATTCTCCAACAACAAAGTTCCACGTACAGATATACTTTTATTACTGTACAAATAGTTGGCCTAATATTGACATGTGTTCATAACATGAGTTCTTAGATCATGTTCATGCTCATTGTTTGGATTTGTGGTCGTATTTTATTAAGCTTTTAGTATTATGGCACTAATTTATGGACCATAAACGATGCACATCTGGGAAACTTGTCTCTGGGTGGTTCAGTAGCATGTTTCTAATAAGTATCATTATAATCTTTTTGGTTTCCGGGATGAATAACCTGTAATCATTGATCAAATTATTTCTGACAGTTGTTTTGAAAATTACTCTGACACTGGCTGAATTCGTGCCAAAATATTTCTCGACTGTCAGTCATAATATGCCGGAGGAACATAAAAAATGAAACAATAGGATGACTAAGCCGGGAGGGCGTATAAGTCAGGCAATCCCGCTCGTTGATTTTTCTTAACTCGTCAGCTTAAACTCATCTTTGTTTTTGAAGACATGTCGAGGCCAGATTTTTAAGCACGCTTCTCAGTTTCAAATTCTTTGAAATAATTCATTTTGAAGATGCTTTTCGTCCTTCGTTTATGCAATATCTTCAATTAAGGCTCTGTTTCATCGTTGTTTATTTTGTTGTGTCTGAAGCTTAATTCGATTTCGACTTTATTGTCAATATATTCAATTTTATGTTCTTTGTCTGACCTGGGTTCTCGCCAAATGAAGTCTTGATTAAGGATCTGGGTCATTCTCAGAATCCCAAACGGTCTCGGAGTTTTCGGTTTAGCATAAATCTGTTGCGTTAATGAATTCTGTTTGACGTGTTTATTTTAATTTATATATTGAAAATTTTATTTTATTTGTACGCTACGGATTTATATTCTGTTTTCGGGTGGAATGCGAACTATAAGTAGTAGATTTTTTCTTCTTTTAGCATGATTCAATTCAATTAAATTACTATTTACTTACTTTTCAGTATTCAAACGTTTAGAATAGGTTTTTGTCGAATGGTAACGTTCTGATGGGATCCGGTCTTTGAGGATAAAACCGGGGAGTGTCGGATTCGCACCTAACTAAATCTCAATGATGGTTACGATCTGCACAAGAAGATTGAAACAGGATCTCTTATAAAGCCAAATCTAGAAGCCCCAATGTGCAACGCCTGTTAAGGCGCATCTCTGGGTAGACTGAATGGGTCTTCCCTGAATCTCCTAGTGCATTCAACACCACCTACTACGACCTAACATACTACTCTTCCTTCATCTACGTTATAAAGCTATACTTACTTGCAAAGTAGCCCTCGATATGAGTAGATTCCCCTCAGCAGAAATAAGGACGTTATGATCTTGCTGCAGAGGCTGCCCATGCTTCAGCCAGGAGACTCTTGGGGCCGGTGCGGCTGCCGGTGGTGAACATCTCAGTGATGCTGCGGAACCGGCCTCCACTGAGGTAGACGATGGTGATACTGCGAAGGGTTTCTTGAGGTCTGTGGAAGAAAGAAGAATGTGAGATATTGGTAATGGAAGTTTTTGATTTCTGTGTGTGTTAGAATGTCTTTGATATCTAAACGTGGATTTTATTTTATTTTGATTTAGTCCTAATGCATAAAATTTGGAATTGTGGACTCTAATTTTTGCAATTCGTCTCTAATTAAAATTCGTATTCTTTGTTATCCATGGGTGATTTCTAAACAATTAAATATAGAAAGGTTGAATTTACTATAATTCAAATGCAATAATGTTATAATTAAGTAAATAAACTGTATTTCTGTTGATTATTTAGTTTAGATTATATATATAGATACGTATAATCAATCATTTTCTTCTCCATCCCGCATACTCTGAATTAATTAAATTCACCAAATTGTTACTGACATAACAATGCAATATAACAATGTAGAAGTTAATAACATAACAATCAGACGTCAATAACAATTACTTTGACGTTGACGTCTATTACCAAAAGCTTTTGATCTAATTTAATAATTGTTAGTTGTTGCGCAATGGCGTTTGGTTAAAGTTAAAAGTGAAAAGCGGTTAACTTCAAAAAGATTAAAAACCTTATCTTCATTTTTATCTGCCCATAACTATCTTAATTGTTAAGTTTCTTAGTACCCACGAAAAAAATATATAGTCTGTTTATTACTCGTAATATTAGGTATTTTTATGTTTTAATTAACAATTTGATAAGGCGTCAGTAGGTTTATCAAAATAATGGCTAACCTGTGTCTGAACTCATTTATTTTTCTTATTATGTTCACGCGCTTCTTCCTACAGGGTAGTCAAGAACTAAAGAACGGCTTCTGCTACGTTATTCATATAATCCTTATGGTTTAATTCACTTTCCAATGTTTTACAGTCTTCATCTTTCACAGCAAAATGTAAATAAGCATAAAAAAAATTGAAGAATAAAAAAAACTTCATCCAATTCAATAAATTCACACCGCACTACAACAAATCTTTCTCACGTCAATCTCAATAAAAAACGCAGCGACACACGATTACGCAGTTGCACGCGATATGCGACAGTTTCACCCACGCCGATAATTGTCGTTCATTTAACAATTTAACGGTGTTTTGCCGCGTTACCACCGTATAATTGTGTGCTATCTTAATTGTCTGCTGGGCTGAATTAATCTGGCCGAATGTGTAATGCGTTTTTTTAATCGCATGCTGGGGAAAATTTTGTGGCCGTAAGTAGAACGCATTTTTATTAGATGAGCTCGTGGTTGTTTGATAATAATGACTTTATTGGTTGTTATGCATGTTTAAGCAATACTTACAAAGATCGATCCGTGGATAGGTGATCATTTTATAAACCTACCAAATTCCCTCTATGCCTCAAAAAGCACGTTAAACCATTAGTTTCGACTGTCTTTTATAGATCTTTGGCAGTAGGTAATCAGGAGCCCGAAAATCTCAACCAGAGTTACCAAAAAGTATCTAAATACGGTTTCTTGGCTGTGGGGTTGGATAGGCAGTCAACCAACGTAAAATAATACGAGTATTATATAAAAGAAAAAATTGTTTGTTTGCCAGGGTAATTTCTGGAACTAATGATATAATTCCAAAAATAACTGCTAGCAACCTACATTATTCCTGAGTGCTTTACGCTATAAAGTATATATTATGTTAATATCATTGTATATTTTAGTCAAGCTACTACAATTTTTGTGTACTGGAAGACTGTACTGCCTCCAGCATAGCTTGAAAAAGGCTAGGCTGATAATAATAATAAACAATAATATTCCACAACTATCACACAACGCCATCTAGTCCCAAGCTAAGCAGAGCTTGTGTTATGGGTACTAGACAACTGATAAACATACGTATATATTTCTAAATACATAAATATTACAGAAAATAAATTACACTCAGACACAGAACAAATGATCGCGCTCATTAAGGCGCTCCCTCACCGCGAGCATTCACCTGTAATGTAACATCAATTATAATAAATCTGTATTCACATCTATTATTGTCTTCGAATGTTCGAGTCTGTAACGTTACATAACAGGTGAATGCTCGCGGTGAGGGAGCGCCCTTAGACAAACATTTGTCCTGGGTGGGAATCGAACCCACGACTTCCGGCATAGTAGTCACGCTCACTAACCACTAGACCAACAGACCTATCTATTATACAATAAATTATCTCCAGAGTAATATTACTAATGATTCGCTTCGTCCAGGAACGCAGGAATGTCACTGGCTTTTGAGTTTTGGGGAAAGAAAAATTTAGCTGCGCGTGGGACTCGAACCTGCGTCTTCTAGATAAGTACTCCAGACACCTTATCAATTAGGCTATCGCAACACACTCGTTGAAGCTGAATCTCTCATTCCCTTGTTTGAAAGTTTTACGGTTTTTATTTCCTCTAAAATCTTTACGAAACCGTGACACAGGCGTTATTGCGAAAAAACGTCTGTGGCTATACTTCTATTATTAATTCAAAAAATAAATTTCTTGCAATAACGCTAAGTGACCGTTTTAGACCTACTGGTCCAAATAACGCATGTATGCATTATTCATCCAGGTAAAAGCGTTTGATGTATAATGGCTTTTCTGTTTGTTTAATAAAGAGGATTTAATAACAAATAACTTATTGTTTTTGGTACAGTTTGTTGGTTTTGCTTCCATGTGGTTTGTGTTGGAATTAATCAAAATCAAAATCAAATCAAAATCAAAGCATTTATTTCATGTAGGCCAGTTACAGGCACTTATGAATTGTCATAGACAAATAAAAATTTAATTAGATATTAAAAAGTTATGGTGCTACAGTCCCAGTCACAAGACATAAAAACTGTGAAAGTACCGTAGGTGCTCATTCCAAGGAGTAGATCTCTATGGAGAAGAATGAGCAAGAAACTCCATGGACACTCTTTTTCAATCGCCAAAATTATTACAGATCTTTTGTTACATCATTCATCATCAGATGGTACATTATGTGAGAACGATGTGGCAAGTTATTAGTGTCCATAGAAAATATAAAAAAGACAATTCAAAAATAAAGTTATCAATAATTAAAATAGACCGTGGCAGCTAAGGGATGACCAGTCCCAACTGACAGCGCCCGTTCACGAACATGACGCATATATCAGCACCATTCAGTTCAACCATTTTGAAGGGAACTAAATGATCCGACACACGCGCCACTATCAGCGAGACATTTGAGTGAGCATGACATACTCTCAACCGCCAGGGTCATTCAAGTCAATAAGAGACGTAGGTACTCAGTGAATGATAGCTCCGAGGTACATAGTACTCACACAATGCTGGCTATGAAACTATACAATACTAGGAAGATTGAGTCTATACAATGCAAATCCAGTTGTACAATCTTCAGCAGCTCCAACAAGAATACTAAAAAAAAACGCTATCAATATTTATCCTACACTGTCAGGTGGAGCAGGACCAGCATGGAGCCAAGCATTATTATCAGCGATATAATCGCCTAGTTTATAATAAGCCCGCTTACATAGTGTGCGTTTAATACATGATTTAAATTTAGTCTCATTCAATTCAAGAACATTTTGTGGTATTTTATTATAGCACTTTAAACAGTACCCCATGAAAGAATAGTCCACTTTGGCGAGTCTGAAGCCCGGCTGAACTAACTGATCCCTATTTCTAGTGTGATAGTTGTGTCTGTCACCTCTCTTACTAAAAAGATGCAGATTTTTCCTAACGTACATTATATTTTCATAGATGTATTGACAAGGTACTGTCATAATGTTAATTTCCTTAAACAGTTCTCTGAGAGAATCGCGTCTACGGAGATTGTATATGGCCCTGATGGCTCTCTTTTGCAGAATGAAAATAGATTCGATGTCGGCAGCCCGTCCCCACAATAAATCAATCAAAATAATCTTAGAGTGTGTATTGTAATGCAGTGTTCCTAATGTTTGTGCTTAAAATCAAGTAATTTGAATTAATGGGATGCATACATCTCTTGTATGATAAGTTTTCCGGCTGTTAGAAAAATCCAAACTGGTAAGTAGTGCCTGCCGGGGTCGCGGGACTCTATTATCAGGCAACCGTGGCTACGGAACGTCGATCATAATTATTATTATCTTCGATTACCACCAGGCGACACCGAGTACCTTTTGTAGTTTTTTTATGGTGGTAAAATCATCAAATGAGTCCTCCCACCCAGGGCAGGGCAGGAGGGACTGTCAGACTTTTACTCAGACTTGTACTGACTAAAATCCAAGGTGTCCTTCAACAGCCCTTTACGTTCCGGGGCCACGGTGATACGCTAGTTTCGCGACGCGTAGGCGTTGGCCCTCTAAGGGGAAGGCAAGATACCTAGTGGCCAAACACGAACCTATCGATAAATATAAAAATAAGAAACTTTTATTTGCGATTCAAAAATTGGCGTATGTATTAAGGCCAGGTAATCAGGAATCGACCTATTTTTGATTCAACAATAAACAATCAAATATTCTTTTTTTCGATCCGAAAAAAATATATGTTGTAGTTCAATGAACTAACAAAATTAATTTGCAGTTGAAAACGCGATATTTATAACTTGCCTTGATCAAAAAAAATCGCGAAAATAGAGATTTTTTTAACGTTTTTTCAGTGGTACTTGAAGTAGACCATGCTTTTGGTCCTAAAAACATATCAATAGATAGGTAATGATGTTTGTCAGAGGAATTTCCGGTTACTTTTTTTCTAAATATTTCTGTTTTTTTTTACCCTTAACTATATAACGACGTGCCCTACGTGCATTGATTCAGTCGCCCGCGAGGCGTGTCCGAGGTAGGACCTGTGTCGCTTTTGCTGGCTCGCGCCATTCCCCCCGCTAGTGATCGATATAATATACGTAATATCATTTATTTCTGAGTTTTAACCATTTAGTGTAATTTTGTAGCCACGTTAACAGGAAAGCATAAAACGCAACGGTTACATTACAGACACAGTGCATGCGGCATCGAAGTATATTTCTGTCACTGTCGTGTGACAGACACACCATGATATCTTCGATGTTTCTCTCTTATGGTATCTTTGTCTCTATCTAATCTGCCACATAAACTATACAACACTGCTCTAACAAGTCATACACGAAGTTTTTAGTACTAGGCGATCATAGATATGAAAGAGTTTCTTTGACATTAGCGTAAGTAAACAAACATTTATTTTCACGAAGTTCCTTCATTCATTTTTAAGGGCATTTTTTGACGATCTTACCAGGCAAACATATTACGAAAGATATCATCACGGCGGGCGGTGTTTCAAACTATTTTAGACTTTCAAAACATAAGGGGCAATTTACACTGTCCTAAATTCAGGCTCCGATATTCAGGACGTCCATAATTCAGGAAAGTGTAATTGCATTTAGGACGAGTAGCATCCTAATTAGGACACGATTTAGTACATGCTTTGGCGACTAAGTTTCTTACTCTAAATCATATTCTGATTATCGGATCCTGAATTTAGGACAAGTTATGGCCCCTTATAAATTGTCACGGCCGGCGCGCATCGCTTCACTTCAGTCAGTAAGGCTGCGTTTCCACCAGAGATGTGCGATGGAAATGTGTCGTGCGAGGATGTTTAGCTGTGCTGTAAAAGGTGTGGTTGTTTCCACCAAAGCTGTGCATGAAAATGTGCCTATGAGGATGTGTAGCGTAGCTGTGAAATGTGGCGACGAGGGTGCGGTGTAGTGGGAGTGAAGACACAACACATCCCTCGCAACATATCCCACTTACACATCCCTCGCAACACATCCCTCGTACATATCTCTCGTACACATCCTTCGCAACACATCCCTCTCACACATCCCTCGAACAAATCCCTCGCTTGTTTTGTATGCGCAAAAATCTAGCTCCGCTCAGCCGTTTTCACCAGAGCTGTGCTGACCAAAGCGAGGTAAATGAAGCGATTCTATTGGTTCTTTACAAACACATCCCTAGCTACGCATCCTCGCACATCTCTGGTGGAAACGCAGCCTTATAGTTTGATAGGAGAGTCGTAAAATTTGCATGCATTTGTCCCGATAGTACCAGGATTACATAAAATGTGAAAGATAAAGCTTCGTCCTCTGCTGTATTTTATCAGTACCAATGAAAAATCATGACATAGTTTATGAACAGCTATTTTAAATGTTTACTCAGCGGACCGGGTAGCCGAACGGAAGAACGCCGGGACTGGTAAGCTACGAGGTTCGGGTTCGATCCTTACTTGATATGATATTCTTTTTGCATTACATAAAGATTTGTTATTTGTTTTTTATTTATTTTTTTCTAATAATATGTTACTCTGCGCTCTAAGATATGCGCCCCTTAACGGAACGTGTTTTACACCGAACAACCCGAAACCTTTAACACAAGTAACACACACAAACCATAACAAATAGTTTAACTACTACAAAAACTAATACGGCGTACAGTCCGCACAAAATGTTCTGCCCTCAACTCCAAAGTGGTTTAACGTAGTGCGTCCATAAATCTGTTGGGTGTACGCTCCATTACTCGCTCTCCAGGCTAAGATATCGTTTCTAGAAGGTGAAAACTTGAGAGTTTTCTTCGACTGCAACTTAAAAACATGTCGGAGTGATATTATTTGTCACTGTATTTCACCACGGCTCGTTTCTTTGCGCTCCTTTCGCGGAGAAAAATGAAAAATAGGTGATATTATCGTTTCCCGACGACGTCGACGGGCGACGTTCCTTGACTATGGGGTTTTAAAAGGCTACTTTAGCAGTATCATAATATGAGTTGTGATCATTCCTGAAAATTAACAATATAAAGTCTGGTTGTCGCTGTGGTGAATTTTGATTTTTATCATGTCTTTGGTCACACTCGCAAGCTCAAGACAAATCGAGTGACGTAAAAATCAACCTACAAGTTTGGCCTCTACAACGAACGCCAAATATAAACAAACATTTATTTAGAGTAATGTGTTTGTTTTGTATGTATAATTTTATAAAGGAGGGCCTTTGTATCACGCAGATGGATAAAAATAGAACCATATCGATCAAGCAATAGAATAAAATATAGAATAATTTAATCGCAACTCGAAAAATTACGATACTATTGAAATTGCCTTTTTAGAACCCCGGTTTTTCTAAGGTCTCAAGGGAACATTATCATCTAGAAAAAGGTGTGTGTAATAAGATCTCCTTATCGGTAGTTGTAGATAGTAATTGAGTCAGGCCGCTGTAATCCCTGAATGGTGCTCGGTGAGTGGTGGTTTTAATTGAAAATTCCCAAGTAAAGCCAGGAATTGGAACGGTGCCTAGGTACCCCTATAACTTTAGGAGTCAATACGAGTATTGGAAAGTATTGTATAACATACTGCAGAGGAATGGTGGCTTTGTTAGTTGGTTTGAAGTTGGACAGATTGACTCATCAAATGATATTTTATTTCAGTAAAAACTTGTTGGTTGTTAAAATACTTACCTGTAAAGTTGTTTTTTAATAGATTTAAAAATAGGAATATAGATGTAGTATTAGTAGATGCTACCGAAGATAAGCTATCGAATCTTGAATATTCTAAGATCTAGCTTTACTAGAAATGGAAAGAATATGAAGATGAATGGATATTTTCTGTCACTCCTTCACGCAAAAACTAACAGAATTTAGATGGAATTTGGTGAATATGTTCAGATGGTGTATCAGTGTATGACCTAGTTTGACAAAATGTTACTGATACTTATTTTATTTTTTTTATTGGTTTTGGCAAACTATTTTACAAACCAACAAAAAAAATCAATTTTCTTAACTAATGAGACCACTGTTTCGACAGTCCACGTCACGATGTTGCTAAGTCTCTTGGAAGTACCTATGTTCTCGTTACTGAGGTAACCACTTGAAAAAATATCACAACGTACCTGATTACTCTAAGAAGAAACAGTCGAAAATAACACATAGAAAAAGAAAATGTTAAAAAATAATCCAATTAAGGATTTTCTATGCATCAATCTATTTTTCTTTCAATATATAAATAAATTCACAAAGGCACGGGCCATTTCTACTAATGCTATAACGCTAATTGCGTAACACTGATCAGCGAGCCAGAGATCAGACGTGACTTGCATCAATAGAATAGAATCGTCTTCACTGTGCTCCGAGGAGCCACATGATAGGTCGAAAGGGCGCCGTGGTGCAAACTTGTGAACTGAGTAATGATTGTGATGAATTATGATGGTTATTTCATCGTCTGTTGGCGCCAGAATCATATAGTTAGACGTTATTTTGGAATTAAGCAATCGTTTGCATGAAAATGTAGACATGTTGAGCAATCTGGTGTTCTAGTTTTTTGTTAACTATAGTTAGTATCACTTTTTCTCCTCAGTTAAATTAGGAAGTTGAGACAGATCTTATCATTGTTTTTTAATTGAGTGAAACATCCTGAAGATTTCCTCCTCCGCCCAAAGAAGGCGGAAGAGTATGGCAAACTCGACAGACTAAAACAATACCGTGTCCTCTATGCGAGCGCACTTGCGCTATCACCGCTCCCTGCAGGCCATAAATCATCCATAAGCCCAATTTACATAAAAATCTCACGAGACACGACAATCTCGTACAAAGTCATACGAGATTATTTTCGTTCGAGATCTCGCAAAACAATAAAGCGAGTTTTACAAAAACTCGGCCTGGGGGGGTATTACAACGTCTTAAAACCAGGCTTGTTCCAGTGAGTAAACGAGATGGCGCTAGACGACTTGTATAGCTCTATCACTTTCACTCGCCGGAACAAGCCTGGTTTTAAGACGTTGTAAACCCCCCAGGTCCGAAATATCGCAAGATTGCGTTGGAAAACTAACAATTTAAAGTAGAATAATGAAAACTGACGCAAAAGAGCTGTGTTATTTGTAGATACGGTAGCAGGAATAAGCCAATTAGTTTTTAAAAGCCTGTTGACACCTTGATTAGTTTAAGTGATTAAGCAAATTAAATTAGACCTTATTTGGAGTAACCAACGGATCCTTTTAAAGTAGCTAGGGGATCTACAGACTTTAAGGGTGGATGTTATCAAAGATTTTACTAAAATTGTGTGTATTACTATGATTAAGTAGCCAAATGGCAAAACAGATCACGTATAATTTCGTCATGTCTATCACCTCAATTATGTTCGTCTAACCCGATGAGTTACTCTATTTCTTTATTTATTTACTAGTTTTTACTTACATTAGGTAATTTAGAATTCAAATGACACGTACATTCATCTGTTATCATAAGAACGTTATTGTTCTTTTTCAGAATTAAAGATAATGATAACGCTATATCTGTTTCTGAACACGTGACAACGTTTGTTTTGCAAAATTTCAGGATAACAATCAAACTAATATACTCTCGCATATTTTATAACATTAAAAGTTAGAAACGAATAGAATGAATGTATTATTTAATGTAAAGAACCATTAGTTATTGACATACATATGGCACCCTCATCGTATACACGCATTTAACTCACAAACTATTCATACTAAATCAAAATTAGAAGAGAAAATCAAAAAAAAGTTTACGTTTCCAGCGAACAGCTGACATAAAACTTTGTGTAGTAACAAAAAATATTAACAACGTCAAAAAATCAATAAGTTCCAAAACGCGAAAGAAATTGATACTTCATTAAAAAACGCCACGAAATAAAATAATTTCGTACCAAAAAAAGTAAAGATTTCCGTGTAACTTTAAACTGTACGTCTGATGGGCGTAAATGATAAGTGTTAGGTAGATCCGGAGAGTTCGTGTAGCGTCATAAATTACAGCGCGCGTTTGATTTCCTTTACGAAATTCGTACCTACGTGTGCGTAGATTAAGAACGACTGGATGCGTCTGATCTAGCATTTTGAAATATACGTGATGAATCAAGGAAAATTTAATATCAGAATGGAGTAGGTATGAGTTTAGATCTTAGTTTAATTTAAGTTAGTTTAGGAAAAGCTGTCACTAATCAAATTAAGCGATGAAATGTAAACCCAGACGCAGAACGACGATAAGGTTCATATAAATACCGTATTATAGTTTGACACTCGATTGAAGAAGATAGGATAGGATGATAAAATTTGGATGATGATCGCCAGTGCATTTGAACTTATAGTGCAAGCAAAAAAAAAAAGAAAACACAGAACATTTGAGTGAGAGTGTTGTAAAAGATGGTAATGACGGCAATATACGAGTATACAACAATAGGTAATAAAAATTAACAACAGATGAATAATATTTTTAAATGACAACAAAATCCGTCGTTAAAATGATCACACGTTTCAAAGCGTGGCCTGTTGGTCTAGTGGTTAGTGACCCTGACCGCTATGCCGGAGGTCGTGGGTTCGATTCCCACCCAGGACAAATGTTTGTGTGATGAGCACGATCATTTGTTCTGTGTCTGGGTGTAATTTATCTATAATATGTATGTATTTAGAAATATATAAGTATGTATATCAGTTGTCTAGTACCCATAACACAAGCTCTGCTTAGCTTGGGACTAGATGGCGTTGTGTGATAGTCGTGGAATATTATTATTATTATTATTAAAGCTCAAAAAGAGAAAAGTGCTCAAGGTGTGACTATAAGAGAGGCACTGGAGAAAGCTATACATATAAACCAGCCAGATACTGCAGTTTTGCATAAACACTGCCACGCCATTGAATGGCTTACAAACACCACGATTATTCATAACACTCATTTCCTTTTATATAGCTCTCACTAGAAAGAAGGCGATAAAACGCCTTAAATAATTTACGATCAAGAACTGACTCCCTACGCTTTTTTATATGAATTCTGACGTTTGTTGCAACAACATGTAAATTTTTAGGGTTCCGTAGTCAACAAGGAACCCTTATAGTTTCGCCATGTCCGTCCGTCCGTCCGTCCGTCCGTCCGTCCGTCTGTCCGCAGCTTAGCTCAGAGACGCCCAGTACTAGAAAGCTGTAATTTGGTGTAAATATACGGATTTGTTGTGCCGAAAAAGTGGTAAAATAAAATCTCGTAAAATATTTTTTTAGGGTACCTCCTGTAAACGTAAAGTGGGAATTTTTTTGAAGTGAAAACTTCTTTAGCGGCGTTGTACACTTTTTCTGTAATGGGTAAAAAATTTAAAACTCGCGTCAGGGTCACGTGACCCTGATCGAAAATGAGTAAGACGTCATTCAAATTAGTTAATTTCATATCTGTACTACTCCAGTTTTAAAATAAAACATAGTAACAAAAAAGTTTTCACTTCTACCGGCACTCCTGGAGTGCAACCTTTTTTTTTTTTTTTTTCTCGCGTACCCCTTAGAGAGGGGTATCATTAAATAGGTGTTTACAAAATATTGATAGTTTCCATTAACATTTTTTTGATAAAAAGATGCGTTTGTGAAATATTAAGCTTTAAAGTGCTAATTTTTGCTCGACTCGAGTGTCCCCCCCCTCTACCAGCTAAACGGTTAATGTTTGAGGGTGTGAAAAAATTCATAATAGTAGTATATATAACGAAGTTTAAAAGAAAATTATCATGACTAAGTAGGCTATACAAGTTTACGAGTAATAGTCGACCAACTTATAAAACGTACTTGGATGACATATTTTCCTATTCAAAATGCATCGGAGAACATGTTCCTCAACTGCAAATGTAAGTTTGTCAACTTTATTTTTACAGCTTTATTAGGTGGGTATGTTTTGGGGATCGGTAGGTTTTTATTGTCAACTATTTTTAACTAAATTCAAAAAAAGGAGGAGGTTCTCAATTCGTCGTAATCTTTTTTTTAATGTATTTTCCCCGATTTCTCAAAGACGCCTGGACCGATTTTGAAAATTCTTCTTTTTAAAATTAAATTCAGCGAATCAGTTTAGTTAGTTCGCATAAGTATTTTGATGGGCAACACACACACACTGTGCGTGGCCGGACACGCACTTGGCCGGTTTTTTAGTCTTTTAGACAGTCACAACACTGTACCTATTTGACATTAATATGAGAATTCAGAAGCTTGCCAATTGTCTTTCTCTGAATGACATGAGACACTAAATAATGTTCAAAAGCCCTGTTTCTTAGATTTGATCATCACTGCCATTGACTGAATCCTCAATCAGCTTAATTATAATAAATCTGTCATAATTCTCATTGTAGTTCAAAGTTTCAAAAAAAAATACACATTTTAGTTAACCTTTACATCTGTGTTGCCAAAAATGCAGTGCCGCATACGGAATACGGATTTGCTGTCTGTTAACATTGAATTATATTTCGGTAACACTGCTTTTATACGCTTCTTCTATTTTCAACTCAGACTGTTTTGAGCACTGAAAAAGTTGTTTGTTTTACGTCATTTGTGTTTGTTCCCGTTTCAGTGTAATAGCATTGTTGGTTTTAAAATGTTTCACTACTTTTGGGGTATATTTTATGGTTTTAAAATGAGATACGTTGTTTGTAAAAGTATTTCAACTTCCGACAATTAATTTAAAAAAATACATTTGTATAATGTCGTAAATATAAAACTCAACTTAATATACGATGCATAAAATGCTGTATCTTAAGAAAGTTCTAACCAATGAGACACAACATAGTACAGAAGAAAGACAAAACTTCTGCTCCCATTTTCAAAATAGTAGAAAATAACAACTCAGCCTAATAAGGTCATAATAATCTATTTCTAAACCAACACCCAGACATCATTAAGGCCTCTTTGATTCCCCACAAGACCAACAGTATAACTAAAAGCCAACTTTTACTTCACAATCAATGAAAGTTATATATAGACGACACGTTTACCGATCCATTAAAACCTCCTACTTCGGCTGTAAACTTGAAAACATCACATTCCTACTTGAATCTAGTAAATCGTAGCAAGGGACTTAACACTGACACTTTTATGCGTACTTACTATTCATCCATTATTGTTAATAGCTTCATAGATGCTGTTTTCGAGTAAGGAAGTACCTAATTCTGGGTATTTTGGGAGTGAATCAACTTGGCGTGTAATGTCTTCAACGGCTGTGGATGTATGTCTTACGAAATTTGTACCTACGTTAAGTGTAGCTGCACTAAGTGCTTCCATCAATCAGGTGATTTCGAATGGAAGGGTATCAAAAGTAAATATATCAGCGGCAACGTATTCGACTTGATTTGAAAGGTGTGATCATTATTTAATGGATTTTTTCAACTGAATCACCAAATATTAATAAACTGTCTTTAAAAATCCAATACCAATCGAGCTAAATAAATGGGAGTGCTATTGTTTTATTCACGACCCTAAAATATTTTCCTGTTCTGATATACGCTGTATTTCAACATTTCATCCTAACAACGTTTCTCCATCATTTACTATCACATGTCAGTCAATCCAGTCTTACAACTCGAGACAGACAAACAAAACCCAAACGGGTTCCTGTCACCCTGAATCCAGCAAAGAAATAAAATAAAGACTTTAAGCCAACAAGTCGGAATAAAGTACACAAGCTAACAGTCATCCAGTAATATTCTAAGGAAACTCATAAACGTCTAAATATACACGATACAGAAATTGAGAAAGACATTACGGACTCTTAATTGTGCGAACAGACTGTTCAAGTAAACTTGCACTAAATCTACCTCTTGACGGCTTTAATTGTTCGTTCACAGCTTCTGAAATAGGATGGTGAGGTATCTAGAGGGCTCTGTTTGTTGAAATGGGATTTGTAGATTCTTTGTGTGGTCTAGAACTGTGGGTATTATGAAGATGTAGTGTGCAACATTTTATAAATAAGTTAGGTACTATTTTGATACCGTCACCAATCTCTTGCTAATTTACTACCAGTGGAAACTTGTAAATATTCTGTGTAAACTATTACTTGTACCTGATTCATCATCATCAGCCTACAATGTTCCCACTGCTGGGACACAGGTCTCCTCTCTGTGAGATGGAGTGGGCCATAATCCACCACGCGGGCCCAGTGCGGGTTGGTAGATGTCACATGTCTTCGAATTTTTGGTTCTAGGACATGCCGGTTTCCTCACGATGTTTTCCTTCACCGTTTTGAGAGCAGTGGTGATGAAATAAATAACACAAAGTAATGCGCCTGGCGGGGTTCGAACCCACGACCTACAACTCGTAAGTCGGGACCGATACCACTGGGCCACCACCGCTCCTGTACCTGATTAGCTGTAGCTTTTTCCTTAAATAAAATAAAGGTTTTTTGGAGATACGAATTCGAGTTTTAATTTGACGGCACGATTGGCGCAGTGGCTGAGCAATCGACTGCTTCGCAGGGTGTCGCGGCTTCGATCCCCGCACGGAACAAATATTTGTATGATCTACAAATGGTTGTTTCGGGTCTGTTTGTGTTTCTGTGTTTGTAAAACGCACCCACGATACAGGAAGAGATACCTAGAGTCCCCAACGTTTCTTAAAATAATAAATAAATAAAATGGCAGCAAAATCGTTGCTAAATTATCATTGATCAACTTCGTTGTCTCGCACAAATTAATTAACCTACGTAACGTGTTATCGCAGTATAATATATTTTTTTTCTACCCCTGTCGTTCAGCAGTCGTTTTAAAAGCTAACTATTTTCTAAAAAGCTATTATTAACTATCGCCAAATAAATCAGTTACGACCTCTTCTTATCAGCAACCGTCAAAATAGCTGTCATGCAATTCACTACAAAAACTTTCACCAAATTAAAAACTCTCGGACGCTATGCCTTTCCTTCACGCTGGTTTCCATCATGCAAACGCTTGCTGTAATAAATTACTAATATCTAAAATCACAATTTATTACTTAGCTAAGCTTCAGCTTTAGTCCGTTGTTCTACTTACACATAATCTACTGGTTTAAGTGAACTTTATGCTGCACGTCACGACTAAGGTGTGCTGGCAGAGATCATTGAATGTTTTGAATTACATTCTGATCTAATCTCAGTTTCTGTTGCTAAATGTATTGGGGTGTAATAGAATGGCCGCATTACTTTCTGGTGTATTTGACAGTCAAACTGAGCAACTTTTATGGAATATTGCATCAAAAACAAAGTTCGAACCAACTAACTCCGTCAAATGAAATGAAAGTTTTGGAAGTTCAATATTATGTTCGTTAAATTTTGAATGAAGGATAAACTTCTTATTGTTTTCTATAGTTTTTCTTTGGTGATAGTTGTCCAGTTGAATTATTATCACCATTAAAGAGGGGTGCTAATTCTGGCACAACCCGTGTATGATTCCTTGTTACCGTGTTATTCTTGCGTAATGCACAAAAGTAAGCAAGATATTGGAAACTATGGAAAGAATTAGTGCAGTCTGTCAGATTTGAAATGCTGCCTTTCTTGTGGTGCAGTTGTCAAACACTTTAGTGTTTGAACTGTCAGTTTATTTATGTCAATATCTAGATCAAGATATTTCTGTTTAGTACGAGTTTGTTTCATAAATCTGAACCAGAAATAACTGAATTATAAGATTAAATAATTGATGTTTTTTTTTTTTTTTTTTTAATTAGCCATTTATGTCCCACTGCTGGGCAAAGGCCTCCCCCATATCCTTCCAAGTGTTCTTTACTTGTGCCACTTCGGACCAGCCATCGATGATAATTGATGTAGCTGGCTAATATTACTATAGAGAACTTCAGATTATGTATGAACGATCAATTTAAGCATTAATTTTTTACTTGAAGGTGAGTACTTCACTAGTAAAGCAAATTGAGGAACACCGATAAAAATCAACTTCAAAAAAAGTTAATGTTCAAAACACGGTAATTATAACAAAACATGATGTATGTTATAGCATCCAAATAACAGTGCTCGCACTTGACCGCCTCAAGTATTACCCAACACCCATAAATCCAGACAGCGGTCATTCCGACGTTTATTTAATATGCATAGAAGATTTACCACGAATGGGTATTGAATTTAATCGAGCAACTGTCCGTAATACAGTTTATGAACGATATTAATGGCGCCATACATCAAGGGAGTTTGATGGTGGTGGTAGTTTGTCTTGTCACAACATACTCTCTTTGGGTGAGTTTATTTTTGGTTGCACCCAAAGGACAGTTGAATAAAGGCATAAGTAAACAGTCAACTACTTTTTTCACAAGCCGTGTTGAGTAGCCATTCAAGACTTTCTGATATTTGTTTACTGCACTAATATTTTCATGTACAGCTGAGTCAATCGATTGAAGCCGTCACAGTCATAGAACATAAGTCACTTTTTAAAACTACGCTGCAGTACTCGCGGGGCCGATATTGATGGAGACAGTCCGATGTCTGTCTTACAGTGCAAAGCTGTATGTGACACAACAGAAAAAGATGTGAAGCTTAAACAACCTGTCGCGACTAAGCAGTAATTTAGATACGATAACGGATCGCCCTTCGTCGTCCGTCACTTCTTTCATACGCGTAAGATCCATCATAGTAGTTACTCAATCGATCAAAGCATGTCGAACAGGCCATTGTGTACTCTAGTCATAACTTGCTATTGTCCACATTTGAATGAAGCATAAAGATTCGACAAGGCGAAGCTAGTAAAGATAGGCAAGTCAATGAAATGTAGAAACGAAGTCGCTTTCAAAAGCCAAGGAAGACGGAAATTATCTTGACATCTGAAAAGAACGGTGATCCGTAGCTATTAACGTAATGTCTTCGACCGGAGATGGGCGTGCAACAATCCCAACTAGGTTAGTCTAAAATCGTCTACGGAAACTCGCCACGAATTATGAGTTTTGATGAAATGTTCCGCGCCAGCGCCTGTTCGACAGGAAACAATATATTTTTATAACGTTCCTAATACCGTGGAAATTAGAAATATGTGGGTTATTGATAGAGTCGTCGATCTAAGAGTGGATGGAGTAAGTAAAAAATAACATTAAGATTTTTTGATGTGACTGATAAAGTTAATTAATTGACTGGAATTATTACGTAGTATGTAAGAGGAATTTTGTGAAAACATCAAAGTATGTTATTTATAATTATTTGACCTATAAAAGCATAATGATTCACGTCATACTTATTGACTTCCAATTTCACAATTATGTGGGTACCTCAACTGAAGAAGTACTTAACAAGGAAAACCTTAAAAGAGAACCAAATCGATAAAATCGTAACGTTCACTGCTGAACACGAAAAAATAATAACATGAAAAGATCAAACATCACTTGTAACAACAAGGAAAATATGTCTAAAACCGTAGATAAAAATCTTTGAAGACAATACGTTCTACTGTACATGCGTAGTAAGAAAAATACTTACATGCTAACTCAACAACGGCAGGCTGACTTCTGATATCACCTCTGCTACTCCAAGCATTACAGGTACACGTGAATCTGTCTTCACCAAAGTACTCATCCAATTGATCTCTCGTCACATTACACTCAGCCTCAACAATTCTCACTCCACTTTGAGGATCCACAAACTCAAACTGCGTACTAGCCACAGATCGCACATCATTACATTGAAAATACACTTGGAGAGCATTAGCTGCCCGACACCTCAACACCGCAGGTTTGTTTCTTACTACAAACGCATGCTGTGGTTCTAGAAGAAACATTGGCAAATCGTCTGTAGAACTTTGTAGAAGATGATCTCCTGATAGAGAAGGCAGTTCATCTGCATCTTCTCTATTTTCATGTTCGTCTTCTTTGCGTGATTCGTGATCATAATCTTCTTCTAGGTAGTCTCTATGATGGGTCGCTGCATGATTTTTCTCTGAATTGTAGGGGTCTAGGGCTTCTACGCCTGCCGGGTGGGCGTATTCTGGTCGTAAGGGTATCGGTGGTGTAGGAGCTGCTGTGGTTTCTGGTGTTGTTGTATTTGAGCCCTCTGTAACCAAAGAAAAAAAACAACTTTAGACTATAATTATGTCTCTTAAAATACCAATTCGAAAAAAAGTTCAATTCTGAGAGATCAAAATAATGGATTATTTGTAATTGAATAATTCTATCAAAGTACATGAATATACAAAATAAACATAGGTATGTAGATGTGGTGTTTAAATCCTAGTTAATATGGGTTTAAAACTCGGAATGTAACAAATTCCCTGCTATTAAAACTTTTTAATCATATCGTGGGAACAAATTAATGTAAGTACACGACGCCACGCTTGCTTCTCAAAAACGTCACAAACAATTTAAAGACCAATTAAAACTTCACGAAACACCAACGCTAATAAGACTAATAGCTTTCGCTTACGTACAGACTTATTCTAATTGCGGAGTTAAAATATATGCCGTGTCTCTCGGGATAAATAGCAACTGTCATAATAACATGTACCCTCCAAGTCATGCCATCGATTTCACTCCAAGTTCGCACCTGGTATGAAGCATCACTCGCGCCTATTTACACGCAAAACATAGATATTTGGATACCCTACTCCCCTCTAATATTCTGCTGCCTTCAATACAAAAGGGACTCTAGATACGTTGGGTTGATCTCAAATTCCAATAACAACGACATGAATAATATTCTTCCCTCTTCAGAATTTCACCCAAAATCGCTATCAGCACATCAGTGTATGTTACTCTTACACTGTTGACAGTATTACTATTATTTGAACTAGGGAATTGTACGAAAATAAACCGCAACCCGAGCGAACCGTGGATAACTTAATTAGTTTCACTTCCGTTCAGCTTATTTCTATTTCCGTTTTCATGGGGGCCGAACGATATTTCCTTCTGGAATCTATTTTTCCTTAATGGGATTTGTTTCGTGAAACATTTTCCGCTTTGTGGCTCGAATTGTGTTTAAATGATTAAAATGCCAATTCCGTTTCGAACTGCCCAGGTGCTGCTAAATCTGCATGACTTTTTTATCGCTTTGTATCGCTTTGATGATTTCAGTTTTCAATCACCTACCCTGGACTCACTCAAACACACAACACACTTCCAAACAGAGATGAAATATTACATCAAAATCTCTTCTAAATTCAATCTCACGCATTCGTCTCACTCAAAACAAAATACTTAACGCATTCTAATTATAGTACAATCCAAAACGGGACATTTAATTACCATTTCCTCTAAAAAAACAATCTTCATGTCACAGTGACGAAGGTAAAGTCAATTACATATTCTATTTGCTCCAAGCCTTTCTGACCATCTCTATTGGGTAAGTCACCTGTCATTTTTAATTGGTTTTCAGCACTTGGAATTTGATTAACGGCTTTATTAGTATCAAATGTTTCGTAATCTTCACCAAGATTCGATGCTTTATCACAGTTTTAATTAATGTTCGATTCGAGTGCATTTACTATCGTATTTCTATTGATATGTGTTTCCTATTGACTGGTTTATATCAATGCTTTTGTTATGTAGGTCGGTAGTTAGGGCTGGTTGTTGTGTTGATCTAAGTTTATTTCTGTTTGTGGTAGCTACTTGTTCTTTGTGCTAGCCGAAAGATGGATTACACAAGTTGTTACTGTAAATAATTGAAATAGATATGAATGTTTATATTATTTGAAATTGTTCATAGATATTTTGCTTCTCTTCATCATAATCGATTCCCAAAACATTTAGAGTTTTAAAGTTTTCTGATCAATGTACAAGACTGTGCAAGATGTAATACAATTAAGTGTTTTGATAAAAGCCCCGAAAACGAGACTTTGAATGACATTATTAATTAAACATTTTTAATTGTTTTGCGAAGCATGTAGCCAGCCCTAACCAACTTAACTAAGAGAAGCGTTCACGATTCTCGTACAAGTGTTATCTATAGTGACGAAACTCCATTTAAACGTTACAAGAAGCGTAACTAAACCGATCGCCGTCACGACGTTCGTTCGTAAATTATATATAAATGTCTAGCGTTTGTGCTCGATCAATGTGTTCTTTGATGTTGTTTGTATTGAGGAGTGAAACAAGCTTTATAGTTGTAGTTCCAGTGTCTTTGTAGCTATTGTTTTTGTGTCCCATTGAGAGAACACTGTTGAGTCTTTAAGTCAATAAAGAAATGGCACTTGGTGAAAGTCTTTTGTGTTTATTGAAGGCACTCATGCAGAAAGTCTAGAGCACGTGTCGATGCGATTCCGATGGTTATAAAAGTCAGAAATGTACCTATTAAATTCACAGCCAATGAGAAGTATTATTAGTCATTTTTTTTGTAAAAATACACAATGTTAAAAGCAATTGCCATTGGCCACACTTTCAGAGTTTGTGTGAACGCAAAACCTTTCAACCTTGTAATATAACCGTAACACGGAAATATCAGGATGGTGTTTTATTTTTAATGGAGAATTTCATCACGATAAAAGTGTATCCAGCTTGCTGTACAACAGCATTGAAAACCAATACAAAGACACCTTGACAACAACTACAAGAGAACTCTTATAATTGGACATAGTAATGTGCCCAACGTCTTCTATTGTCTGCAAAAGCTACTCGTTATTTTATATTTCACTTCCTACAGTTTTATAAACTTCTATTTCTATTATATTTTCTCCATTTCCCCTTAACGTCACAATATAAACAAATCACTTCCGAGCTTCCTTACATAACTAATGGTATGTTTTCTTTGTTTTAAAATACCTCAAACGTTTGAAATCACAGAATTTTAAATGGGACGAAATGTCTTGTGTTTAGTGACGTGAAACGCGTATGGGTTGACGAATGTTCGCTCTTCTTTCTTGGGGACAAAATCTATAAACGAAACGAAATCTCGAAGTTCGTCATCCTGTCATTAGGCATCAAGAATACTGTCTTGTGTTAATTTGGAGTTCTCTGTTCCAGTTTATTGATTTGACGGTTTGAAGTTGAATGATTGTAGGAATTTATCAAGCTGTCCATTTATGTGTGAGTTCTCTTTAAAATGTTATTGATATCCTAGTCACCTTTGAAGTTTTTATAGCCACAATTAAACTAACTCCTGCTCCCACAATAGTATCAAGTGTTACCGTTTTACCCAAAATCGAACCTGATCTAAATTAATGAAACACACTTTACAGGTATTAAGTTTCAGTGCGCGCCGGTAAAAGCTAGTACAAAATAATTAATGAAGGCATCGATGTTATTCAAGATAGCAGTTTTATTGATGGCTGGCTCTTAATCAACGTCCAAGAAGAATTCTTGGCTCGTTCTACAGATGGGCTAACAATTGGCTTTATTGATGATGGCAGGCAATTACTGTGACTTGATGTCTTTTAAAATTGAACAAGTGGTATCAAAGGAAGCTTCAGAATAATATTTAACTTTTTGTTACATTGCTCCTTCGGACTAAACATCAGCTGAGAAAGTAATATTGATGCCTCATATACGTCATATTTCAATAAAGATACAGCTAAGAGTTTTTAAAACTGATGATAAGAAACCGACGCATTTAATGAATTTCCTTTCATTTCTCTATCACAGAAATAAAAGATAATGACTGAATCTTAATCAATTCTTCCCAAATAACGTATTGACCAGTTATTATCCACTTACACTGGCCGTCATAAAACCAGACCCATCTTTCAAAGCGCGCTTATCTTAATACCAAATCTAAAGCACTCAATTTATTTATAAATGAACTAAATATTCCCATTAAATTTATTAAGGGATTCTATCACTGATACTTAACAGATGTAGCTGTTACATTAAGTGGGTATATGGTGCTCTTATAAAAGTTAGTCGTAATAGCAGCAGTATCAGCGTGTGCCCTATACACTTGAGCGATAACAGAGCCTTTATGCGTTATGGAGAGTATGTAGATGTATAAAGGAATGCAGTTGTATTTACATACTGTGTTGCTACGTGATCGGGAGTTAGAAATGACTCGAACTAAGAGCATTCTTATGGGAGGTCAAGAAATAAATAGAATCACTGCGGTCTAATCTTGGAATATTATTGTTGGAGTTGAAAGTATAATCATAGTTCAGCCGCTACATGCATATAAAATATTTAACAGATGAAAGCTTAGAAGACTCCCAACCAGTTGTAAAACGTTTTACCGCACGCGCCTATGTATCTGAAGCACTTAAAGCTGACACCACTTAAAACAGTCTCTTTAAAGGGAAAGATATGCAAAACGAGCTTCAGGATAACAGAAATGTTCATTTGGCGAACATTAAGACAATACAATAAGCGGATGCATTACCAAACATCTGTAGCACACACACGTCACTCGGAGAGACGATGCTTGATGCAGTTTACTAGCAAATGCACTTAGCGCCCGAGAGACGTAAAAAGATGCACTCGATCTATTTAATGGCACTGTAGGCGGGGATACGCGGGCTCGAAATAAACGAGCTATGACGAGCATTGTGATCCGATGTCGTTTGCTGACGAGTTCGTAAAAAATGGAAAGGAATTTGTAAAGATACAAGAGACTGGCAATTGACAGGAGAAGTTGGGAAACAATGAAGTTGGTGCAGTTTTTTAACACGGTTTTGGTAAAGTTGCATTTTTTATTAAAATAAGATTAGCATTAGATAGCATTATTGTATTCAATGTATAGTTTTAATTAAGTGACTCATAGTTTAGTATCAATTTCGCAAACGTAATGGTATTTTGTGAAACGATGTCTCATTTATAATTAGAATACACTTGTCTTTATACGATATAATAAGTTAGATGAAGTAATTATATTACTAAACATTTATCATTTATCACCTTAACTGAAATTTTAGAGAAACGGAACAACCCGACAGAAACTGAGAAAATATATACAATACATTTCAAATTACCGAAACAACTGAACCGTTAACGTACAATACTTAACAAGGTGCAAAAAGTGCTCTAAAGTTTCTTTGAATGCCGCCGAATTCTCACCCTGACTTGGACCACACCCACAAAAACTTCAATGGTAACACGATACACAGAGTGCCAGTCAAGAGGTTCCCAAACAAGATAATCCCTTTGTTAGTCGGGTTATAATGCTCCATGGCTTCTCCAGGGAGCCTTTCGCTATTATTTTCTGTTTCATTCACGCCAGCAGCTGCCTTCGAGTGGTCGTTTCCGATTTCAACTTTAATGGATGTATAGTTTTTTTTTTCGCGATAACACGGAAAGGTAAAGATTTTGTGAATTTTGATCTTCAAGTTTGTTGTCGCAAGGTAGTGCTACATCCATAGGTGTCCATAGGGTTTAATGTAATATTGTTTTTCCGTTTATTGCTGTATTTTTTCTTTCAGACCTCCGTTTTTTTAAGCTTCTCTGTGTTGTTGTTTTGCTTAGAGTTTACCTTAAGTAAACTAATACAGACCAGGTATATTTTTAAGTGTCTACATATTTAATACCAGTCATTGTTGTTTTGATTGCTAAAGCCCTTTTTATTTCACTAGTTAATTCATCATTTTGCACAAAGATACTGCAATCTTCACGGGATCTGACCTTAAGCTCAATATTAACATCACTGTCCATCCAAGTGTCCATACAATTTAGGTACCACTCTTTGTATCGATATCGTTACCATTTAAAAAATCGTGACGGACTCACACTCCAAATGATCTCACACGAGTATCGATTCTCTCGTTCATTAACGAAATGTAATTTTCACACGTTGGTACATTCATGACCCGGTTTCTTATATTGAGAGCTTTTGCTTGGCAAGACAGCGTTATTAAAAACTGAGTTAGAGTAGGCAATGATGGTGTGAGTAAATGTCACGAATTGGAAATTGGTCACGTTTAAGGTGATCTTAATGATGATGAAGTAGATAACGGTAGTTTGTTTTATTAACACTCAAATGTCTATTTACGAATACTGTTTAGAAATATATTAATGAAGACACGTCGTCTTCATTAATATGTTTCTCTTTGAAGAAGTTATTTGAAGAGTAACAGCGTAAATGGCACTTGAAATGACAGGCAAAAGTGACGTGCTCGATTTTAAGATTATGAGAAAGGTCTTTGTCGACAATTCAATTAAGTCTTATTACTTCTAACGCAGAATTTGTAAGTTAAATAACTGTTTATTGAATTCAAACGTCTACGCAAGAGTAACAAAGAAATGTTTGCCGTTGATACCAGAAAATTATGAAAGTACGTCTTATTATAATGAAAGGTTACAAAGTTCGAATACGTCGTAATAGCATGTTCATCCTCATTCGATACCAACAAAATCTATAATGATGACAGACATTTTTACTTTTACTCATTACTCGTTTGTTCCATCCGATGATAGACTAACAAAACGTCACGTCACAATGTTTGTAAAATCCATTACACTATTCAAATAACAGAGTTTGATTAACTGTACTAGCACGTCAATCATCGAAGATGCGCTATGACAACACATAGTGTCAATCCTAACATCTTACAACGGCGTATCAGAATTGACGCCCTCAATACAGATGATATCTTGTTTGTTACTTGCATTATCGTCATCGTCGTGACAAGAAACTATCTCTTCCATTTTTTTGCCACTCAACTGTACCATTGTATCATCATTTTTTACATCGACGATCCGTTGGTGACAGTTACAGTTTTTGCTTTCTTTATCAGATCTAAGATTAGGTGCAAACTCTGCACTTTTTACACCGCGTTTTTTGTTACCCCTCTTAGATTTTTAAGGGTCACAGATAAAACGATGCTTTACGGGTAGAAATTTCGCCTCTCCATAAATCATGGACGGTAATTAACCGTGAAGATATGGAGTTGAAACTTTTTAAATTAAGGACTGTGACCTAAATTCTTGGAAGGCCGGATTAGAATTTCATGAATATTTTGAGCGGAAGTTTTAGAAATACACGTTGGGTAAAGTGAAAGCTTTTCGGTTGAGCATTTAGAAAATCTTTGAATAAGTTATTCAGGGACTTA
The DNA here is from genome assembly GCA_954870645.1 of Agrotis clavis. Taxonomy (NCBI): domain Eukaryota; kingdom Metazoa; phylum Arthropoda; class Insecta; order Lepidoptera; family Noctuidae; genus Agrotis; species Agrotis clavis. The sequence continues at coordinate 25,720,725 of OX940921.1, forward strand.
TTCCAGTAGACTTTATGAGGGTTTTTAATAGAGTGTAAAACAAGTCCGTAATAACAGCGATGAGTATGCAGATAAAACTTGCTCTTCAATGCTTTAAATGGCTTATATAAATATCATCATATTTGTTTTATTACTGGCTGACCGGCCACGATTCCTCGCCGAAGAACAAAAAGAAAAAATCTTGGTACTTACCATGTTTGTCGGCGGCGACGGCCACCCATAGCACGAGGAGCACGACACCCCCCCGCGCCATGTTCACTTGCGCGCACGCATCACCTAAAACAATAACGTTGGAAAGTTAGACTAATATTTGCTTAGACGACTTTGTATTGGTACACGCATTGTGTGGTGTGTGAACCCTTTGACAATTAACGTTCCTTTAATTTTTGTTTGATTTTGGAGCTAGTGATTAGTATTTTGTGCTCTCATATTTACTTTTACTTCTTTAAATATTAGAAGCTTTACGACCAACCCAAGCTGTTTAACTAAAACTATATATTTTTAACTTGTTGTTCGAAGAAGTTAACATTCCAAATCTAACTCCATCACGTTTGTAATAAAAACAAAGAACCGAATAATTTATGACATAACGATACGTATCATCAGACATACTTGATTTCCGATTTCAACATAACAAGATTAGTACACGTCAAAAAGTAATATGTAGAACCGTTTCCAATCAAAAATAATAGTTCGAAACAAAAAACGACTGACATATTTCGAAAGAAGCAGTAAAAAAAAACTTTCAGAAATCCAATGGCCCATATTTCTGATCATATTTCGAAGTACAAGCCCACCGCGTCATTAGGCCGAACACTTTTGTATGGCACCGCACCGTGACTAATAGGACCCTTTAGGGCCATTTTTGGGGAAAAAATAAATGGCCCTATTATAGGCCGGTAAGTAGAGGCTTGTGGTAAAACGCCGATTTGGTGTGACGAAACATATTTTATAGATATTGGACATGTTGTGTGAATAATTTTTGAAATATCGCAGTACGTAACTATTGTTTACAAAAACTTTAGGCATATTCAAAGAAACCTAAGGGAGAGTACAACTAGAGGAATGAAGTTCAAGGACACAATTGATGTTAAAATATTATTTTTGTTTCCATCGAAACAAAAATTATTATTGAATGAGAAAAAAAAGGTCATGTTTCACATTATGAAACATTATAAATAAAGTGCATCCACCTGCACACAAACCCACGCACATTGTAAGAGATGACCAAGAGAAATGGGTTACTATGGCACTCCCATTAACAATGGTATAGCCACCTGTCATTACTATACACACTTGCGATCATTAAACTAGCATGGTACCGCTACACATTGGAACTTCCAACGGTACCTTTATAACAAACATCAATAAAGCTTTTAATTCTATTTTAACTACAGTTTCTGTTAGCCTTTTTAATAAAGTGTCAACAACAAAAGATATACATTAGACTAAACTTAATGACAAGTTAAATGTTCTAAACTGTGGTGATTAAGTATTGGATAATTATAAAGATAATCAACCAGTAGCTGCTGGCTTTAATAAAGTTTATGATGCAAACAAAGATAGTGGCAGAGATCAAACAGATTAAACAATGTTTGTGGACACAGGATTTGAATAATGCAGTTAATGGACGAACTTTCCGTTGTGAATATGCGAAAGTTTTAATCAAAATATTAGTATAACGTATGTTTGGTAATGTTATGAAAGATGAATAAAATGAATACAGCATATTTACTGATGTTGATCTGTGTTGGAAAGCGATACATTTCTGTACTTCTGAGAGTCCAAGGAAATGAGTTATTATTATACTTGCCGTCAACTTGCTTGCAACTTGATACTGTTATGCTCAAGACTAACACTCAACACTTCACAACTACACAGGGCAAATAAGCAAAATAAAATATTACCAACGAATTCATAGAATTTTCAATAAAAGCAAAATTTAAGAAGCCGTAGACTCAGCTTTAACTAGTAGTTTTATATTAATGGTAAATAAAACAGCAGCTTAAACAAACGTTACTATTATTTGAACTTACATTGTAGAAAGCAACATTCCAGTAACATAAAACCTTGTATTGGATTATAAAGACGTGTGCAATGTTATTGCTTCTTGTTGCAACAATGTTGTATTTACCGCTGTGACTGCTGAACGAAGTATTTCATACGAACTGTCAAATATTTTATTGTTATGTGTTGGTTAAATTATTGGTTCCTATGTTATTATAAAATTGCTACTATATTTAAAATGTCACTTACGGGATATCTTCCGTGATTATCTATTTGTTTGAGTTCCCGATATTTCGAAACCCGCGATCATGGCGCTTGCAACAGCGTCGAAATATCGGGAACTCAAACAAATAGATAATCACGGAAGATATCCCGTAAGTGACATTTTAAATTTAGAGACAAACCGTGAAAGCTTAAAACAGTGTTTAATTGGTACTATGTAGGAATAATCCGTTTATCGGTGTGGCACTTTATCTCCTACGTTTAACACCATTTCACTAGCAGCAGTGACACATAAATCAATCCTACTACCACGAGTATTTTAAACTCGAGATTTATATAGATTTGCAACTCTGTATTTAAAATAAAATGTAAAAATAATAGAGCTTACATCAGAAAAACACATGGATAAAAAGCCGAGAAAACCGCAGTCAAAATTTTGTGCTTTATTAAATCTCAATCGTTAAAGTTCCAGCATTTAAATAATACTTGTGAAAACTTCTAGTGTTAGAGGAAACGAACTTTGAAAGATTTACTAAAAGTAGTTTCTAAGACCAAACGAACATTGCAGTCCGTTAGCAATTTCAAAAGTCAACGAAACGTAAAGCAAACCTAACTATAGCAGTGTCACTTTTAATTAATTTTTGAAACAAAACTCAGCTGCTGTTAAAAGAACTTCAAGATTTTAAACAAAGACCAAGTCTTGTGTTAAATCTTGGCGAAAACTTCTATGCAGTAACTGAAGAAGAACTTTTCTTTTGGCTTTGCCGTAGTCACTTTAAATAAGTTAGTCTTGACTCAAGATCTTTTTTCCTAGGATTATTGTAGCACCAAGACTTGCTCGAGACGCCACGATTATCGCAGTCTCAACTATAAAATAAATTTCTACCAAAGAAAAAAATATTAAATGTTAAAAAAACAAAAGTTTGTGAAAATGTACAGGACTGACATCCGCTGCTACCAAAAAAGTCTTTAACATGTCTTTTTTTAACGAAATGCGTTGTTGAAAAAGATACATCTATTATAGCAAAAGCAAATTTTCAGGTCATAAAATTGCTATGTGACTAAGGAGGTACAAACAAATCTGTGATGCCATGCCGCCACGACATTATAAACAATAATAATCATAAAGAAAAAACCATAAACAAGATAAAAAAGACAAAATTAATTTGCACGATTTTTTCTTGTATACTTGGTTATTTTTAAGTGCCAGTGCAGGTATAGAGGGCTAAAACCTGCCGGGGTTGCGGGACTATCTAAACAAATAACCGAGAACCTGAAACGTAAAGAGTTATTGTAGGAACACCGCGGATTTTGGTCAGTACAAGTCCGACTACTCATTGATAATTTTTCCACTTAAAAAAAAACAGTGCAGATCATTGACATTTTGTCCTTAACGTAAATGCTTGAAATACTTGAAATTAATGTTTTTACTCCATAAACGGAAGTATTTAGTAACTCAGTTACTCTATGATCTAATCGCTGATCTTACAGCACACTAATTTTCTGAGAATACCATGTTTGATTATATAGATCAACATAACAATATTGATTCGGACCAATCTGATCTCGTTTCAATCAAGGTGAACATAGCTATTGGCCCCAATTGTAAAGTAAACCAAATTGTAAGGGCATTCTGCTTAGAACTGCTTACTCAGAATGATGAAGCAGATATTGATGAACAATTGGTTAATGAGCATTACTAGATTGAGGATTTTGCTACAAGCGGTTCTGATGATATGAAATACGATTTTGCAGTGAATTTTTCGCTGTTTATTCTTTTAATCTTATAGTGAACAATTTCTATGTTATCTTTCTCATATTTTTCATTTATCATTCGTGATCATGGTGCTTGTACCCATGCCGAATGATCGGAAACTAGAATGACAGGGCAAAAAAAAACGTAGTCAATATTCCATTTTAAGTTCTAACGATAGTGTTGGTAATCTTGTCAGTTTGAAAACTTTAAAGGTATTAAATTTTAAAATATAATTGAGGCTATTCATTTAAAGTTTATCATAATACCCATAACAAATATTCCACTTATTTAATTGATTAATGAATGACTGTAATTTATGATATTTGAATTGAACGTTGTTACACAGCCATTAAACAATTTCGCTTAAACATTAATTCACTCGATATTGATCAATAGGCACAGTCATTTAGATCAATCTATCTAGAACGTTTTATAGGTGTCAATAAGTAATCAATCAATTACGCGAATAGACACCGACTTAACAATAGAATTATTAATAGTCCACCATATTTGTTCAATGATGTAATACTAGTTTTAAAAGAAGCTCTTAGCTAATTCCTAGTGTGGGGAAATGTTAAATAAAATAAAATATTCAATTTTGTTGGGGTCGTCTTTCTGTATCATCATGTGGTAGTAGAAGTAACAATATTTTATAGGTAAGAGAATAATAATTCTATGCACCTTGGTGAGATTTCAATTAAAAAGTAGTAGAGAACAAAAATGTTTTTGCTATCTTTCTTTACCTATAGCACTTTCACTGTTATTAATTCATGTGTAACTCTGTAACTCCATTAATTTTGTTTTATGTTTTTTGACAAATGTGTCTGTAGCTGGCCGACTTGAAAAAAACGCTTTGATTTTGACTTAGAAATAAACGAGTTTCTTACAGCTCGCTTCCTCTTCACTCTTGAACCATTCCCAAAATCAAACTAACGAATAGTTCAAACATCCTCCGCCGAAAGTTCTGATCATTAGCCAATGAGATGAGCATACAAATTGTAAGGTTACAGGTGATCCCACTACCTCTACCTACTTCGTTAATAAGGAAGGCTGCGTGCGTACGATTGATGTTAACTTTAGATTAGTTCGTCCTATTTTCGGATACAATTGCGACATTTTGATGTTTTCTCTTTTTAGATTGGGAGATTATTAGCTTTTTTTACTTTGACATGGATTTAGATTCGATTTAGAGTGTGTCGAGATTTACTGTGGACTCTTTTGTTAATTAATTATCATCGCAGGCAAGTTTTTAACTAGAATAACAAAATAGAATATGTCCAGCAGTATCTATTAGAATACGTTATTTTTTGCATTTGCAATGAAATGTAGTTTGAATATCTAAGTGAAAGTGCAAGCTCATGTATCACAGATCATTATCAAATTAATCTTCTCAATGAAAATTATTCAACTAAAATCTACTACACCTACAAACTTTAATTCCATATGTAAATCCCGAATTTACATAACTTTAAATACAATCTTTGATCAAATCACCAACTTCACGAACTCAACGTAACACATAAGTTTATCTTTAACGTTCTTAATGTTGAAACCATTGAAATAGATGAACACAACACTGAAGCTATCAATACCATCGAACCATTCAATATTTCGTTGCAATCGCGACGTAACTCTGCGACAATCAAACGTGGCAATCGCAAGTTCGCAATTCACTTTATTACTGGCGCAACACATAGCTCAGAGGCGGAACTTTGCGATAAGAGCTTCCGTGGATAATCTAATCGCTACTGTAAACAAACCTTAGAAGATTTTGCATGTTTAACGAACATTCGTGTAGCGTTGATTGTAGGCAGTCTTATTATTTATTTACTTTCATGCTCTTTCTTCCGTAGGGGGGATCAGGGTTCCAACATCTGGGCCTCGCACATGACTGACATTAAGACACATTAACTTGTAGTAGAACTGTTAATAATTAAGTAATCTTCTACGGAATCAATGTTACCATACCAATTACCTTAAATAATACGATGGTTTGCATCAATATTAATAGCCTTTAAATTTATAACGCACGAAATGTCAGTCAGATTTAAACCATTTTATGATTGTTCGAAACTAAATCGTGTTCACATAAAATGATAGACTGTTATATAATTCAGCAATAAAAGCACATATAAATCATTGTAGCCACATATTACCATTAAAGTTAATAGGAATTTCAATTAATAACTACCTTGGCCAAGTTAGAAGGGCCAGTACCTACCTACAATTATTGTCTGTGATAAATTCCTTTTATCAAAATGTACTTCTAAGGCCATTGATAGAGGTCAGCTTTGTCTTAGAACTGGATTAGGTAACGTGTGAAAAAGTAACTAAATAATACAAAGAATTAAAGTCAAAAATGATTTTCATATAAAATTCAAGGATTGATGGAAAGCCTACTACAATGATATAGAAGGTGTTGAAGACAGAAACATGACGTGACATAAATTCGATAGCGTTTCATGTATTACCGATAATTCAAAAGTTCAATTTATGAGTAAACACACTTTATCAGCGGCTTATCTTGTGCAAGTTGTTAGCGTCAATTGAGGGAAGGGTGTTGTAGTAATTGATAACGATGGGCTTGAGACTTGTCACATAGTAGAAATGACACTAGTTTTTAACATACTTTTAAATTCTTGGGAAACATTTGATAAGTATTTTAATTATAATTTAAGCAAGAGTCCTCTTGAAATACTCTCTTAAAGTTGAAAATGTTAAATTTCAGAATGATTGCAGGAATAATATTATAACTGATTATTTATTGTTATTAGGTATACTAGGTGCCTATTAAAGTTATAACTGGATAGATGTTAACAACCTATTTAATCAATAAATTATTCAGTGTGTTGTGTTTATGCCGTTTTAAATTTGTTTTATGAAATTAAGTTTAGAATTGTTGCAGTCTTAAATCTGTCACTTGATAATTAAATCAATATAATTAATATTCAATTTAAAGCTCGCGATAAGCTTTACGAACAAAAGATGAGCGTACAAGACGTGTTTGGTACTATACCTAATTTAAGTTAGCTGAATACAAGTCTTGACGGGGAAAATCCAAGTCTTTTGAAATTTTCTAAGTTTTGTAAGAAACTTGCGAGTTCACCCATCATTACCAAAACTACCTTACAATTACCGGTATCAGAACTAAAATCACAGAAACGATCGTTAGAGCTTTTCCTTCCATATCTTCTGGACCATCTTCTACACGTGACAAAGCATCGTAATGAGGATTGACATTAGCCTATTTAAGCTGTTTCATCTTATCTGATGTAGTCTCTCCTACCGGCACAATTGCAGCCGCGTTTACCGTTGTCAGTCGTAAAAAAGCTACATAATAGTTTTGGTGCTGTCGTTGAGTAAGATTCTGATAAATCCGTGACCGACTTCCATATCTCCATAGACGCAGTTCAAGTCATAAATCTTGTTTTATCAAAACTATCTGTCATATAATTGGATGGAAAGTTGAGAACACTCAAGAGAAAGATACGAATTGTTTTTAATGTAACAGACGGTTGAGCACGCGATAAACGTTAAGTTCTTCACAGTCGATATTTTTTTATTGAACGCTCGTGATGAAATAATGTAGAACTTCTCACAAAATAAACTGTCATTAGAAATTTTACCAAAATAGTTACCAGAATAAAACAGCCGAAATAGAATGCATCAGCGACGATTTACAAAATAAAAACAATCCACAAGAGGTTCACTTCAAACTTTTAATAAATTCTATCACATACACCAAAGCTTCAAACGTACAATAAATCTCATCAAGTTGCCAAAACGTAATCAGTTTCACTTCACGTATGCAAATGACACTAAGGAAAACAGTTTTCACAAACGCGGTATCGTACGCAACGCGGTTGGGAGACCCGGGTGGCAGCGACCGTCCCGCACGGCCGTCCGACTTTAACTGTCGCGGCAACAAGGGACCTGTGGGGGAAAGGGACGCAGGGGCGAGAGGGAACCTCTCCAACCGAGGAGATAACTTTTGATCTTTTTGGTGCCATAGAAGATTTTAATGATGCACTCACATCTGGAGATTCGACAGAAAAAGTGCGCGTCGATGTTAGGCGTTAATGCATGTCAAGGGCTTAGTGGAAACGACGTGTCAAAAAAAGCTTAGAGGTTGCGGGTGACATTTTTAAAAATAGCCCCGATAGACAAACGGTCGGTTCGATCCGACGTGAAATTCTGAAATTGTAACTTTGCGAGCTTTCGAGATTAGAATCTTCGTTGAAAACTGGAAGAGCCTGGTATGCTGCAGGGATATTTTGCTTTATATTCCGCGGTATTATTTTCACATCATCCGATGTCTTGGGGCAGACAATATTGCGCAAGGTTTTTGTCCCTGCCCCGCACATGTCAGGGTACAAAGGGGCGAGGAGCAGAGCAGGTACAAAAGATCCCAACCCCGCTTCAAGTTACAACGGCCATAGATTAATGACGGGAACATTGTGGAGTTAAGAACCCAAAAATTTACAACTGCATTGTATTCGTCGCGCAACAAAAGAGTACAAAAGATAGGATCGGCTTCTGTTATTACCTTATCGTTTATCTGAGCGTTGATTTCTCTCACTTTTCGAGTAATACGAGTAACATTATGGACATGGATTTCTTTTTTCTCAGCTACTACAGATGTTTGGAGGGCGTTCCGTTATTGCATACAAATAATCTTTTTGAATCTTGAGTATTCTTAAAAATTTTAACAGTTCAATAGGATTGGGTACAATAGGAACTTGAGTTACATTTGTCAGTGATAATCTGTAGGGAGCTAATCATTCTTCAATTTATACCTTACAAGATTTATTATTACCGTTTCTATAAGTAGTGCTTCCTTCCTAAGGCGTCATGTTGAATTTTTATTTAAGTGTCAATAACGACGAAACTTCTTGCATGATGATGTCATTTAATCGTAGTCCTGCATGTTAATCATTGGATCACTTTTCAAAGGCCATGACTGCTTCTTTAGCTATTTTAACTCTATTAATGGATTCCTTTTTAGGTTGTGACTTCACTCACGTAGGCTCTTGGTTTAAGCAAATTAATTAACTGATTTGTTTTTTATAGTTACTAGGAATCAAATGCCAACTTACTTTATCCATTAATTCAGTAAACGTTAAAGCTATGTATGTTGATTTTATTATACCTATTCATTATACCATGCACACTAAGATTTCTCAAAATCTTGCTTCGTTGAAGCCGATTCACATGCATAATGATGAACTGTTTGCTAACAAGCTTATATTCTACTTACTCACAACGAAAGTAAGACTCCTCAAACAAAACTGATTGATAGCTCAACTCAACAATAAAAATACGACAACGCATAAATCATTGGAAACAGTAGTGCAGCGCTGAAATAAAAGCCCCGTCACACGGGCAAGTCACGGCCTGTAATGAGTAATGGGCGAACGTTCATTACTCAACGACGCCCCGCAGTTTACGCGTCATCTGTCGTCACCGTCGTATCTCGTGGGTTAGGATACTAACTTCAGAACTGTGAAGTGTGTGTGAAATGGGGAAAACGAATGTTTTTTAGTCGAAGATTGATTTTTGGGTTTAGGGTTTATGGAGTGGATAAGTGGGATTTCCTTTTTAAAAGATGTTTTGTCTGTAAGATTAGTTTTTGTGGCATGAAGAATTGTCACGTAAATTGACTCAACGTGTTTCATATTTTCGTCAGCCACTTCATTATCTTGACTAGTCGGAATAAAATTTTGAATGATTTTTAGTCTTTTAAAATAATTATGTTTTAATTTTTTGTCCAACGTTTACTATCATCAACATTTTACCCACACCGTCCATGTCACCGCTACTTATGGCTTATGTTCCCACTAAATCAAGCGTCGACATCGCTCGTTTCACTGCTTTCCCCATAAACTCACACAGCGTGAAGATAACGCCATCACAATGGCAGCGAAAGCCAAAAGGGTTGACAATATTCGGGCTTTTAAAACACGTCCATCAATTTTTACGAGAATCTCTTCTTGCTCCCGTGGAACATAATTTTTACAACCGCTGTGACCAACTGTATGCCATATGTGCGATGGTAATCTTATGGTTGGTCGCAAAGTTATTGCCGAAAGGGGTCCTAATTTTTGGGTGGTTTTTGATTGCAATATGTTGTAAGTAAATTATTTATTTTATTAAACTTAGGGTCATGTTGTCGATAAAATTATTGTTAGGGATATTGAATTGAATTTTTATAATGGTAATAAAGATTTCGATGACAAAGATCGAGATGCAAAGCCTAATTCTTCTATACCCAGTTAAAAAAGGATGAAAGATGAGAATAAGAGCTAAGAATTTAAACTCTTGGTAGGTTCTTTATAAATAAAATACCCAAAGCAAATCTCAAATTTCCCTATTTGTAATTCAAGGACAGTAGAAACAGACGAAGAAAGTAAAATGCCGACCCCAATTAATTTGTTTTGCTAATTAATCCTATAAATCTCTTGTAGGCTGCAAACCGCAGTTTTGATTGCCTGGCCAGAGGAAGATTTACATTACCAAACTCAATTCGATGTTGGTCGCAAATTTAGAGGCATCATTAGTAAGCAAAAAAAAAATTGTTTGGAACAACATCTAATGAAGTAGATAAGCTATCCACAGTACATTGAAAAAACTAAGCTGGTTTAATTTTAGTGAAAGTTAATTACTGCATTAAAAACAATGAATTTATCTTTCAATATGTTGTATTTATGGATAAACTCGACAATCATTATTTGAATTATCTGTTTGTTTCAGGTTGGTATAGATTCCAAGAAACCTAGAGAAAGAGAAAAAGTATGTGATTTATGAAATATTTCCACAGTTCCTTACTTTTTATTTCTAAATTCTAATCCATTTTAATTTCACCTCAACAATTTAGTATTTTTTATCATCTCATCCATATTCTTTTTGCCTTCCGAAATGAAGACTAATTAAAACGGTGACCTCAATTCCTTCTCAGTAATTAATCTTCAGTAGTGGTGGCCCAGTGGTATCGGTCCCGACTGAGCAGTGGTGGCCCAGTGGTATCGGTCCCGACTTACGAGTTGTAGGTCGTGGGTTCGAACCCCGCCAGGCGCATTACTTTGTGTAATTTGTTTCATCACCACTGCTCTCAAAACGGTGAAGGAAAACATCGTGAGGAAACCGGCATGTCCTAGAACCAAAAATTCGAAGACATGTGACATCTGCCAACCCGCACTGGGCCCGCGTGGTGGATTATGGCCCACTCCCTCTCAAAAGAGAGGAGGCCTGAGTCCCAGCAGTGGGAACATTATAGGCTGATGATGATGATGAATTAATCTTCACAAATCGTCCTGTGGGTTCAACCACAATTTTTGATTGGCTGTGACCGCTTGCCGCAACCATCTATTTGTTATTCTACGAACGCGCAATCCCTGTCCATCCGTTGCACAGTGCAACTCTCTTAGATCCTCCCCGCGCTTACGACTTGCGACTTCAGTCTTGGAATTGTATTGCGATTGTTGCATTTCGATTAATGAATTATTAATTAGACTGATATTGATCGCAATATCATCAGTTGTTATGGACGGTTTGATTATAATTTTATGTGCATCAAATCAAGTTTATGGTGCAGTTTTAATTTAATTATCTATAAAAAGTTTATGCATGATTAATTTGCTTATCTTTTCATCGATTATTGGTTGTAGTTTTTTTCTTGTGAAAAAGCAACTTCTATTTGTATACTCGTATACTGCTTATGACCGTGTATAATTATGAACACACACTCACATTTGCACTCGTATCGATTGATATCTATGATTTCACTAACGCTACCTACCTAAGGATTTTTCCGCTACATATTTTCTTTCACTTACTTCAACACCTTTCCGTAATAAAATTCAACGACTGCTAGACAATATGTGCGACACCTTATTCATACTTCAAGCTTTACACTCACGTTCGCGTTCAACGCTGACGTATAAAAGTTCGTTCACGGCCAATTTACGCTTGTTTTCGATTGAACTGGAAGAATGAAGTCTTGAATCTTTACGACTAGAATCTGTCGTGAGCTGAATTGTAAAAAGATAGGGTTGATCAATGCGGGAGAATAAAAGAACTTGCTTTTTAATGGTAGAAGTGGGATATGTTACTTTACTATGTTTGTGTCAGCCATGCAGCAAAAATGCGCGTTGAGGTAAAAATGAGAATTAAAAAGATTAATGTGAAAAAGATAGTGGCTGTACGAACAACAATGAAAACATATTTTGTAGGTTATGAAAGGGCAAATCGAAAACGTGAGTTGTTCAAGCTAAAGTGAAATTCTGTATTCCATAATAACTTTTTATTCTTGACTGTACACAAACCGATGACAACCGAAAATTGCCTCAAACAAAAAAAGATGATGTTTTGAATCTTAAACAGAATCTCGCAAAAACGAATCCAACACTTAATAAGAACGTAGAAAATGCGGAAAAGCATAACCGTTACGAACGATTTCTCCCTAACAATAGGACAAGGTACACGACAATCGATGAAAAAAAGCTCGACGTGGCTTAATGGAATCTTTACAAGTCGATCTATTATCGCTCGAAGAAGTCACGTAGAATATTAGACGCCCGTTTGCTCGATATTCGATCCCGAAACACGATCTGCTAAGAAGTGAATTGAAAAGCGAACGGTTAACGATGTAAACTTAGGATTAATTTTCCCAGTGTTTGAGTTGTACTGAGCAGTGAGCGATGGACTCGCCCGCGGCGAGAGTCAACAGTCGCCAGAGATATAATTTCAAAGTTGCTACGCCATTACACTGAATGCCTGACGCGGCTTGCGAGTATATTTTAGAATTTGCTGTCCGTAAAGTAATAATAATGTTGGGAATGATATTACATTGCGCTACAGAATTGCAATGATTTTCAGCATTTTGATGTGTGAGTTGGAATTGTAGTCGTTTTACAGCGGCACGCGGCGCTTGCATTCAAAGTTATGTTTGCAGTTATTTGAAGAAGTATTTTGCTCACATATTGGTCTGAGACTATAATAAAATAGGAGTAAATGTTTGTATCTTTCTCAGCTGTAAGTAAGTTATAATATTGAAACGTTACTTATGGCTTTTGAAATCTTGTTGTCTGTACTAATTTATCGCTTTACGTTATCGAAATAGTTATAATAATTTGTAGTTAATTTTAACTGGTGTGCTTTTTGAACTGAGCGCTTCAATTAAGGTCTTACTCTGATTGCAATAATTAGTTCTGTTTCAAATTCTATCTAAAATTAAACTAACGTAATAATAGACCAATTTATTATTATTGGTAGCTTTGCTCAATTACTGGTTTCTATTTCGGTAATATTGCATCAACCTTTATCACTAACTTATCTTATGTCGCGACCCTACAAATTCTAAGTTATATCTGAAACAATGTAACCCCATGTTTACATGTGAACCTTTTATCTTTGATAGCTTACTCGTCAGCTACTTGTGTTTTTGTTTGAGGGCTTGTAATATTTAGTAAACAACATTTTGTACATTAAAAGACATATCATTTGGCCTGGAATTCGCGATTACTGCTTCAGATAATCCAATTGTATCAAGCATAATATTTGAAGATATAAGAAGGATTTGGAAACTGTCTAGTGCTCGCGTGTTAAGCTACAAAAAAATTACGATGACCAACCCAATTTTTAATCGTAAAATACGGCAACACTCACGTGACTCACGTAACCAAGTGTTCCTAAATGCATCCTGGAACAAATAAAGCCCGATCCTCTTAAATAAGAGGTTGCCCGGGATAGGACATAAAACTGGCCCAGAATCTTTTACACTCCCTTATAAAATGTACTGTAGTCGATACAGGGTACTTGTTTGAATTATAAAACGATACAGATGTAGGTACATGAGAGTTCTCACGAAGCAATTTGTCTTGTGGCGTACAATTTACATGTTACATTACACACTTGGTCTCCTTTAATTTTGTACGTGATTAGCGTTGCTTTTGCCGCTTGAGTTATTCTGTTTTAATCATGGTAGTCTTAATTTATGATTATAATAAATATCTTAAAATTTTGAGTACTGGTTGAGGTTTCGAGATCATTAATTTTATCTTTAAAAAACATTTAAGAAAAAAAACAGCGGATATCTGCTTACAAAAAAAAAACTCCCCAAAACTTTTTCCAACTCAACGCGTAACTTTCCCAAACTTTTTTATTTATCAGCTTCTCCAAACAACCCTTTTCAAAAACCTTCTTTTCAACATGTTTTAAATCAATCCTTAATTCTGCATGAAAAGCTTCATACCCTCCATCATCGGGTGCCACTAGGAATATAAACACGAGTGCCTCAGGCAGACGGGTTCGTGGGCTACCGGTGTGGCCGCTTCACGACGCCATTTGTCTAGCCCCTCCGGGCGCGGGTCGTGCAATTTGCATCTCCTGACCACGCCTAGATGCTTCTACACCGCGTACCATTGTTCCTTCCAGAAATGCCCTATCTCTGTAATCAAGTGCTTTAGCGTACTTTTTGTGTTCTATATTGGTAGGTTAATGTTCATCACGATTTAAGATGCTTTGTGATTGTGTCCTGGGGTTTTTTGGAGCGGAATGGAAATTAGACTCCTTTGTACGGATTGTATTGTGTCTCTGTACTTTATTTTTATTTGAGACGTTCTTATTACATTTTTCGGATAGAAAGTGAGCTGAAAATGTTCTTTACAATGAGACACTTCAAATAATTTTGTAGAATGTTTGGTGACATTGGCGGTTGTGTGTGTGAGTTAAGTGTTTGTGAACGCATCCATAGTTGAAATGCCAGTCACTAGTTTGTGGAAATTGATTTCTAAAACGGTTTTCTACAAAACATAAATGTTTCTCTATCTAATTTAAATTCCATACGTTTTAGTCTTTACTATCATGGTTTTATAATAGAATGTCTATTTGTCTAGACTATCAGGAATTCAAAGTATCAATGCTCTTCCTATTACAAATACCAATTCAAAACAGTTATATCCTACGACTTGTGTGGCATGATAATAGGTAAGTCTCAGAAGAAAAACTTTAATGCGTAAGAATTACGTTTTTCTGTAAACGCGCTGCAGTACGGAAGCTAGTAATTGCTCTTATAGGTAACGCAATTAGAAGTGTTCCGTTTTTTCTTCTAATTAAGATCATTGGTTTCCAATACTGTGATATTCCTGGACACTCAGTGGTATTGCTTGGTAGTTTCTAATGAGAACTGTAGTTTCGAGAATTATAGCAGTGCTGATGTTTATCAAGTAAAATCTCATTCTATGGAAAATTTTGCATTCTTCATGTGTTAGATATAAAATGTCGTCTCAGTCGAATGAAGTAGTTTAATTACTTATTTTTAATACTCTCACAGTGACCTGTTTTGACTAAAACTTAATTAAATATTGGAAAATATTTGTATCATTTCAATAAGATAAGCGTTGAAAAGGTGTCTGGTAGGTAAATAAAAGTAGACGGTGATCGAACCCAATGGCGTGCGATTGAAGAAGCCTATGTTGAGCAATGGACTGCTTTAGGTTGATGATGAACCCCAGACCCCAGATACGTCTTTTAACAGTGCCCAGCCACCAACTGTAGGGCAGAAGCGTCTTCAAAACTCTCTGTTATCAAACTGCGATCCCAAGTTGCCTGCCAAGCTTGAGGATTACAGCAACTCTCCCAGGTGATGGTGATGGTGATGATGATGATATAGGCTCCATGCTTACAAATATAAACAAAAGTAATCATCTGGTTTAGAAATCTCGATTTACATTATAGATTACATAATTATTCCTACGTGAAACCCTATAAAATCATGCTGAGTAGCATAATCGGTGGTCATAATGAATATTGGCATAAAAATTAATACACGAACCGTAACGCCGGACGGCAATCACAAGCCGTCAACTTGCCATCATCATAAAATGTACGAATTCATCTGTAATCAAGTATTAATTACAACTATTGATATAGGTACTTTACGTCATTCGTTAGTACTATGGGCTGATCGTAAAATTCTTGGGATGAAAATCTTCCCAAAAGCTTCCCGCAGTGAAGTAATTTACATAGAATAAGAGTGTTATAGATGAGGCAAGTGCTACTAAGTAAAAGTTATTTATCTGATTTTGAAATTATGTTGTTTCTTTTTATTTACTTATTGTTATTTAAGAGTAAATTCCACAGTTTATAATTGTGTATGTAGAAGTGAGGTGTAAAGAACACTGTCTGACTTTCAAGTGGGTGTAGAATCAATCTCATTTTGATGATTTAAATTTTACATTGTTTGACTTTAATTGTGGCATCGTATCCCAGCAGTGGGAACATTATAAGATGATGATGTAACATCATGACACGGATTTTTATCAAGAATTCGGAATCGCACTGGTGTTCAAACCTTGTTTACTGTTATTAAAAAAATACGAGTAAATTGATAAAATGACCGTCACGAATAAAACTTTTTTTATGGTTGTCTAAATCAAATATTGGCTGTTCCTTAAACCATTATTATTAAAATATATACATATTTCAACAATTCAATGTTTCATTCTCTTTTTTCCCATAATTTGTGACTGCTCTCTATTTATTATATTTATCGTTTCTTTATAATTTGTAACTTCCCATCGCAAAATAATAAAGTTAACATATCAAACTGCTATTCACAATCAAGTCTACATCACTATCTATATCCTATATCCTGTAATAAACCACACACTCACATGAAATTAGAACCATAAATCTTGTCATACAAACAATAAATGCATGATTCCATAGAAAGCATTTTATTTCCAACACGGCGCGACTATTAATAGTTTTAATTTGTAATTTACACACATGCAGACCGTCTCATCTCCTTCCGGCCTAGTCTATGTAAATGCCTCTTTTCTTTAAGGCTTGGCCACAAGCTACACGCATAAGCGACAAGCGTCCGGGGCGCCGGCGTCTGAGAAAACTAGGAAAGAGGTTTTTAACTCGTCTTCCAGAGAGATGTTACAAATGTTTGTGTGATGAGCACGATCATTTGTTCTGTGTCTGGGTGTAATTTATCTATAATATGTATGTATTTAGAAATATATAAGTATGTTTGTCAGTTGTCTAGTACCCATAACACAAGCTCTGCTTAGCTTGGGACTAGATGGCGTTGTGTGTATGATAGTTGTGGAATATTATAGTTATTTATTTATTATTATATTATAGATGGTATGAGAAAATTGTTGAGGTATTTTTGCAGTGTAACTCAAACTGCAACTAACACCGCCAACTACTTTTTTCGATTCACGTTTCACAGATAATCAAAAAAAAAAAGAACCAGCCACAATAAGCCATTTAATAAACAATACATTTAAAGTCTAGTTAGCTTCTAGTCTCCAGCACATCAACCTGGGTTAGGGTGAATTTCTTTAACAGATTTTCTAGTTTATCATTAGTTTATTACAAAAAGAAGGTCCATACTGACGTGATGCCGTCTGTATTAAAAGAAACTACCTCTGGGCAAATAATTTCACGCAAAGAAAACAAAACACGCGCGCGTGTGACTTGACGCATATCGCGTCGGGGCGTCGGTAGTCGGATCGCCCGAAGCCATGAACGGGGCCTAACATTACGTAGAGTAGAATGACATTTAAATTCATAATAACTTTAATGGTGAAGCTATGAGCTAAGGGCGAGCTTGAGCGAGCATTTTTATTTTCCATAGAAAAGGATTTCGAGTCATTTTATTTTCACTTGCCAGCAAGTTAAAATGTTATTGTACAGTTTAACAAAATAAATAAGAGCGGTGTAGTGGCGGTGAAGGCTTCGACTTAAAAGTAGTTGTGGATTAAAAGAAAAGCAGGATCAATTTTACTTCATGTAACTAATTTCACCACCATCGCTCTCTACGGTGATGGAAAACATCGTGACGGAAAACGTCCTTGAACAAAAAATTCGAAGACAAGTGACAACTACCAACTCGCACTGGACCAACAGCGTGGTGGATTATAGCCAATTCGTACTCCCGGAGTGCCTCCCAACCCAACAGTGGGATCATGGGCATAAAAGTGGGCAGATTATGATATTAAATAAATAGTTCTTTATTAGTTTTGTTACATTCTAATTGTTTTGTTGTAAAATCATCAAATGACTCCTAGCCTGGAGCAGATGACGGGGCCCCCCTCTAGAGGACCAAAGCCTGCCGGGGTCGCGAGACTTATCTCATTACCGTGACACCGGAACATAAAGGGCTATTAAAGGACACCGTGGATTTTAGCCTGACAATCCCTCCCGCCCTGCCCGGGGTGGGAGGACTTATTTGATGATTTTACCACTCTAAAAAAAAAGCCTGGAGCGGAGGAGACTGTCAGACTCGTAATGACTAAAATCCACGGTGTTCCTTCTATAGACCTTTACGTTCCAGTGTCACAGTTACCGTTTTAGAGAGTCCCGCGACCCAGGACAACAATGTTAAATTAATTCACGTATTGTATATCACAGGAGTCGAATATCTGAAAATTAATACCGAGGTAATGGTTTAAAAGTTGTCATGTTCTCATTATTTACAAATTGATTAATAGCTCGGTGTAATGAATGGATTTTTGTTACCGTAAAATATTTCAGCGGCTAATTATGTGAGGAGTCGATAAATCAAACTTATGGGAGTAATACGTTAATGAAATTACAAAATTGTGACGTCAAAATCAATTATTGTTTTGTCGTAATGACAGACGAAGACTGCTAAGATGGCTGTTTGTAGAGAATAAAATGATGAAGAAGTGATCTGAAGAAATTAGGTTATAGACGAAATCATTATCTTGGTATAATATATATTTCTTTTTAAATTTCGACATCTACCAACCCGCACTGGGCCCTCGTGGCTGATTACAGTCCACTCCCTCTTACAGAGAGGAGGCCTATTTCCTGTAGTAGGGTACTCATTATGGGCTGATTATGCAATTATCCGTGCGTCATAATTTCTTTCTTTTCTATAGAATAAGACTGTATGAACACGCCTTTACAATTACACTTTACAAAGCAATTACAATCCACACTTTATTATCTGCCGTTTTTTCTACGAGACGTTTACAATGAAATATGCGATTTTATACCATTTTATTATTAATTTTGTAATGGTTTTCACATACTTCATTAGAAGTTAAATGTTTTTTTTTAACTTCTGCATAATTGGTCACGTTTGCATAGTTAAGTGCATAAGTTATGACTAGTGTGTGTGGAAGTTCATTATTGTTCTTTTCCTTAAATTGTTTTTATCGAGTTTATTTCTGTTTTGTAATTGTTTTTCAATTAATAAGCGACTTATATTGATGCAAAAATTAAAATATGAGTTACATTGATACACCTCCCATTAAACAATATCAGCTACATAGGCTGATCTGTGGATGAGTGACCATCAAACCTACACTCTCTCCAAGTAACAAACTCATATAATATTCAGCTACATCCAAATCAAATAGCAGCCAACATGAACAAAGTTGAGAGAGAATTAATGAAGAAGGGTACATTCTGCGAAAGGGACATTTTGCGAAATGGGACATTCCGTGAAAGGTAAATTTTGCGAAAGGGACATTCTGCGAAAGGGACATTTTGCTACCTGTGGACATTTTGCGAAAGGAACATTTTGCGCCTGAGCCGTTCTAGGCAGTCGATATTACGAAAGGCCTTGACAACGGCCTAAATATTTTTGGTATTTCTACAATTTGTTATTTTGTTGTCACTATAATGGTAAATTCTGCGTATACCTGTTAAAGGCTTGCATACCAGCATAAAACATGTTTTATATGATAATTATTTTGTTTTCTTAATATTATAAATGCTTAACTACTTTTGGTGTACCTATTAAATAAATAATAACAATTGTTATTATTTTATTAACGCCACTTTTCCTAATTCTGTTTATAAGAAACTAAAAAAAATGAATATAGCCAAACAAGTAAAGAACACTTGCTCTAAAGCTATTATCAAACAGACAGGCGAAGCGAATGCGATCCGAAGCGTTTTTATTTGTAATGTATGGAATTGTTTGAATCCAGTCACATAGAAAAGCGAAAGCGATCCGATAGTCTATGTGACTGGCTACAAACAATTCCATACATTACAAACAAAAACGCCTCGCTTCGCGTTCACCACGCCTGTCTGTTTGACAATAGCTTAAACGAATAAATATAATTCCAAATAATAACAACACAAACAACACAACACAAATCGAACAACACAAATCTTGTTTCGAACAACACAAATCTTCTCCACAACAAGGCAACGTACAAAGTCCATGTCTCCAATGATAAAATTATGCAACGTCTGATCTCTACTACACGCTGGTTAAACAGCAGTTGACAACCCGAAGGCGGAAGCTAACCGCATCCTGGATGAAGGCACTAGTCGACCGCTTACTTCACACGATCAGTTCCTTTGAGCAAAGCGGAACCTTCGTAAGCCTGGGAAATATCGTGAAACTAAGGTCTGTATTACAGAGCGTATATGCACCTTTAAAATCGTCAAAATATGCAAAGTGAAATATTATAAACAATTACAAAATCATAATGTTTTTTTTAATTTCTCGTAAAAATTAAGTTTGAATAATAATTGAGTTTGAAACGGTATTCCTAATATCGTTTCAAACTCATCATCATCTGCCTAGCCTTTTCCCAACTATACTAGGGTCGGCTTCCAGTCAAACCAGATGCAGCTGGATATCAGTATTTTACATGAAGCTACTGCTATCGGACCTCCATAACCCAGTAACTAGGTAATACGATACCCTATGGTAAGACTGGTTGACAGACTTTAGAGCTTCTGACTAACAGTAACGGTTGTCAAAGATCTACAAATGACAGCCGGGACCAACGGCTTTACGTCCTTTCCGAGGCACGGATGAAACTCGCTATGACAGATGGTCACCCATCCACAGACCAACCTCATCCAATACCGTTTCAAATTCTCAGTAGAATATTACAGCCTTGTATCAATGACAATATTTTTATGATTCACATACTACATTCAGTTTCGAGTATTCTTGACTACCTATCTATTACACTTATAACTAGAAAGAGGCTGAAGAATGAGAAAGTGGCTACTAATAGAATATGGTAGAACCAAGTAACGACAAACTTTCGTCTCCAACAAGACCCATGATAATGACAATTTAAGATACATTTAATGTAACTGGAATACAGCAAATAATTGAGTAGTAAAATATGTTTTTTCATTCGTAAGTAATGAGTTGGTAGAACAAGCTCATTGTTCGTAGCCCAAAACAAACAAAATTTAGACTAGTATTTGAATATTATTACTAAAATATCACAGACATTTCACTGGAGTAAGTAAATACAAGTTCAAAATGAACGCTCCAGAAAACCTTCATCAAACAAATTCAGCTCCAACTAAAAACGCTGCAAACTAGAAGTTAAAATAGTCTCATTAATATCTAGGTTAAACTCCTTTAGCGAGATAAAGCAAGCTGAGAATGAAAAAAATAAAAACAGAATATTTACTGCGCTAGCGTTAGGATGCCTTTCCACTTTGTGCTATAACTGCGAGAATGTAAAAGCTAAGCTACGAAACAATGCCGTTTCCACTGATGTTATAAGCTACATATTATGTAGAGGAGCGAGTAAGAGGCACATACACTGCTCAGCACATAGCTACAACACTCACGATCATGCATAGCACATATCCACAGCTCGCTTCCATCAATATATATATAAATATATAAACGTAGCTTAGTTGCGTTTCCACCCAGCATGCTATGTGGAGCATTGAATAAATGATTGATTGATGGATATCAAACTTTTTCATAGCAACGTAACATAGCACATCTCTGGTGGAAAAGCTTCCTAATCCTGAGAGTCGCTAGTCGGGTTTCTATATAGGACAACAGCCTGTCTAGTGTCTATATCTAGTAATAGATACCATTGTAGATAAACTAGATAAGGTTATTGTGACTACCGCATTGATGGTGTGGTTTCTGCTGTTAAGATTATTAATGATGTGCCCGACGGTCTAGCTGGTACAGAAACCGCAAGCTCGGTTTGAGAGCAAAAAGGAGGGATAATCCCTCGACAATCCTTTTTATGCAAAAGATTCAATGGTCGTTGGTAAGTCTAATGCAGATAAGTTGATAAAGAGAATTTTAAAAGCATTAGTATTTATTATACTTAAGCAGAAAATGACTGAAGATGTTATCATCAAATTGTACTTGATTTAGTTGGGTATTTATTTATATAAATACCCAACTAAATCAAGTACAATTTCAGACTAAAGCAAGTCTATTTATAAATCTTGAGTAAAGCCTGCATTAAGTTCAGTCGTAAATATTCCACACTTTACTTTTCCTTTTAGAAGATGTCTTTCTGCTCTCAAGTTATCACAAGGTTCGCGTCAAAATGGTATAAATCATAATACTGGGCCGTAGTCCGTAATACTTTTATTTGACGGCAAACATTCATTTTTCTCACAATGAGGCTGGAGATAAAAATGTTCTAGTGGCGTTACATGATATGAATTTGTGAGACAGACAATTTTTTGTTGCAATTTATAATGATTATGTTGGTGATGGCTGCGAAAAATAGTACAACAAAGTAGATAGTAGTGTGAGTAATAGACAGCACTATTGAGAAATGATTTGTTATATTTTCAAGGAAACTAATTGACGTAATATTGATTAGTCAGACTAAATACTAACGCTCATTCTTAAATAGACGAAACTATTTCACGTAGTGCATGCTAATGGAAGAAATTAGTGTGAAAGCACAATCATGGTCGTCGTAGATTTCAAAATTCCCAGCATGCTATTCTGATATTTTTCTCACCTTTTTTTTTGAATTCTAGCAAACGGAAAAACGAAAGGTCAAACATCAAGTATATGCTCACCAAAACATCTATTTGTAAAGGTGCCAACGCAATTTGTTCTAAATTCAATATCAAAGACTAAATTGGAAATGAGGTCCTAACCTGTAGATAAAGGACCAATTTTTCGTCAACAACGTGCGCCGAGGCGGATCATGACTGAATGCCCTATTTGGAAGGCAGGGGTATTTGAAGGACGCACCTTCCCTGAAGGGACCACTCAGTCCGGACTCCGTCACGTAGGGTCCCGTTATGTCCCAATTTTTCGTCCTTGACAGTCAGAATATATCTTTAGAATTTGGTTGTTTGTTTCTCTTGTTCTTTGCATTTTTAAGTTGTTGTTTGTTTTGGAAGCTGTACGTGTTTGTGTAAACAAAAAGTTTAAACATCAAACTACAAAGTTTGTGATCATGTTTGTTACTGTTTCACGCAAAAAGTGCCAATTGATCACAATAAAATATACAGAAATAGTTTTAATGAAAAAAAACAAATGAAGTAACACAGTCAAAGAGACACCAAGAAGTAACCTTTTTGTGTATCCTCTACAAGCGTTTGATTATGAAGTAAAAGTAAATTGAGTTAGATATAACTGTTCTTAATTATCGCACAACACGCGCTTGCTTGAGAGAATAGCATCAAGTGAACTTTCAAATTGTAACGGCATCATCAAATTAAAATGTACTTAATTAATTTAATAATTTTTATGTATGGAGATGCAACGGCATGATAAAAAAAAACCACGGTGTGAAGTAGGTGTAGGTTTAGTTATTAAATTAGATTAATGACTAATTTAATTTAATAACTTATTGTTGCCCGGGTAATCATGATCATCAACTTTCAATTCTTTTGTTTTCAATGTATTGTTTTAATCTTTAGTTGCGATTTTTAAATTAATTTTTTTAACAAATAACTCTTGGCTCTTAGTACGAATAACTGTTTTTTTTCTCTTAGAAAGTAATTTTTTCTTTCATGCAAGTTTTATATTGCTTAGTCGGCTTCAGTTTTGTATTGCTTGCTTGGGTCTGATCACTCTCTCGTCTGATGTTTGGTTTGCGAAGATATGGTCGACATTAAAGCATTTACCATTAAATAATTATATAGGTAAGAAATTTTGTGCGACTCATCATTGTGTTGATTTAGTTATGTATCTATACGGATAAACACAGCTGCCTACTCGTATATATATTTTGTTTTCAACCGTGCCTAGTTTTCGTCACACTACTAAATAATAATTCCACGTCAAAATTCACACATAAAAAACCTCGACACAGATCAAGGAGCGGCAAAAAATGGCGTCCATAGCCTTTGGCTACAAGTAAATAAATCGACCCTTTGTCCCATCCAAATATGCAATAAAAACTATCTTAGACTCGACTGTTTTCTTTTCTGTTTTGAAAATAAATATTTTTGTTGTTTTGCGTCTCATTTTGTAAGCTACTGTAATGTCAAAATACATTGATGGAATTTGTGACTCGGTATTGCCAAAAGTAACAATTTTACAGTACGAGTAGCAGTAACTACAAAATACTAATAGACATGCTACCGTAGACGTAAATCACATTGAAATACGACGATGTTGGTTTCGAAAAAATAAGAATTATTTTCCTTTAGTATTTGGGTATAATTTTTGGCGAAAAGGCACAATCAATATCATAGGTAAATCTTGAGTTAATATACTCGTAATTTGGAAAACGAGTATTTGGAGAAGAAGAGAAAAGATATGTGATGAATTGTGTAAGGATATGAAAGAAAAATAAGTTACTGATACCGTGACGTCTGATACGGGAGAATGGATAAGAATGGAGCAGGAAGAAAATGATGATGATGATGATGGGAAACGAGTATTTTTAATTATTTTAAAGTCGAAGTATTTACTTTACGATTACGACTCGCACTCGTGCTAGCGCTTCAGTGTCATATTTTTGTTTTGAGAATTATTTTCAATTACTGTGTCTATTACATTTCAGCTAACTTCCCGCTTTTTGCTAAAATTTACTGCTTATGAATTTTTCAACGTACTGTTTCCTAGTCAATTACCATAATTCTTTGTAAACTTACATTTGTATTGATTTTTGTATCTTATTTTTTCTTGAAGGATACAATAATTTGGTTTTACCTCTTCAAAATAAATTGAATTTCCCACGAAGCGATGTGCTACGACTTTTGCTGTAATCAAAGTACTGTTACTTATAATCAAAATTCCACAAATAATAGGATACCATGTAACATTTCGAAACATTTAAATTGAATGGCTATATTTCACCGTCTATTCCAGTGACGCATGCTAGGTAAATAAAGATGTCTTGGCCTGACCCTAAGTTCAGCTCGCTGATTGAAATCTTGATAGATAAAATATTCGATGTTGGTTCCATGTAATTTGTTAGGGTAATGCAGCTTACTTTGAGTATCTTGTTCAATGTTTGTAATAGTGTTTAATATATCATTAATATCTTGTAATTTTACTTTGTGATGTTATTTGAGGTCGGCTTCAGATTTATCATCACAGAGTTGGTCGTTGTTATCATATTCATTGATAATTTATGTCAGATTCTCGTTTCATCTTAGAGTTGGTTGGGTGTGATATGAAAAAAGTCTGCTGATTTGACTGCTGCTACAAAAAACTTATCCATACTCGGTTTATCAGTTTGGGAGTTGCGATTCTGCAGATTGACACACAGGGAGAGTTTCAACTTATAACACCTATTTTTTTTTGTCGGAAAAAGAAGTGAAAATATCGAAAATTATCGAAATATTTTCGTCAATTCTATTGTATTGAATGTTACTGTGTATAATACTTAAAGTAAGTACTCGTAGATTTACTACTGAGTAGTCAAGTTACACAAGTAGACGCTAAGCAGTTCAAAGTAACCTTTTGACATTTTGCCGAACCGACAAGACACGAACTAAACCCGTTTGTTCCAATATTAAACGTTAGGATTTAGAAATTGGGGCTTTACATTAGTGAATTTTATAATACGTTTACTTTGATTTATTTAGGACTACAGAATTTAGAGAATTATTCGTATCATGGAAACTATTTAATCTCTTCTTGAAATGAATATCAAATAATTACAGAACGTACTTTTACAATCTCGATCTCTCTCTGAATCTCGGACTCTCGGAGGGACTGACAGACTTGTACTGACTAAAATCCATGGTGTCTTTCAATAACCCTTTACGTTCCGGGGTCAAGGTAATTCATTAGTCCCGCGACCCTTACCGGCATTTGCTTCAAGTGTACAGATAGTTTAAAACCTGCATTAATACATAGGATAATTTTTATCCTGGTATTACGTTCCCTTGGGATAATTATTGCGGAAGCCGTGCATAAGCCAGTTATTTCATAAATTGGTCATCAGATAAGAAGCTGTACCAACGGTTTGTAGTTTAAACTGTCAGTAAAGACTTTCAAAGGTGTGTTGTTTGACGTCTCACGCAGCCGTATTAATCAATGATAGAGGCAAGACAACAGCTTTGTTGCCTCATAGCTATTCAGAACTGCCAATTATAAACTAAAATGGACATTATTGACGTTAAAAGCAGTAACCTTAATGTTGTTGACATAATGAAAAGTCTTTTTATTGGATTTAGTATTATTTATTGATTTAAATCTAACAACAAAGCCAAACATAAATAAACAGCTTCAACCAAAAACAAAAATAGTTAAAAATTATCAAAAAATTGAATCTATAAAAACGCAGCCATAAACAATCGATGAATCCCCACTGATTATCTAAATGAAGATACAATAAACTTTAAAAATATTTTAAAACCGTAAATCCATAAAAAATATTTATACGGTCGAAAAAAACAATACCCCTGCTACGTTTCTCATAGTTGTACCATAAGGTTCAATCAATCAATGTCTTTTGGAATAAAAAAAGGTGAGTATCCAGAATCCGACCCACGTAAAGTTGGGGGCTCCAAAAAACTTTGACTTGTATATTTTTTGTGGGCCAACCACAGGAATTGTTTCTGATGGTCTAATAGATGTGAGTTTACATTCTATTTCTGTTCCATCGTTTATTTTTGGTGTAAGCAACTTTTGAATACACATGCGTTGTCGATACAGAAATAAATATAAGCTGTTTCTTAATTGGGAATGTTTTGACTACTTCTAATTCTTATATCTGGGTCATTCAACAGCACTGCCGATATTTCCTCGAACAATAATTCAGTATTATTAACATTTGTTTGAAATATAGTGTAATGTTTTAAGTCAATCATAACTAAATAGACAGTTTGTTTAATTTGGGTATCTAGAGCGGATATACTATTTTAGATTCGTTAAAGAACTTGGATAGCACGTGAAATATGAATCAAGAAATACGATAAAACAAAATTTGAAAACTGCACAACCTTAATTAGGAGCAATGATTTATGCTACCATATATCTCGCAAGATCTTAGGAGCGCCTCCATTAAACATAAAATATACCACCGATTTAAACTCCGGAACATAAGCGTATGAAAAAAAAAAAACTCACATTATTTATCAAGCTGTAATCTCATACATTCCCTGCACATTCATCAGAAAGCATCTCGGATGTAAATTTTGCCTCGTTTCACATACGCCCAAGATTCTTCATAAAAATTATGATTACTTTCCTCTTTGACAAACCCCATATCTTTGGCACTTAGCCTCCCCTCTGCTGCACCCTGATCCTCGGAAGAAATGAATATTTATAGAGGACAGTGAACGTTTTTATCGTTTTCCAACCCAACATTTCATACCTGCAAGAATGAAGGGAGATGTCCAAAAAAGCGGTCGGTTTCATTAGAGGCATAAATTAGAATGCGCGTGTGGACTCGCTCTCCCAATTTTGGAAGCCCTCAGTCCGACGTATTTTTGTGTATTATACTTTCAAATTGTGAAATTCCTGCAGACGACCAGTGCAGTTTTGGATCGAGATCATTATTCTGGCAGTTTCTTGTTTGTATTGTCATCGGGACAGTCAAAAAGTTAAATCAAAATAATCGATTCGTGCTCTCAAACTCAAAGCATTTATTTCAATTTAACCACAACAGGCACTTATGAATAATTGTCAGAAAAAAAAAGAATATAAAAAAATTTGAGCCACAAATCTACAATCTCCGTCACGAGACCTACTAATAATGTAAAAGTACTGTAGTTTAGTAGTACCCCTTTCTAACGTGTAGATCTCTATAGAGAAGAATGGGCAAGAAACTCCAGTCTCTGAGTCAGATGAATCGATTGCATTTGTTTTGAATAAAAGTAATAACTATAAAAGCATCAAAGAGGGCGGTGTTTATCGATACATTGAACCAGTACGTGCTTGGCGTTTTCAACATGTGTAAGCTATTTAACTGGAATTTATCACCAGCTTGAAGGGAAACGTCGCGTCTCCGTAATGAAGATACTGCACACTTAAATGAGTTCTTAACGGGAGTCTCATGCTGATATGTCACATGTCGCTATGGGCTAAGTTCTCCAGATACGATGATTGATGGATTTAAATAAAAAAAAATCTTTTAGAAGTCTTCCAGACTTGAGAGAATTTATTTTTTCTTTTATAATCCATCTTTCACCCTTTCTTTTTGACCTGTACTGTTTTTATTACGTAATTATATGAACATTTTATGATACTGTTTATATGGCTTATGTTCATTAAAATAATACTGTATGGTTGAAGTTCTAAGCCTTAAGATTTTGTAGCATAAAAACATTCAGTAAAACTACCATTCATATTAATGAGCAATCACAGGAAATCGGTTACTAAAATGTTTTATAACTTTAAGTCGACAATTACTAAGAAAAGAGGATATTAATGCCGTTTTAGCAGAAACATAAAATGAATTGCGATAAATGATTAGGAATATAATTATCTATTATCACTTCTATTGCTTGAGCAAGAGAATCGAATGTTCCATTTTATAATTTTACTGCTAAAGTGGAATTTCAGCCAAGCAGTGATTAGTTCACAAATGTAGCAGATGCTCCGAAATATAATAATAGAGATTCTACAACCGTATAATAAGTCAAACGGGAGAAAGTACTTCAAAATATAATAGAGCTTACAACCATGAAAATTGTAAGATTTTACGGCAGTCTATACGACCTCCTTGGAAACTATATTATCTTCAATTGTTTAAACGCTCAAACTCCGTTTATGCCCCGATAGTTAGCGTTGGTGTTGAATAGTTATTTATTTATCTCCAGTCATAATCTTGAGATGAAATTGAAGATACTGGTTTCCAGATGGAAGTTAGATAATAAATAAATACATAATTGTAGGTGTTAAAGATTTTGTATTTGCGGGTAAATATTTATTGATCCATTCAACCAGTATGTGAATGGAATATTATTTTTGTAATTTATGGTCCAGTATTAAGGCGCTCCCTCACCGCGAGTATTCACCCTGTAATGTAAAGATTCGAACATTTCATCAGTAAGGGAAGACAAACGAGTATCACAATGCGCACCTTGTATCAAATCTTTACCTACTAAATGTACGCGAATGCTCGTCAGTCAGGGAGGTAGTATTGTAATGTAATGCTCAAAGTCGAATCTTTAATGCTACATTACACGCGAATGCTCCACCGGGAGCGCCTTTAGAGTTATAAACAAAATTATGGTGACGAAATCAATGATCACCCTTCACGCTGCTACGCATTTAAGTTTATGTTTATACCAATTACTACGTTTCATTGAAAGTTTTAGGAGTGCATTATACAACTTTAGTTTTTTTTCAAAAAAACTTCATACATGATTGTATTGAAAATTTTGAACAACTGTTATTAAAAACTGAAATTTAATAAAAAAGCATTTTACGCTAAACGCGCAACAAAAACAGAGCTCCTTAAAAGTACAGAAAAAAAGCACAACAATGACATAAACAACAAATCTACTCATTCTAAGCCCCGTTACTTCCATTTCAAGAATATCTCACTATTAACCATTCCCACTTTATATTACAGTGATGACATTTAAACACAGGGCGACGGCGCCGAACGCGTTGCCCTATAATTTTGTTATCAGATCATCTGGGGTCTTAGTTTTTGTGCCCACTACATTATCTCACGGAACGTCATTGTTTCCATTTAAGCTTGAGTTTGCTTTTTATGTTTATTCTTTAAAAGGATTAAGCCTTCCAAGGGATCGATTTTGGATCTTGTTTTATGGATGGATTTTTTTACTATTTTTAAAGTTTGTAATTTCGAATGTAAAGGTTATCTTTCAATCGTAATGTATGCAAAGTCGCAGGATAACTTAATATTTAAATTGTACTAGGTATCTACAGAGCTTCTCATTTGAGTTCATAATGATGACTATGAATACCATCACTGACAAAAAAGAGATGGGGCAAAGCAAAGTGAATGTGGTCCCGAGAGATTTTGGTCCCCTTCTGTCTGGCTACCACGGAAGGGATCTAGATCGTGAATTAACTATGATTCACTATTTATTCATATTTCTACAAAACAGAGATTTGTTTTTTCTCCATTTGCCTTCTTGTGTACTTTTATTTTTTGGCAATTTGCCAGCGAATTTCTCGCATTGCTTTCAAAATAAATAACTGGTATATCGGCATTAAGATGGTAATTCAGATTTATTACAACAATAAGTATGAATCAAATCAACGGAGTTCATCAACAGTTTCATCGCTGTTGAAAAGGTTGCTTAAATACAGCAATTTAGACCTTAATGGCAGCCTCTTTAATAGAACGCAGCTTCCTGAGACGCCTGTCAAGATAAAAAACACACATTACATCCAATCATCACCCATATTTCTATAGACATAATAATGGGTTTACTACCAAATACCAAATTACACTCAAAAAAAAAATCTCTCTCGGGAACATCTTTATCATCATCCGGACCCTAATCAAACATGGTCTGTCTGGTTTATAGACATAGTGTTGGGTTGACACTTTATGGCGTAATTACTTCCGATGTACAGGCCCTAATTGTTGGTGTCGCGTATCTGGATGATGTATCGGCGAATCAGTCACCGTCAAAGGTCAAAGGGTTAGAAGAGCTTGGTGTAATTAAATTTGAAGCTAATTGGAGGCTTGTGGTATATGAAGATTAATTGTAATTACACTGTGTGTGCTAGAAAGGAAATTAGAATCTATCGACTGGCATTCATCAAACTAATTATGTGAGTCATCGTGACTTCGCTTTTGAGCTAAATAAGTGATAGGTTACACCAATCTGTCAATGCGAGTAATGAATTATGCACTTCCAATTCAAACGGCTTACTCAGAGTTGATGCACTTAACTGTGTCAAAGATACAACTACCGTTACACATAACATAGATAATAATTATGAACAAAGTATTCGTTTATAAAGTTGTAGACGGAGATACGAATTTTAGGGACAAAATCCTTTACCAATTTGGAATTCTAAAAGCACTCGAACCAAAAACAGTAGACTAAACTCCAAAAATCTCAACCGACTACAAAGAAGAGTTAATTTTCAAACGCAAACAATAATGTAATTTTTCACCACGAGACTTAAACAGAATACTCTCGTACTAAAAGAGAAACGTTAACACCGGCCTGGTTTAGGTCTTTATGATGCACGCGGCTTAATTGGACGCATTTACGCCGATGGCTTTTAACCGATAGCGTCACTTTCGACATTTCCTTTGATAAGGCACGTTCAGTTAAAAGGGTGCTAAAACAACACAACACCAGTTTACAGATTTAATTAAGATCGCACGCGAAAAACTGTGGTGAAATAAAATGTCAATTTACAGTGTGTGAATAAATGGATTTTGGATGTGAGTGAGGTGATAAAAATTAGTAATGTAATTGCTCGTGAGTGTGCGGAACCTGATACAGACCTTACTCATTTAAATTCTGGTAATGGATTTTGGTGTCCCGTGTGATTCAATGTAACAAAACTTTAGAGAGTTCAGCTGGACATTTTCTTTCAAAACCTTTTCTAGCTGCCTTTAATACATAACACTAATGGATAGTGATGGGGTGGACCTAAGCGAAATTAATGAGATAGCCCTACAGACTATGCAGATGGTGCTAAATAATCGCGTTACACACGGCTCACTAACGCTCACCAGTGTGGGATAATCCCTTGGAGATTTAAAACGATACCCACGTGAAGAGAAATAGGGGCAAAGACCTACCTAATTAAAGAACAATAGAAATTACTTGTCCAGCCATTATTCTTGTACAACGACTTCCTAAAATTCTTCAAGCTAGTGTTCCAATTAAGAAAACGGAACAACTACTTTTTCTATAGCATTGTTACTACGAACTCTCTGCAGCGCGATATTATTTCCTTTTTCATTGGTATCTTGCCAAATATTATAGCGTTGTTGGGTTTTTACTATTTGCGAGAAATTGAATTTCTTAAAATTCCGCTTGCTTCAACAGAGTCTCGTTTAGTGGTGTCCTAGTTTTGCTGTTGTAACGATATTTTATTATGAACTCCTCTGCAAATGTTTGGCAGGACGTGAAAACGTTCTGTTTTATTATTTTATGTTTTACGTGATATTGTGAGTCTTGCGTGAACTTACGTAACAGTATTCTGATTCATAGGATAATAATGCACTGTGTTGTTGATTTTCAAGAATTTTGACCAAATTCTACTGCAGGTTCTATTTTCCTATCACCCTCTGAATTGATAGCCATTGTTTTCGGACTGTAGCGATAAAAGACATTTGGGCACAGCTCCAAGCCCGTACCTGATTTATTTTGCTTTAATCTTAGCCAAGTTAGGTTCAAAGGATATCCGTCCCCAGTCGTGCTTGCTACAACTACAATGACATGAAGTGACTCATGCAATAAAATTATAGCTGATATGAAAGCTCTCCCTTCATAAATCATAGGTATTAGGTTTAATGTTTCTAAATATTTCATTGTGAAATTAAAAACAACCGTCTCTTAGTGCTTTAGTAAGTTATTCCACCATTTTAACAGAACTGTCAACAAATCTAAGGTTATAGATACTTAGGTCCATCAAATTGCTGATAAATCCATAGCCCATAAAAAGAAATGTTCAAATTTTTGTGACGAAATTAACACTGGCGTATCAAATTCAATTTTATGTAACGCACTGAACAATAATTTTGTTGTATGTCCCTTTGTAACCATACACGCGTGCCAAGGGACTCATTTGGACAACAAATTCAATATTTTCAATGACCATCATAAAGTTTGTTATTATATTCCACGCTTTATAAATATCTCATTTTTTGTACTTAGCCATATTTGCATTTTTGACCAATATTGTTTTCAAATTAAGCAAACTTTTCGCTTTGAAACAAACCAAAGTTTTCGAGGTGACCTGGATACAGTATACGTAAAACGATTTAATTAAAAGTACTGAGGAAAATCTTCATGAAATATTCAAACATGTAACCAATATTGAGGCTACCAAAATAAAGTCTATAGAGAGGTAGGTACTTGCTTTTTTCGCTTTTATAAATAAACTTTTAGCTGTATCGTCTTAAAAAATATAAGGATGAAAAAAACAAGGTGCTCAGGGATAAGCCTCTAAAATCATATACTTACGAGAAAACAACGTTGTTTTTCTTTGACGATTTACAAAATTTGGGCAAGATTTCCACTTGAACCTCGAACACAGAGTTAACAGGCGAATGAGGAAAAACAGCTTTAATATCAATGGACTGTTATTACCAACATCGAACACCCCTTGCCTTCCTGACCCATGACGAAACAAAATAAAAATGCGCTTAGACCAGTTTTTGAGTGTCTCAAATGCGATTTACATTTATTCATCTTTGGTCGTCCCCTTTTTTGTTTGTCTGCCAGCATTGTTGGCTGAAACAATGGCTTGCTATCCGGAATTTATCATTCTAACACCATCAACGGAAATGCTGGTTGATATGTGTTTATAATGTGGAATCATGGCGGGTATCATGGCTATTTTACTCTATAAATGTTTGTATAGACGATAACAATGATGTAAGCGATTGTTTCGTACTTGGATCGCATACTGATCGTTAAATACTTTGTATGGTGTGGTCTTGATGGGAATCTTTGTTGCTTGATTTTATCGCAATAAATCTGTCATTGTATGAAATGTAATAAACTTTCATGGCGGTTATAACCGTGAACCTGTAAGAATAATTGAACGTGTTGAAAATATTGACTCACTCTAGTATACATGGTTTTTAAAGACAAACAATAACTGATCAAATAAAATCTTACGTACTTTCAGAGAATTATATCCAAAATTGCTTCTTGTATTCAGTCACAAGCCACAAACACCTGAAACAAAACAAGCAAGACTTAACAAAAGACTTAAAGTTTGTAGTGTATGACACATGACAAATAATTATAGACGTATGACAATATCTCATGAATGACAAAAAGAATACCCGTTTTGTCTCAGTACGTAGTACCCTTCCAAAACAAATGGGTCTGATCTTTGACACAATTTTCCATAAACCAATTTTTATTGTTGGAAGTCAATACAAATGGGGTTTTTATAAATCATAAATTCAAAACTAATGATATTATGACAGCATAAAATCTATTAAATAGAAATATTATGAAAATTATTGTTGTGGACGATTTTAAATTTAAAATTTCTTTTGTTATCAGCGCCTACATACAACCTACGCACATAACTTTTCGTATCCTTGTGATACTCTGTTTATGATACTGATGATGAATAAAGGGAACATGTAAAAAAAACGGGAAAGTAGAATTTTTCAAGAGTGAATTTTTCGATGTTATAACAAAAAAATATCGATAATAATTTTGTCTTATCAAATTAAAAATAATGTTATTATGCTGACTTAAAAGACGACCGTATGTCGTTTAAAACTAGTAAGACAAGACAACCTTTAATCAGAAATTGATGAGCATGAAGCGATACATTTTAAATCAATGGTCATATTATAAGAAACAAAAGCTCGTTTCAACATTAATACACCCATCAACGATGAACATAAAACGAGTCAATATTATGAAACTACCGAAGTTAATCTCAACAAAACTGAACATGTTTATTTAAAAAACAATACTAGGGGAGGGTGCTAAAAGTTTGTGTTTGTGCGGGACAAAATTTTACGATCGGGACGTCCGCCCACGGCCCGGAATCCAGGCGCCACAAGCATTAGACAACCCGATATCGGAATCGTATTCGACATTAACTAAACATAAAAATGTTTAGCGTCACATAAATTATTAACTAAAGGAGCCGATTCGTTTCACAGATCCGCACCACTAATGTTTTATTACTAATGGATGTCTATTGACTGCGTAATTTCATATAATTTATTAGGCGATTTGTAATTTGATTTTTATTATGGTTACGGGAATCGTAAAATTCTTTGTGGTGACGGTATGAATGGTAAATATATTTTAAATGGTTGTAAATGCAGCCCTTTTAAAGTGTTTAGCCCACGCGGTGTCTTGTATGGTTGATGTCTCTCCAACAATACTTTACACGGGGCATGATTTGGAGGACCCTGTATAAAGTAGGTCCCAAAGGACTAACACAATGCTTTGGGCATAATAATAGTTGTAGATTTGAAAGTGATTTGAATATGAATGGCCCCCTCCCGCGCTGGCTCGTAATAACAAATATGAAGTGTTGCCTTTATGCTTACCCCTCATGATTTTGACTCTGTTATAAAGAATTGATTTAGTACCGCTACAGTTTTAAGTAATTATAGATCTGGTTATAATTGTGTATTTTGTGTTTTGTTGTGATTTGCGCGGTCGTTATTTTGATCTCATGTTTGAACCGACTCAATGTTTTGATAGGAGTTCCTTTTGTTCGAATATTCATGGAATTTGTTTTATGCGATCGTTACAATTTAGGTTTGCCTAAGGGTAGAAAAAGTTTGAAAGGATTAAATAAACACCGATCATTTGCTTACTTAGACAGTAAACGCTTAAGTTCTTTGTTATTGTGTATTCAAAGGATTTATTCAAAAGTACAAGTTAAATCACTTTGTAGAATTAGATTTAAAGGACTGTCAGTTTTTGGGACACATGTATTTAAACGTAAGTAACAAACAACCTACACAAAAGTCTAAACAGGTAGTACCTATAT
Organism: Agrotis clavis; assembly: GCA_954870645.1. Lineage (NCBI taxonomy): Eukaryota > Metazoa > Arthropoda > Insecta > Lepidoptera > Noctuidae > Agrotis > Agrotis clavis. The sequence goes on from OX940921.1 coordinate 25,756,517, forward strand.
AAAATATTTTGATTCGAAAGTTTTGTCAACCCTTTGGGTTATCCTACCCTAGTAGGTATTAAACGATTCACACGAACACTCAGGAAAAAAGTTATCAATTGCCACAACCGTTTTATAATACCCAACAGCCCTCAATCGATAAGCTCAGAAAACGAACCCTAAAAACCGATCATAAATAACTACAATTAGCTCCCTACATACACATATCATTACATATAAATCCTATTTACTCAGCTAGGGCGTTAGAATGGCACCCTTCGGACTCCGGACAGATATCGATCCGGTGAATTTTTGCAGCACAGACGTCACATGTGGCCATTTTCCATATGCAAATTAGTGTTTCCCCTTGGTTTTAAGTGTGTTTGTTTTTTACGTCTCCTCCTACATTTATTTGCGCTCTTTTTTATGGTCAGTGCTCGCGTTTTGCTGTAGCGGAGTATATCATCCAAGTACACGAACAATTTTATTTTGCGTATAATTTTGGTTGAGGTAGACTTGTTTAACTTTACTGGTTAACATTTCAGGTGGGCATTATAGCTAAATGTTTCTCTTTATCAAAATGATAATACCAATGTCATTCATCAGTATCATTCCTCATCAGTCGGTGCAGCAATTCGTCTTCCATACTTCTCTTTAAGTCATCTCATCTCAACCACCCTTCCTTTTTTCCACTCAAAGTATGAAATATTGTTAATTAAGTTATCTCGGCACTGTTAATGCAAAGTCTTTCGATATATTTGTTTCGCACTATTTCATTTTCATTCTCTGCCAAAACATCATCAATTAATATACCAAACCAAACATTTCCAACATAAACCAAAAGCGGTACGACCAAAAATAATTATTTCGCAGCTATTAATAACACGGCAGTACCACCAAACAGCGTTAGGGTTGCGACGCACTAGAAATAAGCTGTCACGTGTCATATCAAATCGAGTGTCACGGTACCGGTAGAACGATACGACGCGTAATTTAGGTGCGTTGTGTGCGACAGCCCTGACTTTTAGCTTTTGTAACAAATCGAACTGAGTACGGAATTCGGTATTCCGTATCGCGATATGGTTTTAGCAATTGTTTTGCGTGTTCAGTTGGACGTGGGGAATTTAATTGTGTGTCTGTCAGTTTGATGTGGGCTTGGGTAGGTGTGAGTAGGTAAGGTTTTGTATGGTTGAGATCATTAGTGATTTAATTGAATTATGGTAGGTTATGGACATTTTTGTTGTTGGAGATAATTATATCTTTAAATTGAGTTTAAGGTACAGCCGGTGACCAGCATTACTTGACCCACTTTAACATTATTCTAACGCACAAGATGGGTCATATAATGATGGTAACTGACTGGTGACGATACGACTGCCTTGTTGGTCTACTAATCAGTGATCGTAAACTGCTAAGAACTCATGTGTTTTATTGGTCTTCAACAGTTTTGCTTTCTACCACATGCAAGGTATTTAAAATACACTAATTGATATCAAACGATAATACACTTGCTTTAGGTACACTTGACTTTTCTTTTTGTGTTTTTTTAGGGCTTATTATTATTTTCTGGGGAAGAACTTAATTCTGTTTAAAAATATATGTTATAATTATGTAAGACAATAATGTAGACACGCTTATTCATCAAAATGTCTACTCAAGATTTACAGTAAATTATTTTCCACAAAAATGTTAGTAAAAGAATAAACAGCGTTTGTGATGGCATTCAATCCAGCTGCTCAATTTCATTCCACACGGATGACACCAAAGCGAATGCAGTTTGTACTGAATTAATGTTTTTATAAATTCCGCTTTTTATGTCACCTGAATTATATTGTATGAAAAGGATTTATTGCGTTCCCTGTTAAAGCTTTAAAGCAATACAGCGCTATTTTTTCCTCGTATTTTTATTGAAACGATTTCAAGTGTACAACAATGCGTGATGGATCGACGCTTTTGATGGAAACTGGGAATATGCGTATTGTTTTTAGATGTTTTATGAAGTTTCTTGCCATGATTCTTACATTTTAATATTATCAACATAATCATCTCTATCTCTTGGGTAAGCTTTGATCGTTTTTCCAAGTTATTCATCTCACAATCCATATTGAGACGACACGATTGACGGAGTGACTAAACGATAAGCTGATACGCTGCAAGTCTTGGGTACATTTCCCGCCCGAAACAAATATTTTGTGTTACTGTGATCAAAAGGAAATTGTTCCGGGTCTGGCTATTTGTTTAATTGAGTGTTTTGAATTAGGTACAGCTACACCCAAAACAGGAGAAAATCCTAGCATGAGACAAAGGTAAAAAAAAGCAAACATTAACCAGCAAAATCAAAACCAAAATTAATATCGTTCAGCTAAACCATCATATTCACTGTCGCTTAGTTAATATGCTAGCGTGACATGCGACAAACCGCTGATTACTGTCGTGACAACTGACTAGATGACGGCCTGTGTAATTAATGTATGAGATGTTGATCGAATTTGGTTTCTGCTTACGATGAAGGGAAGTAGATGGCATAGTTTAATAGCTGCTTAAGGAGAACTTAAGATGTGATGTGTAAAATAAATTAATAGTTCCTATTGCAATTGTCACCGTTTACAATATAACATTCTAAGATACTTCAGAGATACACATAATTTTTGAGAGGAAACGGCGTGATAACAAGAAAAAGAAAAGAAAAGTAAAAAAAATCCTGAAAGGTCATTGTCGATGAGGAGATAAATATCTTTATTGAAATTCAAGGACTAGGTAATGTCTTCTACTATCGTTAGTGAATAGTGATGCTTATGTTATTATAAATGCAGTAAACAAAATCAAACCTAATAGGTAGAATCTGTACATTTCTTTGAAGAATGGGAGCTTTTCCTGTCTCACAACAACTAAAACAAGACCATAAGCGTCGTCCACACTGCCCTGTCTCTGTTGATACGCGACGTGACAGAGACACGCCGTTGATTACCGACGTGACAACACAACTAACTGGGTGACGGGACATGTAATTTTTGTGGGAGATGTTAATCTTATTTTGGCGTGTCAGAGGAATGTAAGGCTGGTTAGTAAGAATAAAGTGAACGTGTAGAATAATAATGATGAAATAAAAACAGAAGAAAACGAAAAGATGTTTAATGTAGGTTACGTAGTACGAAAAGCTGGAGAACTATTTGAATATGAATTTATGGCAAAAAGCCTCAAAGACGTAAAAATCACCTGCGAAGGTGCTGTCGATGTAAAACTTGTAGGATATTGCCGAGAAGCCAATTTAGATTACAGTGCTGTTATAAAGTGCAGCTTTGAAACAATTTTATACATTAATAATATCGGAATCGCAGCCGCATCGATAGTGCTAATGCGTTAAGAATATTAAAGAAGCAAGCATCTAGAATATTGTAGTGATGATAGTCTAGTTATCCTGAAAGGAGATACCAATTTAACTACCATAAATTATGTAGATTCAGATTATAGCAATTTAAAATAGTCATATTATATCTCCTAAGAGTCCACCCTAGGCATCAGCGACTCCCCAGCCAGTTTTGACCAACCGTAAGCCAGCTTTTTCTTGTACAGAAATAAGAAAAAAATACATTTATTGAGCCTAGATATTGAAATATCATTGCTGGCACCTAGTCCTTTAAGATGAAACTTATTTTTTTCCTAGCTTGGAAATTTTGAGACAGTTTTACTGTTACTGTCAGCTTGTGTCATCCCACTGCTGGGCAAAGACCGTCTCGATGATTTCCAACTGTGTCGATAGTGTAATCCCCCAAATAACATTTTAGTCTCACATAAAAGCAAAGGTATGCGCGTCTTGAAATTCTATCTCCCACTTACAATCGTGAACTCGTAAGCATAACCAGTTCCTCAGACCAAATGTGCATAAATTTACCATTTCATAATATTATATCATTTGAGTGACACCTTCCGATACTAATACGAGCGAAGTTGAGTCAGGTCGTGGTCTGAGGTCCTGCTTATTATCTGAAATAATGTACTATTATCTGGAATATGAATTACTTCGTGTATTATATTTATCTGTAAGTGATCGCTCACTTGAGGTCCAGTTAGAGGTGACGTTGCTTCGAGACGGTTAAGGACGAGTTGCAGAGATAATTCTCCCCGTGAAGCTGATGAAAATAGATTGAATGATAAAGCATTTTTTTTTTTTTTGGAAAATGTAAAGTGTGTGTTACGGAACAGTAATACTAAGATGATTGCTATAAAAAGTCTAGTCGAGTAATGCAAAATAAGAAGATGATGATGTAAGATTTTGTACTAGTGGCTAGGTAAACACTATTATCGAGCGTAGAGATAACAAAAGGACTGCTGATAGACCTATAGGATAACCTACAGAAGGTCGTGGAAAACACCTGGATGAGGCTCTCAAAGACCAAGGAACAAGATGAGGCGATAACTCAGCAGACGCTTAAACAAGACTGACAATAATGACGATTAACATCTTTCTTGATAATTACTGAAATCAACCGTTCTCACCTCAATGACTACCCATAACTTATATTGACACGTAACAGAGCCCTAAACCCAAAACAAGTAAACAGCGATAAATTAGTCCCGCAAATTATGTCCAAATAGATCTGTTAGCGTCCCCAACCGCACATTAAGGCACATCTAGGTCAATTACGTAGATAAAGACCGGCTCGAAATTACCGTGTAATCAATGGATAGTCATAAAGGTACGCTCGATTGAACTGATAAACTTACCCCAGTATTAACACTTCTAGGAAATCATTGTAATTTGAACGAAGTTAACAAACAGAAGCATGTAATATCGCAAGTTTTTTTTTATTTGCAACATTTTTTGGCGTGTGACTTTTTTATTAAATCTGTGACACTTTTTGACAGATGTTTCGGCTGTTCGATAACGTCGTATCGGAAATTAATTTTGCGATAATTTTTGGGGTTTGAAGTGTTAAGCAAATAACGTTTAACATGATTACTTTAGATAATATTGTAACCCAACGGTTTTTTTCGATCAGAATGTTTATAAATGTGTGATAATACTTTACAAGAATTTGCGGACAGTTCTGATTTACATTTTTTTTAAAGGAATGTTATTATTTTAAAATGGATATTTTTCTTGTTGGCCATCATTCCTGTCCACTGTCGAGCAAATGCTCTTTCCTCTTTTCTAAACTCTCTGACTTCTGCTATTTCATCTCAGCAAAGATAAAAAAAAGTATAATTTTCAACGATTTATAGGACTTCTTTATTTTTACATTAACTTGTTCTCAAAAAAACCAGCCAACAGTTAAATAAATCTGCAAAAAAAAAACCGTGCTACAAACACTTCTCATGTTTGTCGCAAAAATCATCCGACATGTCACTCACAGGCATCTCAACTCCTTACTCATAAGTATCAAATAAATACTGTCATCTTCGAACACCAAAATACTTCATATATCCCCCCAACGAGAGCGTATGCAAATAATTGAAGCATCCGCCCTTCGAAAATAAAATGTGTGCTCGTCTCGAAATCGTCACGTCGTCTGTCGAGACGCGTGGCACACGATTAGGAGCACGTGACGTGCTTCTGACTTAACAAACACCCTTTAAATTTAGTGCGAAATGAGAACAGCCTGTGAAATGCTTTGTACAATTTTTTGACAAGGTTGAAGTAGTGGGCGGGGTAAAATGTAGAGAGTTTATTACGCGTGTGTGTGTTTGCCTCACCGCGTGTGTCACCTTGGAGTAGACGTGAAAAGCGACTACTGAGCATGTATTTTGATCCTAAGTTTGATCCCTTGGTACACTTCTTTTTTAAAAAAAAAAACTTTGTCCCACACTAGAAACTTTTATCCTGGGTGCGTTTACAAACATATAAACTAACAAACACAAACACTCAGACCCGGAACAACTACGTGTAGCTCATACAATTAATATTTACTCATATTCTACCAGTTACTGATGCTCAAAATTTATTTCAAACTAAATACATTTCTATCTAACTCCTTTGTGTATAATAGACCGGGGCGTCAAGTCTGCTAATTTTATTTAACTCACATGCTATTGATATTCAATTGAGACTCAATCACGGCTCCATTACGATTAGAACAATTTTGGTATTCTGCAAAAACTTGTACCTATGTAAGCTCAATAGAGTCGTAATGGAATCGTAGTGTAAGTCAATCGTACTTCAATAGCAAAATTGACACTGAGTGTCCATTGACATAAAATGTCAAACAACGGTCAAATAAGAGTAGAATACCGATAAAGTCCACAATCGATTTACAATTGTAACACGATTGAAGAGCAGACTAGCAAATATTCTGATAGCAGTTCAGTGGAATGTCACTGGAAAACCATTGGTCTTAAATTGGTAGCAGAATATCAAATGTAGTTAAAACTGCTACTGAGATCCAATTGATATTCAATTGAGCCATTATTAAATTAGCAGACTTGGGGCCCTGACATAATGTTTCTTTTGATATATTTGTCTATGTTGTAAGTATGAATACAGACATAAATCCAAGAGATATAATATCCAATACCGATACTACTTTAAAATTCAACCGCGAAACTCTGAACGATTTCTCACTGTAATACAATTTTTATGAAACTAAATTTGAATTGCATCAATGTCGGTGCCTCGGCGGCGGTGACAGTGAAAATGCTCTTTTATATTCTTTTAAAAATACGAGTATTTTACCGCGGTGAAAATGGTTTAAATTGACACTTTAGATTAAATTCGTCTGTTAGATTTTTTACCATTAAAGTGCGGTCCAATGCGATTCATAACTATTTGAGCAGAATATGTGATGCTTGAAACCGTAATTCCCGAAAGATGATGCAGAGCAATATGCCTTTTATAGATTACCAACATGATTATCATTGAAGAATTTTTGTGGAAAGAGAGATTTCTAGTGAGAGTACGTTCTAGACTCTTACCAACCACTGAAAAGTTCAACCATGTCGACATTTTTTTAAGCTGGTAAAATCACCTATTGTTTCCTCCTACCCTGGGTGGAGCAGAAGGGACTGTCAGACGGTTTTCCTTCAATTTTCCTTTTACATTTCAGGGTACAGATACCTGATAAGACAGTCCCACAACCCTGTGGAGCTTGTTGCAATAGTTTGGTTAGTAATTTCCCATTTAGTAGATATCTATTCCTTATAACCCTAAGGTTAAACCCACATGTTTACTAACACTTATTAAATCGTAAATTTACTTCTAGATAACGTTTACGATTATCAAACACCTGCGCTATCAGCTTGTGAATTAATATGTTCAAATTGGATTTGCTACATGTGAACGTATCGTTACGTATTCATTTAGATTGTGCATGTTGTATCATGATTTGGTTTGCTTTGAAATATATTATTTTGTTTGTAGTAGTAGTACTATTTGTATCTTTGAAAGATCTAGTGTAGGGGTACCCCTCCATTTGGAAATTTCTCCAATGTCGTGGGTACTTTTAAAAACATTTAAAGTCACATAGTACCTACTTATACACTGTAACTCAGAATTAGTAGACACTACAAAACTGTTCCGTTAGAATATCAAATTCTCCAACAGCCACTGCAGTACGTGTTGCTGTCAAATATTTCTATGAATAGGTTTACGTTTGCATGACTTGATTTTCTTTGACCATCTCAGTTCAAGTTCAACTACTAGGCAGAGTTCTCTCTCTAGTTGTGCCAAAACAAGCCTGCCTTTCGCATTTAGTCTACCCCAGCCATTAATTAAATTTCTTCGGGCATTCATCAGTCTGTAGATTGTCCACAACATACTATGTTTGCCAAAATGCATTCTTCGCTCTTAGAGATATTGACTCCAGCGCATTCTTTGATTCACTGTTAGTCGTGTCTACATTTCGATGGTAAATATTAATAATACAATTTTCAACATCTTCATAGTTATAAGTTTCAGTCGTAAATTCTTTGCTCTTTTCCAGTCTATAACAAAATATTTTGATTACAATACTTGTTCATAAAGTATTTTTATTTCGAGGAAAATAATTCTCAAACTTTAGCTTGGAATCTGCAATATTAATTAAAGTCTGCAGATTGTAAAACTCCCAACATTGGCGTAACAGTTTTCTGCTGGAAAAAATCCAATAGTTATTATCGAAAAGATTGAACGAGACTTAATGAACTCATTATAAAGTTTCGATGAGTGCCAATTTGTGGTACAAGTCAAAAGCGATAGGATATTGTCTTTAGTTGTTGTGTTTTTGTTAATAATCTGAGCCCTGTTTGTTATTTACTTTTTGTTTTGTTGGAAAATTAATTACATTTTGGGAAGTGAAAAAATCAATAATTATATTTCCTATAAATGGATAGAAAAATATTTCATCAATTTCCAAATCCATTTTCTTAATCTCTAAATTATAAGAATTCATATCGATCATAATATTAACACTATTGGTAATGGCAAATGAGTGCTTGGTGCTAAACTCCTTATTTTTTAACAGAACGTTCTACTACCTTGGTGCGTTAACAAAAATTTAAACTAACATTACACAAGACAATAGACAAACAACCAAACCCAATGTTTTGTTTTTGAAGTTTAATTCTGTAGGTTACCAATATCAGTAAATAAAGTCATCCAAAATAATTTATTGTTGCTGTCATGGAATCTAAAATAATACAATCGCAACTTCCTCTAATTTGGACCAAAAAACCAGTTCTCACACTGTACCACAAGGGTTCCACCACTAATTAATTGAAGGAGACTTTTCATTTGTCGATTGAACCCACCGTTAGCTGCAGTCACCTTTGCACGTGGAAGGGTGTTAAAATTGAACACGTGAACGGGTGCAATTTTACCCCTTAGGTGATGTTTGGGGTATAAAACAATCATCATTGCCTTTTGTTTGGTTAAAAAATGAATTTTATAAAGTAAATTTTGAAAGATAACATTTCTGACTATTAGTACAAATTCAAGTTACAAATCGATTTTGCAGACAACAAATAATAAAAATTAATCCCAAAATCTGTTAACTTTAAACTTAGATTAAAACATGATGGTTCTACTAAAAGGTAATTCAATTTCAAAAATACATTCATAAACCTTACCTGTTGTGGGTAGTATATTAGTTAACTTTAATTTTTAGACATTATTGTTTGTTTAGACACTTTAGACCAATGTAAAAAATTCATAAATTTATCAACACAGAACCAAAAACATTTAAAATAGACATGGGCACTGGGCAGTGTCCATGGTCGTAGCGTTGTAACTAAAACGTGTACCAGTACAAGCTTTAACTTAGTTTTTGAACCGTTAAATGAATTAAACCCTGTGAATTTTGCAGCTACACCAAACCATGCAACTGTGCTGCATAAAGTAAGCATAAATATCACGAAGTCCATCGATAAAGGTGTGATCTTTGTAGGTGTAGAATAGCGGTCAAAACACAATTTTAATACAGGAATTGTTTAAAGACGAAAGAACTACATACTTGACGAAAAGTAGTATAAAAATGGTGGGTCATTGCAGTCCAGGGAATTTACCATAAAAAAAATGTATTTCTTATACGTTGGAGTAATTCTTTTTTTTTCCAATTTTCCCTAGCATAGCTGGCAACACAAAAACATTTTGATACGTTGCATAACCTGTTTTGTCTGAAGCCTTTTAAAGGGCCAATGTACTTACAATCATTATGAACAAAACTTACACTGGGAGTATTACTAAAATTACAAAATAATAATCGATGTTGATGAAAATTAACACAATATCTATATAATTATAATGTGCCCTCGGTGATGTAAATTATTTTATCTACTCTCATATCGTAAAATTCGAAATACAAAACTCAAAACGAGTTTATAAAGACGTACTTTACACCATAGAGTATCGAAATGAAATTAAAAAATTAAATTATAACACTACTTCTCTAACAAAATAATGTTATAATAAATTTTTTTTTCATTATGATACAGTTTACAGATCATAGATACATCTATTTCATTTTTTATCTGTGGCTGCGCGCGCTCTAGATGGGAATGTTGGAATTTTGACGTTTGTGTTTCGGTGGATGACATGGTGGATGTTTATTAGTGTTTATTAATTTTTATCTTTTATTTGATATGTTCATGTTCAATGAGAGTAGATAAAGTAGTGTATGTAACTGTACATAATTAGGTATTATACCACTCGTGTGATACTATTAAAAAACTCGCTTCGCTCGTTTTTTAAACTCACACTCGTGTATAATACCCCTCATTATGTACCAGTTACATAAACTACTATTATTCAAGCAGTTTTATCAATTAAATTTGGTAATAAAAATGTTGTAGATGTCAAACATTTGACAGTAGAATATGGCCACAATAGTATGCTCTCAGTCATGTAAATTATTCCATTCAAGCAATTTTATCAAGCACAACCAATCTAATTTCATAATAACTAAAAGATAAAGTCGTTTAACATTTAATTCTTGCTTTGGAAACTGACTAGAAAATAGAGCATGCTGTCAACTACAATACAAGTTACTTGAGAGTTAAAACAACAATTGCAATTTACGTGTTTTAGAAGTTAATTTGAATTGTTTTGTAATATTGTGCTGTGGGACAGTATTTGTGTTTGTGTAGAGTACTTACTTATGTTAAACGCGTTATACATACTATGATGATTGGTCAGGGACCACTGCAGCTTTAGCTTATGTTTAGTATTGACTAGATTTTATCGCCTAAAAGTATAACTAAACAGACACCATTTGCCACTTTAAGAATTTTACCACTGTTGTCAATTAATCTATTTAGCCTTATATTAATTATGTTCCATTGCATTTCAGGTTTAAAGTATTCTCTCTTCTATTTTTCTTCGACTTTTAGTCCCCAATACTGAGTGTAGGTCTCTTCAAAATAATTTCCACTAAAGTTATTAACTGTGTAGATATTTGTGTAAGACTCAACCACGTCAAAATTATTGGAAGAATTGACCAATTTATCTTTATCAAAAAGAGGAACGGTTCAGGATAACATAAATGAGTCTACATACATGTGGAATGGCAGCTCCACAACTAGTTTTGAATCATGAGTTTAACACAATGAAAAGCACCATCGTAACACTAACATTTCAAATAGAATTTTTCTCATACCTGCCAATAAAGACGTACCATAAGAACTAGGAACAGTCAGTAAGAAAGTGCTTAATTCATTAGAACCATGAGAATTCATTGATAAGCGAGACTCTGAGAGTCCTCTCACGCCATTTAAGGCGTAATCTTTTCCATTGTGTTCTTAGGAGAACAATGCAAGTGCTAACTCATCAATCAATTATTTATCACCTATTAACTGTGTGGTGATTATCATAAGCTTTTTTGTTTCATTGTGTTTCTGATACAGATTTGAATGTATTTCTAGTTTGTTGGATTGTCTGAGTTTCTAAGTGCTGTCTGCTTTCTATAGCATGTTTATTTGTCGTAGTATAAATCTTATCTTAATCTTGTTAGACATTGGTTGTTTAAAAGCAACATTTTACATTTTCTTCTAATAATTGCTGAGCCATTAATTCTTCTACTTCATCATTTTCATCGTTTAACTCAAATTTAAATTTTGAAGGCATTTCTTCCACTCAATCATCTTTATCTTCGTAATCAATTTTACGACAGCTTCTCTCACTTCTCTTTTAAAATCCATTTTAAATTCACCTCCCCAAAATAAATCTTTAGTTTTTTTTCTTATGCTCTATATCATCACGCGCCTCCCTTGACTATGGCTACCATCTCTCCGTTCGCTCGGGGCCGGTACATTACACGGGCGGTCTGCATTTAATAGCTCAGCGGTTCCCCGATAATTTTATTATTGGTGAATTTTTTCTCTGTCGATGACGTGCCGAAGTCTCATTGAAATAAAAATAATAGCGTTAGTTTAGTAAAATATTCTTGGCGGGGGTTCGTTTTAATGACCTATGGTTTTTTTTTTCTATTCTGGTCTATTTGGTTTTTGGGGCGGGGTAGGGTATTAATTTTGTAGGCAATTAGCCTGCTAGTTATGGGTGTGTGGAACTGATTTTGGCAGTGTATTTTTTGTTGTGGTAATTTAATGACTTTTGAAGCCGTTTAGAAGACCACAGATACACACCACAGATGGACATCCAAATGTGCATTGCAAATTGCGGAATATTAAACAGTTCTTAAGGATTCTATAAGATTTTTTGCCACTTATTTTTCATTGTTTTTTTTTTAAGTACACAGCTACAGCTTGACATAAAAATGTAGAAAACCGGAAGTCGCCACTGTCTTCGCGCTACCAGCACTTTGAATGTTTTTTTTTTTTCTATTAATACGTTAGTTTTATGGCACAATAATAAATCTAAAAAACCTGCGGTCTTTGTTTATATCAAATATCAAAGATTTTAAAACGCTGTCACAAATAAAAATTTTAGTTCCGTTTCAATCCGTTCTGGCCAAGCTGTAACAATCGGTCAGTCATTTAAATGAATCAATTTTTTTTTTTTTTTGTGGTACTGAACAAACACGCCCGCTTTATTATATAGTTTAATGGAAAACCCGTACAAAAAGTTGTATAAAATTACTTTTCACCCTTTATTTGCCAAATAATATTAATTACCCCTAGTAAACATTTCAACTTCACACCGTATCATGGGAACGCAACAGTTTTTTTAAAACGTAATTCGAAACGATGACTCCATTTTCTAAATTAACAAACATGACATAATCAGGCCCTTTTCTCAAATCATTTTTCTTTCTACCGTTTCTGTAATTTAGACCTTATAGTTTCAGGTATAAGGGTTATTTTTAGTTACGTGGGTTTGTATGTTATTGTAGTGTCATACATGGGGTAGGATATGAGAAATGTGGGTACGAACAATAAAATAAAACGGTTGAATGGCCCGATACGGTGCTGCGGGGTTCAAATCGATTAGCGCCGTGATAATAGTCTTATGAAAGGGTGTCAAGCTATTTGTGCTGGTTGGGACTGTCCCAGATTCGAACGGGTCACAATGTAGTTATGAAACTATTGTATATTTTATTTATAACTCAAATTGACCACTTATTTTTGTTGACTTTTTCTATAAAATGAGCGAAGAACATAACTTTTTACTACCCTCAGTGGGTTGCAAAAAGTTTTGTTAAATGTGTTATGTTTGCTTACGATTAGGTTAAAGTTCAATTTCATTATTTTTGTTTGAATTTTATCATCGTGCTCTGTTTTAATTCATAATTAGGTACGTACATTACTGTCTATCTATACAATACTCGTATTATGATAGTTACAAATTCTCCATCATAATCAAGAGAGAGATCCACAAATTGAATTATATGATACTATAGTAAAATATTAACAAAAGGACCATCAATTTATCTAGCTAGTACCTACTACATGATATTAGGCAGCCCATTCGACCCAGCAAAGGCTTTACTCGTAAAGCTTCTTAATAGAAATTTCGCTTGCGTCCGAAATTCAAGCCGAAGGATGTCTCCCCTAATCCCCGTTTGATCACTTGATCAATTTGCACTGAGCCCCGTCTGTCTTACAAACGTTATTTCTTAATCGCATTAGTATTTTTGTTAATAACTATGCCATTTTATGTTTCCTCATTTTTGAGTGACTGAGTCAATTGTAGTCCATCTCTTTTTTGTGGCATTTTGTATTTTTTTTTTAATTAACATTAAAAAAATGAAATACGTGGTTTCATAATTATGTGGATTGATTATTTGGACGTAAACAAGTATGTTATTTCTAATAAAAAATCAGTAAATTAATATTTATCTAACAATTTGCACAAAAAAATAATGTGAAAAAAAATATTGGTACTTGTTATAATTATAATCTCACGTTTTTCAAATAAATTAAATGTAAACCATAAGCAAAGAGAGGTCAGTTAATAATTGCTACACACTGTACAACAATATAAATCAGATAATATACCCGATGACAACTCAATTATGATGTTTTGTCACAAATAACTAAAATATTCAGCCGAAACATTTTAAACATGTACGATAACACAATTCACAAATAATTCCTAACACAAATATTCACGATCCCAATTAAACTGCCATTACTCACATCCCAAAACATTTTGACACGACACATTTGGGAACGACACAAAAGGAATTAAATGGACTACTGTTGTACCAGAGAATAAAAATAAATCATTCATAACATAACACTCAACACTTCGCAACGAATCGATTTAAAAAACTACGTTCATTGAATCGATAACAATGAAAATCGCTATAACAAAGGTATCCGCTTGGATTCATTTGAGGAATGAGCGGTGCGCGAGGAGACTGCAGGTTTTTAGGTGATATCTAAATTATATTCCACAACAGCTATCCCACAACGCCATCTAGTCCCAAGCTAAGCAGAGCTTGTGTTATGGGTACTAGACAACTGATAAACATACTTATATATTTCTAAATACATACATATTATAGATATATTACACCCAGACACAGAACAAATGATCGTGCTCATCACACAAACATTTGTCCTGGGTGGGAATCGAACCCACGACCCCCGGCATAGCAGTCAGGGTCACTAACCACTAGACCAACAGGCCAGTCAAAATCTAAATGTTTGGTTATTCTAAACAATATATCAAGGACCAGTAATGCATGCATGCTGCACATGCGCGCCTCAAGGAACTGTAACCAAAATGACGGGGCAAAACGCCTGCCGGTGTCGCGGAACTGCCTAGGCAAGATCTACCGTGGCCATGTACCATGACCAGGGCGGGATGGGGCAACGTACGTGAGCCCCACTTGATAATATTGCCACCCAATAAAAAAGAACTTACTTCAGGTCGGTACAGACAGCTGCGTCAGTATGTGCCCCCATTGAAATCATAATTACAACACTTTGAAGTAGCCCAACCACATCGTCATGTTGTCTGTACTATAACTAGCGAAGTAGATACGTCTATTCCTAATTTCCTTCTTTTCCAGTCGAGTCTCTCACAACTTACGCCAAACATCTATAATGAAAATCGCCATAACAAAGAGCTGAGCTTTGTGCAATAAAAATATAAATAAACGGCGGAACAATAACTCTTAAACGCATTGTTTTATAATGAACAATGAATGCACTATTAAATAGTCCTTTAGTTCTTTGGAATTATTATGAAGATGTCAACGTTGTGTTGACAATCGAGTAGTATGTGGACATCTGTAGGTGGTCTCGTTAAAATGTATTATTATTGTGGTTTTGGACAGGCATTTGGCAACAATGCATCTGTCTTGTTAGAATTTGTAATTATTCTCTATTGCATTTAGTTTTGACTAGGGATGAGAGGACGTCGATGGGTGGCAATGGTTTTAAAGCGATATTATGTATTTGTTTAATGATCATGTCCAAGCAGGAATTACATAGCTTTAGTAGCTACAACAGCATTCATTATACGGAATTTTCTTCTTTCCACTGAAGAGTAACCATCTTCCATTTTTTGCTACCTATGCTTCTTTTAAAACTAAACAATTTTACTTTTTTTTAAGGGTTACCGGCAATTATTTAACTTGTGACTATACCCCTAAACTTAATAAAGTTAGTTAAACAAGCAACGTCATAGAACATTTTTGACTAGCTTGATATACTCACAAGGAAAACACTGCTGTAGCAGCTAACAAAACGAAACACAAATATTCAGACCATCTTACAGAAGTAAATACTTTAGTACAAAGTCACGAACCGAACCACAAACAAGGTATTAAAAGGTAAAACTTCTTTGAAAGTTTCGCGAACAAATAATAAGAATTAGCGACATTTTATGACACCCAAACATGGGCTTATGGTGTAAAATAAGAAACTATAAAACAAGTTGCGAGTTGTTAAGTATTTACAGTGAAAACATCAGCATTTGTGGCTGTTTAATGAATAAACATTGGTCGTTGGGAAACTAGAGAGTATCGAATGTTATGCAATGGCGAGAGTTGTTTGATTAGTACCTCAATAATTAGTTAAATAATTATATAGTTAATTTTCCAAGCAAGCAACTAAGATTGCATACTCGTAGAAGCTTTTTTCAACTCAAAAATAATAATCCTCAAATTAAGTGTTAGATTATTGCATGTCAGTCTTCTAAATATACCTAAAAGCTCACATGAAAAAAGTCTCATTCAATTTTGATTTAACAAGTTTGAAATGCTTTCAGATCTGAAATGTCTGTAAAAATGACAATTGCTGGAAGAATCCGTATGTATTCACAAATTTTGTTTTAATTCAAAAATAAGTGATCTTCAAGTTCTCTCACACCCACATCATTCTCATCGAACTCAAGCATTTGTACAACAGTTGCAAACTATTTATCTATCGGTCGGCAAAAGCAATAAAACTCTACAAATAATTATTCACAGCACTAACATTTGCATAACGTTATCCCTACACGCGATACCGCCATAGAACCGCAACTTTACTAAAACGGAAATCCATTAATGTTTTTAGTCGCTCACATGTCACCCTTATCAGGTAAAAGGAAGCGATGTATGTTGTACAAGCCGGTTCGGTTGTGAATGAGGTAAGGATTTCTTCGCGTGGTGAAGTTGGAACGGGAAGCATCTGCATTAATGCGAAAACATACTATAGTAAGAAGGAAGGTTGGTTCGCATCTTCTGTATTTCATTGGTAATCAATGAACTATGTTGTTCACAGAGGCGGTTCGGTTACTGAATATTCATAAGCGAAAATACTTTGCAGAGGAATGAAAGGAGTGTTAATCAAGTGATCTTCATTAGAGACAGCCGGGTATTTTAGGGTGTAATGGTTCTGCGTTAAGTGAAACAAATATTCTACAAGTGGTTTTTGTGGTTTTGATTTTGTACTGCACTGGAGATCAACTCTAAGTGGATTTATTTATATCACGAAGAAGATTGATAGCTTGCTGAGGATCGAATTGATGTATTTTAGAAATTATAAACAAAAATACTTCTCATCTCAATTTAGCATGATCTACCTCTTCAAGTCCATCGAGTAATTAATTAAATTTTATTAAGCCCGGTGTTGCTGAGCCGTCAAATCACGTATGTTTCCATGCAAAGCGCTATCAAGACCTTATCTGGTGCTTACATACGCACCATGGAACTTTGCTAATCGCCTCATCGCTTTACTCCCCATAGATGCCAACGTTGATAATAACCTAAGGGTTTTATATCCGGATTCGAAGGGAGTCGCAGATTAGGAGCAATTTGCCATAGCCTAAAATAAGATAGCTCCTATAAAGGGGTTTAACGATGAATGGAATTGGTTTACATTTTATGGAGAATAGATCTGATATGGGATTCCGGTATGGTGTTTAGAATATTATTGTGCTGCGTAAGCAGGGTCTGAATAATCTTAATACGTAAATGCGTTGAAGATTTGGGACTGAACCCAATTTGGAGGCTGACGATGAACATAACTGTTGTGATGAGAATTAACAACGTTTTGTAGTTTTGGTTATGGTTAGAACTTTGGTAGTCTTGATAGTTAAAATATCATTCGATTTTCGTCAAATATGGTGCAGTGGCTGACCGGTCGGCTGCTACGCTGCGTGTTCGATTCCTGCACGTAAACATTCAATATTTGTACCTACAAGGTGCGGGTCTAGCTGTATCCTGTACCTAAGTATTTTTTTTATTAATTTGTGATGGCAGACAATATCATTTATTTTCCAAATTCAAACTCACAACTTTTGTAACACTTCTATACCTAACAAAAACTTCTCACGTAAATAAGTGAAGAGGTAAAAGTAAACAAAACCAACCAACCCCATCAAAGAAAATACAAAAATTCCCAATATTAAATAAGAACACAAAACTATCTCCAATCATCCCCGAAACATAAGAACACACATAACCGAAAATCTACCCTCATTACACAAACGTATTTCATTCCGGGCATTATGCCAAACATTCCTGGATTGATTCGGATACGAGGCAGGTCGAGTCGAATGCATAATACATGTGACCTTACGATCATGGTCCCTGAATATGAGAGCAACTGGCGTTGCCTGAAGGGTTTTGACAGACTCGGCTGTATTATCCTAGCTACAATTCACATGGAAATTTCTACCAGTATTTCTGAGCTTCTGAACCCGGGATGGAATAAAATATTCGTTGGTTCCGTATGTATCCTTTGGAGTGACGCATTACCATATCTTTATTATTTGATGAGAAGAATTATTATGCAGCGGCTTTACGTAGGTGTTTTAATAATATGTAACTGTGTTAGAAAGGCGGGCAGTTTACATTTTACCTCATTTATAATTTTACACCTCAGTTATATTAAATTAAATTTGGTCTGCCTTCAGTTTGTTGTTTTAGCTTATACATTTTTGATAAAACGAGTATTTTAGAGACAGAGAACAATCCTAATTTTGCATAGTAGGTACAATGTAAAAGATGGACAGTTTTCTAACGTGAAATGCAACATGGCAATACGCCAACAAAATGCAATGATAAAATAAATCCTTGCATTCATCAGCAAAACAAAAATTCACTGACAGAAACAAATGAGAGTGGCGCTCTTCAATTGTCATTTTCAATCCCCAGAGCTATAAACAGGATCAACGCATCCCGTCAAATTGTCAGCCTATAACAAAATGGCCACCCATGAATCAAAAAGCATTATTTCAAAAATCCTGCCACGTTTTCAAACAACTTGGAACTGTTTAATCATATTTCTCCTTTGATATTCCGCAGCAGAAAATCCCAACTAGTACAAAAGCTTAGCGCTTGTTCAAAAATAGTTTCAGAACAAAAATTGCATAACAAGTTTCCTGTTCGAGAATAGTTGCATATGATAATGCGTTTCTTCGCAACAGCCCGGATTGTTTTACTTCAAGCATTTGCTACAAAGGTTTAGATTCAAAGCTGAAGCATTCTTATGTGCATATATTGTTTGTTCCGTCATTTTTGTTTGTTTATCGTCGCAATATTGAAAGTATGAGAGCGTCTCGAGGCTGTTGTTGCAAAGGATATGAAAAGGTTGATACAGAATACTATCATCTTCATATTTTCTATCCTTATCCTACACAGAAATTTCTGTCTTACAAGTACCATTAGACAAATCGAACACACAAACATCGAGTCAGGAAACAATATCTATAGACCGTCCCGATAGCACAGCGGACGATCCCCTTTGCTCCATTTCGATCTACCATTCAGATATTCCACGACCAATAACGAAA
Source organism: Agrotis clavis (assembly GCA_954870645.1). NCBI lineage: Eukaryota > Metazoa > Arthropoda > Insecta > Lepidoptera > Noctuidae > Agrotis > Agrotis clavis. Next base: position 25,775,592 of record OX940921.1, read on the forward strand.
GAGAAACGATATCAATACAAAAATATTCAAATTTATTTAATGCTACTGCACTTACATGGTGCATTGCATTAATACTGACCTAGTAACCCGTTCCTTATGCCTTGTTTTCATGTTGAACCTCGGCTCGGCGCGTTGCTGCAGTGCTTGGCTTATAAAAATGGATGACGCTATTTTTTAAAATGGAACTCGGTTACATGTTTAGTCTGCAACACGCGTCGGGTGTTTTAGTTAGTATACGGAATAAAAGGATAATGTAATGTGTATACTGGAGTACTGTAAAGTTGGATTTTAGTTACAAGATTACAAACAAGTAGTTTTGGATTTGTTTTGTGTAAATTTAACATGCAATGAGAAAGTTAACACATTGAATTGATGAGGTATTTTAATGAAGTAATGTAGATGCTAATATTAAAAAGTAAGTTACAGAAACAAATGATAATGAAGCTTAACATGAGAACTCTTTGAATAGAACAAAATCTAAATAACCCAAAATATGAGCTCAAAGAGAAACCTCAAAAAGGTTACGGATAAAGGATTCACGGCCAATACATCAAACTAATGAAAGTCCCGGTTTCGCATTATCATTGCTCTAAAATTATAGTAAAAGACGAAACAAACGGAGCTTACAAAGGAATTTCTGGACCGTACCAACCGGTTTACGAACTGTTAATTCCTAATGCGGATAATGAGAATGGTTAAAGGTTAGATGTTGAATCAAATGTTGGAGACAAGGCTTCGGCCAATGTTTTTGCTAAAGCAAAAACACAGCTTAATATCTAAAATTATAACAATTCCAATGAAAGGTAAAGTAATGATCTGTTCAAGGTGTTTTAATGATAGATAAGTCTAACAGGACAATCAATCATACCAGTAAGAAATGCCTGTCTGGTGGTAGACACCAACCCATTTCATTATCTTGGTTTAGTAATACGATCCACCTTCATTGGTGAGAATAGTTTTCGGATCTTCAGACTTCTGAACAGCTTTAAAAACTTTCAATGATCTAAAAATTACATTCTAACGTGCGCTATTCACGTAGTCACGATGGTAACCATGCAAAGAATGGCTTCCTATCTATAGAACTATAAAAGGTCGAGAATTCAAAACAAATCAAGTCTAAGATAAGAATTTATAAAAGCACCAAAAATAATCTAAATGTTCAAGTTCAGACATCGTGAAATATATAAATAGAAAAAGTCTGGATGTTGTTTTGAAACTATTTACTAAATATAACAAGTTAAACTTTGCTCCAGGGAATTGAGAACATTGTTAAACATGAGACGCTTATTCCATCGAGAATTTTACGAAAATCTACTCTATTATCTCAAGTTAACGGTTTATTTATACGTCGTTGAACAATTTTCTGTTCAAATTGAGTAGTAAAAGTCGAAAATTTGGAAGAAGTAAATAAGATTAGCAATGAAGAATTTGATAGCGAAAAGAATTTGATATTCAAGTGGGAACTAAGTGCTTCAATTTATATAAGAAAGAACACAGAATGAAATGGTGACTTTGACCGAAATTTAAAATCTAGTGTTGGGTTCAAAGTCAGACATAAACATTACCTTGTGTCATTTTATTTTATCATTAATGTTCTCAAAACGGTTAAAAAAGATAGTGAAGGAACCGAAATGTTCTAAAAACAAAAAAATTGTAGACATCTCTTATTTACCGATCCGCACTGGGTTTGCATGAAAGCATCCATTTGTACTTATAGAGAGGAGGAGTGACCTGCACTATAAGCTGATGAAATACCTAAAAAAGAAATCTCCATTAAACTTTATCAATTAAAATCACCACAACATAAGGAAACAAAACTTTCAAACTCAACCAAAACAAAACGTGACTGTTACTACTGCATCCTGATCAAACGATAACCATGTTTAGAAGCAAAAAAATCTCCAACGACGACGACTCAACGGCTTTCTCCGCAGCATCCAATCAACCAATTATAAAACTTTACCGAGAGGATTTAGCCCATTATTTCATTGGAGGAAATTAACAATTGTGTCCAAATAAAGTTGTTGAGTAATTCCGTCATGTCAGTTATCGTTTGTCTTGTGTTGTGCAGAGGATGGGTTGATTGACTTATTTATTGTACGTTGGACTAAATGATCGGGAATTAGCTTGCATGATGTTTTGATTGAAGGATTGTAGTGGAGTTTTGTTATGGCTTTGTTCGCTAATAGTTGTATAGTGAATGAATTGATGGTAAGGACTCCATCAATTGCCAATTTGTAATAAAGAATTACTGGTGGTAATAATAAATTGAACTCTCTCAAGTATTGTACTAACTGCAAATTCCAGTATTTATACAGCCGTGAATTTAGCGACTTCGGTTTAAAAAAATTATTTTGAGTTAAACGACAAGCAAAGAAGATAGAAATGACATGGTGTATAATAGTCACAATTCACATTGATATGAAGATGTTTGAAATCATCACACTTAAACGAAATCACTTGGCTAAACGAACGCACCAGCAAAAAAACAATTTCGTACCACCAATAGCGAAAAAAGAGAAACATTTCGCTATGATAGACATAAAAAAAATAATTTATCCCTTTGCCCGGAACATGGAAGCAATGAAAGTTGATACATACAAGGTGGCCGTTGAATCCACCTGCTCTTTGATCGTGATCTGAAACCAAACAGTCAGGAAACTGTTTACAGAAAAACGCTGTAAGATCAAAATTTAGAGATGCACGAAAATGCTTGTATTGTATCGATACTCGTATTTGTGTTCTCTCGATTCGAGTTCGTTATATTGAATTGTATCACATCATCCTATTATATTAATTTGTACAATATTTCAGAAGGCGATACTTGCCACTACGTATTTTTTAATGCAGGTATCGCATTTTTTTACTTACCTGATCTCAGAGTCTAAGCAAAATTCGTGGTTGTCTTTTGGTGTCCTTCTCTTGCATTATTTTAAAATTACTAGTCTTGCAATTCAGTAAAATGTAGTCTGATAAAATCCCGATACATTTACATACCCGATACTGGTACATTTGTAGAGATTAAATTAATATAAGTGCATACGCATCCAATTGTATCGATACTGTAAAGTATCGCACATCACTAGATCAAACATAAAACGGCTTACTTATTTTAATCGATGGCGCTTCAGCTTTGAGAGAGCGTTTGTTATTCAGCCTATGGTAAAGATAAATATAATTTTGGATGTACATAAATAATTTTGTTAGTTTGTTTAAGAGGAATGAAAGAAATATGTAGTTTTATTGCTAGGAGATAACAGAGCGCTCATTTATAGAGTTTGTGCCGTAGTTATAATAAATTCACGGCCTCACAGTTTTATTGGTTTGTAAAGTTTTTTGAAGACATCGAATTCTGTGTGGTCTTTCTTCGTCACTGTAAATACAAAATTCGGTTGATGAATAGTAAAAGCATAATATTAAACTGATTTTCGTCTATAAAAATTTCTATTGTGGGGACAATAGAAATTTCTTCTATCTCGTGGATGCGTTTACAAACATTAGAACTCACATACACAAACAGCCAAATCCGGAACAAATACCTGAAGGCCATACGAATGTTTGTTCCGTGTGGGAATCGTAGCCGCTTCACTCTTTGCAGCAGTCGATCGTTTGGCGACAGTTTGAACCTATGTCATCTGTATTCTTTCTTCTTCAGATTGTCGATGATTTACCTATTTTATATTTTTGTCAAATGAGCTTCAACGCTTCAGCAGCGTTTCTCAATGAATTATCAGGAACACAGAATGTAATTTGTTTAAAGGCGCAATTTCATTCATGTCTGCAATACTACCAGCTGCATTAGTTGTAATCATTATTTAGCTTGTTAGCAGTCTGTTGTCTTAGCCCACGCTTATCAAACGAATTATGTGCTGCTTTGGTGGCGTAAGTGTCGTTTGTAGGCAAAACAATAGTTTTGTCAAATTAATTGTCTTGCACGATATTTGTCTTACTGCAGGCCTAATTCAGACTGAGGATATCAACTTTGATCGAAATGTATAATTTGTAATATGAAACTCAAATCTGATGATTGTCTTTGCCTAGAAGTGGGAGTCTTGGTGTCAAATATTTTAAACTAATCTTTCTAAGAGAGATGAGACCTATGTCACAGTAGACGTTTTTCTTTCAGACGAAGTTTATCGACAATAATAAATTGAGTACAAAAAGTATGGCAGAAAAGAGACGAAGTCGATTGCTAATAGTCGGTGATCTAGAGCCAAAACGACTGTGAATGAGTTTAAAAACAGCTGAACCGAGCTATTTATGTCTCTAATAGAATTAGATACTGACCTACTTATCGAACAATCAATTAGACGTTATAAACACAACAATATCGTTGAAATAGTTGCCCAAAACTTTTGAAAGTCAACAAAGCCTTGATAAGCAACAAATCCTGGAAACGAAACCATAAATAACTTCATAATTTTCTACCCTTGTTCCAAAACTACCCAATCCTTCAAAAACAAACGCGACGAGACGTTCCTCAGAAGTTTTGCCAGAACTTGTCCAAGTCATTAAACTGTTAAATTGTCAACTCTCCTTCATTGTGGAAACTTAAGTGTAACTACACCGGAACATTGTCAGCTGTGTTAACGAATGAAAGTTTGTGAAGATAAGTGGGTCGTTACTTGTTATGAAATAAATTGTTTATTATCGATCTTGGGTGTAAGGTTTGTGCGTATGAATAATTTGGAACATAACTGCTGTAATTAAATCACGTCTAAACGGAGGTATACTGTTCACGTTTTACCTGTTTAATATTTTAAGATTTCATCTAAAGGAATGAGCCTATTGTCATCAATCTATATAGAGTTGTTAATGAGAAATTCCACAATTATAGTAAACCCAATAACTCTGTCCTACAATAATAATCATAGGATCACATATCCACCATCTAATGTTCACTAGGAACCACTATCCAGTCATCTTGCTTTGTTTTAGAACTAGTTCGACAACGAGTTAATCCAAAGAGTGTCTTCAATAGTGTACTTTAAACTGTCTGTCAGATTAAGGTACTTCCTGATCGCCTGTCTGCTTGCTTAATTCAGTAGCTTTAGCGCGTATATTGTAATGCGTGTTCGTGACATTGGACGCACGACGGGCGCCTGGACTTCGACGTTGACGTGAACTTCAACTTAGCATTGCTTATGGTGTCATAAGGAATGAGACAACCAATTTAACACTGACTAACGCTGACTTCACAGTCATAATGAAAATATATTTCTATAAACATTGTAAATGCAGATGAATAAACAACAATCAATTAATGTCACCTCCAGCGAACAAACACCATTGTCAACTATTCAATTAGTCAGTTCAAAGTAAACAAACAAACAGGAGCTATAAGTAACAAAATCACTGATAGAACCAGAGCCTCGTTACTCTAGAAATCCTGCCCTTTAGACAATGCTAGTTTGTTACACAGTTAAACGCGAAGGCGCCAAGGGAGGCACGTTAATCTGACAAGCAACAACACAGAGCTGCGGCCACTGCCTGACTTAACGGCCCCTGTCACTCCACCAAGTAACTTTCAATTAGGCCCTACCCCGCATCGAAACCGCAACGATTCAACCAAAGACGGCAACCTCGAATTCGAACCTCTACATCGCTTGTTCAACACCAGATTAGAGAACGAAGATGTTAATGAACTTGGCAATGGATTGGTGAAGACAGTAAAGAGAAACACCAGTCGTGTCGTAGTGTAATCGCGGCTATTCTTAGCAATTAGACAAAGCAGAAATTAGCAAATGGCAACAGAACTGTGTGGGTGCTCTCTGGAATCTTGTTAGGGATCGAGTGAGTCAGTTAGTTGAGATTACAATGCCTAAACATCTCGTCCTTGTTTTGTTGGCAAGAAGGACAATTTGATTATAAAATTCCAGTCCTAATGGCCGAGTTTAAGCTTAGGTAATTTTGTTGGAACCATTTTGCTAATTATGAAGTCGGGCCTGGTTTTAAGTACGAAGGGCAGGGAGAAGCTAATTAAATATTTATAATTTGAAATCTGTTTTCGTGAATAAGAGATGAGACGTAAGTCAATTTAATATTATAAATAAGTAGAGAGTAAAGAAACTAATAGTGTAGTAAAAAACAATGGGTAAAATTTTCAACTGAGATAAAGAGTAATGTGTTAAAGGTCGGCAATGTCAGGATTTCCTATGAAGATACCTTGTGAATTCGATAATACCGTCCTATCTATTCTGCACAGCTCCAATGCAAGCATCTTACATCAAAAATTGACACTTGTGGACAAAAAATACGCCCCGAAATTCATCTCGAATATTTATCGAACATCAAACACCCATTCTAAGAAAGTAATCACTTCCGAACGAAGCGAGTGCAGATCAAATAATCTCCTTTGACCAGAATCAATATTTGAGTTCCAAATGGTACGTTTGTAAAGGATCGATGTGATTTGAATAAACATAGGTACTGTTACGGGAATGTTTGATTCCAATCGATAAAATTTGAATCTACATGATTCGGTTGTTGATTCTCCCGTTTTGTCTATTTTGAATTGCTAAGACAGTGTCAATGCGATTCGCGGCGGGCTTTGTGTGTGTTCTTGGAACATTGTTCTTGAATCGACTTTGTAAACACTTGCTTGCCATTTTAACACGCCAAGGAGATTTTTATTTTTCGAAATTGCAACATGAGTTTATGTGTGTAAAATCATGTTTGGCCAATGGCAATACTGTTCTTCGTTTGGGGTTTTACGAACTCAGTCATACTTGTACACACGGGTACACATCATGCTATATAGAATGGTCCCGCTTTTTATGATATTTCCGCATATTCAACAGTCAGCTTATACTGCTTTTGCTGACTGAGGTGTAGCCGTGTGTACTTACGGGCAAACTAAATACACAGAAAACTAAAATTCCTAGAAATGCATCTTGCAAAACTTTAAACATTTTAAAGGAAACAGTTACGGTGCACTTTTCTTTCTCAGAACTCTCCTTTCGCTTTGAAATACTAAGAACAAAAACCGTAGAAAATGTCTGACCAATAAAACATCAGTACTAACGTTTCTGCTTGTTTGTACAGCTTCCCGGCCATAGTTCCATTTAGTAAATTAATTGCTCTCTACAGTTTTATGTCATACAAATAAATCAATAAGTAATAATCGTTATAATACTAATTTATCTTCGCACCAATCACTTAATTAGCACGAAGCAAAGGCAACAAGAATTAATAATGAATTATGATCAGTGTTTTTAACACCTCTGGATAGTTTGTTTACAAACTTGATATCAGATACAATAAATTTACCGAAGCTTAAAAATTAATTGGTGGTAGTAAAATGACTATCATCATAATCTCATGTATCATCTTACTGTGATCAATAATTCACACTTATGTGTGAGAAGTATCAGCTAGGTATAAAAACACGCCCAAAAAACTTCTCATAAATAGCAAACAGTTAAATGACTAAGAACCAGAAGCAGATAGTGAGGTCAGCATCATAAATTACAAACAGAATCGATAACATGAAATAACTACTACATAAAACCCTATTGAAGAAGAAAAGATGAAGAAACAACTATCACAAAATAAAAACAGAACATAGTGCAAGACGGTACGAAAGCAATAAAATAAGGACAATGGCATCCAACATCGAACAATGAAACCATTGTAAGAACGCCATTCACGTTAAATGACCAAGCATTAATTGCAAATTCAACAGATAAGAATGAACAACTGCTTGTATGACACTTTCTAGAAGATAGCGATGTCAAATGTCGAATGTTGGGAGATAAAGGTGCAATATGTTTGTCCGGTCCAGCATTATCGTAAACAATAACGCTTTAACATTAAGCAATGGAAGATAAAGGAGTGAAAATTGATAGTAATTTGTTTATAATAGCTAGAATTTATGAGGCTAGTTGGGAAAATTGTGGGGTGTGCATGAATAATGTTTCGAAACGCCTAATAAAGGTTATTGATAGGATCTCAAACTGGTATAAAGAGCCTGTTGATTTAAACAACAAAATTTCAAGCTCTACTAAATCAAAAGCCTCACCCAGTTCTATAGTTTCAATACGTATAACCTCATACATATCAGTGTTAAGGATATCTCCAACTAAGCGGCTAACATCGCTTCAATCCAAGCTGTCACCACATTGACCGCTCGCTGTTAGCGCTTTACCGACAACTCGACGACAATGTCCTGCTGTCAAGAACTAATATACTGTTTACATATTTTAGAGCTTTTTAGGGTCAATAGCGCATCGTATGCATGATAGAGGGCGAGCTCGGTGACACATTTATGTCGTTGAGCAATTCATCAAGTAAACTGTGCTGATAAAGAAAACTGCTTCATAGAAACTTTATTACTATGTATTCATCTAAGGTTGACTTCCCTATTAGTCTAGTGACCACAAGTGCTGCTCTTGAGTATAAACACTAAGTCAACGTTCACACGGAGTTGAACCGCAAGGAGTTTGACGTGTGATCTCAACGTCTTACCGCAAAATATAGTCAAGGTAGCTCTTTCTGACTTAAGAATAGCTTGCGAAAAATGGGTGTCCAGAATATACTTAGTTACACCTCTGCTTATAGATTTACAAATATTGTTTTATTTTTATATCGATGAATGATCGACAGTCCATGTTTGTGAGATTATGATTGTCTATAAGTGCAGGCAGAGTGCTAAGTCATCGTGAGTAAGTGAAGGATTGATAAGCAGAGAGCACAATCCATTTTCCTTAAATGACTTTCGCAACCGGCGCCGGTGTGTTTTGACTTTGGGTCCATGAACAAAAGTAATGATGCATTTTATTGCAAAATAAAACAGAATGAATGATAATGAGCAGTGGTGGCCCAGTGGTATCAGTCCCGACTTACGAGTTGTAGGTCGTGGGTTCGAAACCCGCCAGGCGCATTACTTTATGTAATTTATTTCATCACCACTGCTCTCAAAACGGTGAAGGAAAACATCGTGAGGAAACCGGCATGTCCTAGAACCAAAAATTCAAAGACATGTGACATCTACCAACCCGCACTGGGCCCGCGTGGTGGATTATGGCCCACTCCCTCTCACAGAGAGGAGGCCTGTGTCCCAGCAGTGGGAACATTATAGGCTGATGATGATGATGATGATGAATGATAATGAATTATGTAGAAATAACTGCATAACCAAAGAAATCAAACAACGCGGTTGATCCATGAATATGCAACGACCCATGAAGAAACCTAAATAAATTCCATGAATATGCAACGACCCATGAAGAAACCTAAATAAACCTAAATAAAACTGAGAACAAAAACACTAAATTCTCCTCCAAAAATAAAACATCTTACATTTATATTTCTAACATTACACTATTCGATTATACGGTTCAAATGGCCACTTACAAACGAGAATTCATTATGTCATGCTTCGACACATTTCAAAGTTATTTTGTTTCGAAGAAACGTCTCCGTTGCACACAATCGTTATAAATCCACGTTCGACTATGGGTATTTCTAGTGCCAGTTTAATTTGAGCTTCCTCTTTCTTCGTTACCTTAGCTGTTGGAGGTTTTATTGATCGGTCGTAAGTTCCTACTTCATTGGTCATGGTGACCGCTTCAATGGTTTATATACTGTTGGTTCGCTATGCATAGTTATTTCCCTCACGTATATCGGAAAGGGCGTCGAACTTATATTGTTATTAGTACTGATATGGCAGTCTTTATAATAGTTAGAGCTATTTACATGATCTCATTTGCAAGTATGTTATTTGAGTCATGAATGAATCATATTGGAGACAAAGATTTTTTTCTGTTTGATCATTTCAAGGAAGCTGTTTATTTTTGCTGGACGGATATACACACATCAAAAGTGTCTAGGGATCAACATATATTTTTGCAATAACTTTTCTCCTGATTGATATTAATTAAAATGTTCTTTAAGGATTCATCAAATAAAGTGTTATCGTTTGTCACAGTAACGATAAACCAAGTCACCTTTGCATTCATAAAGAAATTTGCCATTTTCCTAATAAAGGGATTTTTGACATTTGAACCACTAACATTAAAGTTCGAAAAAAAGACTGAAATAACAGTTTTCTTTAAAATTTTATTGGGTAACTTAAACAATTAATAATCCGTGTTTCTACCGCGAACACTAACAACACAAGAACATCGGTTTGGCATACTCAAAATGAGTTCATCCAAATCACGCTGTGGAATGGCCGCCCATGTTCGTTGCAACAACAAAAAAAGGTCTTCTTGCGACTGGATACCCTCCATATTCGGCAGAGCTCTTCTCTGTAGCATATCCCATGCATGCTCAATCGGGTTCAAGTCTGGCGACTGAGCAGGCCAGGGCAGGACATTGATGTTAGCTGCGGCGAGAGTCTGTCTTACAACTCTTGCGGTGTGCGGTCGTGCATTATCATGCATTAACTGAAATAAGGGACCGATTTGCACTTGTAGAGGAACGATGACGTCTGATACAATCGTCTCAGCATAAATTTGAGCGTTGAGGTTGCCTCTGATCCAAATCAACTCAGTTCTTCCGCCGATCCAAATACCCGCCCATACCATGATGGTTCCACCACTATAAGGATGGACTTCCTGGCAGGATTTTATTCGCTGTTGGCGTCCAGGGGTTCTCCAGTGTCGTATACGTCTTGTATCCGGTCTCATACCAAAACGAGACTCATCAGAAAAGCACACGAAACGCCATTGTTCTTCTGCCCAATTTCTGTGTTCAAGAGCCCATTGATATCGAATCCTACGATTGTGCATTGCTATAGGTGGTACCCGTAGCGGTCTTCGGGAATGAAGGTTCACTTCATGCAAGCGGTTTCTGACTGTTTGGTCGCTAATTAAGTTCCCTGAAGAGTGATGAAGCCTCACGGCTAACATCATGGCGGTTATTGTTGGAGCTCTTCGAGTTAAGATTTGAATGTATCGGTCTTGTCTCCGTGTGGTGCAGCGATACCGTCCTCCATGGCGCTCAGCCACGGTACCAGTGCTTCGGTAACGTGTCCAAAGTCGACTGATAACACTCTGACTTGTATTCAGAGCTAAAGCCACAGTACGTTGCCGGGAACCAGCTTCTATCATTCCCACGGCTCTGAGCATTTCTTCCCTGCTTAAATGACGTCGCCGCTCCATAATAACGTTGGTTTTAATCAGTAGTAGGGAAACAGTAGCACTAATAATGTCTTCAATGCGTTGTATGTTTTTATAGGGAAAATATTGACAGCTGATTTTCATCTTTTCCTCGAATTTGATTTACAGTTCCTGATTCAAATTATGAAATGCACCAAAAAGGATCCATATAAATTTATAAAATCATAAATTTATTACAAAGCCACATCTCAATCTCAAGAAATCCGCATAAAAATGCTTGATCCCTAGACACTTTTGATGTGTGTATCTCTCTTCTTTTTGGAATCTGAATTTTTCATGGCAATTAAATTGTAACATGTGACACTTAGACTCCTTTTTCCATAAAAATATTTTTTATAAGATCTCAGAACAAAGGAATACGGTAGTTCCAGGTAATCTGTTTGTTCATTATTGATATTTTTATCTTTGTTATTTATATGATCTTTTGATCATATAAATAAGAAAGCTCTCGATGTAAAAGTGATACGATTCTTGTAATACTACAAACGAGTTTTACCAACCGATATTATTAAAAATTCATAAAATCTTATCACCGTCAATTTGAGGTATACACAAGTCGCAAAGACCGACAATTTGAGGTAAACGCAGATCGCAAAGCCTGCCTCATGTATTCAGAAAACTTAATATAGCGCACCTGATTTCCATAAAGACTGCAAAGGATACGACGGTAGTCGCTCCTCTTACACCAAAACCCATAATATCACGGATGAATAAACTGTATAACGATCAAGTTGATTACTATCGTCGCACTATTGATTTTAATGAATAGATATAATTTATTAATGTTAGAATTTCTGCCATCAATTGAACATTGTAAGTTACTTATGAATGCCCATGTCTCGACAAGCAGACTCATGTTGCCAATACAAGAACAAGCTAATACACTAGCTTCAATTATAAATTTGTTTCAGTAGAACACAATTTACTAATAAACCTTATAGAAAGCGGCATCTGTTCAATGGTCTATTCATTGTATGAATACCATCATTAATAATCTTTTCTGTTTCAATGTATTCAGTTCCCGTATGTCCATTTGTTAATTTGACGTGGTTGAAATTAGAAACGTGATTGCTTTTATTTATTTTAGCAAATTGTGTTTTGCCGTTGTTTGTGGCGTATTGATTGATTGTGGTTTTTGCATCTTTTGCTGTTAAATTTTAGTTACGGGATTCCGATTTTTGGCAGCTTGTAGAAAATGGTAGAATGAGTTGGAAAAAACCAACGATTTATTTTGGTCGTATCTTCCGTATTTGAGACCTTGGGGGATGAGTTTTATTTTGTAATATTTTTTATTCCGGTGTGATCCACCATGCAGAATAGCACAATTATTTTATTACGGTTGGATCCCCTAAGTATATAATATAAAGTGACTTAAAAGCAGTGGTCTACATCGGGATTTTGGATGTGCGTCTTGTCTCAATAGAAGAATTTATTTAATCCGTTGTAAAACATTTTACAATACCTGGCCAGATACTTTAAAGATAATTTAAAACAAAAATGTTCAATTGATAGATTCCGATGCACATCATGGATTTCTCAAAGCAACTTTAGATTGTGTCTTCGATGAAGTCACAGTTTATTTGCGAATTCTAGAATTGATTCCTTCAACAACTTGGGAACTTATTTGCATTTACTTTTATGGTATTGGCGCCTCAAGCAGACACATTTAAATATGTCAATGGAAATAGCTGTCCATTGTATTCCTAATTGATGTATTTAGTACTTGTCAATAGCTGCACAATAACGATTTCCGACATCAAACCTTTATAATATATATTAAAAAACTGATCAATAACGTATCGGATCACGCACAATGAGAGGTTCCGTAGTTCAAAATAATGGATGGAATGGATGGGCTTCTGGAAACTATTAGTACTACAGTAGAAAAACAAAAAAAAACCCATAATTTATGTTTTATTTTGCAATAAAGTTTAATTTAATATTTTCAGCCTTTTGTGCCATGAAACCTTGTTTGTTTCATGGCTGGTTTTGTTTTAATTGTGAGTCTCGATTTAATCAATCGCATTTTTTACTGCGTTCACTGAGAAAGTATTTTTTTTTTAAGATTTCCAAAAGACCTACGTATTTGGTATCAATTATTATTTCAACTCGATAAAACTATGCGTTCCTGATAAAAAAGGGTCTTAACAGACAGCCCGCCAACAAAATTATCCTAAAACGGTTCCGTTTTTTCCTTTTGCGATACGGAACTCTAAAAATGTGGAGGAAGTAGCCAGTCACGAATCAAAAACAATAAAACTTGCTTTCCCATTCATTCCTTAATGTAGAGTAATTAGTCATGTAGCGTTAATGTTAATTATCACCATGGGAAGACAGTACCTACTACAGGTACACTTTATTGATCGAAGTTCGATGCCTGTTAACTGTGTGGCATGCATGTTAAGAGCGGTTTTTTTTTCTTTTTCTTTTGTGTACGCTTCGAACGTTTTTGTTTGAGTAGATGATAGATATCGGTTGTGTGTTGGTTTGTGTCGTTTTTTAATAGGAGTGGATGTGTGAATATGAGGTTTTTTGTTTGTATGAGGTAGACCTTGTTGCGTTGTATTCTCTATTTCCATTAAATTTGAAAATGTTTATAGTAGATGTAGCTATACAAGATCATCACCATCATCAGCTGGAAGACGTTGACTGTTGAACGAAGACAGGACACAGGTTCCATTCATAAAAAAGGATTTTAATTAATCAGATGTGTTTTACAACAAACACATCACATAGAGTTTCATCAAAATTATTTCAGAATATTCAAGCACAATAATATCCTTCATCTGCTTTTAATTAGGTACTAACTCTGCCCAACTCTTCAGAGATTGCAGACTGAGTCAATTATTATTATGTTAATTTTCTTATCATTAAGTATCTGGTAAAACCATATCACTTTATGTCATACCTTTTTTAAACTGCAACTCATTACAATCAATACAATAGCCCACTTTACAGCACACCTCACCTTCAACTCATCTAATATCGTCTATACATCTTTCCGCTGCGCTCATATAGGTCGGTGTAGTAACAAATTAACACATACGCCATCGCCCTTCGCTCACAATACTTCATTGTTCTAACTGTGGTAATTTTATTTATTCAGACAACGAACTTTCGGGGTCGTAAAATGGAGATCACGATTCAACTGGGGCAGTTTCGTATTGGGTTTTGGTGTGAAAAAGTGTTTGTTTCTTGTTGTCGAACCTTTTTGGTCTGTTGGGTGGACAGAGCTGTTTGTTTATGCACAGTTACTTGTATCAAATGTGTCTGATTTATAAACGTTTTAAATTCAATGAATGTTCCAATAAAATTTGCTAATGGTTCTTCTGTACTGAGCCCATCGTTGAATATCCGACCAGTGTGCAACAATAGAAATCCAACAGTTAGCTTCTACTAATTTAATTGAGGTGTCCCATAGTGATGTTACGTCTTATTTTGTTCATCTGAAAACTCTTCATAGGCAATGTATGCTGATCATGATCAGCCATCAATTATAATTGACAATTTTAATTACATGTACTAGTGCGAAATATTTAAGTATCTCGATTTAGTACTTATGCAAAACAACAGACTACCAACCACGTCACAATGTTTCTCACTTTACGACCACAAATAAAAACTTAACATTCCTCTAATCACTAGATACGTTTTCCAAGTATCAGCAACTTGCGTAAAACGCTAGTTAAATTCTAAACAGAAGCGTCTAACAAATCAAGTTGTAGGAATTAAAGTATCCATTGTTGTTCTCTTAGACAATGGTGCTCAACTTATGCGTAATAGATCTTTAAGTTGAGCACTTAAGTTGAGCATTAGCAATGAAATTAATGCTTATACACCTGACATTGAGTGCTCGGAATAGCAACGCGGTGTGTGGTGTCTTAAGAAGTATTTGTATGGTTGGCAACAGTTGATACTTTACATAATCACGTCTTAAACTTTCATCATCATCATCATCAGCCGGAGGACGTCCACTGCTGATCATAGGCCTTAAACTTTGCTTCATTTAAAAACTGAACAGTAGTTTGGACTTGAACACTTAGGAATTTAACAGTAGACAGTGTTTTTTATATGACATTTTTTGACGCAAATTCATTGGCTTAACTTACTAGTTAAGCCAATGAGTCCCTACTGGGAGCAGTAGTGGTCCAGTGGTATCGGTCCCGACTTACGAGTTGTAGGTCGTAGGTTCGATCCCAGTCAGGTCCATTACTTTGTGCAATTTATTTCATCAGCACTGCTCTCAAAGCGGTGAAGGAAAAACCTGAGGAAACCGGCATGCCCTAGAACCAAAAAGTTGAAGACATGTGACATGCACCAAACCGCACTGGGCCCGCGTTGTGGATTAAGGCCCACTCCCTCTAACAAACAGGAGGCCTGTATCCCACCAGTGGGAACATTAATAGACTGATGATGAACTAGTCGCTCTGTGTTTAAGCCATCTAGACTTGAAACACTAATGATATGGGGTGCATGGAGTACCTACCAGACTAGGTAGGCACTCGGATAAAACGACTCTTCGCGTGACTATTTTTTGGCCTTAGAATCTGCATTGACATTCTACGTGGCAATATCTGCCCATGTTTACCGGTGCACTTTTACTGTTGAGGGCCATTTAGATGCATTTTTATAAGTCCTATGAATATTCTTTATTTCTTTATCCACGACAACTCGTTTTTCCAAACCGTTGCTACTAGATCACTTATTTACCTTGAACAAAATCATTTTACAAAACGTCTTCCTTCTTCAAAAAATAACAGTTATAATCAAAAGACCTAATAAATTCTATAATGACAGTAAAACCCTTATCGATAGCTCATTAAGGACATTTAACAAGTAATTCTTCTAAAGTTGGTAAAGTATTGAGCCGTTCATTACAAGTTGCCAAGCGCGCGACGTTCCTGGTTAATTGTTAGAACCCAGAGCTCCGCACTAATGAAGGAAGGAAATTAATTTTAACTCCAAGTTTAGACGTTCGTTTTGTTTCAAAATAATGATTCCATCGGTACTGGTATGTTGCGGAGAAATTGATATTTTAGGAGTAATTATTGCAAGGGATTATTTTGTTTAATCAGGTATGAAAGTAACACGGACGTGAAATAATGTCAGAATTTTGACATACATACTTTCCTCTTCTTCCCATGGGGTTAGGTAGAAACTACAAAGCCCGACTGCTATGATCCTTACGTACTTCCTTTCGCCTAGTTTAATAAGTAACAAATTAATTAAATGCAAATTATAGGTATGTATCTAAAATTATATAAATACTAGCTGAACCCGCAAACGTTGTTTTGCCATATAGATTTAAAAAAAAATAGATAGTAGCCGATTCTCAGACCTACTGAATATGCATACCAAATTTCATAAAAATAGGTCAAGCCATTTCAGAGGAGTACGGTAACTAACATTGTGACAAGGAAATTTCATATATAAGATTAAAGGTATTAGAAATCAGAAACATTTCCATATCTACGTGAAATTACGCGATAAAACACGTATTATGTGTTCCACACCATACATTAAAATATGTGGAAATGAACATGAACTAACAATAAAACTTCATAACAAATAAACCTCTTAAGATTGCTCAATACCGTTTTACTAGCATCCTAAATGACGACATGACTACCAAGAAAATCTTTTGTCTACTGAGTTAGGGCTTGCCTATTCATATACATATTTATGCTAATACAAGTTGCGTCAATTCTGAATCACGCGCAAATTATAATTTCTTTCCTTTGTTTTATAATTTCTTAAATAATCAAATGAGTCCTCCCGCCGTGGGTGGACCACAAAACTCTGCCCGTTACCTCACCACCAATAACACTTTGGACGATCTGAAAATCGAACCTATGTTATCATGACGCGACGACCAGACCAACAGAGCAGTCCTTCCAATACTTAAAAAGTGCTTAGTCTAGATAGCATCGACAATCAATTAAAACTAACACTTCACTACTTGTATCCGCGTGTAAGTACATCTGTGCCCCAATTTTAGTAATTAAATACGATTTATCAGGAAACATTTATGAAGATTTATGAATGTAATAAATTTTAATGTAATAACTTGCATGTGCTGCTCTGGAACAATAAAACTATGTACGGTTGGAAACAAAATTAATAATATTATAAAATATTTTTTATCTAAAACTTTACTCTTATCATTTCCCTGTTCGTTTGGGATGACCGATTATGATGCGGCGACTAAATGTAGCTGTCACATCAATCAATCGTTTAACAAACTCCGGTTACGTAATATAGATAGGTACTCTACGGAACTGTTGTCCCTAATGTTGAACTATGACATGGAACTTTGTGAATTAATGCTTTTGTATACTGCTAAATTTTGACCCACCATGATGTATGGTATTAAAATTTTAGTGATGAAAATATCTATTTATTTAAACTTTATGCACAAGTTACCAAAAACGTGTACATCGGCGGACTTAATACCTTGGGCATTATCTCCCAGTTTACCTTATTACAACATAATATAACATTTTGAAGTGAAATTGACTTAATGGGTTGCTAGTTTTAAATATGGGTTTGTTCAAGGTCTCCGTTTAGCTTAGAAGCAAAGATGAGACCTAAGATTTAGTGATCTTACCCAGAAAGAACTGTAACTTCTTCTGCTAAAAACTGTTAGGCACCAAACTCCTATAGGTTACTGGTAGCAAGCATATATACCGTTGGATATGAGCCATTAAACTAGGATCGTTATTATTTTTGTGTGGTTTAGAGCAGAATAATATTGATGACTAGCTGACCCGGCAAACTTTGTACCGCCTCAGCATCATTTTTTTTTAATCATAATTATTTATTCACCTTTTGAATCTTCCCTGGACTTTCAAAAATAATTCAAAACCAAAATCAGCCAAATCAGTCCAGCCCTTGAGTTTTGATATTCCTAAGTGCGTGTTTTTTATCTTAAATTATTACTGCAAATAATGTACATTTACATATCCGTAGAATTCTATAGCAATGCGCCTCGTGCGTCATAATATAATACCCAATTAAGGTTTTTAGCAAATCACGAACCATTATCACTTTATCAAAAATTTAACCTCGTAAAACATTATCGTATAAGCCATACACATACTTCTTTAAAGTACAAACAAAATACATAATAAATTAATCTTTAGCCTTCATGTCTTGCCATTGCACACACAATGGCCCATGACTCGCCAATTCCTAACCAAAGAACTGTAGATATAATTAGTGATAATAATATTAGATGCGGATTAAAAAAATATTAATAGTACGAATAATTTTAATTGCCAAAAGTGTTAATATAAAAAGCTTTGATTGTTCGTCTGTATTCGCTTTGAAGTCTTCCGGTAAGATGGACAGACGTCGAGCTGTACAGGCAGGAGAATAATATACTATATATACATCAAAAAAGGTTTGTGGTCACTAGCATAATCTAATTTTTTTATGAAAAGTATTGAACTGTGTCATTGTTCTAAATTCTAAAAAAAAAAAAGAAGAAGACATCATAATAATACATATAAGTACCGTAACAAATAAGTTTTCGATTCTTCAAAGCGATCGCATACTTTTTTGATGTGTGTAAGTAATGGTGATGCCAACTGGGGAACTAATGGCGCTAGTATAGCTTGTTCCAAGCACTTTTGGTTCAAATCAGTTAAAATCTTAAAGGTACTTCAAAATAGTAGGTACTACGTCATTGGTCGGATTAGGACTAGGCTATGGTGGCGCCATCTACAATTAGCTTTGACTTGCCTTCCCCATTTAAATAGTACGTGAATAGACAAATTATAGAATCTAGAAAGAACATCTATCGTCTTATCTCTAAGGCTGCCTATGCACAGGAGCGTAGCGAGACTGCTGAGTGAAGAAACAGGGAAATATTAACCAATATTATTGCAATTCATCACAGCACTGAAGAAAGCGGATATTCAGTGGACAGACAGCCATAAGCACGGTTATGTTTAGAATGTAAAAAAGTTTTTTCTATTCTTTAGTACTTAGTAACCCTATGTTATCATCGATCAGATATTGATATGGTACAATGACATGCAAGTCACTGGTATTCTTTTCAGTACATAAAGGTATATAATTATTTTGGGTCACATTGGTAGTCATGATAAATCAGTTGGTCCCGGCTGTTGTTTATAGATCTTTGACAGTTGTTACTGTCTGACAACCTGTCTTATCACGGGGTATCGTATTTCCCAGACTGTGTTGTAGAGGTCGGATAGGCAGTCTCTCCATGTAAAATTTTGATATTTTACTACATATTATAATTTGACCGGAAGCCGACCCAACATACGAGTAGTTGAGAAAAAGCTAGGCAGATCATCATCAGCACATATTGGGAAATATTATACTTAGCGTTTTTTTAAAGCTCCTACACTTGTAAGAATGTTTGGAGACATTCTTCCAAGTGTAGACCCGGAACAACAACTTACAGATCATTCAAATGTTTGTCCCGTACGGGAATCGAACCCACGACACGGTGCGCAGCCAATACGCCAATCGTGCCCTCTTCATTTTCTTTGTTAGTGTTCAAGCAAATAATAATATAATAATATAATTAATTGATATATGACATGATACCACTCAATGATCTAAATAGACTAATGTAATAGAATAATTATACTGATAATATGAGTTTTAAATCATTTCACACGTATCTTTTATTTTATTATTCTATACTTCGTATTGTATTTATTTGAATATCAGTGTTTGACAATTGAATTTGATCGGGTTATTTTATTTTTTGACAATTAGGTATTTATTTTATTTGACAATTTCATTTATTTCAATTAACTAACTATAATAGAGGACATGTTTATTTTATATTATTATAATTTTTAATTTATAAGTTGTTTTTTGACATTATTGTATTAATTTTCTTTATTTTTAATCTCGTTTTTTTTTAATGGAATTTTTAAATAATTAGCATGTAAGCGTTTTGGTGTCAACTGTAAGCTTATATTGTGTCTTTTTAATAAATAAATAAATGATAATATCACTCTTCTATTCAACGTCCGTAAGATTTTGAAGAAAGAGAGCCTAATATACTATGTTCCTGATGGATGGGATAATTCTAGAAACTCCTAATGAAACACACAATAATACTTTAATTGTCATGGAAAATAAACCCAAAACCTTCGAAATAAATCTAGCAAAATTACTAGAACTACAATGCAGTAGACAAGGAAATTTAATACAATAAAGAAGAAAGGCAAAACACCTTTTGAAACGTTGTTTACACTACACAAGTTTAAGTAGAGCTACAATTTATCGCAGTCAACACACAATTAAAATGTTCCGACTCAACGAATCTTAAAGTAAAATGCCGCATTTTAGTACCAACTAAGAAACTAAATACAATGTAACAGAACATTAACGTCATTGTACTTATACAGGGTGAGGCATTTTACAACACTATGCCTATTCAACATTATTTTATTTGTTATATTTACGTTTTATTGTTAACGCCATTATTCAAGTTTAAGCGCAGTTTCAACAACATCCTGTATGATTTAAGGTTATGAATGCGAATTAATTACCTACTACGAACACCGCGGATTAGCATCCAACTCAAACTTAGTTGTGATCGGTATACCTAATAAACTTTAGTGCTACAAAATCTGTGCGTGTTTACGTCAACTCATCCCTACCGCAACTTCAACTTAAACCTTCTTACAAATACTGCAAGTGTAAGGTGCCTACTCAAATCAAATCAAATCAAATCAAATCAAAACGTTTATTTCAACTAGGCCAATTACAGGCACTTATGAATTGTCAAAAGACATAAAATAAAACAATAACAAAAATAGTTATGGTGCTACAGTCCCAGTCACAAGACATAAAAACTGTGAAAGTACCGTAGGTGCTCATTCCAAAGCGTAGATCTCTATGGAGAAGAATGAGCAAGAAACTCCATGGACACTCTTTTTCAATCGCCAAAATAATTACAAAACTTTTGTTACATCATTCATCATCAGATGGTACATTATGTGAGAACGATGTGGCAAGTTAATAGTGTCCATAGTAAAATAAAAAGACAATTCAAAATAAAGTTACTAATAATTAAACTACTACGGGATCTTACATTTAATGGTAAAGGAACGCATGCTACCAAAAGAGCATGCCTATTTGCGTGCTAGAAACAAGTATGCTCTATAACGGAGTACACTTGCTTGCGATTAGCAGCCATATTCATAACATGCATAATATGGTAAAAAAAACCGGCATAAAATCTTTGACCATGCGATAATTAAAATTCAATGTCATTCAATCATCATCTTATCTTAAATAAGTTTTAAGTAATTAAAAAATAAAGAACATTTTAAAATAATATATCAGAAGAATTGACACTTAATATAAGCACTTTTTTTACGTGGTAAAATCATCAAATGAGCCCTCCCAAATCCCGGGCAGGGCGGGAGGGACTGTCAGACTCGTACTCACTAAAATCCACGGTGTCCTTCAATAGCTCTTTATGTTCCGGGGTCACGGTAATGAGATAAGTCCCGCGACCCCGACAGGCTTCGGCAAATATAGGCACTTGGAAATATTTATTTTGCATTACGATATAATTTCTGAAGCTGGCATTTTGAAAACTGTTCTCAGTTTTGGTTTCACCGGTAACCGTAGTATTTGGTCTAACGTAGCACTATTCCCAAAATCGTGATTTACAACAATCAAAAAGAAAAATGTAGGTACCTACCTAATACAAAAACCACTAAGCATACCATGTTACCACAAGTTTACAATGACATACACTGTTCAGGATCACACTTGAATACTCATCAATTCATTTGTAAACAATACAAAATACGCGACGACCGACGCGTCGTGAGTATGCACGACTAGAGAGCATAGAACAGCAGAAAAGAGGCAATTGCCTTTGAAATGTTTCGTAGCTATTTCTATAATGACTATTTTTTTACGTGGTAAAATCATCAAATGAGTACTCCCACTCAGAGTAGGTCGGGAGGGACTGTCGGACTTGTACTGGCTAAAATCCACGGTGTCCTTCATAGCCCTTTACGTTCCTGTAAGTCCCGCGACCCCGGTTCTATATTGACTTGCAATAGGATTGACCACAAATCTTTTCGGTAGCTTACCATCAGTTTATTTTTTTAGTCTATGCAGTTTCATTTTAAAGAAGGCCCTTGAACGCTTAAAAAAACTTCGTAACTATAAATTGTATAATATTCTGCAAATAAACACATAGGTAACAATCATGTTTTGATACTTTTATTCAGTATCTTATTAGAAAATCGTAATCTCTTGTGATGTCTGAAACAACAACAACATTTCAAAAAACTATTAGTCCATTACCAATTTTCTCTTAGGATTTTTCATATCTAAATCCTAAGGGAATATCGCTTTTTTACTCGTATATATCTAAATAACAACTTTGTGCTGTGACAAAATAATGACAAACTTTTCACACTTACCTTTACCAACCTTTTCATAGCCAAAAACAATTTTATTTACACCAAAAGTAAAAAAAATCAATCCAATACTTACATTCACCATTCATTCACCAATATCCTCAAACTTTTATCGCCAAAATAATTAATCACAACACTACCACTTTGTTTCGATAATACAGTTAAATACTTTTTAGTCACTGACACTCGTGAGAAAAAAAGCAAATGTTTCTCGTGATCAAAAGTCGGAGCAAAAAGTCGATCGTGCGGGCTTGGTCGACAGAAGCTTGGAAACGACTGGCGATTCCATGGAACTTGAATGCACCTCGGTTTGTGAAACACTGGGCTCTGTGTCACACTGTGCTTCCCTTTGGTAGTATTTTATAACTCACATACTAGACTTGTGTGATGATAGTCTATAGTTAAGGAGTTTGTGAAGAGTGTGTCTTCTTTTAAATAAGTCGAGTCTAAGTGATGACCAATCATTGAAATAAAAGTGTGTAAAAATATTTAAGCTATTGTCAAACAGACAGGCGAAACGAATGCGATCCGAAGGGTTTTTATTTGTAATGTATGGAATTGATTGAATCCAGTCACATATAAAAGCGAAAGCGATCCGATAGTCTATGTGACTGGCTTCAAACATTCCATACATTACAAACAAAAACGCCTCGCTTCGCGTTTGCCACGCCTGTCTGTTTGACAATAGCTTTATAGTATGATCGAAGTGTTATTCAGCAAAATGTTAAAGTTCAGACATCTGACATCTCGCAATCTGAAAATAAATTGCACGTCAGACAATCAGTCAAAATTGATGAATTATTTTTCATGTCAGATATCCAATAACAATTGAAGATCGTGAAAAATTGAAAGGCAATAAAGTTTTTGTGGGACCACCTGCTGTAATAATTTACACATAAAGCCAATATTAAAGACACACACAGACTTGCAATAGCACATAAACTTAACTTTAAAGGTAAAGATCGTGTCCGTACAAAAGTACGTGACAAATGTGAAAATAAAATCCAATCCAAAAATAGACTTGACCACTAGAATTTAAAGGAGTTTCAAAAACAATTGTAGATATTTCAAAATTAACACAGAACTTTGTAGAACATGAATTTCTTGAAGAATCGTAGCAAAATAAAGTTGAAAATATGACACTGTGTCTCTAGTTGGAAAACACGGTGTTCAATGTTTTTACCGGCTTTGGCGCGTGCGCGGCACGAGCTTTGATACAACTAGACGAAAGTTCGGTACTGTTATTTCAGAGAAGGTAAGCTATTAATGTTTATGTTCTAAAGGACTGGGACTATGAATTTAGGTAATTAAAATCAGCACTAAACATCGGTTTCTCTAAGACTGTTAATAATTCCCAGTAATAGTAAACTAACGATGTTTAAAGGAGAATCTTCGAAAGATCATTAATTTGTACAATACACGCTATTTCTTTGAAAACAGTTTGTTTTCTATGCGATTTTCTAACAGCTTCATTTGAACGTTTATTGACATTTTTATTGCGTCTTTTTATTATCTCGTTTCGCTCATCAATAAAATTGGCAATCGAACTGTTCACAAAGTACCTATTTCTAAAACATCAATAATGTTTATGTCTACGTAAGTTGATTTATTCAGTTACTCGTAGGTTAATTTTCCTGGATTTTCCATCAACAACAAAAGTAAATTTAAATACCCCTTCCCCCCTCCCCGAATGCAAAGCCATGACCAACAACGCACAAGCTCAGACAACAAGTCACCACAGTTGGCCACAAAATCAAGAACGAGCGAAATTGACAAGAACAACACTTCATAAATAAATGTCAGATGGCTACACCATTTGCTAGTGTTGTACCCATTTTACTTAACAACTAAATCTAGGCATTATTTCACAGCACTCAGACATTTCTCCTGCGAATGGCAATGGGTTTAAACTAGTAAATACTATCTCGAAATGTAAGCAGGCTGTTTGGGAGACGGATTGACTCGATTTTAACAAGAATTTCCAAGTTATTACCACAAAAACCTACATTGGTTTAGATATAGAAAGGGGATATTAAAAAAAGACGTTGCTCCATACTAGGAATTTTTCTGTATCCTGGTGCTTTACAAACTTAAGAACTCACAAACACTCAGACCCGGAACAACTACTTGCAGATCATACAAATATTTTTGGTCCCTGCGGGGATCAAACCCTCAATACACAGCGTAGTAGTCGATCGTTGATGCCTATAGCACACCTCCGCCGCGAAACTCAAAGGGCGAAACCGCAATAGTTTCGCCGTGAGTTGTGAGTTCTTTGGCGGTGAAACAGGAGCGAAATTCCCTGCTCTAACGTACTAAACTGACTATGATTTTGTCTCTTTCTAACACAATTTCGCTCATTTGCTCAGGCGCCGTCTACATCTCCGCCCGTTGACCGCTATTTTGGAGCGGTTCCGCGTGTGACTCGGACGCATCTGTAGCAATCGACTATTTATGAGAGCGAAATAGGAAAGATGGATTTGGAATTTACGGAAAAACTTATACAAGCAGTGAGAAATAGACCAGTTTTGTACTTACTAAATCACCCTGACTGAAGTAAGAATAAAAACGGTCTTCATGTGACTGTAACTCTTTACATAATCTATTTTCTCCCAACTTCTTTCTTTTTTTATTAATATCATGCACCCAGGTACTACGCTTTTTTTAAAATGTTGACCACAGTAAGATTAGTTCCTCTTCTGACTCCGAAAGCGACGACATTTTATTTCGATTGTTATTTCTCAACTGTTCTAGTTTTAGGTTTCGCTAATAGTTTCGCGTAAGTGAAGTACTGTTGTACAGCGAAACTCGCGCAGCGGTTTCGCTGTTGTTGTTTCGCAGCGGAGGTGTGCTACAGGCATCAGCCACTGCGCTAAGATGAAAGTAATGGTGTAAAAGCATTGCTTGTCACTTGTTTTGTACGTCTTTTGTTTTGTTTTCGAATCGGGAAAGTGTTGTGGGTGTCAACGTTATTGACACATTGTTTGAAAACAAAGTACAATACTTTAGAGAGTCATCAAAATGTTTTAGTTTAGGGGCTGATTTTTAATAGTCTATAGATAAGCTGTCAAACCGCCATTTTTATTCCTCAGATAAAAGTTATCTGACTATTGAAAAATCAGCCCTAAGGCTTGTAATAATGCCACTTTGCTTGTTGTTATCTGAAATGTAAGGTCTGCAAAAGAGATTTTATCCAGACAGCAACTTTTGAGCAGTTTGCATCTTTGACTGTTTGCTACTTACTTATGTCAAAACAGTTTGGTACAAAACGTAGCAACGTAGGTACGTACTGAACGTGTCTAGGTAGACACATTCAGAACTTATACCATCTTCTTCTTAGTCGCTACACTCTTGGTAGAGTGGTCGTGGTCGTCACATCAGGGGTGGTGGCTCGCTTCACAATTCGCCGCCATTCTTCTCGCACCGCTGCCTTCCTGGTACATTCGTGTAAGGGACCATTCAATGCAGCCTTGATCTGGTCTGTCCAGCGCATTGGTGATCTGCCTCGAGCTCTGGTACCATTCACTTTGCCCTGTACCACAAGGCGTTCCACAGACGAGTCTCCTCGCCGAGAAACATGTCCGAAGTAAGTGAGGATTCGACTCTGAACGATGGAAGATAGACGCTGCTTGACGCCGAGTTCGCTTAATATGGAAACATTTGTTCGGAATTGGTTCCATGATATGCCAAGCATTTTCCTCCAGCACCACATTTCCAAAGCGTCTATCTTCTTTCATTACTCGCCGCCCGCATGCCGCGGGCATAGTGGCCGGAGATCTCCTAGCGTACCAAACACATTTCATAAAATCTCATATATAAAATTTCCGTGTCACAATGTTAGTTACCGTACTCCTCCGAAACGGCTCTACCGATTTTTACCAAATTTTATATGCGTATTCAGTAGGTCTGAGAATCGGCTACTATATATATATTTTTTAAATTTATATGGCAAAACAACGTTTGCGTGGTCAGCTAGTTAAAAGATATGTTTCAAAATGATTTTAGGTTTCCCATGCACGGTGCGGGAAAATTATAGAGAATTTTCAGCCGCTGCATTTTCATGGTATCCTTGCTGCAATATTGTTTTGTTCGGGCATATACATAGTTTCATATTATTTAATAGGGTTTCCAGGACATGAGTATTAAATTCACTCTACTATGTACATTTCGGGGTAAATTCGTTTTATTGAACGAAATACGATTAAAAGATTCCTGATACAGAAAATTGTTCAATGAAGTACTTATTTATGTATCAATTACAGCATTACGAATTAATGTCAATGGATACATACCTACATAAAGTATCATTTTAATGGCTTCCCAATACTTTTATTTATATTGAATGTAGGTACTGCTAAAATATTAAAATGGGGAATTGTGGTCTTGCAAATTATAAAATTGTATGGAAATGTGGGTATAACACAACATCTTCTTTTCTTTATAATATTCTTAGAAATTGATTTAATTTTAATTTGCATGACTTCACTGTTCTGCTGCTAGCCTACTCTATTTGGGAAAAAGACCATACTCGATTTTCTCCTTTCATACTTCTCTAAAACAAAAACGTAATCTTTAATGCAGCATTTCAAGTTAGAATTAAATTGCTTATTAAATCAGTTTTTAGTGAAATCGTAATAATTCATTATGAAGAATTCTGTTCTCTATAAGTCGTGAACTCAATTTCTTCTACTTTTTGAACAAAATTATCATTGATTAATTGATGAGGTCTACCGGATTAACGGTTAATAAGTTCTTCTCCTATAGCCATAGCCATCTACATTCTAAACACTCAACATCATTCTCATTTATTTTTCCCCGCTTTTCTTATGCATGACAAATCTATAAAATATCTCATAACTACATCTATTTAAAAGCTACAGTACCAACAAAAAAAAAACCATTGAAAATGCTATACACAGATCCCGTAACATCATTTCCACGACCCCTACTTTCACATACATTGCGTCTCACAACTTCACAAGTCGCAACAAAAAATCTCAATGTGAATGCTCCTAACACTACCAGTTATTTAATGCTTCGCCGCTCACCAAAGAGTCGCGAACTCTTGAAGAGCCATTTACGACGTAGAGTAGGGTCGCAGTTGATGAGCTGGCTCTATCACGGCTGGATGAAAGGGGATGCAGGTGTACAAAGATGGATGAAAAAACGATTGAGAAAGAACCAATTTGGAGTTGGGTCCTTGATTGAGGAGGGTGTGGATTGATAGACAGATAGTATTAGTATGTTAGTAAAATGTCTTCGTCTCAATGACAAACTAAACTGTAAAAAATGTATGTTTTTAAAGACAATATAGTTTGTCGTTTTGGAGATATAAGAAGCATGTTCACCATGATGCATGTTCACATGAACTTCTGGTTGCAACCGTGACAGCAAGACTCACTAGTTGACTTTACAAAATTTCTAGTAATAAATAAAGTAGTAGAGGTAACAAGGACTTAGTATTTATTACTAGAAATGTTGTAAAGTCAACTAGTGAGTCTTGCTGTCACGGTTGCAATCAGAAGTTCTCGTATACATTTTTCTGCGTTTTTCTTATATTAGTTTTATCTTGAAAATTACAGTAAAGTTCATCAAGAAGAAAATAACAAGACTAACTTGCCTCCTATGTACTGAAAACACTTAAATACTCATTGAATAAAACAAAATATGACCTTTTGATATTTTGAAATGTATTTCTAATGTATTCAAATATATAATTTAGTACATGAAAATATAAAAATGAACTTGCAGGTAAAGTAAATAGCCTTTTCATTCAACTTCGGATCAAAAAGGTTGGAAAGGTACAAATGTAAATAATGAAGTTAAAATTACGTGAAACGTCAAAACGTTCCCTTTTAAAATAACCAGGGTATTAAAATGTTTGAAAATACAATATTTTAATGAAAATAATTATTCATAAGCTTCAGCTTATAATTCCTACTCATTATAAATGTCTAAACGTTTCATGATTCAAACGGATTCAAGATCTGGTAAAAGACTGAAATGGGTTAAATATATACGACATAATCAAGATTTAGGGACAGATCCCTTTTTTTGAGATATCGACGTTTTCATCACATTTTACTTACTTTCGCCCGGGACACTTGTCCTTGTTAGCTATAAATATACTCCCATCACTTTCCTTGTAACCGAAAAGTATTTACGTTTCTTTGTCTTATGTTCCTTTTTAAAAAATGTGATTCTGATTATTATTGTATCCTAAAACCTTCAGGATTAAAGCTCACAGTATAAATAGCAAAACAGCCACCTTTCGCACATCTAACTTACCGATAAACTTCATTTTCAGCTATTAGATAACTCGCCTGCTTACTAATGCACAGTTCATGTTATTAGATTGTGTTAAATGTCTGTTCAGTAACTTAGATAGTATATTCAAGTAACTTAAAGTAAATGATTGTAATAAAGGGTAGGAATGGTTATAAATACGGTATTGTGGGAGCTTTTGTGGTTCCCAGAAGCGAGGTCATAGCCTTTTTGCTTAGGTCATAGAGGGTAAGATGGAAAGGTATTATAAGTTTCAGGTTTAATCTTAATGGATGTTTGTTACTCTTCCATATCAGAACAGTTGAAAGGATCTTGATAATATTTGGAGAGATGTGTTTTATTTATCAAGTGAGTACTCCTACCCTTTCCTACCCCTTTTATGGCCCTTTCCCTCTCACAGAGAGGAGGCCTGTGTCCCAGCAGTGGAAACATTATAGGCTGATGATGATGACTCCTACCCTGGGTGGAGCGGAAGGGAAGACTCTTCATCATAATCTGCCTAGCCTTTTCCCAACTATTCTGGAGTCGGCTTCCAATCGAACCAGATGCAACTGGTTATCAGTATTTTATAATTATGGAGCGACTGCCTATCGTACCTCCACAATCAATTAACTGGATAATGCTACGGTAGGACTGGTTGTCCGACTTTAGGCGCGGGCCACATAGAAAAGACGTAAGACGCAGACGGGACGGAGACATGTGTCTCTTCGGCGTCTCTTTTATACAAAATGTATAGAAGCGTCGCGACGTAAAACACACAGAAGAGACGGGGCGCGGGCATCCTCGTCTTACGTCTTTTCTATGTGGCCCGCGCCTTAGAGCTTACTCGCTATGACAGATAGTCACCCATCCACAGACTCTTACTGGCTAAGAATCCAACGGACAGACCCTGACAGATTCAACTCACATTGTCATCACACTTAACACAACCTCTCTACAATTCATTGACCTCTTCGAACAACCATATTGAAAGTAAGTACATTTAATCATAATTACTCACTATTGTATTACAATGCTGTCCATATCTCAGATCGAGACCGGCTCCATATATTATAAGTGTAACAAAAACAAATCATGCCGCGACAGATACAAGATAACCGATTTCGTATGCGTCGTAAATCTGTGCGTGTTACAATTAAACGAGTGTTCTGTTAGGGGCTACATACATACATTAATTGTACGGAGTGGTTGGTCTATTATGATTTAGAATAGAATTACTTTAGAGGTACAGCAATGGCAAAGAGGCAGACTTTTGGCACTGGTTAGTGTCCTTTTTATTTGAACTACTAATTTTTCTGTGTCCATTTAATATTTTCGGTTTACTTACACGTTTTCTTGCAAAATGTGACTGTGCAGTGTGCACTTCTAAATTTTATTACCTAAAATTCGTTGTCGTGTAAAGTTGTCGTTGCGTTCTGTTACGTCCCACCTCTTAATTAATATTTCTTCATAATTTCAACTTTCTATGACTATTTTGCATACTCTTATTGCTGTCATGTGATAATTATTTATTGTTTATTTAATTTATCTCCTTATATCAATTTCCTCTCTATTATTATTTTCCAATCACTGTAATTTTTTAGTTCGATATATTCTAACCGAAAAACAGCAAGACCCCTAACAAATATTAAATCATATCCAACCATTCCAAAATAATGACTCAACCGTATAAATGTCTACGTTCTTTAACAGTAAACCAGAGTGACTTTACAACTTGTACCTGTACAATGTAATTGGAACGTCAGTGGATATTGATCGAGATAAATCTCGATTGAGTCGACCGTTTCTATCAAATGTGAAACGCCAATTTATTCCTTGTTACAAATCCTGGAGATATGTCGGTTTTCAATTAAATTTCTGACGGCATTCGGCTTTTGTTGTGGAGTTATGTTGCATGTAAATCGTTCGGTTATTTGTTGTTTTCTCGTTCGTTTATTTTGTTGTGTAATTCTGTTAATGAATTAAGTGGTGGTTTGTAAATACGGATTCTGTGTAGCTTTGCTGAGAGCCTTGGTGTTTTCGTTATACCTACAGTGGAATTGCTTTAATTTGAAGCATGATATTGTAAAATATTGACGTACATAACAAACCACCTCATTGATCTTCATGGCTTAAAACACACAAGATGTCGTAATAAACAGCACAAGTTTTCTAGAATTTACATAATCGCGTGACCATTTCTGAAGGTAGTCGTGACCGTGGAACGCAAAGGGCTACTAAAGGAACAGGGTGGATTTTTAAGTGGATTGATAGTCTCTTCCGCTCCAGCCTAGGAGGGATTAGGAGGGATGGGAGGACTCATTTGATGATTTAACGACCCTAAAAAAGTTTTCTAGAATTTTCCACACATAATGTTACGAATATAATAATATCAGAGAAATTGTCACATGAAAACCATGTAAGTTCACGTTTAAAGGCTATCTGATTGGTAACCCTTAAAGAGCGAGTTGTTTGAATTGAAAAAAAAAACGATTTGATTTGATTATGAGTAGTAATTTCTTTTTTTGCCTTGTAAAATTTTCGAATGAGTCCTCCCACCCAGGGCTGGGCAGAAGGGACTGTCAGACTTGAACTGACTAAAATCCACGGTGTCCTTCAATTGCTCTTTACATTCCGGGGTCACAGTATTCGTTACTCCCGCGACCTCGGCAGGCTTTGACCCTCAAGGGAGTAACTTGCAGTAAGTACTAGTATGGAGTTTTCGAACGAATCACGCACTGTTACTAAATTCACCATTTCCAAACAAACATTTCCTATCTCCTAAACAGATAAAAAACTAATAAAGAATTCACGGCGCAACGCCCAATGCGGGGTCAAAAGCGTGACCAGCAAGCATCGACGAACAAAAAACAGAAATGTATTTGAAAAGTTTTTATCACAATTTCATAAACCCTACTCGATGTGATAGCGTATTTCAGAATACTTTTTATTGGAATCACCCATTGTAAGAACAGATTTCATTGCGTCCGAAAGTAGGAAAAAATTGAATCGTGCAGTCTAATGTAAGGGCGTTTGATCACTGTGACTTCTTGCTGCGATCTTGACGCTATATTGTCACAGAAAGAACTCGATACCGTCTGGGTGGCAGCTGTCGTAGCTCATTTATAATACTCACGGTCATTACAATCCTGGATAATAAACAAAAAAAACGCGTTTTACAAATCCGTGAAACAGCTAAAAGTAACGAAACATATGCGATACAGTGGTTATGTTTTCGCATGCCCTCGCCATTGGTAATAACCGCCAAAAGTAGCGAGACGGACGCGCGACTAATACATCAATGCAAAATGTCATCGTGGGTGACCGGCCTAAGATTTTATTTTTTCATACTCTTAGCATTTAATTGGTAAAGAAGAACTGTATCGCCAGTTCAGTGATCTCTCTTCGTGAATGCCAATAACATTTTTATCATGAAAATAATCGCAACTGTGTTGATGAATTCCAGACATACGCAGAATCTACATTATTGGATATAAATCTAATAACTGAAAAATCGAACAGATATAGTACTTACTACTGATTACTGATGAATATCGCTGTAGTAATATGTCACATTTCGATAGTCATTTTCACCTGTCTAGGACCTAAGTACGTGACTAAACATTGATAAAATAGCATGAAAAGAGACTGAAATATCGTCTGATGGCGGTGTGTAACACAAAACCACATAATCAATGGTACAATGCAGTGACATTTAATTTGTACAACAGCGACATGAGGTTAGATACGAGCATTAGACTTTTGAACTAGGCTTATTTTCCTGACCCAACGTTGGGCAAACACATCGTCTTACCTCCTTTTAACTCCTCTTTTGAAAAAAAAAAAACAGTTTTGTTCAGAAACGGCAAAATGTTGCCGTTTTTTCTAATTTTTTTTTTATTTCAAATTATTAAAGGTGTAGTTATAAATTGGTTATAAAAATATTAAACCATAAGTAGACTATTTTGTACTTGGCAAAACTGGTAATCAATCTACAATATATCGTTATTTAACTCATTTTAACCGCACCTCATATCAAACCAAGTGATCCTTATATCATTAATCATACATTAGATCAAGTTAATGATATCTAACCGGTAAGGTAGTCGCAATTAATGCAAGTATGTCAAACTTGGCTCAAGTACTCTTAAACTTCGTCTACTACTCGAAACTTAGTTTGGAATAATGAATAAGGTTCTAAGTTCATAGATAGTTGAAGGGAGGTACTTATAGTCGAAACTTTTGAGGTACTTTTAGTGATTGGAGGATGGAGGTGCTGTCGATCGACAGGTTTTCAGTTTCATTTCTGGGCTATGTAGGTAATTGTATGTTTTGCCTTCTTTGTATATTTTTTTTGACAATTTACAATTGGGGTTCTAGTCCGCTCTAATACTCATACTCCAATTTTAATATTTACTTAATGTTCTAGGTTTATTTACTTAAATCTTTAAGGACTACTGAAAGTGCAAAAATAGTGCCTAAAAGTACTAAATTATTTTTGTATATGTACCTGCGATTAAAAAATCGGCGTATTTAGTTAACGTTCATGACCCGATCACGTGCTGGCGCCTTTAAAAAAAAAAATTCTGTATGCATTTATTGATACAGTATCAATTGAATCAATTTATCCCAACACTGTACACAGTGTGCCAAAAAATTTTGCAAATTAAACACCACAAAGAAATACCGACAAACAAAATAACCACCACACGACCTTTTATTAATACATTGTACCATAATCGATTACACAATTGATTCCATAAATCGATTTATTATCCTAGCATTGTCACACTCGATTGACGTCGATCAATCATTTTGTATTCTCAGTAAATATGGCGCGATTGATAAAAATATCAAAAGCTGTTCTGTGACAGTAATTGAGTAGTTATTGTGGGATTGATAAACTTTGTTTTGTGTTTTTGTTATTGACTGGTTGTCTGTTGCTTTGGTCCTGTTTTCCATAAAATAGGGGTGGGCTTTATATCGATTATTTCAAGCAAGTTTCTATAGTTAATCGATCGAATTAATGGACTGCTCAGTAACTGGTTGTTTGATAGGGAATTGTTTATTTCTGCTCGTTCCGCTATCTCATAAAGGTTTTTTCTTGGCCTATTCAGTATCGATCACTGTAGGTTTCATTTTAATTCCCTGTTTATATTACCTGGTTGTCCGTTCAAAAACATGCTAATTTCGCGGTACACCCGCGTAAACCGCGTCTACTGTGTTATACACTCGTGATAATAGTCTGGCAATAGGTACCTAACCGTACGGTGATTGTATTGTAATTAACTGGTATTAAAATTTAATTAAAATACTTTTGAAAAATTTATACATATAACATGGTGTAAAAATTATTGGAATCGAATCAGTTATTGATTCTGAACAAACTATATTCAGGTTTCGCATATACTAAAAATAATGTTTAATAGAGATCCTACGTTTTCATTTACTTATTTTAGTTTATACCAGTTCAAATATTATTTGTACAAGCAATTACTGCATTAATAAATCCTACTTACGTGAAAAAACAATATACCGCCTCTAATTTCTCATCAACACAAAAGACTGACATCATTACGCTTCGCCCGCATAGGGGCGGGCAGCACTATTACAATTGTCATCGACTATTAACACGATGTTTAACAATTAACAGGATTAAGTTGCCCAATGTGCAGTGAGGGCGATTTGGATATCGGTGGGAAAAGAATAATTGGATCAATCGTTTGTATAGCTGATGGTTTACTAAATAAATAAATATTGACGAAGGAATTTGATTACAAAACCAACTGGATTATCGGATTTAAAAATGGCGCTAAAGTATTTACGGTTTACTTAAAAATCGCTCAGTAGTAGGTACGTTCAATTTGAAAA
Source organism: Agrotis clavis (assembly GCA_954870645.1). Lineage (NCBI taxonomy): Eukaryota > Metazoa > Arthropoda > Insecta > Lepidoptera > Noctuidae > Agrotis > Agrotis clavis. The sequence goes on from OX940921.1 coordinate 25,810,285, forward strand.
TAGCATAAAAGTAGAAACGTTACACTTTAGAGCTTTTCATTTTAAAATTATGTACAGATACAAGTTAAATGCAGGTCTTTCAAAATCCATTTACAAATGATGGAGACTGATCTAGAACTTAAAGTCGAGAATATAATAGAGAAAAAGCGTTTTCCTTCGTTCGTGTCGTAGTTTTAATGTTACCACTTATGCAGGAACAAAACACGTAACAAACTTAACCCTCTGCCACTGTCGTTACGTCTGTCAGACACTGCAATATCTATGCGACGTTGCCACGTTGTCATTTCTCGGCACATTGTTCTGTGTTCCTCTGTACCTTCTTGCGTGAGCACGCGCCTCCAGCCAATGTAGCGGCGGTAGCTGCGGCATGTGTACGTGTGGAGTTAGAGCTGTTTGGTGTCCACGAGACGTAATGTCAGTAATAAGTGATGGATCTGGTAGACGTATCGTCATTAAAATAATTATAATGCCATACTGTCTTACAGACGTCACGTCAGTAAATTAATTTTAGTCATAGTGTCTGCCAGACGTTATCTCAGTAAAATGAATAAACTGTACAGCAGTTTATAGGTACAACTCATAATTGCATTATTTTTTTAGGTTGTGAGCGAAATGGATCTGGTAGACGTATAGTCATTAGAATAATTACAATATCATACTGTTTTACAGACGCCAAGCAAATTAATTTTAGTCATAGTGTCTGTCAGACGTCATCGCAGTAAAATAGAACTGCGGGTGACTATACGTCGTGATTTACCAGCTGCTCCTTCCACCCCAAATGAGCCTGAAACATCAGCCGGAAGAAAATTTGTCGCATCTGTCCAAGCAAGCCGAAAAAGCAAACAAAAACCGATTTGCGGGCAATGTGCAGCGCAAATTTGTGTTTATTGTAAAGAGGATTTATAAGGCTAGATTTTTGAAAAACTACTCTAAGGATATTTTTTTTCTTTTTTTTTTACTAATAAGTTTAACCTAGAAGAAGGCATTATTAGGTTACTTTTGTTGATTTCATGATTCTTAATTTTTTTTTTAATTTTTAAGGTAGCTGTGTCTACAGTTCCTAGATTTTGTCATTAATAAATAAGACTGAGTATTTTCATTAATTATGAGTTTCATTCCATATTTAATTACCCTGACACATTGTGTGATGTCATAATTATATAGTTATTTTGGATTTTCCATAAAAAAATGAATAGTTTTTTTTATAATGCCACCCAGAATATACGTCTGACAGATTACTCTTCAGTAGAATAGATACAAAAACGTCACCTCAGTGGCAGAGGGTTAAACAATCAAACTAAATAAATTAACGAGCTCATTGTATTCGAATTTTCAAAAAAAGAACTATTGAATTTTGAATAATCGTTAACATTCGTGGGTTTCCGTGAGCACGCGCCGAGGAAACATCAAAAGAAGCGGCGTTCTGCATTGGCGGCAATACGGCGACAAACACATAGAGTAAGTCTGAATAAGGTGACAGATACGTCACTTTAAATGTTTAACGTATTTGAAGGGGACGCAGTTAAACCTGTTGAAGACGGCAGGACGTGCTGCAAAAAAATCAGACAGTGGACCACAATAACCTGGTTTGAAAGCATTGGAAGTCAAGAGAAGTATTTGATCTGCAATAGGTTATGCGGGCTAACAGTTAAAAAATACATGGTAATAGTAACAAAAAAAAGAAGAAAATAAAATCATCAAACCATACCCTAGTTTTATTTTGAATCGACTACGCGACATTAATATTAACTTTAACAGATATCCTCTCTGAAAGCAAATGGATCAAAATCAAGATGATACCTTGATCCAGTGGATATCGTGGTTCCAGTGTAAAGCAAAATTACCAAGCTTCAACGCACGGTCGTTGCTTGAAAATCAGCAGACATGATTTTTAGGTACTTACTAATGCTAAGATCTCAATGACACCTGTTTCAATGTGGGAGATACACATTTTAAACACCTTTTCCTTGAAAATAATAATTTGATACTCCAACTTATTATCCAGTAGAAACAGCTAATAATAGGCATAATACTTTCCATCAACTAAGTGACGTATCTGTTACAAATACCTAATCCGCCAATGACCACCGTAGTCGTGATAAACGTGACGGAAGTCCGCCTGTCATTTTATAGAAATGTCGCCGCTTTGTGGAAACTGTTAATAAACTGAATAATATCATTAGAAACATCTTTGGTTTGTGTCAAAGACCCACATGGGTTCACTTTACAGATTGATGTTATTTCTCTTCAAAGACCAATTAGTAGATTCTGTATAACGGTACATTTTTATTGGTTGTATAATTTTTTGAATTTGGTAGATGCTTTTTTGTTTTTTGAAAAAGAAATTGTGTGTTAATTTGACATTTATTATCTGGCAGCCAGTTCTTTATGTAATGAATTGCCATGTTTTCATTTATGCAGCTATTTCTTAGAATTAATTACTAACAGAGAACGTTGATTAGCTTGCATAAGTTATTTTTCTCACAGTAAATAAAGTTACTGTTTCAATCGTTCTTTTTTCTACATTCTTTACCGTTCTTTTATTTAATTACTTCGTTCCTATCTTCAATTCTATCTACTAATAAATGTTTTATCATGTTCTCTTATATCAACTTACTTGAGGAGTTGGCCCTTTTGTGCTGCTCTTGTGTGCAATCAGCTAGGTAAATAGGGTATTATTTTTACTCTTTTTCATTCATCTTTGTACGTTATGTATTTTAATTGTTAACATTATCATTATATGTATTTGAAGCTGTTTTGTGTTTATGAATTGTGAAACGCTCATGGTAGGTACAGGAAAAAATGCCCGCATGGAGCAATGTTACTCTTTATCAAAATTACTAACATGTGTTCATAGTTTATTTTTTCACACTACGCAAATTCTTTAGCCTTACAAAGCTTACACTGACAGTTCTCCATCTACTCATCTAGTTTTAAACTGGAACAGTGAATAACTTAATAAATATAAACAAGACATCCCAAAATCATCACAGGACACCAAATCTTCGTAGAACTACAACCGCAATCCACAAGGGTGCGCTCAGCCCCTAAAATTAAATTTATTCAACGTTTGCAGAGGACGGTCGGCAAATAGGACATTGTCTCAAACATCTACAATCACATCTTAATGTGTGTTTAATGTATTAATGAGTTGAAAGGGATGGGAGGATAGTGTTGCAGGGTAGGAGATTTTGCTTTAGGATATGGCAGATTTAGCAGTACCAACAGACGTTATAGAAATGACAAACTTTGGAGATGACTTACTATTTGAAGAAAATAATGAAGGTAATAATTGTATGAAAGGAAATGGCAAATGCAGATAAGCAGTGTAGTAAATGAAAGAAAAGGTTTCAAAAATATCTCAAGATTTTCTTACTGAAGATCAAATAAGTAATTTCAAAGACAGAGCACAGATAATGCTACTACAATGCCAAAGCAAACCTTTCCAACGGCTTTTATAATCCATCCAAACTTTCCAAACTTAATATTATAAATGCGAAAGTAACTCTGTCTGTCTGTCTGTCTGTCTGTCTGTTACGCTTTCCCGCTTAAACCTCTCAACCGATTTTGATAAAATTTGGCACAGACAATATTTAGACCCTGAGAAAGAACATAGGCTACCTTTTATTGCGAAAAAGGGGATGAAGAGGTTGAAATAGGGGTTGAAAGTTTGTATGGGATTTCTTAATTTTAAAAGATAAAACCATGAAACTTTATATTTAAGCACTTGATAAGATATATTTAAACATTTGTTCTAGCGTTTTTGAAATTTCGTCCAGTGAGGGGGTGAAATAAGGGTTAAAAGTTTGTATGGGATTTTGTCATTTCTGGGGATAAAACCATGAAACTTTATATTTAGGAACTTGATAAGAAATAAATAACAATTTGTTCTAGCGTTTTTGAAATTTAAAATCGTTTGTTCTAGCATTTTGAAATTTTTACCACTGTGGGGGTGAAATTCTACAAACGGAATTCCCGAAATTCGAACGGAACGGAACGGATTCGGAACGGTAACTACGAAACCAAACTTTTTGTCAAAATTTTAACCACTGAACCTAGGAACATCATATTTAGAAGTTTTGGGTGTATCAAGTTAAAAAAAATTGGCTTTTGAAGTTAAAGTTCCTTTTAACGAATAGGTACTCTGCATCGCCGCCGCTGCCGTCGGTCGTCGGTCGCCGTCGCGCACATTCGCCGAAGTGTGGCGGCAGGCAACGGCGCTGTCGTGTGGTGGGGGAGCGCACGAATCTAACTATGCCTACCCGAACGGGCAGACACGTGAGGGCAGACATCATTTTCGGACGCATGCGATCAGAGAAATTTGCGCTACAGAGAATTACATTTTTCGATCCAGTAAAATTATTTTATTGTTTCGTATCATTTTAAAATATTTTTGTACACAACGTGAAGCTGGCCCCTGGAAGTGTCTCTTGGACATAAGGGACCAATAAATTTTCCTGGGTACTTTCTGCCACTTAATGGAATACATAGGTACTTTATACCTACTGTAAACAGATATAATTTTTTAAACATACCTACTCTCTTTTAACCAAATGCTATACCCAAATCTATACCGTTCCATTAATATAATCCCTAATATTCAAATTAATTTACTATAACTGTGTAAATGTTTGTTTCACGGCTAATTTGCTGAGCCGTTTGTTACAAAATTGGATATGGATAGTCTGAAATCTGAAAAACAACATAAGCTACTTTTTATCAAAACACCACCCGGGCGAAGCCGCGGGCGGAAGCTGGTATATTATAATATAATATGCTGATATTTTTACCGACACAATTAAAATACTGCTCAATAAATCTTGGATTTATATCGAAGATTTTTCAGACATCTTCATAATCTAATTTTGTATTTAATGTTACAAATGAATGTGAAGGTAAGCTTTAACCAATGAACTAATGATCATGTAATTTCGCATATACGTTGTCAACTTGACAACGTACATTGTAAGTAGGTATTGTACCAAAGCGTATCTTTTATTCCAAAAAACAATTCTGTTCTCGAAAAAAATAATAATAACTTTCTCATGATAACAGATGGCGCTACGTGTCGTCTAATCGATTGTCAAAGTTTAAATTAGAGAATCAGGCGTTACCTACTTCCGTTGTCGAATACAATCTAATAATTACTATAGCTTTTGCCTGCAGCTTCCATCGCGTTGGATTAAACTTTGACATTAAATGTTTTGAAAAATATTTAGTTTTAATTCCGCGACAAAAATCCAGGCTTGATGCAGGCTTGATGCAGGATACTCCTAGTATAAGTTTGATTGCATGGCATGTTTTTGCGTTATTCTTGCATGTGTGATTATGCATGTTTCCTTTGCTGCATGTGTATATTCATGAGAGCGGGAGGGGTGGGATCGCATCCTGCATCAAGCCTAGATTTTTGTCGCGGAATTAAAACTAAATATTTTTCATAACATTTAATGTCAAAGTTTAATCCAACGCGATGGAAGCTGCGGGCAAAAGCTATAGTAAAATGATATTATTGTATTTTACAACGGATGCTCCTAATTTCTAACTCAGTAACCCAAAGATCCCTTCATCTGGGAACCCAAACTTGCTGCACGTTCTCGCAAATCTGTTTGTTTTGTGTTTAATCGCTACGACTCAATATTGACTCACTTCCCGAAGTACCAGCCCTTGTCTTACTGAGGATTGGACTAAGATTATGTGTCCTTTTGTCTCCTGTTTGTGAATGTGTGTTTGAGAAACGTATAGAGGATTTATATTTGTTTGATATAGCATTAGTTACTGTAGTATGGATAATGTTGATGTTTGTTTATAGGAGCTCCAATCCTCATTTACAGGGAAATTGATTACAAAAATTCTAATCAAATCAGCACTTTCTGAAAGTCATTTTACTTACGATAGTCTCCCGAAACCTTCACTTAATTTAAGTAAACCATTTCAATATATTTAGAAGAAACAATGATTTATAGTTATACCTTATAGTTTACTTCCCAGATATCTTTTTCAGGTCATAATTTAATTATGACTACTCGTCTTATTATTATAAATTTGCTCTCTCAGGTTGCACCATAATTTCATTATCCAGCCTTTCATAGCCACTTCTATTTGTTAGGTGACCAGACCAGTATTTAAATATTGCATAAAAGAATCCTCATCTTGTTTCTTAATTTGGGGTATCGACTTTAGTACTCTGTCCATTAAGTCATCGGTCTTTCAACAAACATGGCAATGGGATGGCCAACAACTTAGCGCGTTTACCTACTAGTACCCTAGTATGCAACTTTACAATTTGCTGTAAAACAAACATCAAAAGACACCGTCTAATTACAAACAGGTGGTCCAAACATCCTTTGATTCTTATCACTAAAACAACTAGATTATCACCCGGAACAACTTAAGCTTTTACACACAGACGCAGTGTGGTCGAAAATGTGTCTATAGGTACTTATTAATAATGAGGCAGTTTGTATTTTTGTGTGTTTGTATATAAGTTTGTTGCGAGTAATTTTTAGAACTACGGATTCCAATTTTTTAACCTTAAATTGTTTTTTAGGTATTTGTTGGCATGGAATTTTGGTACAGAGATAGAAATGATACTTTAAAATTATGAAAAAAATGGGATGGGTGAAATTTGAATGAGTATCATGCAAAACAAACAATACCTATAGCTTCGCAAAAATATTATTTGGTATATAAATTGAATGACATCATCTATCATTTTTAACACGAGGAAATCCACGGTAAACACTTAGAAAGCTAATTTACGACTTTCTCGTGTTATAGTAGAATATTTTTCAACAATACCCACGTAAAGAGAAGCCACAGGTAAACTAAGTCTATCATAAAAACAAAGTGTGGTCGCGTCTGTCTTTCCGGTGGTCGCAATTATAAAGGTGTGTGGTTTTGATAATAAGATAGAGATTTAGTGAAGACCACAGCGTGGGCGGGAATGCGGCTTTTAAACATTCCGTCGGTCTAAACCAAAGTTTAGTATTAGATTTAATTAGCTTGATTGGAATTAGATGCAGGTTGTAAATTAAGTCTTTGTTTGGTAATTAAGTGACTGCTTTTGAGAAATAGGTGTGTTATAATTAAGCTTTAATAGCCTTTGGGTGTATTTTATTGAGTTTTAAAACGGTAAGATTTTCTAAGAATGTTTTTTTAAGACATTAGGTAGTAACACTAATGGAATAATTTGTCGGTGTTTTTTTTTTCTTTTTAATGCTATAAAAGTTAAGGGTCCGTTTTAAAACATTTGAACTCATAGCAATAAACAAGCAGCCAGACCCGGAAAAGTATTTGTTGGATAAACAAAAATTTTCTTATGTAATACTTAATTCGGGCATGCGGGCGGCGAGTAACGGGCGACTCGCTGTCCGACCATGTACCATGCCCGGGTCGACCGGCGCGTTGTGTTCCATGCGCGCCTCAAAGAGTGCATCATTATGACGGAGCCAATTAGCCATTAGAGGGCCAAAGCCTGCTGGGGTCGCGGGACTCACGAATTACCGTGACCTCGGAACGTAAAGGGCTATTGAAGGATACCGTGGATTTTAATCAGTACGAGTCTGACAGTGCCCAGGACTCATTTGACGATTTTACCACGCTAAACATAAATAAAAAAAATACTCAATTAAACAATAAGAAACAATGTAATAATTGATTTAGCTTTTCTTGTAAACACTTTTTCTTTCCTCGTCCTCCTAACTACAAAAACAGATTCAATCAAGTCTAGATCTAATCTTAGCATTCAAAATCACGCAGTAATTTAATTATTTACAAGACGAAACCTTAAATCATTTAGAACACAATGGCGACTGACCACGTGGTGAATTATAAATATCTAATAGATTGAGGAGGCGTGCCACCAAAAAAACCTCAGGCTCAAATTAAAATTTAAATCGCATTTGCAACTTTTTTCTTCCAAAAGATGCTCGTAATAACGATGGAAGTCAGAAGGCTCACTTCTTCGTTTAAAAGAGATCAAATTAGGTATTTAATAATTAACTTTGTCTTTAGGGTATTTTTAATAGGTATCATGCGGATTTCATCACGCACGCGGGATTGCCCCGCAATCCCGCATGAAAGTTGCGAAGTTGCGCGGATCACATCCCGCGTCCCGCGTGCGTATTCCACGCATTACATTAAATACTTGTATGAAAAAGACACTTGCGTGTGTTCCGCATGCGGGGCAATCCCGCGTGCGTGATGAAATCTGCACGATATTAAAAACACCCTTAAAGTGGAACTTAATTTCTTTTGCAGCAAAAATGTATGTAGTGAGCGAGTAAAATGTCTTCAAATGTTTACAGCGAGAAGTTGGGAAGTACAATGGGAACGTACGAATTTGGCTAATTCCATTTACAATGTCAGAATATCTTGTGGTGGCCATAATAAAAAGCTATTTCATTGCAACCGGCATGCGGCAACCTGGTAATCTTGATGAACACTAAACAGAAAAGCCTTGATTTAAACGGACGAGGATCTATAAATGCCACTTAAGCAATATTGCTAATAACAATGTTGAAAAATTGTTCGTTATAAAATTAATAGAATGTTCTGTTTTACGAAGTTTATCGCAATGCATAATTATTATGATGTTATTGTTATTGATCTTTTTAGACAGCACATCATCATCAGCCTATAATGTTCCCACTGCTGGGATACGGGCCTCCTCTCTGTGTGAGAGAGTGGGCCATAATCCACCACGCGGGCTCAGTGCGGATTGGTAGATGATGTCTTCGAATTTTTGGTTCTAGGACATGCCGGTTTCCTCACGATGTTTTCCTTCACCGTTTTCAGAGCACAGTTCATTTTAATGTGGTCTTATAATTGTTTGTGAAATTGTAAATTAATATTTGCCATTATCCTTTATCGCAAAGTAATGAAAGTTCTTAAACTTCTGATTGTTGTGAAATACTGTTCTCAAAACGCCTTCTGAATCTATCTGCTCTATATCCAAAATGTTCGGTGACTTTGATCTAAAGAGAATGTAAAAAAGGCTCACTTTGTTCCGCCGGAGCTAGAGTAAGGCGATGGACAGAAATTATTGCGCGTAGCGAATCGAGACAAAAAGTGTAATAGTTTCGGGCACGCAGTTAAAAATAGCTCGGCTTCTTATTGTTTGAAATGTAAAAGGAGGTGTATAGAGACTATGTCTGTGTTCTTTTAGGTTAATTTTCTGTATTTGATTGATCAACCAAAAACAATAGCCCATTTTGTGTAGGTATATAGGGTGACTGGCAATTAGTGTACGATACTTAAACACGTGATTGTGCTCATGATAACAAACAATTATTATTATGAGAGCAAAGCCGAAATCGTGAAAAAAAAATCAGCTGTTCAGTACATTTAATGCCTAATGTACTGAACAGCTGATATTTTTTGATGATTTTTTTTTGTCATCATGAGCACAATCACGTGTTTAAGTATCGTACACTAATTGCCAGTCACCCCATACACATTCAAGGAAATATGGTTTTTAGGCGAAATAAAAATGGGTATGAGTATAAAATACCTTATTCAGCTTCTCAGATCGAGACGTTGTGAAAATATTTTGGGAGGAAGAAGACAAAATTTGATTGATTGATCTAGTCTTTGCCGTAATAAAAATAATTATTGTGCGATATATTTGAGTAATGATGTTTCTAGTTTGAAATCTATGCGATGATCTTGATGAATGCAAAGAGAAACCTACCTTTTATGGAACTTTAGGTTTTTAGTTTACAGATAATAGGTACGAGTATTAAAAAGTTACAATCATATCCAGTTAATTTAAAATAAAACAAACAATAAAATACGTAGTTCGTTTAATTCGATTCTTCATTGATATAAGATTAACATAACATTATGTATAGAAAGTTCAGCTTTAACATATTCTTACTTAACTTATTGGACTTTAAAACTCGAATAAATATAAAGAAAAATGGCCCGCTATTAAACAGTAGGAATGACTTACTTAACCTCAACTTAGATGTAAGTTACATTAAGTTAAACTGCAGTTACTGAAGAAAGTTTGTTTTATAAGTAATTTTGATAGTATTAATGCATATTTGGGGAGTGTTTTAAAACTATAACACAGAGTTTTTACTCAAGACTTATTTTAAACTCATAGCATTAGTTTTCTCTGATAAAAACCTTTCAGGCCCTAAAACAAATGATAGCCCCTTTGTACACGTCTAGGTAAAGCAAGTTTCCGATACCTTACGACTTTGGTATTCATTGACACGTGCCTGTGTACGAACCTTTATGGATTTGTATTGCGATAGTCACCTGGATACCAAAGTCGTAAAGTATCCGAGACTTGCGTCGCCTAGTGTGCGAAGAGGCCAACGCGTCGCGGCAGAACTCGTAGAAGTCGGCAAGGTAAACTGAGCAAAAGCAACTACTCGTGGTACCCTAGCCCTGGGTCAACAAAACTGAAAGTCCTGCCCAGCATTATGCCCGGCACAGGCTAGTAGTATTAGTACCAGTAGGTATGAATATTATAGATTTTTTTCACTGCCACCTTTGACAAAAGCAATCTCTCATTAAAAAAAAAAGTGCTAGTCTGACGTGTGCACGAACACCAATTAGGTCACCTATCACCAGCCTATAGGTGACTACAGGCGTACTCATATCAGTTTACTGTTCTCGTCTAAATCTATTTCAAAGTAGCCTTCGTCGTTGTGTTGAACCCGCGCCTCAAAGATTGTCAGCATAATGACGACGACCTTTAGAGGGCCAAAGTCTGCCGGGGTCGCGGGACGAATTACCGTGACCCCAAAACGTAAAGGAGGGACACTGTGGATTTTAGTCAGTACAAGTCTGACAGTCCCTCCCGCTCTGCCCTTGGTACGAGGACTCATTTGATGACTTTACCACGATGAAAATAAAAGTAGACCGACTTCGACAATTCACAATTACTCAAGAAGTAAAAAACATCGAACAAAGACATAAATTACTATTAGTGGTAACATAGACCTCACAGACTTGAACAAGGTTGTGGAAGGCTATAAATTGTCCCAAAATAATGAATTACATTGACAGTGAAAGTATTTCTATCTCAACATTGTACTTGCTAGCCCGCGTGGATTTCGGATATGATCGAAATATAGGAATATAAAATATCCGGTCGTGGTATACTGGAAATGTTATTCAGGTCATATGCTATTTAAAAAAAAAAACCATCAGGGAAGATTTTTTTTTAATGGAAACTGATATTCTTCTGTATCGTGGGTTCGTTAACAAGTATAATTGCACAAACAGCCAAACCCGGAACAATTACTTGTAGATCACACCTTATGGAAATCGAAACCGCGATATTCAGTGCAGCAATAAATTGCTAAGCCACTGGTCCACGGGCATGCGGACAGCGAGTCGGGCATGCAGACAGCGAGTAAAGGGCTGTCCGACCATGGACCATACCCGGGTCGACGGCGCGTCGTGTTCCACGCGCGCCTCAAAGAGCGTCAGCAAAAATGACGGGGCCTCCTCTCAGAGGGCCAAAGCCTGCCGGGATCGCGGGATTTTAATTCCTCACCGTGACCCCGGAACATAAAGGGCTATTGAAGGACACCGTAGATTTTAGTCAGTACAAGTCTGACAGTCCCTCCCGCCCTGTCCGGGGTGGGAGGACTCATTTGATGATTTTACCACTAAAAAAAAAAAGGCACTGGTCCAACTGTGGCGTCAATCGTCAGAATGTTGTTAGTTCAAAGAAATGATTCCATAAGCCTTACATAACGAACACGAGACAGCCTATTAATCCGAATTAACCGAACATAAACGTTACGAGTGCAACCACTCGAAATTACTAAAATAAAAATAATTGTACGTATAATTTAAAACGTCAAACGAATCGTGACCAACGCGTTACGGCTTTAAATATGTATGAGAGTATTAAAATACACCAAAAGGGAAATATATTTTTGTTAAAAGATCTTGGACCTTTACTCAGTAACTTTTCAAGTTATTCTACACTAAAACACACAATACATTGCCTCTATTATTTATTAACGATACTAAAGTTACAATACAAACCCATCAATGGAAAGAGAAATTTAATTCTGGTTTATATAAGTAGTGGCACCATGGTACATGTCATGGGCTGGCCGGGTTATTTAAATAAAACAAGGTTGGTACCTTCCGGACATGGGTGCATTACCATAGAACATGGGAACTGTTTACTTATGGTCCATTTTTTACTTGTAAAAGATTTGTAAATGTTCGTTGAGAGAAAATCTGGGAAATTTTGGACAGATAGAATGGGGCTATTACGATGAACGTTCAAATAAATATTTTGTTACAACTTTCTTTTGTAAAAGAGGTGACTGTCAATAAAAAGAACATAACGATAAAGCTTTATTCTTGTTGGTCTAGTATACAGTGGTCAAGTCCAACTGTTACTGTCCTGGTTTCGTTTCCCAGTTTGGTCAAAAGTCTTCTGTTCTAAAAGTAGAAGCAACATAGTCTTGATTTGTGAAAACAATAGACTGGCCTGTTATTTTGCTATGGGATTGCCTTGTGTTTTCTGTGTAACGAACACATTTTAATCATCGTCACCGATATAGTTTTTTTTTTTTTTGAAAAATCGAAAATAAAGCAAAATTAAAATAACGTTCAAATTAAGAACTTGGCTGCACTAAACGACGACGAATAAAAAAAAATATAAAGAGGCAAGAGAATTTTAAACATGGAATCGAAACGTTTGACTCGGTTGCCGAATCTGGCGACTGCCGACTGGTCCCGAAGCCAGACAATCGATCATTCGGCGAGACCATTAAAGAAATAATGTGCGCACTGTACGTCCCGAACGGGATTTGTTAATTAAAAATGTCAATCAAGTGTGTCGGAAGACGATTTTAGTGTCTTTTTGGGACAAAGAGTAAGTTTACTTCGGATGTGGAAATATATTGAGAAAAGTTTTGTGCCTAGTTTTGAAAAAAAAACCAGTCAACATATTTTTGGGGGATCCACAGGCAACGCCATCGGCCGCAGGTTACAGGCTGCCTGTAACCTGCGGTAAATGCTGATCCCACTGGCGTTCGTATGCCTCATAGGGCCGCTTGGCTCACAACTGCTACCATACTGTCTGTACCCAGCGCCAAACATTTTTTTACCGTGTGCCTTCAATGCGCTGGATCTGTTGGCTTATAGGGTGAGTACGCTTCATCTTAGGTCACAATCATCTTTACTTCTGAGCTAAACTGAGTCGAAGCACAAACCCATTGTTTAATAATATTATACACAAATTACTTTTTACTTGTGAAAGCTTGTAATTTATGGCAAATGTCAGTGCAATTATATTGTTTGTTAATAACTTATGTCTGTAAGCTTTCCGAATATTAAATAAATAATTAAAAATAAATAAATTATCGATTCTTTAACTTAATCTTTGGCCATCCGGTTGCTACTAGGAACAGATAAATCGACAAATTAAAGTTAAGTATTTAGAGCTTCACAGTTTATCGCTTCAAAGGTAACCGTTAATGAGTTAACAGTTTTACACATATCGTTAGTTAGAATACTCTGACGAATTACGATCTGGTATTACTGGCATTTTGAGAAAATATACAACATTCAAGATAAAAATAGAAATTGGTTACTAGTAGTTATTTCAAAAACAATTTATGTTGAAATCGTTTGTTAATGTTTGTAAAGCTGTTTTTGCTGTGCAACAAGCGTATTCAATGAATTTCAATGCTGTCAACTACAAATTCGCTGTTGCTTTATAAAACATACCTACATTATTATCTTTATCATCTTGGGAACAACTGACTAATATAGCAAGCTTGCAATGATCTTTAATTCCAAGAAACATTAATATATTTTGATCTTCAAGGATTTCCCAGAACTAGATGAAATCGTACTTAACCATTGATACCCCAAAACGATAATTAATAAATCGTCAAATTAAAGTATCCATTCAAATCTCAAAATTGTTCGCTTCAGCGACACCAAAGCCGTTAATGAGAGAACAGCTTTACGGCAAGACTTAGACACATTTTCACTGACACTAAGCGACATTTAACTGAATGCTTTATTATTATTGTCATGCTGGAATTTCAACTATCGATGTCAGCACCGAATGTTGAATATCGCACAGTAAAAGTTTTCATCCATCAGCGAGCTTTGTTCATTTAGGTTTTGGTTACGTATAAACAAAGGAATATAAGATTTTATTAGATATCTTGGAAGATACTATCTCAATAAATTGTTTAGAGACATATAATTATAATGAACTATAAGTACAGCTTTAGCGACGGTTTTATCACTGGTATCGTTAAATCTGAGGGGAGATAGACCAGGGTTTTACTTGCAATTATTGACAGTTAATGTCTTCCTTACCGGGAGACGCTTTAGCCTCTTCGTATACAACGCGACGTAAGTCTCCGATACCTTACGACTTTCGTATCCATTGACTCGTGCCTGTGTACCAACGACGAATACTAGGCTCCGCATGCACGATCTAAGGAACAAAAATTATTCTGTCAACTCGCTGAGGTACTACGTAAGCGAGGGGGACGGGGTACTGCGTTGTGATTGGCTAACTCAAGGTCTGTTCTGTCTCAACGTATGTTTACGGCTCACAGGATTGGTCGAAATGAGATGAATATAAGACTTTTTTGCCTAATGTGTTGACAGACATCGGTCGCCTGTTATTACGAGTCTAGGATTATATCGTCGTTGCTGTGTACGAACCTCCATGGATTTGTTTTGCGATAGTCGTATAGATATTGAAGTCGTAAGGTATCGGAGACTTGAGTCGCGTTGTATACAAAGAAACTTATGAAGACCTACACTAAACTTATTGTTGAGGTTCTTTAGAAAGGTCGGGTGCGTAGTATGTACTCGCAACCCGTATGCTTTAGGACGATGTATGAATGAAGTATTAATGGATCGTAGCAAATATTACTCCGGGTTTCTGTCTACCCCCATGGGAAATAGGAGTGAGTTTATGTATTCATTAACCGTTGAAGGCAAGGTGACGATGAAATTTTTTTCAATTCATTGTTAAACCATTAAAAACAAAAATATTACGTAACTAACTCTCAGACAAGGCTAACGATTTTACTGTGCTAAAGATTTTACTGTGGTCAAGAATTAAATATGATTGAAGAAATTGTAGCAGTTTATCATTTCTTCTGATGGGAGATCATATCAGGCACTAGTCTTGCACTTTGATACACGTCTTCCCAATCTTCCCACTTTATTTTTCCCCTTCATACGAATATTGTCGTTATAAATACTAACCTCTTGAACATAGATTAATGATATCCTTCTCAACGATTAAGCACCTACCATACTAAGAAATAAGAATCCAATTTGTAGATCAATTCATAGCTGCTGTTAGCAAGTTTACGCTAACAACGTGTAAGACCCATTGAAATCTTGCCATAAGTAACTGCCTGTCTATTGTAGCCTTAAGGCCATGGATACCGGAATATTCCACACTGCTCCAATAAATTGTAACAGTGAGACACTGTAAATGATCAAAATGTTGGAGTCCAATAAATCATTTTTGTTGCACATAATATTATTAGAATGAATTAGAAAAAAAAAGTCAGGTTCCCTTGAATACCCTCAAGATGTCAAAGAAATTTATTTCTGTGAACGATACATTAAAAATGTCTAGTGTTAACGTTGTATTTTTTTAATATTATGTAAAATACTATTTTATAGATTCCGACAGCGAAAAAGAGAAATAACGAAGCGTTGCTAGTAGGATTCACTGAAAGCAACAGCAGATGATGACTGAAATAATTCGTTTATAATGATATGAAATATAGAAGAATCTGCAGGAATAGCACGTGATATGAAAGAGCAAAACAATGAAATAACTGATTAGATTTCTTAAACATTTTTTTTTATTTTAATGAAAGTATTTTTTCTGTTATTTAAATTTTAAGGACCAGTATGGAAGATTGCTAGACACCAGTGCCATTGCAAGTCGCAAAACGAGTGTTGAACGTGTTAGGTTAAAAGATAGCAACAGTTTACTTAAACGTTCACTTGTCTTAACGATGGTATCTATTTCCGCAAGAAATCTATTAACAAGTGCCCGAGGCTCTTGTTACATTTACTTGTTTGTTCGACTGTACTTTAGGGTTTTCTAAACATGCTGTTATAATGTTGACAATTTCGCTGGTGTAGTATACTTTGTTAAGAGAGAACAGCATGTTTTTCACTTTTTTTAGTAGGATGTACGGATTTATTTAGATATTTTATATCCTTTTGCCATTGCAGGTAAAACTTGGATGAGGCTAGCACAGGAACAAGAATGGAGAGGTCTTTAATTACTTGCGTGCAAAGACAAGATTTGGATGATGGTGATTTTTTGATGATTTGAAATTGTTAATCAATAGACGATTTGATTGAAAAAATCTAATTGGTTATTAAGATTGTCATAATATTGAATACTGAACCAGTATTTTTCGTAGCGTGAAATGAAACGACATGACAATTCTGCCGATTGATTTGTATTTAATCACAAGATAAAAATAGATAACTAACATTTTATAAATATTGTTTGAAATTAAACTGAACGTTTGTTGCCTTTAAGCATTAGATTTGAAAAGCCATTTCGCTAGAGAACACAATTTCCTTTCAAATATTTGAGCTGTAGAGCTCCATGCACCTCTTCCATCACGCCACATTGTAAAGATTTACAATGTGCACTCAAGTTGTTATAAATTTATGAAGTAATAAATTTTTGATAACGCCCGGTGGCCTCTTACGTAAATTGATACGGCTATGTTAAGTTTCTGAATTTATTGGCCGTTGTAAAAATTGTGGTTTGAACGATCTTGGGTAAATTGGTAACGATTTTAAATGAATAGTGTATGTTAAGGATATTTTAGATAGATTTTATTTTACTTTCAGAAGCATCAATAAAAATAAAAATATTTAATTCTTATTGACTTCTCTATGTTAAGATATTTTCTAGAATTTTATTATGCTTTTTTTTTGAGTATGGAATTCTCATGATATTCTCTAACTTTGAGGTGTTCGTCTTGGTAGGCTTAGCCTTGTTCCCTTTTATTAAGGTCGACTCTGCTCGTCGATCTTCGGCAGAAATATTTTCCCTACCTACTAGGCGTCGAGACTATGAATCATGTATAACCAAGTACGGGTACAATGATTTTCCATAAAGTATACTTTTATATTTCCTCTTTTCATAAAGAAACCTTCGATAATTCTATCAAAAACCCAGTACATTTTAATTAAAAGGCGTTCATCAACTGCATAAGCTTCCACAAAAACGTTTACCAAAAAAACTTTAATAACGAAATAACCCAAAAACGCAATTCACTAAAATGAGACAAAAAAGAAAACATTTTTAACACCGCGAATAAAGATTGATGAAGAATCAATCGAGGCATGTCCCGCAGATAAAGGCAATGTCCGTGCAATCAATTTTAATCTGGGAGCTTTTGTCCTTTCCACACGCAACCCCAAAGCTGTAAGAAAGAAAGAGATGACTATACGTCTCACAGTCCTTATGCACCTTGGCTATTACGTCGATGACGATGCCAGCCTACTTACAGAATTAAAGTCTGCTAAGGAAGATTGAGGAGGGCACCTTATCGGGTAAGACAATGATGTAACGAAAACACTGATGGATATTGTAAAAAATGTTGCTTGTAATAGTACATGGATCATAGGAATTGATCGAGTTCCCATGAGCAGGTTTAAGTTTGTTTTTTAAAAGAAATTGGAGTGGTGTGTTGTCAGAAGAGAAACAAGATCTAGTTTTGATTGATGGCAAAGAAAATACTGAGAATGGTGAAGGCAGCAGTAGGGGTAGAGTAGAGGCTTCTAAAATTGGTTGCTAACTTTAGAGTTGATCGGACGGTGAGTTGCCTACGAGTATAACTTACCGTCTATAAGCTCATGCATGCAATAGACAAAAACCGTCATGCGATTCTAGCAAAAGACAATTTTACGGTGTTAAAATCATCAAATAATTCCTCCCGCCTTGGGTGGAGCGGAAAAGACTGTCAGACTCTTCATCATCTTCCTGCTATTATCCCATTTTACTTGGGGTCTGCGCAACGCGTTTCCTTCTTCCATTCTCCTCTATCAGACGTCACAGCATCATTCACTCCTTTTTCATTCATATCATTTCTAACACAATCCATCCATCTTTTCTTTGGCCTTCCTCTCCATCCATCAACATCACTCTCATAGTCACATGAGTCTCAAGAGACTGTCAGACTCGTACTGACTATAATCCATCGTGTCCCTTCAATCGCCGTTTCCGTTCCATGGTCACGGTTTAGACAGTCTCGCGACCCCGCGGGCACCAAAAGCTTTTTACTGTTTAGAGCGGTGTCAGTGTCTTATGCCGCATCCATAACTACGATCATTTAACATTGTAATCGCCTTTAATTTGACACAAAAGCCCAAATACTCCAGCTAAACGTCATCACTTACCAAAGACTAGTTAATATAAAAGATGGATTAGGAAGCCGCATAGCTGTGTATCAAACGCTTATCTACTAGGAGTCCATAAGCTGTAAGTCAACCGAAGAAAGTGGGTTAATACCTTACTGATAAGCATGCCTTGCTGGAATGTTTAAACGGTAGCTCAATATAGCTTGGCTTGGGTGAAATATGAAGCGTCATAATGCATTATAGTATGCAGATGACATATTTGTAGTTTGACCGTAATTGTAATAGCATGAGGTATCGGTTTTGCAGAAAGAATTTACGCTGAATAGGTCTACTTGTGTGAAATGCCCAAATGGGCTTTTTGATTTTTCTTATTGTTATTTTTGTCTTCTATAATTCCTTCTTACAAAAAAAAAAGTCTCAGCTAATTTGTCTGACATTTTTTGTGCAAAAGTATATTTTTCATGGAAATTATAGTAAGCAGAAGCAGCACTTCAGCTAAATTGACGCTGTTAATTTTTTTTGGAACTATGAAAACAACATTTTTAGTTGTCACATTTTATCTTCGCATCCAAGAGACAATAGATAGTTAAGCAATTATATGATTAATGTAGATATCATTCTTAAAAATATTCCATAATAAATTCAATAACTTTAAGATATTAGCCAGAAATACACTCTTTCAACGCTTGGACATCAGGGGACGCAAAATAAATGACATGCTTACAAATCTGATAGGATTATACCTATTTCTTACTGGGACCAGTTACTCCAAGTATTTGCTCACTGTATTGATGTGTCAAGCTGTATGATTGATGATACCTTACCTTACTCCATGTCGGGTACCTTGCAATCAAATCAGAACTTTTAGATGCACCTTAACTGAAAGACAGAAAGTTGAAGATGCAATAACAGAAGGGTCTTAGTATGATGGCCATCTGTTTTTTGCATCAGAAGATGATACTGTGGTGAATTATATTGAAGTATTGCTAACAACAATTTAAAGTATTGATGATTACGGTGGTAAAGGTCGACGATGTGCGAACAAGAAGTTTATAGATATTTGAAAAGGGCACTTATTTGGCAAGAAATCTTTACGTGATTGAATTGAGTATTGACAAAAGTCAAGTCCAGTGTTTTCGGATCTAGTGATGTAATTATATTACCTATTTTTTTTTTTTGCAGTGCAAAGGTACCCAGTTAGTTAGAACTTAATGGGGATCTGCGGGATATGCCTCGATTGATTCTTCAACTGTAAGTTCCGAACCTTGCACTGCTAAAAATAATGAAAGCTGAAGTGGTTATCTTTAATGACTGTCTTGGTCCTTACCTGACTTAATTTGGGGTCTGTGCAGCATGACTCCTTTTTGTATACCTTTCTTATTAGTCGTCATCCCAGTAGTCATAAATTAAAGCTGCGTGCCCTGTATCCACTGTATCTTTCGTCTACTCCAAAACTCAAAGAAAATATAAGAGAGACAAGAGATTTAATATAAAGATTTTGTAGTGTTATTGTAATATTCTTATTTTTATTAAAGCATAAAACACTGATGAACACCCTAAAAATTCGAAACAAAAAAATATCATGTAACGCACGCTTTTCAAGATATCGCCTCTGCAGCTCAGCCAGTCAGCCATAGCCAGTTAACAGGAGCCAGCTAGAATGTAACGCCTAGGCAAGATCGCCTCTGCAGCCCTGCAGCCTTGGCCGGACCGCCATAGCCAGTTAACCGCAGCCTTGGCCGGACCGCCATAGCCAGCCAGCCAAGCCAAAAGCCTTTTAGCAAGCCTGCTAAGCCGCTAGCCATGCCGTCACATCCTTCCACGAGATCAGGCCTGATCTTTGGAGAGGATGTGACCAAGGAGTCTTATTTACAGGAAATGATATGACAGTTCCTGCCACAGAGCATGTAACTTTATGGTTGCCTGTCAGACAGCCGTCACCCATGAAAAATACGAGTTGTGCCTACCATGAGATTCTGATAATTTGTTAAAGCAAGGAAATATAACCGATTGCATTTATACCGTCTACAATTATTTACCACGCCATTATTCCTGAGTTTTACATTCAGAAGTGGCATTCGAACAGTTTTCTAGAAAAATCTGACAAAACAATTGAAGGCTGGAGATGAACTGACGATCGATTTTTTTTTCCGAAGCCTGAACTGATGATGAGGATTTCCATGTTAGAGGAATGCGGCACCGATACAAAGCCGCCGAGCAATTGATTTTGATGAAACCACAGGACCCACGAATTGCCTGAACGTCATCAAGTGAACCTCAAGTGAACACTGATTCCTGAGAGTGATGATAGTGCTAAGTGCTGATGATCCGCCGAGAACTCATTCAGAACTGAAATACTTCATTGTAGCAATGAAAAGGAGTTGAAGAAAAGAAAGAGATTCATAACGTTTGGTTTATTTGGAATCAGGGGTATTCCAGAGACTGTTACCGCAGAGAGCAAGGCGATGATACAGCGAGAATAGCCGGAATATAAAATTCGAGAAGAAAAACATACAGACGTTGCCACACATCTGTACTAGCAGAGATTTTAATGTCCTTTTTATCGTTTTAGATCGGAAAACCCAGTCGGTTGCTGTTGCATACGAGCTTAGGAGTGAACCACGTCGCTAACATAGTAGGTATGATGCGAAGCATGATCTGGGGGGCACTGGGCATCATCTGGTTCGTGTCGTGCATTAGTGCGAAGTCCCAACTTCGCTGATATAGTCACGATCTTCTGCAGACGACGTAAGCGAGCCTGTGCCTTGCTGGTAAACTGCTGCGATTAACTCGGGACCCATTTCATCGTGTGAGTCGTATTTATGTTGCACTGTTGATCTGAATTTGTGTAGTGTGCTCTGCCGTCGACCGAGTTTCCGTCGTTACATGGTGTGTTGATTGTACCACTAATGATGTTTTGTTTTCTTCATTGTGGGAGCAATGCTTACAGGATGGCCGAATGTAACGCACGCTTTTCAAGATATCGCCTCTGCAGCTCAGCCAGTCAGCCATAGCCAGTTAACAGGAGCCAGCTAGAATGTAACGCCTAGGCAAGATCGCCTCTGCAGCCCTGCAGCCTTGGCCGGACCGCCATAGCCAGTTAACCGCAGCCTTGGCCGGACCGCCATAGCCAGCCAGCCAAGCCAAAAGCCTTTTAGCAAGCCTGCTAAGCCGCTAGCCATGCCGTCACATCCTTCCACGAGATCAGGCCTGATCTTTGGAGAGGATGTGACCAAGGAGTCTTATTTACAGGAAATGATATGACAGTTCCTGCCACAGAGCATGTAACTTTATGGTTGCCTGTCAGACAGCCGTCACCCATGAAAAATACGAGTTGTGCCTACCATGAGATTCTGATAATTTGTTAAAGCAAGGAAATATAACCGATTGCATTTATACCGTCTACAATTATTTACCACGCCATTATTCCTGAGTTTTACAATCAACAAACAAATTACAAGCAAAGATTATGTAGTTCATCAACAACAAATAGCTGACCCTTCCATTCAACATCATGACAACGCCTATCCCTCAAACGATACTAATCTACATTGTAAACTCAATTTCAACAAGTATAGTGGTAAGCCTAAGGCATTTTTTACCCTCCGAACGTATAAAAAACATCATCAATACAAACCAATAAAAGTTTGTCAGAATTTTCCTCGTAAAGCGACAAAGAGGGCAAAAAGCAGAAGGTTTGGATCATATGCACGAGACACGATGGATCGATGATATAAAGTGGCTGGTACCAAATGTATGAATACTGCCAAGACCGGGATACTTGGCGCTCTTTGGGAGAGGATTACGTCCAGCAGCGTAAACGGCGGCTGATGTGATGGTGATGATGAATCATAACGGTAGAAATATCTCTTGTGTCCTCTGGATAGACAATTCTACTACTAGGGGACCCACTGTGGCCACTTACCTGTTTGCAGATAAATAAGTGGTAATGGAAGCAAATGCAAAATTGATAATTATCTGCTGCAACTATAAAATGTAAACATACGCCATCATTCAAAAATACTTGTAAATAAAGTTGGCATTCTGTGTCACTCTTTGTCATAAACCGCAGAATGTCTAAACAAAGACATCGATATTTCCATAAATATTGTATGGTGTTCCGTACAAATTAAAGGCCTCGGGCTGTTTCCTGGCTTACCGTTGCAGGTTTTAACATTTCGTTTGCGCGTAGTACCCTTGAGAACGAACAGATGGTTCTTGTGTTGTGTTCCAGAAGGTAAGATGTGGTGGACAAGTTTGTTGGATAAGAAAAGTTTTCTTGTGATTTTTCAGTAGTTAATACTACCGTGTTTTACTTGCTATATTTCATCTTACAAAACGGTCGACTGACTGACTTGACTCTTTAATTCGAATTACCGAACCAATAATTCACAAAACTTTTTCAAATAGCGTTACTATTTGACTTAGTTATTGTATATATAATTATTAATTTGATTACAGCTATTTTTCTTCCTTCTTTTGCTATCTTCCATTCATCGTTTCGAACTTTTCTGTCTACGTTTTCATACAAATCGATACCACATCATAATTTCTTCGATCCAGGTTCTGCGATAGCGTCCGTCGTTTATTAGTCTTTTCCCTAGCAAGGCGGTGTTTTTCTAAGGGGCATGGCGCCCCATGCCATAAAAAATTCACGCCTCCACGGTAGCCTTTGGTTAGCCGTGGTTTTTCTTTATACAAACCTATTGTGGGGGTTCCAAGTTGTGAATTTTTAAGTGCTTCAGAAATCGAATATCGTTTTAAACTGTGTATGAAATGGTAAATGCGTTTTGTGTTATGGCTTTATGGGTTTTTACGTTACTGTGCGTATTCTCAGAAACTATAGAATTTACAGTGGTTAGTTTAAAATGTAGACTTGGTCAGTGAAAAAAAAGCCTTTTTGATTTTCATAGTAATTTGATTTAATCTTATGAATCCAAAATTACTATGAAAATCTTTGTTTTATATCATACTTTGTTTTTAAGAACAACTATTAGGGGGAGAAGTGAAAAAAAAAAATTTTTCGGTATTTCACAAATTACGTTACCTAGTTTTATAACCAGCTGCGGTGTAATGAACAAGCGTTCATCGATCTTATAATAAATACTTTACATCCGTAATACCAACGTTATTGTTTTTACCAATAAGGTGCTATACTAATAAAACAATACCCCTGATAAGTTATGGCATCAACTTTACCACATTGCTTATCCATCCTATGTTGGAAGGCGTGCCCTGTGACTATGTCGGAGTGCGTTTCTGTTGTGTTCCTCTCTGCTCTGGCTGTGAACCGACTTATTAAATGCTCTCAAATAAACTATTTTTAATGAGAGGATCTTCTCTCATTAAAAATAGTTATTAATATTTACTATTGAATTATTCTTCAGCTCATCTGAGCTGAAGAATAATTCAATAGTAAATAATTATTATGTTAGTTTTTCTTGGCAATTTTTTTAATATTTAAAAATCCTTCATTCCATACCTTACATAACCAAGAATAAACTAATTCAAATAATTTTAAGACTTTTATAAAACTTTACTAAGCCAAATTTTCTAATAATATAATTATCATGGTCGCGGGACTTAGGTATTCCTTTACCGTAACCCCGGAACATAAAGGGCTATTGAAGGACACCGTGGATTTTAGTCAGTACAAGTCTGGCAGGCCCGCAGTGCCCGGGGTGGGAGGACTCATTTGGTGATTTACCACGCTAAAAAAAATATATATAATTATCATGGGAGTAGGGCAGCAGCCAGACTCAGAACAACTAACTAGGCCATACTTATTCATATTTCGGGAAATAAACTCGTAACAAGTAGCGCAGCAGATAATCAGACAGGCACTGTGCTAACTCTGGCATCAATCGGAAAATAAGGTATTCTACATACCTTATTTTCCGATTGATGAAATTAAGAAAAATGTGGTTTAGTCAAACTCATGTGTGGTCCCAAAACCTGGCCATTTCACAGCGAAATGTCCGTTAAATATATTTAAAAAGCCAGCAAACCACAGCCGCAAGCGCCTCTAACCATCGACCAAATTGAATACACCGGACCCCGCCCCTTACCTGTACCTCATTAAGCGGCACGAATATTGAATAGCGTATAGAAAATACACATCGCGTTGCCAGAGCGATTGGACAATTTACTGCCCATGTTCTGACATTGTAAAATGTACACTGGGAATGTTTTGATTTTGATGATTTTTAAGCTGTGGTTTGTAAACATGGTGATGATGAAGTTGTTACTGATGAATGGGACGACGAATCAGAATTTAAAATTTAATTGCAAGAGAATGAAATGCCTTAGTGTATTTCACTCTCTAAAAGATAGATGGGTGTCATAGTAAGATGTAGAAAAAAACTGCTGACAATAATAAATCCCAAGGCGGACTTTTGGAATAATAAAAAAATCAGTGATGCTCTTGATAATGTCGAAATTGGTGACAACGACTACCAGTATTTGTATATCTGCAAATAAAAACATATTTGGTAAATCTAATAGTATGCATAACAACGATGTTACTCTACTACCGTATCTATTTCCATCATAAATTCTCTTGGCATATCTAAAATTTTATCATCGTAATACTTCAACATTCCTGTTTCTAACTGGTTATAATTTGCAACTCCATTAACGTTGCCAGCATAAATCTTAATGTCACTTAGTTGCGTGTCATAATCAATCTCTTTACTTAGGCGGTAAAGTAAAATCGACACGTATCGATTAACTGCATACATTAATGTTGGGACAATTATTACGAGTGGCGCCAAAACAAATTACTAGTAATATCCAGTAATATCCTTTTGCAATATTTGTAGTAGTAAAGAAAACATTAGATCAGAAGTGTCACTTCTCGATTAAGTAAAATCCAAGTCAATAATTATGCTGGAGTAATGTCAATACTAAGCAAACAAGCAAATGACAGGAAGACGAACATCGAAACAAGAGAGCGTCATAATGATTATTGTTTGAGAAAAATAAGAATATCTAAAATGTTAAGGTGATGACTGGTTAACATACCAGGAAGGATGAACACACACACAACATTTGCCACTACTAAGATCTTAAGATCAAAGCTAGAGTATGATGATGGCTAACCAAAATGTAGCCTACAAAATATTTATGTTGCTTGAGAAGGCCAAAATAAAGAAGGGTGGGAATGATAGGGTAAGTGGTAATATGGGAATAATGCAAGTATAAAAGTCAAAATGAGGTAAGGACATGACGATGATCTCACTGAAGCTGCACTTCTCAACTGTAATAGATATGCAGCCTAAGACGAATCTTATCCTAAGTAGTAGAAAATCAAAGCCCGACACGAACAGTTAGCTTTCTGAACAGCTCCATTTTACTGTCAAACAGTAACTAGACACTGGTCGTTATTTAAGCTCTTTAATTGCAGTCATTACGATATTATTACCGCAGCGGTGTAAACCACGCGGGCGTAAACGACTTTTAAGGTAGAACGCGTAAATTATAATATGTAATTGTAGTATGAATTATATGGAGCAGTAAAAAATGTATGATGTGATGGATTATAATGTTTTGATGTTGGCGGCGTCATTAAGGTTGTTATAAACATTCGTTTCATTTCTGAGTTTTATGATGAAATGTCTACATGGATAATTTATGTTTAGCAATTTTGCTTATAGTAGTCTTACTTTAATTGCCTGTAGTGTTATTATACTGTAGTTTCCGCATTTTCACAAATGTTTTTAAGAGTACATAAAAGGCAATAGTTTTCTACAAACAGGAACTAGTAGGCATTTTTTGCAAAACTGCAAAGACGTGACGGTTGAGCATTTAGGTACAAATGTCTAATGCCAGTTTTAGTTGAAACCGAGGAATAGGCACGCCATAAAATACTGACTAGTTTCCTTAAATATGAAATGACCTACTTGTTCATCTGGTGGCTTTATACTTTCTTAACATTGAAGATGAAATAACTCAGTGATATCCACCTGTTCCTATTTAGCACATAAGCCGGGTGCGTTTTCTTCAATCAATTATAATCATTGTAGTCTATAGGTATTAGTAACATTTCAAGCATCGCTGCCACTTTGTACTCACCCATGTAATTTTCGATAACCCAAATTCCAATATTAACATCATCAACATAAAAAATAATAAAAATCCTTATAATGTTTTAATTTTACAGTACACAGCATTCACGCTAACAGCCCTATCGACGCGATAATTAAAACGATACGGAATTTAACATCGAAATTAATTGAATTAGTGTTTACCGACTATTAAATGGCCTCCGAGTAATTTGAAATCGGTTTAGTATCGATGATATAATTGTATCGGCTGTACATTTTGCTGCTATTTGGGAATGTACGTTCGTAGAATTTCCTGTTAATATCGGATAAATTCCCCACTTATCCGATTGAATGCTATTTTGGCTGGAATATTGGTTTTGATTGCTGGATTTGTGGAATTTGTTCATTAACGGAATTATAAGCAGCTGATTTATGTCTAGTAATTGCCTCACACATATTTCAATTTATTAACACTCTCCTCCTAAAGTGAGCATTGACAATGATTGTCATAATTCGACTTGTTTCACCCACTTGATTTAAGGCTCTCTTTGCCTATCTCAATTTTTTCGAATCAACCTCTTTATGTTTGCCCGCAATAACAACAGTGGTTGACATAGCTCCCATTATAAGCTAGCTAAAGTGCCAATGGGCCGGTCATACAAGCCGTAAAAACGATGAATGTTGAGGAAGACGGATTCTAAAGTGGAGACCGCGAATCGCAAACGTAAGGTGGGACGCCTTCAGGCAAGGTGGAGAGACGATCTTTGCAAGGTAGCCGTTAGCAGTTGGATGAAAGTAGTCGATGATTGAATGAATTGGCGTGCGATTGCGGAGGCTTTATATCCAGCAGTGGACTGCTGAGGGCTGATGATGACAAGTGTCGTCTGCCCATCTTGCCACCGCAAGTCTAGTACTGTTTTATAATTTTTTTGGTTCTGGTGCTATCCAGATTATTCCTGCTACCTGAACGAGATCGTCTGTCTACCTAGTCGGTCACCCCTCGACATAATTTAAGTTGGTTTAGTGTTAAATACTTTCTCCCAAATTCTATGGACGAAATTCAATATAAGATATAAGTAAGTGAAATCAATCAAAATAATTCAATTTTCATCTTCATCAGCTAGCAGCATCTAGGCAACTGTTTCAAATGTCTTCAAACACCATCATAGTTCTTTCAACATTTTATCTACTTTTCTACATCGACACCTTTTAAACTGGCTCCCCTCAATACCTCCATCGCTACGGCTTCAGATAAGACACAGCATCCTGTTTTGTCACGCCGAGATTAATTCACTCTACTCGTAATCTCGGCTAAGTGGCTTACTTACGATATCTGATGCTATGTAGGTGGCACCTTATGTAACGTCTAGGGAAGTCGAAGTGACAACTCAATTGAAGAAGTAAGTAAAGTGATTTAGGGCTGCTAAGGACTTGTTCGAGTCGACATAATAATATTTGATTCGGCAGTATTCGTTGAACAACTAAGCCGAGCCACAGCTGTAATATTTTATACAGAATCCAAATGTATCGTGTTCGGATTAGCTCGGCGTTATTTAGGCGAAATTTGTGAATCGGAACGTTTTGTGAAATATATCCAAACGGCCCAAATGTCCTTTCTTTGGTATTGTTCGTCGTATCCTTGAGCTCCTTGAATTAAGAGTCGAGCTACATGATAATTTACAAATGCTTGCATTGACAGAACAGGTTCACTGAAATCTGTGTGGCTTTCTCCTCAAAAGATCATCTCAGTCACCTGCATGGTACTCGTATGATTTGACCAATGTAATGCCTGGACTTTAAAAGTGACTGTCCTCTGAGTTTGTTTTGGATGTCAGGTGCTTCCAGGGATTTTAAATAACTTCAACATGTATGCAGCACCCCTCAAAAACTAAAGTGGAAATGACTGTGATAAGTTTGTGAATGAATTTGAAAAGATTAAATTCGTACCAAGATATAAATTACTCAAAGTTTATCTAGCTGTGGTTTAGCGTTGGGAATTTGATCTTGATTAAGTTGGAACCTTTAGTATTGGTTCCGGTTGTTATGCAGCCAGTGGACTCCATTTATGTCGGGTGCTACTTAGTTGCTGAAGTGTGAAATGATGTCTTGTTTACCTACATTGCTTGTACAAGGCAGTTTCATAGCATGGAAGATTAGCCTTCTATAGTGTAAGCAATATTATCGTGTACAAAAACGAATAGAAACTATGATTTTCCTGTTTTTAGTATTTACGTCAAGAGAACGGTAAAGGTCATAATAAGCTTTTACATACATGCCTACTACAAGTATTTGATATTAGAACTATAGTACTATCAAGAGGATTTCATGGTAACTGCAGACAAAATCATAATGACTTTTGACTTTACTAACTTCGTCGTTATCATTACAATGTTACTAAGTCTCAGTGCTACTAGAAGTTAAGATACTACTACGTATTCTAAATTTAATATAAAATTATTGTCTTTACCGGATCTTACCAACTACGTTCGTCGAATTTGATTTTCCATACTAGACAGAAATGACAAATAAATATTCAAAGATCGTTAAAAGTTATTATTTACGTTCTGATAATAAAGTAATATTATGTCTATTACAATATTACTGCGACCAATTCCTTTCTGATCAGTAGCGTGTCCTTGTGCTAAAATTCTGTTAGCGCCATTATCTTTGTTAGTTATTTTCTGATTAGCCTACTTTGCCTGCAGGTTCAAATTCACACGGTATTATTTAGCAAAGTGGTTTCAATATCGGTTGTTATATTTGTTGAAATAATATGTCAAACTGTGTTTATAAACGTTTAAGTCAATCGTTGTTTCTTTGTATAATAACTGTAATTGTTTACGAGTAGTTATTATTGTTTTTTGTTTTATTTAGAACTAGCTGCTACCAGCGCTTTCACCCGCTACAACTCAAGAAATATCCCACCGGTATATAAAATCGGGATGAAAACTATTCTATGTGTTAATCCAGATTATAAACTACCTGTGTACCATTACCATACAATTTCATCCAAATTAGTTCAGTAGTTTTAGCGTGAAAGAGTAACAAACATCCATCCATCCAAACAAACTTTCATATTTATAATATTAGTAGGATGGGTTTGATCATGTCTTCAATCTAGGCTACAGCAAAGATAAGATCTAAGAGGGAACGAGGTCATCCAGAAGGATCAGCCTGCGCACCAATGAAACGTTGTAAAACTATTTGCAAATCAGTATAAGTACATAGATAAAGATGCAGTAAGCAACTGTTGTTTTGCATGTCGTGGCATTTAATAAAGCTGTCGGAAAAAAAATCGAGACTTACTGAATATTTATTTGCCTCTCACCTAAAACAGTAAATCTGAGATTTTATGACGATTTCTTAAATTTTCTTTTGTATCTGTTCAAAAATTAACAGAGCCTTACAATGTTATTATTTTAGTATAGCTGTCTCGTAAAACCATAAGGCATAACCATGAAAAAAACGTGTACAGTACCGACATCCAGTACAACAAGTGCAGTCAATTCGGTGACATGTGGCGCCATCTATTATTATTATGATTAAAAACATTACTGTTATTTTTCTCAGAATAAGTAGTTTTGTTCGCGAGAAAAGGTTATGTCCGTTTTTAACCGACGAAAAAAAAAATAGGTTCTTAATTCGACATGTAATTTTTTCGTACATTCAAGACGATTGGTTCAGGTGGTTAAAGTGTGTGTAAGGCAAACGTCGCATTTATAATACCTATTAGTTAAGATTAGGATTATGATGGTAAATATCCAGTTTGAAGTTCTAACTATGCCGTCAGCAGTATGCCGTCACTCCCAACAACGTTTGCACAACACTTCTGTACTAAGAGGAAATCGATGTAAGAACACGAAACGACATCTTAAGCTCAATAAATACAAAACACGAATGCCTTACCTACTAATGTTATTCCAAATTGATTAACCATTTATCTTTTATTGCATCGGTAGCGGGAATTCGGTCACAGCGTTACATTTTCTTTGATAATATACTCTTGTTATGGGTAGTTTGTACCACAGTGTATAGATAAGCAGTAAACAAACTAGGCATTTTGTGAGAAAACAAACGAGCCTGACACGACATGAACTGATCCACTGTTACTCTAAATAGAGAGAATAATATTATGATTGGGGAAGCTTTACTAGACTTTGAGATGAAAAAAAAACACCTATCTAACAAAACCACTTGTCTCAGTTTATGAGATTCAAGCCGTCAATTGTTTATTTCTAGTTTCTTCTTTGAATCGCCTCAAAATCTTGTGACAAATTCTATTATAAGTCCGCTAACGAAGGCACGTTCATACGTATCCATACGATACGGATAAACGAACGTAATAACCTCAAAAGCAGCGGAAAGACAATACCTAGAAAACGCGCCACGGCTGCAGTCCTTTTGACGGGGTGCGTCTCATTTCATATAAACTTATATGATATATTTTCATTTCAATAACGTTCACATGATATAATCAACGTGAGATATACCAACGTTTGATATAATTTCTTTACACATAATGTTTGTGTTACTCTAAAACTCATTTCATATAATTTTATTTGATATAACGTTTATTTAAGCGAAGATCATTACATATAACGTTTGAAACATATAATTTGAACTTTGATTGTTTGCCTTCACGATTGCTATTGTTATTAGAAAAAAATAGTATCAAAGAGCGAGCGAAGCGAGCTCGGGACTTGGGACACCCCGACACGGACACGTTAGGTTCGAAGGGGATGGCGGGGTCTGTAAGACCCCGCCATCCCCTTCGTGTTAGGTTACTTTAAACCTTGCATCCAGAAATAGGAGCCCCGCGAAGCGGGGCTCCGTCGAGCCAGCATGACAGGTAGTAATCAGTTATTTGACCCAGGATGCAAGAGCGAGCGAAGCGAGCTCGGGACTTGGGGCACCCCGACACGGACAGGTTAGGTTCGAAGGGGATGGCGGGGTCTGTAAGACCCCGCCATCTCCTTCGTGTTAGGTTACTTTAAACCTTGCATCCAGAAATAGGAGCCCCGCGAAGCGGGGCTCCGTCGAGCCAGCATGACAGGTAGTAATCAGTTATTTGACCTAGGATGCAAGAGCGAGCGAAGCGAGCTCGTGACTTAGGGCACCCCGACACGGACAGGTTAGGTTCGAAGGGGATGGCGGGGTCTGAAAGACCCCGCCATCCCCTTCGTGTTAGGTTACTTTAAACCCTGTACGCAGAAATAGGAGCCCCGCGAAGCGGGGTTCCGTCCAACATTCATGGCAGGTGGTACTATTACTAGGCACATCAGTGTTAGATTACTTTCCAGGAAGAATAAAAATTAGAGCAAATAAGTTTTATGTCTTTTGAGTGGTATACAAAACGAATTTATATTCATTGATTGTTATGCTTGTCGGAGAATCAACACAGAAGCACAACAATTTAGAATAACGCCATCTATATCGTTGCTGCGGAATCACAATTTATAATCTCAATTGATTATTGTTAATTTAGAATAACGCCATCTATCTCTCGTTGAAGGAACTATGTAGTTAAATTTGACAGATAATGCTTGGGAACTCAAGTTATTGATGAATAGACTTGGGGAAGGTTAGCGTGGGGATCAATGGCAACACCGAGCGAATAGTCGAGTCAAAATGTCAATCGGAAGTTTAATCAGCTATTCGACGTTGACAGGTAGTGACGTTGACAGATGTTGGCTAACCTGTGTGGGGTAGGCCACATAAGCGGTGACAGTTGAGTGAAGAAGGACTTTGAATCGGTACGGCAAGCTGGGTAGACATCTTGGTTGCTCCGCCATGTTAAACTTCCCGTGTTCCTAAGTTTTAATCGAACTATATCTCGGGCATCCTTGACTATTTTGTATTCAGTGTTTGTTAGCAAGTAATTAAAAGTGTTAACGAAGATTTTATGAGGATTATTTCCGATATCCCGACCCCTCTGATAGCGATTCTCCGTTATCAGAAGTGGGATTGGACCACGACGACCCACGTGTTCGAAATAAAAAACGCTAACGACGAAAAATGGATGCGTTTGTTGAAACAACAGAACCGCAATTTTCTGATGCTGATTCAAGCCGTGAAAACACCTACCACGTCGTCACATGGCTTTCTTTTACCTGATTTCCGTCCTGAAAAATAAGATGTGGATGCACGTGGTTGGGTGACGACTACATTGATGTGCTCTCGGACTAAGACCAACATGGCGGGTGCCCCGCTTATGGTTGCTAGCCGCGCCTTGAAGAGAGGAGCTTCTACCTAGCTGCCTACCGTGTCGTTTCCTGGGATGACGTGAAGAGAGATGAGATGAAGAGAAAGCGAATAGTGTTGTGAAACCTCTGAAGTGTTTTACCTGCTCCAAGCCGGGTCATAAATCCGTGTACTGCTACTGCAAAGACGTGAAACGGGATATTCAAGCTACGCCGAAGCACCACAACCACAGCAATGGCAACGAGAGGGGTTCAACGACAGCTGCGAAGCCTCATGCATCCAGGATCACCTGCTTCCACTGCCACGGCGCAATGAGAGGAGCAGCGCCGACTCCGGGGAAAAGAGGGCAGACCTGTGCTTCCTGAACGCGTCGACTGGGACCCTATCCGGTGAGCAATTTTCATTTTGTTTACGACTCTGGTGCCTTGTGTTATGTTGACTATCGCTGGTTAAGCGTTAGCTGTTGAGTCGCTGGTAAAGCGCTGTGGATTTGTTTGGTAGAGACATAATACTTTCTTAATATCGTGCCTGAAGGATTAAGTACCATTTTGCAGTAGAGGTGTTTTAATTTGAATGAGTGTGGAATCATAGTCGGCTGGTCAGACCGTACCAGTAGCCATTTCGTAGTCGTAGTCCGTATCTTATTGACACCCCGGTGTCCATAGACTCGCGGTGTGCGGATGTCACTGGCGGAGGTCGTCTATTGTGCGTTCATGGTGAACGGTGTGAAACAAACAGAGGTTTGTTGGTGGGGCTAGGGTTAGCCATAGGCCACGAATTTGATTCCTGCTTTTTGATGATTAGTTTCTTGCATTGTAATGGTACAATTGCAAAGGTACTTGGTTGCTCTACGATTTTCGGTCAGTCTTAATTGTGTTTTTTTATAATCTGTAACGTTATAAGAAAAACAAAGTGACGTGTTGAACAAACCTACTTTGAGAATTATTTTGTTGAAGATAAAGCTAAACTAGTAAAGTTTGATGTTGGTGATTTAGTTCTTATCAAATGAGGAACGAAATCAAGGTAAACTCTATCCAAAATACAAAGGTCCTTTTAAGGTTAGCGAATTGCTCGAAGGTGATCGCTATGTTTTAAAATCTTTAACTGACAACAGAACATACAAGTATGCTCATGATCGCATAAGAAGGATGCCACAAGGTCATGTCAGCGACTTAGACGTAATTAGTGAAGAATTGGTTCTAGATTGATGCGGGTGAAGGCCCATCAACTCGTTCCGAATAATGTTAGTGCACAGAGTAATGTCTTAAGCAGACGATTTACCGGAGAGAAGGCCTGGTAACATGCGTCCTGTTTAGAGCTTATCAGAGTGAAGGACTGATACTGACTCTTTGGGACTTTGCTTGGTGCATTGATATTGTGTTCTAGTTTATTTCATTTGACTTTTCTAAACTTTGTTGTGTCGCTTCAAATGCAAGTCCTATGTTTAAGGTCAGAGTATGAGCACTGCAATATTTTAATGAGTTTCCTATTATTTGAATGAGTATGGGTGCTGTTCGACATGTCAGCTTTTAGAGAAAGAGTTTGTTATGACGTTTATTAGACCTTGTAATTATTGTGATGAGAATACCTTTTGGGTTTCTTTTCCATTTGGGTCAGGAATGGCCGAACGAGTAGAATGGTTACTGTTCGAGAATTTTCTTTCATTCCAGGTTCCTCAGACGAGGACGCGATGTCTCACACGAGGACGTGATGTCTCACACGAGGACGTGTGAATTGTCAGAATGGCCGTGTCGGAGAATCAACACAGAAGCACAACAATTTAGAATAACGCCATCTATATCGTTGCTGCGGAATCACAATTTATAATCTCAATTGATTATTGTTAATTTAGAATAACGCCATCTATCTCTCGTTGAAGGAACTATGTAGTTAAATTTGACAGATAATGCTTGGGAACTCAAGTTATTGATGAATAGACTTGGGGAAGGTTAGCGTGGGGATCAATGGCAACACCGAGCGAATAGTCGAGTCAAAATGTCAATCGGAAGTTTAATCAGCTATTCGACGTTGACAGGTAGTGACGTTGACAGATGTTGGCTAACCTGTGTGGGGTAGGCCACATAAGCGGTGACAGTTGAGTGAAGAAGGACTTTGAATCGGTACGGCAAGCTAGCAAGGGTAGACATCTTGGTTGCTCCGCCATGTTAAACTTCCCGTGTTCCTAAGTTTTAATCGAACTATATCTCGGGCATCCTTGACTATTTTGTATTCAGTGTTTGTTAGCAAGTAATTAAAAGTGTTAACGAAGATTTTATGAGGATTATTTCCGATATCCCGACCCCTCTGATAGCGATTCTCCGTTATGCTTATAGAAATTAGTCATAATAAAATTATGTCAATCGTTTATTATATTAACAGATCGTTATATTAAATAAAATTATATATTCAGTTGTTATCTCTTGTAAATTTTAGAGATTTTGTAGTTATATCATATATTACTTACCCCTTTTGACGCGGCGTCAGTGTCAATGTCATTACATCAATTTGCTTTAAAAACCACGGGTTTCGTGCTTAGAGATAAGATCCCTTAACACTCAACTGTTTACCTAGATTCAGCTAACGTAGAGACCAATTTATGGACTTGCAAATTAAGCCGAGACAACTCATACACAGATGGAAGACTCTTAAGATAAAAGTTGGTAGCTGGCGACATGAAGCTGCAGCAAACGACGTGTCGCAGTGACACTACTGGCTTCTTTGTATTTCTAGGCAGATAAAACGCTCAGAACACGCGAGTGTGTCCGCCAAAGCAAATACTCGTACGAAATCAAATCGAATTACATTCCATATTGTTTTCTTTGTTTTTGAGAACAACTTTTATAGTGTTTAAAGACACGAGACGGTATATTTTGGCAAACAACAACAACGACGCGTAGCTTGGTACGACGCGTAGCTTGATACTGTCGCGAGTTGATATTCGCTTTTGATTTTGTATTTACTTTGGTGGACACACTCGCGTGTTCTGAGCGTTCTATATACCAATTTCTTTGATCTGAGGTATTTCTATGAAATTCCCTCCGTAGTTAGCGACATGTCGTCTGCTGCTGCTGCGTGCAGTCGGCTACCAACTTGTACCTTAAGAAGTTGAAATACTGTGAGTGACTCAGTGAAATATCTCCTGCGGTTATGGGTAGTTTATATTGACAGTTTACTTGTTATAAATGTAGCTGTGGGCCGGAATTTAGCCTTGGTTGGTATAATATAATATAAGAGACAATGCAACGTTGATAACGGTAATGGTTTCTGATGGATTGTGGGACAGGTTGCTGCTGTTGTAAGTGGACTGTTGATAATATGAAATATGCTTTCGTTCATTGATTGTATAATTTTGTTGGGAAATGTTGGGCTGGTTGCCGACTGCAGTTAGTAAGGTGTAAGACTAATGTTGACAGCTCTAAATGGTCAGGCACTGCAGTTTAGGGAGACCATTTTTGCATAGATAATAAACAGATAGAAGCACAGTTTTGTCATTTTTTTTTTGTGGCTAGGGAGTATAATTCCCTGCTGGGTGTCTTTAGTTCCTGATAGCTATAACTTTGCGGTCTTTAAGTGAAAAGTTGCTTTCAGGCAAGCGTACTTCACCATCGCTTTTCACCAGAGACAGAGGCGCGAAAAAAAAATATTTATGCCCGAGCTTGGCCCACATGCAGGTTGTTCATTTTCCTATGAAATCAAACAACCAAGATCTAAAGTATCCGGGGTATTCACTGATCTGAGGTTGCAAACTATCTGCAAGTCAAATTTCAAAAATGAGTCGATTAATTATCGAAACGAACGTATTTATGTACATATAGCTGGTAGAACCTACTTGAAAGTAAGAAGGTGTGGTGGTAACTCACCGAGTGTGAAAGTGTTGTATGTAAATTAAGCATTACCTCAATCCTAACAATAAACCTCAAAATCTTTGCAATATTCGCAGGATTGGGAAAGCTAAACTCTGCACACATACAGGTGCTGCATATAAAATATTTAACTTATTATGTTCATACTTTCTCTGTTTACGAAGTAGGCACAATATTTGAAAAGTTAGTATAATTTCTCTACGCTTTCCCGAAACAGAGGACAGACGCGCAGACGATAGCAACGTGACTTCTATAAAAGTTCTGTTTTTCTATTGATCTACAGAACCCTAAAATGCAAAAGAGTTGAAGAGCTGTTTTACCTAAAAGATAAAAACCGAATTTAAATACCTACACAGGTACAGGAATACAAGTATAGGTACTCTACGTTTATGTAAATAAAGTATTTATTCAGTTGAATTGAAAACCACCGCACATTACAATAAGGTTATTCCATCGTAATCCGGTTACGGTGTTATCGAATTGAGTCAATTGTTAAGTTACGACGCCCTCTAACTCGTATTGTTCCGTTCTAGTCGTAAATACGGGAATGTTTGTTTTGATTGAATTACTAGTAGTGATGGGCGACGATTGAAATTCAATTGCAATTCAAATAATCGCCTCTAAAGATGGCTGTGGGTAAAAGGCAGAACCTTAAATTCTATCAAGTAGTTTCGACAAGATGTTCACACATCATATTATGTACATGGAGTTCATCCTTTTCCAATTGTAGACAGAAACCACAAAGCGCCACCTGCTAAGATTCTCCTTTCGCCTCATACACATTCAATATCATGTCATGCAAGCAAGACGAAAGTGAGTACTAAGTACCCAAACTTCTTGAAGCAGTTCTACCTCAGTGTAGGTCTTCTTGGGTGGCATTCTTTGTGGGGAGGCTTACATCCAACAGTCAGACATCAATTGGGCTGAAGAAGAAGGTCTTCCTAGGGCGTCCACTCCCAGAATTACCACTTAAATTTGCCTTATAAGTTCCTTTTGTTAGTCGCTTTTCACTTATCCTGTCAACATGACCGAACCATCATCATACTCTTAATCCGCAACGTTCTCGTACTATAACCTGCATATTGTTTTCCATCTTTAATACCTCGTATCCTCGCTATTTTGCAGAATAAATCAAAAAAGAGATACGGAAAGAACGTCTTCTCATTTTGTCAAATGATTAACTAGAAGCAGTGATGCTTTATAGCATACAATGTTCCCGCTGCTACACAGACTTCCTCATAATAAGAGGGAGTAATAGGGCTGCAATGCAGCTTGCGGGCCCAGTTTGGATTGGTAGATGTCACATGTCATCGAAATTTTGTTTCTAGATTTATACCAGTTTCCTCACGATGTTTTCTTTCACTGTTTTGAGAGCAGTGGTGATTCAGCCCATCATTTGCACTATTCACTACATAGGTAAGTTACTAAATATACGAGATTTCATACCATTCTTTCCCCTATTAATCCCAATCGCTCCCCATCACTAGAACATCACGAAACCCATTAATGTCTATGATAAGTTCTAAGATAACAGACCATTTCGCAATGGTAGTAAATACTCCTTCACGGCAATGAAAGTAAGCTCACTAATATCTTTGTTTAATAGTTATGTAATCGTGATAGTTACGATTGCAGTTTATTAAGTTATATTGTTGGTTTATTGAGGAAGTGTTTGGTAATTATTTGATGTAGTACTTTATATTTCTCATCTAGAACAATTAAGTGTTCTACGATTAGCAGACCTAGGCGTATAATTAATTGATTAAGATGCAACTATACTTCATTTAGGTCTCTGTTTGGCAGTGGACATCTTCCGGCTGATGATGACGTCACATTGAATTAGCTAGCAAAACTGCATGTCAAAATGAAAATATTAAATAAGGATTGGTTTATTTTTTGGAAACAAGGAATTTGAGAAAATCCGTTTCAGTGGAAAACTTGTGTGCTCAATGTCCAATAATATACATATATAATATACAGGGTGACTTTTTTACCACCGTCCAAAATTTTTCTATGCATTAGGTATCAATCACTAAACCCATTTTTGAAAAAAAATCGATACGTCAAATTGTCATATTAAATCATTTTCTCATCCGCTCTGTGTGGTCACTAAGCTTAACGTTAATAATATACACTTGCCGACGCATGAAACGGGCAGAGCGCACCCCGCTGACCCCCCGCCCCGACCCGCTATACCTGAGCGACACATCACAGCGCGGTGTCCAGATTCATCAACTTTTTATAGATAACATTGAGACGTGATATCTCGATATTTTTGTATTGATTGATACAAAAAGAAAAAACACGTATTCAATGATTTTCGCCAAAGATTAATATATTAAAATTTGGATGGTGACTAAAAAATCATCCTGTATATGTGGTTTTCTACATATTTACACCATTTAAAACATTTGAGTAAAACTTTTACCGCCTTCAAAAACAACCACAAAAAAGGGTAAAATAACCTACAAACAAAATAACTTTTCTTTCGGAAGTCGGTGGCTTTGTTTTTTTATTTCGTTGTCTTTTTGCCACCGACTTCCGAAAGAAAAGTTATTTTGTTTGTAGGTTATTTTACCCTTTTTGTGGTTGTTTTTGAAGGCGGTTAATTTTTTTTTTAAGTTTTTTATTTTACTCTTTTTAGTTTAAATGTTCAACCCAAATTCTTGTCAAATGCATCATTTTCTTACATGTGCACTAGAATTTTGTAATCCGTGGCACCGGTATTAACATCGCTCATGTACACATGCTAATAAAATTCCCTATCTCAAAAACTGCTCAACAGATTTTGATGAAACTTGCAGTATTCCCTAAGGTGAACGATCCCTAGTACAACAAAAAAAGAATTTTGAAAATTGGTCCACAATTGGCGGAGTAATCGCGTAACAAACACGCAAAAAGTAGCTCATCCAAGTAGCCGAAATCAATAAAAATGCTCATCATCATCATCATCATATCAGCCGTAAGACGTCCACTGCTGAACATAGGCCTCCTCTTTAGACTTCCAGTAGGATCGGTTGTAAGCGGCCTGCATCCAGCGTGATCCTGTGGCCTTCATAAGATCGTCTGCCCACCTAGTGGGTGGACGTCCTACGCTGCGCTTGCCGGTGCGTGGTCTCCATTCGAGAACCTTACGGCCCCATCGGCCATCAGTTCTGCGTGCTATATGGCCTGCCCACTGCCATTTCAACTTGCTAATTCGTTGGGCTATGTCGGTTACTTTGGTTCGTCTACGAATCTCCTCATTTCTGAGTCGATCGCGCAGAGAGACTCCGAGCATAGCCCTCTCCATAGCTCGTTGGACTATACTGAGCTTACTAATGAGGCCCATAGTAAAGGACCACGTTTCGGCGCCATATGTTATCACTGGTAACACACATTGGTCGAAAACTTTCGACTTGAGGCACTGAGGTATTTTGGACGAGAAAACGTTACGCAAAAAAAAAAAAATGCTCACAAAATAAAAAGTCCTGAACCAAATTGAATGAAATTTTTATGGGACCACACTGCAAGTATATTGCATCGAACAAAAAAAGAATCACACTAATCGGACTAGAAACCTCGGAGTAATCGATGTACATACATAAAAAAAAAACATACCGACCGAATTGAGAACCTCCTCCTTTTTTGAAGTCGGTTAAAAACTATCGACCAATAAGGCCAAGTTTAGATGATGGAAAGCGGAAGAACTACTAACCCCGCGATAAAAGATGAAGAAACTAAAATAGTGTTTCACGTTTACATTAACCTGTAAATAGTTGTTCAGTTGATCGCAGATGAATCGCGGTCATCTACACTTGGCCTAAATCATTTTTAAATGAGAAATATCAGCAAATGTACTCGGTACAACACTCATACACAGTTAACTGGTATTCACTACTAACAAGACATAATAAACCTAAACAAAAAATGAGCAACACCTCGACTTGCAAATGCGCTATATAAATCAGTCGTTGACAAATCCATTACAGGCAGATAGGATCTGAATAAAAGCAAGGAAAGAACTTAGTACAGTGACGTTAGTTGGAGCCGCTTGTACAACCCATGTCGATTAGCGATTGCGTACTGTGCTCCGTTTAGTAAGGCGAGTAGAGTTCAGAGAGTTTAGGGAAGAGAAAGTTGTTTTTTCTTGTTTTTATTTCAAATGGGTATGATCTTGGCCTCAATCGACGAGCGAGCTTAACAAGAAAGAACTGAAACTCCTGCGCATCGGCGGAAGTACAAATTGTTTTGCGTTAGGCCAAAAAAAATACACTAGCGAAAGTTGACCTCGGATTAAAGAAACTTCCTCAAGGCACACAGACTTTTTAGAGGTATTTAATCATTCGGATATGCTCATAAATTTTAAATGTAGAGAATTTAATACAATTACAATCTCTATACATTTGTTGCTCATCTGAACAAGAAAAGTGGTCAAAACTTTGACACCCTAAAATAGCACCATAATTATGTCTACGAAGTAAAAATAGTGAAAATTACATTTCCTATGTCTCTATTCGATTTGATCTACACTTCCCGAGACAGTTTGTATAAACATTGAGAGTACTTGGGGGTATTCTTTCATAACCTAAAACTCTATCTAAAGAAGAACAAAACATGTTCAATTTCAACTGCCTCTTTTACTACAGTGTAAAGGACAAAGGAGCCTGGCCAGTTAAGTATCCAGTCCAAAGAGAGCATAGATCAAGGTACACTTCGTAGCTGGTTTTAAAGTCAAAGCAATAAACGTCACTGCAGCATTGCGATTGTAAAGTGGCGCTTTTAAAACTGAACAAATCGCAATAAAGCGGTGTAAGATGTGAAAATATCGCGGTTGGAGATGTTAAGAAATGTTTCTGCAAATCATTGTTCTTATTTTGAAATTAGACGTTTGGTGTGTGGACTGCCTTACCAGCGGTTAACGAGCACCGGTAAACTGTACTCCGCCTATTGTCGGATTTTTGACAAACACAAAGGGACTTGCATCATTCGAGGACAATGGTCATGATAGGATCGTTGTAAGTCTACATTTGGCACTGCAAACGACAGAGCGTAGAGCGGCTACTCTCGGTTCGCTTAGCGTAAAGACACCTTTAGGTTAGGTATCTAGTGTCACTTCTGTAGCTGTCGACTTTTATGTTGAAAGTAATTTCCTACGAAAAGAGTGTGGTCAAGCAGCTTTCTTCTTTTACAAATTCGCTTGCAGCTTGTGCCTTAAACCAGCCTTATTTCCCGTTTATCTGTGGACTTAATAAGGCAAGTATTTGCATTGCAATTGTTTTTACTGCTTGTTTTTAATTGACCAATGTAAATTGATTAAATGAAACTACAATTTGCATAGCTGCTCTTTTTTGTGTTTATGTTAGTACTGGCTGATAAAATCATGAGATTATAGGAGCAAGCATGTATTGATAACATCTTGTAGTTGAACTTTATATTTTTTATAAGGTGCAGCTTGTGGTAGGATATATTTAACAAGAACATATTTAATACCTTGTTTACAAGGTATTAAAAATGTTCTTGTTGCAGGTCAATTTTAATAATGCAAATGATGTGTTTTCATCCAGTTTACTAGTTATTGCTAATAAAACATGATAATAGCTAGTTTAAAAAAGTTAACTTTTAAATAAAATGTGCATTTTTAATAAGAATTCAGTAGGTCAAATTAGTCATATTGAACAGTCACTCAACGGTTCCTTACAGTATAAAAGTATCTTGTAGGTTTGATTTTAATCAAGCCTAAACTCTCTACACAAAAAACAAAACGGTGTAGAGTGTGCTTCAGTTTTTAACTTCAAATAGAGTTTGAGGTTATTATGTGACAGTAGATAATATTATACCTACTGTATAAAGCTTTGTAATTTAATTTTATAAATTCTAAAATACTGCTTGTCCTCATTTTATATTTACACTTGTAACGGTTAATGGTGGGTTAAAATAAAAGAACCCACCAACGTTTACAATTAATTTATTAAAAGGTCGTGGTTCACAGCCGTCACTCGGTATTTATTCGTTCCGTGGAAGTAGGCGCACTAAGTACTGTCCTGGCTTGTCGCGTGGAGCAGGGACGCGATGCCGAGGAGTTGTCCCGAGGTGAGAGAGACCCCAGGGACGGGATGGTGGATGCGCCGGCAGGTCGGCTGTGCGCTGCTAGATGAGTGTGGCAGGTCAGCTGTGTGCGCAGCTAGGTGCTGTGTATGCGCAGGCCTCGAACGTTCGGTAGGGTGAGCTTGTCGAACTCAACGAACGACGAGGATGGGTATTTCTAACCCCAATCTTGTTCCCTGGAATCAACGTCCAGCGGTAAATAAAAGTCCACTGTAAGTCCTCTCTGATGATGACCCCGCAGCGTAAGCGAAAGCCTAGGACGTAAAGCGCTTAAGGCGTTTGTGAGTTTGGTCATCATCAGAACGGAGTTTACATGGTTTACACAATATTAAATTAGCGTGAAACATTAACACAACATTATTATAGGCCTACGAGCGTATGGAACATTCGAGGCTTAACAAAAATAAAAACCTAACAGACAAAGAAAAATAATTGAACACAAAATAAATTAAGTCTGTAGGTACCTGCTCAATACAAATAGATAGAAACACAAGCTAGCAGTTATAAAGGTTTTGTTTGGCAAACTTACCCTAAATACGGGGATG
This sequence comes from Agrotis clavis, assembly GCA_954870645.1. NCBI lineage: Eukaryota > Metazoa > Arthropoda > Insecta > Lepidoptera > Noctuidae > Agrotis > Agrotis clavis. Next base: position 25,853,398 of record OX940921.1, read on the forward strand.
TATAATCACAACACTAATTTAATTATTTTATACACCGTCTGTATGTACACGGAAAGTGTCGCAAGATCTAGATCTAATTGAAGAGAGAACTATTTTGCGAACGTGTAACAGACAACAAAGATAATGGCGAATGACGTGAGTGGTCTCATCTGAGTGGTTATTTATACTAATGAGCACATTCGGTTAAATCAGAACATCACGTACTAGCGTCACACTCTCATGAGTGGGACAGAATAATATCTATCATGTTGTCTCAGTCTACAATACAACTACAGCCGCTGATCTACCCACCTAACTTGAGTTTCCGTAGAACGCGATAAAAGAATGTTAGCGTGGTACCCTCAAATGACACCATTTATGACGTCACGCGAACTTGACTTTCGATTAATGTCGGTTAATTTAGAACATCACGTCGTCTGGCTACAACACCAAAACGAATGTATATAAATTCCTTGCATTCCATTGTAACTATTTTGTTATAAGCTGATTAATGAATTGAATATAGGACAAAGGATAACGTTGATACTTTACAACGTTACACACTCTGTATTTGTCAACTCTGACTTAAACGAGTCAAGAGCAAACTCATCTCAAATAAAAAAGTAGTCGCTTAATACCTTACACGAAATACCAAAAAAAAAAAAACAAAAATCCAAGGACAAAAACACAGTCTACTCCTGATTTCTCTCCACATTACTTGTAGTAAACCGCAACAAATAACATTTAAATCCCACACCGAACATTGCCGAGTGAGATCGATAAAGGGCGAAGGTGTCCTGTTACGTTAAGTGAGACATTTCGCTCGAGGACCGCGTCTGGTCGTGGGCGTGTGCTCAATGTGGCCCAAGAATAAGCATAGTCCTTTATTTATTTTTCTAAGATATCGAAATGGGTGTATTACAAGACAAGTAAGCAAATTAATTATATTTTTATCTGTCTCCAGCTGGACACTATGCCTCTCTTAAGCTGCTCACAGTATACTCATGCAATCTAACAGATTCCGTTACAATAGCTTGGAAGCTACCATAACATGTGATAACACCGATTATAATATTGTAAAATATTTCTATTTGGGTGTATTTTTTTTTCCTTAGCCTGTACTGCCTCATGCACAAAGCTCTGCTGAGCAAAGGCCTCCCCCAATTTCTAGGAACTTTTTCCTGGGATGCTTCGAACCAGTCATCGTGGTATGCGTCTAAGTCATCACCTTTTTCTGGACTGAAGCTGAAGAGTTTGTTGATTTATCAAGGAACGCTATAGGAATTATAATTATTATAACATCACACTACGACCAATAAGATTCGAGAAGCGAGTGAAACCGCGAGGAACAGCTATATCGACATTGAGAAAATCAAAGGATTTTTTTCCCTTAAGTTTTTACAATAGTCACAATAGTAATAAACAAGCAAAAAGAAAATAGTGATTATTATCACTAGCAAAAAAAAAAGTAATATTAAACAAAAACTAAATAATAAAGGCCGAAGGTGTCTTATTACATTAAATGAGACATTTCGCTCGTGGACCGCGTCGGGTCGTGGAGTCGTGGGTGTGTGCAATGGACCTTATTATGTGGTCCAAGAATAATCATAATACATTAGTATTTATTGTTCTAGATAAGAGTATGTCTGACAGGACGTGGAATTTTGGAATGAAATGTTTGTCTTGCTACGAAACTAAAGGCAGGACCTTTTTGCATCACATGACGCCAAAAATGTAAAGAGAAAAGATTTATTTCTGTCATCATTATTATCATTGATATCCACACTGCTGAGTATAAAACAGGTCAAAGCGTGATCAGAAAACTGATGGGAATAAGGCCAAATGCCTGGGTCGGAGGAGTGTGTTTTATGGACGAAAGGGCTGCTTAACAAACAGAAGACCTTTAGTCATCCAGGGCTCTTTTATTTGATTATCTTACCACCCTATTAAAAGCCAGATGAACTAGAAACTCCTAAAAACAGATAAGTTTCGTGTTCCCTATTTGTTATATCATCTGTGCAAACCTTATTCTTCTTTGCCGTTGTATTCATGGGCCGTCCAACCATCTGATCATTATCTACTTATGATCTCTTCTTTTCCTGTTAAATCTTAAAATTTAAAATTTGAATTATCTTCCAACCCAAGACAGACAAACATTAATCTAATTCTAAATCAAAATGTAATTAAATTAACAATATTCCAGCATAAAAAACACAAAGGACAAATCCGAGGTTCAATCAATAAAGAGCCATGGTGTCCTGTTTCGTTAAGTAAGTCATTTCTTAGACTTCGTGGGCGAGTGCAATGAGGCTTAAAACGTGGTCCAAGTGGCGCGGCACTCGGGCGAATATTTGAGACAAAGTCATCCGTGATTATGAAGGCACTCGGTTGGAATCTCAACTTTTAGCGCTTAACTGAGTGTTGAAAATCGAATAACGTGTTTATCATTAAGGCGTTATTTTAGGAGTTATTTAGTGTTAGGCCTCAAGTATGCTTGGGCAACACATCTGGCTTGACGCGAAGATGCCAGATAGAGTAATGTTTTGGAAGAATGTAACCAAGATCCGGTCAACGAAACCAGGGCCGTCCAAACGCGCGTTGGGTTGACGATGTCGTCAAAGTCGCACGGAACAGATGGATGAGGGACGCCTAGGACGGAGAAGTATGTCGGAAAATGGAGAAGGCCTATAACGAGCAGTGGGTAAACTGGTCTGAAATCATGATAAAGAATTATTAAAAAGGGGCATAGAAAAGGGGCCTTCGAAATGTAACCAAAGCATTATTTTGCTGCTGTGGATTTTTGCTGTCATCTGCTGCTGCTTTTTGTGGTTGTTTACGAAATTACTCTTTTGATCTTAAATTTATTAATTTGATAGATAGAAAGACCGAATAGTTATGTCTAATAAAAATATAAACCTACTAATTATTATATCACAAACCCCAAAGGTGTTCTGAGTCACCAACTACGACATTTTTAAGGATCGCTCCGCATCGTGGGCAAGTGCAATGATGCATATAACGTGGTCAAAGTGATGCGGCAGTCGTGCGAATATTTGAGACGGAGTGATCCGTAATGAGACGCTCTGTTGGAAATTCGACTTTATTGATGCTTAGTCAAGTCCTTTTTTAGGTCAATTTAGATGCCAAAATTTCAGTTGATCGGCTGGATCTAGTGATAGGATGGGAGGATACCCATCGACACATCAAGTTTATTTTTCATTAAATTTTCACTAAATTCTTCGGATAAGTGTTAGGTAAATAACACAAATAATCATTACTCCTTATATGAGAAAGCAAGTTTGCGTCAAAACCAATTTTTGATGAATTTTGGTAAAGATAGATGAAACCCTCTTTCGTAGTTTAAAGTATTATAAATCATCAAATCAGTACTCAGGATTTCTGGGTTGCGGGAGGAACGGGAGCGACAGGGTCGACGCGGGTAAAAACGCAACTAACACCCTGTTGTTACAGGACAAATGTTTGTGTAATGAGCACGATCATTTGTTCTGTGTCTGGGTGTAATTTATCTATAATATGTATGTATTTAGATATATGTAAGTATGTTTATCAGTTGTCTAGTAGCTACCCATAACACAAGCTCTGCTTAGCTTGGGACTAGATGGCGTTGTGTGATAGTTGTGGAATATTATATTATATAGAAAGAACCCTGGACATGGTTACAGGCTTCTTCTTTTGCATAAAACTTAGAGATAGAGGTCAAGGGGGAATTATGAAATATCTCCTAAAACAAGATTATTACAGCACAAGTTCCAAAGATGTCTTGTTTCTTTAGGGTCGGGAGCGAGTGCAATGGTGCTTGTAATGTGGTTCAAGTGAACCGGTAGTCGTGCGAATATTCGTGACGGAGTGATCCGTAATTGATTAGTGAAGGGACGCCGGATTTGTTGTTGGCAGAGCATTTTGGGATGTCAACTAGGCATGATAAATGTGGTGAAGTTCGGTGAAGCAAAAATTTGCTAGAATTTTAGGTTGTGGTTCCAGTGGCAAAATTATTGATTCTCAAACCAAAATTTTCTACAACATTTTTGTTTGGAGTATCTTTCCGCAGTTTAAGACAAAATCACTGAAGTCTGTCTGAACATACGCGCGTAATTTTCGAACGACTGTTGAAACTAGTTATGACTGTTATCACACCAAAGAAATTAGTCAATCAATTTAAACGACAATATTTTGACTTCGACTTCTTCGTCGCATTTTTCTTCGACTTCGATTTAAACTTGGACTTATGCATACCCTGCTACCGAACGCTCATTCTGCATATCAACTTTCTATCTCTTTCGGTGGAAATGCATGTCTGTGCTCAGACTGGTAGCGATATGGAAAAACGTCAGCTCATAACTCGAACTCAATATCCAGCGTACTTCGTATTCGTGTTTTAATACGAAAAGAAAGGAGCTGAAATTCCAAAAATCCGCTAAGATTTGACGTTAATACTCGTAGTAAATCGCCCTGCTCTTCAAACTTGCACCTTATTTTTGCGCACAGATTAAGTTGTAAGTTCATAGTAAACCCAATACTTACATCGAGATAGCATTTTTACGTCCCTCCCAACCCATCGCGAATAACACGATTGTTCATATGACCGATATATAGTAAAACTTATTGCGTTCATCCTAATTTATGCAAAGAAAACATGTCTATAAAAGTCTGAAGAAGATTTCCAGAAAATAATATTTTTTTTCTATAATGTTGCTTGCAAAATCCTGTAATGCTTGTGATTTCTTTCATGTAGGTAATGTAGTTACGCAGTTGGTATATCTATTTTTGAAATAAAACAAATGTATCAAGTTAATCATGCTATCCAGTTTAGGGTTACCATAGATAAATTCTTGATTGGTCTTATATTTGCGTCTCTCTGTTTGTCTCTGTCTCTGTACTTAGTAAGGCTGTAGTCGTTCAAGAGTATAAAATCACCGACACAGGACTGAACGAAAGATGTAAGAAATAGAAATGAGTGACTACTGAAATAAAAAGAGATGGGCAAGACAAATAAGGACGAAGCCCACCAAATAACTCGCGATCAGGGTGTAAGAATGAATTTGACCTAATAACTTTGTTGAGGCAACACCACTTTGTGCACAAACAACTTTACCTAATGCGATTAGTTAATGTTTACTTTGCTTGAAACAAGCGCGGTCGTAGCCTGAAAATTTGGGGGGGGTCACTGACTACACTAATGTAAAATAGGTACCTGGAATAAAATAAACATTATTGCACAAGACATATTGCACAAGATGTCAGCAAACTATAAATTTATCGCCGTCAGGGGATATTAGAAATTTCCTTTAATTATTTGGCACTTTTTTGAGATTTTTCAATGTGACCTTAGATTATGGGGGGGGGGCATGTACCCTGTGACCCCCCCCCCCTTCGGACCGCGCCTGGCTTGAAATGTATGACAAGATAGCAAGGGCTATTGAAAGATCACCGTGGGTTTTAGTCAATACGAGTCCGACAGCCATTCTTCTGAGCAAGGACGACTCATATGATGATTTTATCACGATATAAAAGGCAAAATAGGACTAACGCAAAGAATAGAAAATCGGATTGCAAGAATGCCGAATTATTTTATCGTTTAATAAGGTGAAGTAAACTATTAAAGGAAATAGCTATAAATTATTATTTATAGCTATGTTATTATCTATATTGTTCATTATAATAATAAAAACGGCAAACACGGTGTATTCACAGTGATGTTCATTTGTCACGAGAAAGACAGATCAAGTGAAGGTAAAGGCGTTTCGTGGGCGATCTTTCTAAGACTGCTTACCATAATATTTGCTTAAGCTGAAATAATGATACTTTGAATAACGGTAGGTTTTCCTGACTATGAGTCATAGAATAAAGCAATAGGCTTTAAGTAAAAGTAGTGTGGTGTTGGTATGACGTCACGCTGGAAGAAATATAAAGGGTGTAATGGATAAAGTTTTGTTGATGGTAGAATATGTGGATATTCTACCATCAACAAATCACCAGTAAGCGTGGGTTTTGCAGTTTTTTTTTCTTAAACTGAACCACCTAGCTGTAGCCAGCTGAACTGGCAGTGGGCTGGTCATGTCTACCACAGAACCGACAAAATGTGGAGACCGCGTGAGTAGCTAAACGTAGTGTGGGACGCACCCCAGCAAGGTCAACCGATGACCTGAAGAAGGTAGCTGGCAGAGGCTGGATGAAAAAAGCGGGAGATCGTAACTATGCTGTGGCGCTCCCTGGGAGAGGCCAATGTCCATCATTGGACTGCAATAGGCTGAAATGATGATGATGATGAACGATCTAGTGGAATTCCTATAATCGTTTTTAAAAGATAAGGTGATCAAAAGATGATAGAATTAGAAAACAAAGTATTGGTAAACATCACTCCCACTTATAAAGACTATCCTAATGGAAACTGGTGTTTCAGTATTGTTAACATTATAGATTTGTATAATACTCTTCTGGGTACAGCCACTGACACTGACGAAAGAGTGGTTATTAATCTAGGCTAGACCAAAACGCAGGTACTTAAATAAGCGTATAGCTTGAATGGCGCTAGCGTTGAGATACTAACATGTTTCTTAATTTTGTATAAGGTTAGGTTGTATCGTTTCGTTATAAGTACTTAATTTTGTAATAATGTACCTATTGTGTAATTGTTAGTACTGTAATTTTATTTTAAATAGTTAATGTATTACAAGTAGTCTTTACTATCGCATTAGGTTTTTAACCTGTAACGTTAGTATTAGAGTTTTTAAATAAATAATAAATAATAATAAATACTATGAAAAAATTAACTTTTTGTATGTAGAACGTTTGGCGGGCACTAAGCACGCTCGACACACTTATTCAAACCGCTTCTGACAGTGTTTCCTGTATGCACAACCAATCGTCATAAAACACCGTATCAGAGTATTATCACATTCTAGGAATTCAATTCCAAACATTCTAGCTCCTCCAAACAAGGCGCCTATCCTATTTACACGTATTGCCTAACCACCCAGCTTACATATTGAATCTAATCCCATCAATAATACAATCTCTATTCAATATCTACCACGGTGACATTATACTGGGAAATATGGCCCTTAATACTTTACCATTTAAGGACAAGTTTGCACTACCATAATAAACCCTCAAATAAACCTTACATTTTCATTTACATGCCAAACGGCTTGATATTTGATAGGACGAGTGGAAGTTTGAGACTTCGCCTACGCGGATAGCGGTTTGTGCGTAGATTTTACTTATATTGGAGAAAGAAGTGTATTTATAGTGAAAGTTTGCCCTTTGACAATTTTTTTTGCAGTTTACCTCAATATGTATCCATAATTTAAATGACAGTTTGTCGGAAGGAAGACAGATGTAATTAAAATTACATTTATTTCACACAATACACATTTAAGCGCTCATAGCCTATTCTATATTAATATATTTCTTATAATTATATCCTACTAATTGTAAGTTATAATTACATTCAAATACCTACAATTTTTAAGATGACAATCTTGACAAGATACCCATTGAATCATTAATGTGATTAGACTACAATAAACTGGAGTACGAAAATCAAATGAAGACAACAGATTAAATTATTTTAGGATTTTCATTTGCAATTTGATTCCTACTTTTAATAAAAATTCTAGTATCAAACAAGTTATTAAATAATATAAATTAACTTAAAATATTTTAATTATCTATGTAAAATGTTATGAACACTATTTTTACCTTAGAAGTCAGTGCCACAAAAGTACATAGAATTTGAAAAGTTCCGTGTACGTTGAAACTTGAACACAAGACGCAGCTTCATACACCGCAGCGTCCAGTCACTCTATAAAGATGTCTAGGATTGCTCTTACTGTAAGCAATTTTATTTTCTTGTGTGCAACTTCCATTGGCCCGGTTTTCAATTCAATACTATCATGTGTCTATATTACCGAGTTATTTGTAAAACTGTGGTCGCATATAATCTACCAAGAATAATAAAAGTCGCTAAAATAGTTTCAGTAATCGTAGGACAAATAATGTGTATTTTTGCAATTGGCACAGTTGTAGGTAAATCTATACTGAAGGCATATTTTTATGATACATTGAAATCGTCTGTTATCTGTCTAAAAATTAAATACATAAGCAAATAACTACTCATAAGGAAATCATCATCATCATCATCAGCCGGAAGACGTCCACTGCTGAACATAGGCCTCCCCATTAGACCGCCACGCCGAACGACAATTCGCCACTTGCATTCATCTCACTCTTATGGAAAGAGAAATGAAAAAAGAGGATAAGCATAAAAAAGTAACAAAAAATACAAGATTTTTTTAAACTCCTTGATGTTTTGAATTTGAAAAAGTGCTTTCTTACAAAAGAGTTTCGATCTAATTACTATCATACCCAGTGGTTTAACAGATGTAATATTTATAATAATAATATGTCATTTAAGTCGATAAATTATGACTTTAAAGAAGCAATAAGTTAGCATTATGTCAGCTAGCGAATGAATTATTGGTTCGGTCAGAAAATGTGACGCTCCGAAGTGCATATTTGCAAATAAAAATAGTCGATATTAATCCTAATGATCCATCGTAATTAATGAATGATAAAAAGGCTAGTTACAAAAACATGAATATCACAGAATGTTTGATTTATTAGGAAATGGAGCAGTATCTCACTAGTCGTATACATGCTATTTCTAACATCGACCTGAGACATTATTACGACTTTTTCCGTTTTTTTGGCGTAAAGTGAACGGGGAATTTGACGTTAATTGAGTGGATGGATGGATAAAATAGTTCTTCGTTCGTACACTAGAGACGCTTTTTCTTTTCCATACAATTAACGTCCTAATACTCTAAATACGGATATCTTGTGCTATCGACTCTGGAGACAGCGAGATCTAATAGTTTTAGTAGAGGCTTTGTAAAGTTCTTCAAAATTCACGCGAAGTTCTCTCACATTTATGTTTCCTAAGAACTCAATACTTATTGGACTTGTACGCACTCGGCAAAACTTCCCCTCGACTGATTTAAAATCATAAGCATGTCTTTATCATTTCCTTCAAATGATCTAAATTATTCCCATAATATCTACAGTCCCAAGATGATATTACTATTTTGTTCAACACCCACAAGACGCGATAAAGGAGTGTAGCCAAAGTGTAGTATAATTTTAACCATTCATGGCGCTTGGGAACTCAACAAAATATCAGAAATGTATTAAAATCTTATTCTTTTTTTAACCAAGACAGAACAGAACCACCCAGTATTTTAAAGACCTCACAGAAATATTACTAGCCTAAGTTGGTTTAAGAGTCTCAAGTTTCAAAGTTTAAACAATAATTAACCCATTCTACATCATTCTAGAACTAAAGTTATTTTGTTGAAACCACTAACTCTTGGGGTACAAAGTAACCGAGGTTTATTTTGGAACGTGTTAAAATTCAAAACAATAGTCTCAGTGTTTCCGTATTGACAGCTCAGTAGGGTTGTCTCTTTCTCAGTTGAATAGTTTTTTCATTTTTTGTTTCAAATTGTATATTAAAACTATGTATATTTGGCCAAGATTACGATATTTTTGATGAGTTTGTTTGTTTCATTTGAAACGTATTTATAGAGACCGACAGATTATTGCTGAAGTACAGTGACTTATTAATTTCTAGTTGCACTTTTATTTACCAAAGCGGAATTTTGGAAGAACTAATATTTGTAAAAAAAAGGTTGCACTCCAGGAGTGCCGGTAGAAGTGAAAACTTTTTTGTTACTATGTTTTATTTTAAAACTGGAGTAGTACAGATATGAAATTAACTAATTTGAATGACGTCTTACTCATTTTCGATCAGGGTCACGTGACCCTGACGCGAGTTTTAAATTTTTTACCCATTACAGAAAAAGTGTACAACGCCGCTAAAGAAGTTTTCACTTCAAAAATCTTTTGCTTTTTTAAGCCCTTAAATTGCTGAAAAAATGCCCAACTGTATGTGACTGGATTATTTCTTTCGAATCTAGTGTTTGAGTACACAAATGTGCCTTGCAAGGCTTATAGTTAAGTTAAGCTTTCGGTGTTTTCAGAAGTGGCAACCCTAGATACACAGAGAGACACACAAATTATTGGTGCCAACATGTTGTAGAAACAGAGCAGTAATGAGACAAGCGGCGACATGTTCACAGCTCCCGCAAACCGAACTTGTTTAACAATAGCTCGGGTGCTAACAGCGTGAACAAGGAAGCTGCGACAGGAAGCAGATAAAATAATCAAACATGTTTCTTAAATGTAAGAAAATATGTAGACAAACATTTACATCACTCCTCATTTTTTTTAACGGGTTGGACGATTTATGTTCATTGTTTAATCCCATTTACTAAAGTTACTACTTAAAAGTTATGATGGAAAAACCCAATAACACTACCTGTCTTGGGAATCCAATCGAATCTTATATTTTGTAACAGCACTTGCGATGACCATACTTAGTCTTACGAAGCAGAGATAAAAAAAGAATTGATATCTCTGTCAACTTAGTGCTTTTACAGATAAAGGGTGGGTACTGATCGCCTTGAAAGAATCCCATGTCTTGTTATTATTGACTGTATGTTTTTATTGTAGCACGTTGCCCTTCACTAGGAATTTCACAGTATCGTAGGTACATTAAAAAACAGCCAGACCTGGAACAAGATTGTAGATCATTTGTTCTTTTAATACGCAGTTCAGCACTCAATCGCTCAACCACTGTGCCAACCGCTTAACCGTGCCGTCCAATTGCCGTATGTTCTTCCGAAATAGGCTATTTTACTCAAAAAAAAATAATTAATCGGAAAGATAGGTTATCGAAAAAAAATAACCCATAATTTTTTGACGAAGATTTTTTGCAACGCTTCTAAAAAACGCAAAACGTCACTCAGTGTTAACAATTTTACAGGCGATATGACGTCACGGCCCCCTCTTGAATTTCAAAGCGTTTTTTTTTTGTCAATACTCTTCGACTTAAAAAAAAAAAAAAACACGAGTTTATTATTTTTCAATACTGGCTGACGGACTAAACACATTTTCCATTTATTTATGCAGTCATGCATGTCATCAGTACAAAATTTCTCATTCTAATATAATACTTAAGGTCTAAGCAATAAGGATTCGAAATACCGTTACAAAACCATTTGTGGCGTTATTTTTCTGGCCGTTTTTGAAGCGCTTATCGGGAATCTAGTACTATTATTGATCGAAGAGTAAACTACCGTATTGTAGAGGTCCCCAAAAGAATTTGTACGACAACATCTTTATCACATTGCCAAAAATATTCTCCTTATAAAAACCTAACTTCATAAACAATAACAAAGACACACACAAAGGAACAGACTACACCAATCATATAATACTACGATCAACTCCTCAAATAGCAGAAGCTATCGATTTTACTCGCCATTCTAGCCGAACTATTGAATATTACATGAATCCACGCTGTCATTTTCAAGACAGACTTAGTACACGGTAAAGACTTTCATGTGTTTATGTGGGGACGAATCATAAGGTATACTGTTTATTGTTGGCGTTTTGTGGTTACTGTGTAATTCGAGTGTAAGTCATCATTCGTCCCTTAGCTTACAACACCGCATAAGTCATTTTTATCAACATTACAGGAGACGAAAAAAACTGTCTATTTAAAAAAATCGGTGGATTTTTTCTGTTATTACTTAATAAATATCCTAGTTAGCGGTTCAGAAATAATTATTTATACTTATTTTGACGACATACTTTATTTTAACTTTTATTTTATGACTTGAGCTGTGTTGACTGAATATTTTATTGGATTAAGGCGGTGTTGTTTGCGGAAATGTTAGGGAATAAGGCATTAATAGATGATTTTCAAAGAATTGTTTATTAAGAAATATTTCAAGAATAATTAAAAAACGTGAAAACATAGGTTATTATATTTAGTTTCCTAAAAGAAATGAAATACATTTTGAAACACCGCCTAAGTTAAAAAAAGATAGTAAACACCGCTTAAGTAAGTGAAGATATTTTTTTAGGTATCATTTCTTTCTATATTAATAAGCGTAAATCGATTCACATTACTTTATTATATAGCTTACCTATTAGTCTTTTATTAAAACTTCTTGCATAGAACTTTCAGCGATAAAACTCACATAAAAATAAAAAAATCACGGAGCGCGAGGTACTTGTACGAGAAAAGTATGACAAATTAACGACTTGTGCGGTGTTGCGAGGCCAACCGACTTGCGCGCTGTCACTACTTTTCGAATTACGGGTTCTGATTGGCTGAAATCTACATCATGTGACCAATGGTTAGACGCGCAATGAGCAGCTCTATCTAAAGGCATTCAAATGTAAAAACCGCCAATTTTCGACTTGAGCGGTGTTGTAAGCTAAGGGACGCATTGCGAAGTTCAAATCTTCCCACTTCTGGGACAAAGGTATCTTCTCTGTAATTTACTATGCGGGTCCAGTGAGGGATTGGTAGATGTCACATGTTTTCGAATTAGTTCTAGAACATGTCGATTGCCGGTTTCTTAACGATGTTTTCTTTCACCGTTTTGGGAGCAGTGGTGCTGAAATAAATTATACAAAGTAATGCGCCTAGCTGGGCCCACCACTGCTCTCATACGACGTACGATTAGTACGAAATTCATAATTGGTTTGCGCAAATAACAATCTCAATTTACTCATGTGGTTACCAAAGCTACCTTTTTAGAAATACGTACTTTTTTTTTTGCCTTGCAGCTTTTTTTTTTATCTTGCGACCCTCTATTTACTTCAAAATCTCCTCTGTTCAAGGTTCTTAACAAAAGTGAAGGTAGTACAAAAAAAAACAGAAAAAAATAATCACTCCATGTGTCCCTACACCAGTCATTCAAAAATGAGATGGACACTTTGAGGATCTCACGTTAAAATTCTTGAAAGATATCACAGAGGAAATTTTTACTGTTTGCTTTTTAATAAAGATAAATCACTCTAAAGACTACTTATTCAATTACACCTCGCCTTTCTATTCTAATAGTAATATCAATAAACTCAGAAAGCAATGAATATCATCAAAGAAAATCTATTCTTAGTCTAGTTGAAGAACCTCATACTGCTTGCAAAGAGTCCAAAACCTACGCCTGTGTATTCCAACATATGTCTCATTCACACAGTTCCATATTCAAAATTATAGGAGCCATTTATTTTAATTTCTATTCCTAGATTCTTTGACAATTACCGGTGTTCTTTGACGATTGCCGCTTTTCTTTGCTGTGTCATTATTTTCCTTTGTCTATGCTTTGGTTTGCCCGGCAGGACGGTGAATAAGTTAGAATGAAATTATAGGGTTTTGGTTACTGTACTGTTGGTTTTTGTAATGTGGTGTTGTAGTTGGTTTTCCTGTATTGTGGATTATTCCCGAAGGGTTGAATGGGTTCTTTGTTATGAAAAATGTTAAATATTGTGTAACGTTACTTGTTTCTAGTAGGTATTTCCTTACTTCTTATTTTTATTTAAATGTAATCAGAAGACAAAGTTATATGTAATTCTATAAAACTAACAATAGCCTACGACTACGTTTGCCTTTATAAAAGCCTCCGGAGTCAAATTCTGTGTGTGTACCTTAATTATTTTTATTTTATTTTTATTTTTTAAATCCATATGACGAAGAAAGAATAATGTTAAAGCCGTTGGTCCCGGCTATCATTTGTGGATCTTTCACAGTCGTTACTATTAGACAGAGGCTCTAAAAGTCTGACAACCAGTCTTACCATTAGGTATCGTATTACCCAGTTAAGGGTTGTGGAGGTCCCATAGGCAGTCGCTCCATGTAAAATACTGATATTCAGCTGCATCTGGTTCAACTGAAAGCCGACCTCAATATAGTTGAGAAAAGGTTAGGCAAAAATGAAGATAGCAATCTTCAGCACTTACAAATTACAGTAAATTTCAAATTAAAAAATCGAAGGCTTAAGTACCTAATAAATATCAAGGAAAAAGTAAACTGAGCATCAAAAATGATACGCCTAAACTTCTAACATCTAAAAATAGTCTACTTAACACAAAACTACAAACAAACTAAAACACTTAACTCCAAACACAAGCACTTAATGCTCATCATCTACGAAGAGACACTGCTCAGCTAGCTGAACTAAACACTAATAACAAAATAACAGACGCGAGTGTGTTAGAACATGTTGTTCCATTACACGCAACAATAATAGACGAGAGAGATGCAAGCACTCATAATACAGTACTTGAATGTCCACAAACAATTACAAATGTACACAATATGTTCGTGGTAAATGTTTTTGCAGTTAATCTGGGTTGAAATTTTGTGTGAATGTTATGAATTGTTTGGTTTAGACGTTGTTAGTGGAATTTTGTATTGTATGTTATTCCTTGTCTTGTGTAGTTCACTTTCTGTGTTTTATTTAGTGTTTGGATTTGTCTTCAAAGCAATGTGATCTGTGTTTGAAAGAAACCTAATCATCATTGCGTAATCTTAAAATACTTCCTCATTCACACATTGAACATCGACATTGCTATCATTTTGTATATTAACTGAACTTTCATTATGAACTGAGAGAAGTATTTCACACTCTCGTATTTTAAAATTTTCTGTATGTAGGTAAACAAACTCTTGCCACAATGACTGCACTTTTCAAGTCACAGAAAATACTAATTGGAGAATAGAAAGGTCGTCTGTGTTTTTTTACCCGTTCTTCTCCATAGAGATATCAATTCGCCTCCATATCGATCTGTGCTTTGGGTTAAGCACTAAGATTCACCAAATTAATATTTATTTCAGGAGACCATGTTATCTAAATAAAAGCTTCGAACAAAAATTACTTACCTTTAAACCTTACTCTAATCTAACCAATTCAGGATGCAATATAGAAGAAAATAAAAATGATAAAGCCTAACACAAGCCAACTTCACAAACAGCGATTACCGGTGACGTCACGCACGCTCCGACAAGTATGCCAGTAAATATTGAACAGTGTCTCGAGTAGTGCGCAAACTTGCGCTAGACGCTATTATCTGATTTGTATAGGTACTGCACGAATATCGGAATTTCGTTCAATGACGGTTGAAAATAGTTTGCATGTGGCTTAGAGGGGAATTTGCGAGTTTGTATCGTTGAGATGTTGCAGGGAAATAGGAAGTTAATGGTTATAGGTGTTGGCCGCGTTTATGTTGAAAATTATTCCACTATGCCAAGATAAATAGCATCCTATAAATGATAATCCAGATTATTTACTGGTGAAAAAAGTTTCGTTCAAATCTGTTGAGTAGTTTTTGTGTGAAAGAGTAGTAAACATCCATCTATCATCCGTCCATCCCCAAATTTTCGCATTCATAATAGTAAATACGAAAGTACTAAAAATAATAGGTGTGAATTATTTAAACCCCTTCTACACGGTCAGACCTGACCACCTGACAGAGGTGACCTTGGTCCGGTGTGCGACCAAATATGGGCGGAGTCAGTCGGAAGCGCAGCCGTCCCGACAGGCTGCGTCCGCGGTGGGACCCGACCGTCAGCCGACAGCGTTCCAGACGGTGGGGTACTGTGACACGACCAAGGTCACCTCTGTCAGACCTGACCGCCTGACCGTGTAGAAGGGGTTTTATGAATTATGCTCTCACCTGAAATAATGGCAATGGATAGATCTATTAAGGCACACTTTCAATTATAAATGTAAAATAAATGTATGAAACAGAATATTAATAAACTATTAATAAATATAATATACTATTAATAGTCAACCGTATTTTAGAAAGTTGATCGAGCAATGATATTGAGATTTGAGATATTTCAACACAAATTATCACTTTAGTAGATGAAATCGCAAAATGCTCAAAAGTAAACCCTTGAGTTGTTAAAATTCTTGACGAGCAATAAAAAGTTCACGAAAGCGTTATTTCCGGTAAAACATCCAAGTTTACACAAAATAATTGAATAGCCGAATTAAACAAATTAATTTGCAACTCCCAAAAGGTTCGTATCATTTTTGATCCATTTCAAACAATTTCAAAGAGAATCAACATTTTAAAAGTTTTTGAACTGAAAGTGAAAGTAATTTCTCGAATCGCTGATCCCAAAATATTGCTGGGAGCCAAACTCAAAAACAATAAACAGATTCCCGACGCTGCCTGCAAAAATTCCAAGATAATTTTCCTGCCGGTAAAGCATTAAGTCGAAGGCTTTCAGTTTTGGTAAGGGTAGTGATCAATTAAGTTGTATCGGAGGATCAGTAACGTTTGGTTATTGTTATAAATTCGATGGAAAATACGTATCGTAAGGAGTGTACAGTAGACATTTTCATTTAAAGATGAACTTGCAAAATTAAGCAAGGCACCAAACGTTTTTGATGCCATGCTTTGAAGTAGATTCTAGTAATAAAAACTTTTTCAAAAAAAATGTAACCGCCTTCAAAAACAACCACAAAAAAGAGTAAAATAACCTTCAAAACTTTTCTTTCGGAAGTCGGTGACTTTTTTACATATATTAATTTCATTGTCTTTTTGCCACCGACTTCCGAAAGAAAAGTTTTGAAGGTTATTTTACCCTTTTTTGTGGTTGTTTTTGAAGGCGGTTACATTTTTTTTTGAAAAAGTTTTTATTTTACTCTTTTTAGTTTAAATATTCAACCACAATTTTTTGTCAAATACGAGTATATCATTTTCTTACATGAGCACTAGAATTTTGTAATCCGTAACACCGGTAATGCTCGTAACATCGTTAAAATCTCTTACATCCATAATTCCCTATCTCAAAAACTACTGAACCGATTTTGATGAAACTTACAGTATTCCCTAAGTTGACGATACCTAGTACAACAAAAAAATAATTACTTAAATTGGCCTTGTAGTTCCGGAGATATGCGAACACAAACATAATTTACAAAATCAGTCGATGCCAAGTCCTTACTAGAGGAATTGTACCTTCCATCATCAGCTCATCATCATCATCATCATCATCAGCCGGAAGACGTCCACTGCTGAACATAGGCCTCCCCCTTAGACCGCCACGCCGAACGACAATTCGCCACTTGCATCCATCCGTTGCCCGCGACCCTCACGATGTCGTCGGTCCACCTAGTGGGAGGCCTGCCTACGCTGCGCCTTCCGGTCCGTGGTCGCCACTCGAGAACTTTTCTTCCCCATCGGTTGTCAGTTCTACGAGCGATGTGGCCTGCCCATTGCCACTTCAACTTGCAAATTTTATGAGCTATGTCGGTGACTCTGGTTCTTCGCCGAATATCCATGTTCCGGATTTTATCCCGCAAAGAAACTCCGAGCATAGCTCTTTCCATTGCTCGTTGAGTGACCCTCAGTCTCTCTAAAAGGCCAGCAGTCAAAGACCACGTTTCAGAACCATAAATCATCACTGGCAACACACACTGGTTAAACACCCTTGTCTTGAGACACTGTGGGATTCTCGATGAGAAGATATCACGTAGCTTCCCAAACGCTGCCCATCCGAGTTGGATTCTTCGGGCGACCTCTTTCTCGAAGTTGGACCTACCTAACTGAACAATCTGTCCAAGGTAAGTATAATGGTCTACAACTTCGAGAGTATCGCTCCCAACAACAACCGGTACGGGTGCCACATGGACATTCGACATGACTTTCGTCTTGTCCATGTTCATTTTAAGGCCGACCCGTTGGGAAACGATACTGAGGTCGCTGAGCATAGCATTGAGGTGCTCCGACGATTCTGCCATGATGACTATATCATCGGCAAAACGAAGGTGAGTGATGTATTCGCCATTGATGTTGATGCCGAGTCCGTTCCATTCCAAGAGCTTGAAAACGTCCTCCAACGCGTTCGTGAACAGTTTCGGAGAAATAACGTCTCCCTGTCTCACGCCTTTCTGCAATTGGATTGGTTTCGTGCTCTCTTCCTGAAGTCGGATGGACATGGTGGCGTTCCTATACAAACACTTCAACACTTCGATATACCTATAGTCGATATGACATCGTTGGAGGGACTGCAATACTGCCCAGGTTTCGATTGAATCGAAGGCTTTTTCATAGTCCACAAACGCTAAACACAATGGCCGATTATACTCCTCTGTCTTCTGTATAATCTGGCGGAGCGTGTGTATGTGGTCTATAGTACTAAAACCTTTTCGGAAACCGGCTTGTTCGGGAGGCTGGAAGTCATTAAACCTGCGTTCGAGACGGTTCGTAATGACTCTTGAGAACAGCTTGTACACATGGCTCAGAAGTGAGATTGGCCTGTAGTTCTTCAACAAGGTGTTGTCACTCTTTTTGAAGAAAAGAACAACCACACTCCTGTGCCATGCTTCTGGCGTAGAACCTTCGAGTATGACGGAATTAAATAACTTCTGGAGGACCAGAAGTACCGGTTTTCCACCCGCTCTCAGAAGTTCTGTTGTGATTCCGTCCTCACCCGGCGCCTTGTTATTCTTGAGCTGTTTAAGAGCCATTCTAATCTCGTACAGGCTGATGTCCGGGATATCCTCAGTGTAGTGTCGAGTCAGTTTAGCTCTTGCGTCTCGAGCTGTACCGACACTGGGTTGTCGTGTTGATGTGTATAACTGTCCGTAAAACCTCTCAAGCTCTCTTAGGATCTCCGGTTTCGTCGAAATGATGCTGCCGTCGTTAATCTTCAGCTTAGTCATTTGGCTCTGCCCAATAGACGAATTCTTTGCGAAGACTTTTGAGCCCTGGTTCCGCTCGATTGCCTCTTTGATGCGTGCCGCACTAAAGGAGCGCAGGTCACGTCGCATTGATTTAGAGATTCGTCTATTGAGTTTGCCATATTCCGACATATCAGCTGAAGATTGCAGCCTCATCTCGGACCGGTCTTGCATCAACTTGATGGTTCCGTTCGAGAGCTTTTGAGGCTTATTGCGGCGCGGGGTCTTAAAGAACTTGGACCCCACAGCTTGGACAGTTTCCACCAACCCATTGTTGATTTCGTCCACAGTTTCGCATTCGGTTAGGCACTGGAAGCGATTGTGCAGTTCGAGTTGAAAGTCTTCGGGGTTCCGGATGTGGGCAGGACCAGGTCGGAGCGTGGACTTCACCAGACGAGACCTTTCAAGCTTGACATTGATATTCAGTGTGCCTCTGACAATTCGGTGATCGCTACCGGTTTTTACCTTAGCGATCACAGAGACATCACTGAATATTCGCTTCTTGGTCGTCATGATGAAGTCGATCTCATTTCTGGTAGTACCATCGGGGCTCATCCACGTCCACTTCCTGGATGGCCGCTTCTGGAAATAGGAGTTCATTAAATGAAGTTCTTCCTTTTCCATGAAGTCGACCAGTCGCTGGCCCCTATGGTTTCGCTGCCCATACCCAAATGGCCCCACTCTCAACTCATCGCCATTCCGTGCGCCCACCTTCGCGTTGAAGTCCCCCATAACAACGGTGAAGTATGTTTCGGAGGCATGTATGGCCTCGGATATCTCCTCATACAATGCCTCTACTTCATCATCAGAATGTGTCGAGGTCGGCGCATATACCTGTATGACCTTCAACGAATACCGGTTGGTTATTCTGAGTATAAGGTATGCTACCCTACTCGACACACTGTCGACTTTCACAACGTTGTTGATGAGGGACCTGCGGACGAGAAATCCAACACCACCCTGGGATTTACGGTCTCCTTCCCGGTAGAAGAGCATGTTGCCGGAATCTAGAACTATCGTATCCTGACCCTCTCTTCGGATTTCAGATAATCCCAAGATATCCCATCGCATTTTGCTCAATTCTTCCTCCAGCTCGATAATCTTCTCATCGGTCCTCAGTGTGCGGATGTTGTGTGTTGCCAGGGCCAAAGTCCGTTGGGGGTGGTAGCGGGGCATCTGCCGGGGATTCTTAGCACCCCCTGCTCCGCCGTTACCCGATCCGCTACCCAGACCAGGAATAGCGGAGCTGCCGGGGACTGGGGGCCGTGTGCTATTATTGTCAATCATAATGGGGGGGGGGGGGGGGGGGGGGGGCTGCCATAATCCCCACGCTTGGCAGGCGGCTTGGGGATCGCAGTAGGGTCACCGTAAGTTTGCAAAGGACGCTGCTGCCCGTCCTTCGGTGGCTGGACGTAGTTTAAGGACGTACCCGGGTCCATCCATCATCAGCTCAGCTACATGAGATGATGATTACCATACGCAAATACTTAAATTACTTCATAAAATTTGCGAAAAACGATGTGTAGGCCTACAAAATTTGAGGGTTGCCCTCAATTTCTCCAGGATCCAATCATCAGATCCTGACATGGTGACAATGGGACCACTCCTGAAGTATCTCCTTTCGAACAAAAAAAGAATTTCGAAAATCGGTCCACAATTGGCGGAGTAATCAGGTAACAAACACACAAAAAAGAAAAAAAAAATCATACCGTCGAATTGATAACCTCCTTCTTTTTGAAGTCGGTTAAAAATAAAGCGACAATGTGTTTGATTGATTTAAGTTTCGTGAAAAATATAAACTTAAATACATACATATTTTTTATTAAAAACTTCACACATAATCAGACATTAACTCTAGCAGAAAAAGAATTTGAGCTTTCGATGAGTCAATAAAATTATTCCTATTCATCCTTATGCTATTCATAATATCATTTTTTTTTTTTGTTGAAAAAACCACAGTACCATCCAATTGCATTTATGTTACAAAGCATCCTAATAAGACACCCCAATCATTCGTTACACCGCAATCACCATCGACCTTAAATATTTCTTATAAATATTCCCGCTGTGTTCCTATACAGATTTAATCTTCAAAAGGATTGTTTACAATAAACATTTTGATTCCAAGTTAACTGAAGGATCGAGGGGACCAAGCGGCAGGATCATTTACAATTCTAATTAATCTTTAGGCACCAAGATGTACGTCTTACCGTTTTGTTATAACTAAATTGGATGGACAGAATTGTCCGAGCTTTGCATTCTGATGTACTACGAACGAATTCCGTTGGTGGAATACTAATTTTGGTTTAGAACAGTCATCTGTTTTTATTATCGTTACCGAAGTCAGAATTTTCCGAGAAATTAACATTGTTTTGGTTGTGGTAATTGGCGCAGTTTGATTAATTTGGTCTGGTTAAATTAAATGAAAATGTGTGATGGATTAATTTATTTTTATATTAGCCGCTATAAAAAGAATGTCTGCACTACATTCTTAAACCAATTATTCGTATTATCAATTTGACTAGGAATTTCGTTAAATCCTGAGTACTCATTGTTAAGATTTTAGAATATCGTAATTTTGATCGAATATTGGATCAGATAGTATATTTTATGGTAGTTAAAAGTTTACTGCTTATCTATTACTAATGAGAAAAATAAATACTAGCTATTGCCAGCAGCTTCACCAAAAATTATGCCAGAAAACACTACATCCTGGTTTAAATTGACTAACAAACAAATCCGTCCAAACGTTCACATTTACAATATTAAGTAAGATTAGACTATACATAGTTCATTAAATACAGTATTTTAAATGTTGTTCTTAGCATAATAATAATTCATCCTTCTAACACTGTTGGGTGGTTCGACAGCAACAAAAAACTAGAACGAAACATAACAAATGCAATCACAAAATCTAAAAGCACTACATCAAAAAATCCCCGAGCGCATCCAAGTCTTGTTACAGTGTAACACGCCCCACTAATTGGCAGCCATTGTCCCAGCGGTTGCATAGTAAAGTGTTCGTGACCGCCATACCTACACAATTGGTTTACGAACAACCGGATTAAAGGAGATGCTCAAGTTTCAGAGGACTTGAATCTTGATTTTGTGTTTGATGATCATAAAGATCGGAAGATTGAAGTAAGAATCATTGTAGATTGTCAAAGAAGGATAATCTGGAAGTTCTTATGAATATGACTACTCCACGATCCGGTAAATAGGTAATCTGATAGGTACCCCATGGTAAGGCAGGTTGTCAGAATTTTAGAGCTTCTGATTTATTAGCAACTAGCTTCCGCCCGCGGCTTCGCCCGCGTGGTGTTTTGATAGCCTATGTTCTTTCTCAGGGTCTAAAGATTGTCTGTGTCAAATTTCATCAAAATCGGTTGAGAGGTTTAAGCGGGAAAG
Source organism: Agrotis clavis (assembly GCA_954870645.1). Taxonomy (NCBI): domain Eukaryota; kingdom Metazoa; phylum Arthropoda; class Insecta; order Lepidoptera; family Noctuidae; genus Agrotis; species Agrotis clavis. Next base: position 25,875,420 of record OX940921.1, read on the forward strand.
CGTAACAGACAGACAGACAGACAGAGTTACTTTCGCATTTATAATATTAGTTTGGATGATTGTCAAACATCTACAAATGACAGCCAGGACCGAAGACTTTACGTGCTTTCTGAGGCACGGAGGAAACTCTCTATGACAGAAGACCAACCTCGGCAAGCGTGGCTTATCCCAGGAAATCGGCCTGTGCGGCTGTAACTATTTCGCCTTTAACCGAGCGCCTCCTAGAGCAGATAGAATCGATCCTGTGATATTTTCCGTCACTCCATTCCAATGCCATAAAAGAAATACACGACGCAACGATTCACGGCTGCTTCACAATAAAAGTACAGATATGTACACAAAATACCATGTTCCAAAAATGTGAATTTCTAACGACGTTCACGTGAAACTCGGACCTTGATAAGTCACTTTCCGATATGAAACGTAGGAGCACAGAATGCGGGTGCTCCCGTTGCTGCTATAGCTTTTAAACCTGTTCTTATGGGATTTATTCTTCAGTTACAAAAAATCGAACCTCACCTTGACCGAGTTAAAGCTGTTACAATATTGAGGCATTAGAAGTGACATGAAGAAAAAGAAAGTGGGAAATTAAATGAAGATTACGAAAAATCATAAAGTTTGGAGTAAAAAAAGAGGTGTTGTAATAGATTGGTGTTTTAATACATTTTCTAATGATATCACAATAGTGGAAGTGAATAATGCTCCATTAGTGGAATTTGGCAGATTGGGATAGCTTGACCTGCTGGCGTCTGAACATCGTCCTCCCCTGCCAGTGTTCTAGCAGTGAGGGTGTCGGCTCATCATCATCATCATTTCAGCCTATTGCAGTTCACTGCTGGACATAGGCCTCTCCCAGGGAGCGCCACAGCGCACGATCTCTTGCTTTTTTCATCCAGCCACTGCCAGCCACCTTCTTCAGAACATCGGTTCATCTTGCCGGGGGCCGTCCCACCCAACGCTTACTTACACGCGGTCTCCATTCAAGAACCTTTCTACTCCACCTATCGTCGGTTCTGCGGCAGACATGACCAGCCCACTGCCACTTCAAAACTTCTTAGGTGTTGGCTAAACAATGTTAATTTTCGTCAATACTGAATCTCCTAACCTTACCGAGAATACCAACCTATCGTTCCCAGCCCACCTTCCATACATACTTCATAGCGAGTTTATGCCTACAAGCGCGCGCCTAGAGGGCCAAATTGAATGGCCTTGCGTTTTTAGGTAATTGGAATCCCAGCCTGAATACTCAGCCAGATTAATATTGGCTGTGTTGATGGTACGTGTGCCGATGTATGGATAAATGATTGGCCAATGGGTTAATAAATAAATAGTATGCGTATCTTGGGGAAAGATTTTTCTTGCTTACGTCTTATCCTAAGAAATAATTTACAGATAAAGTCATTATAAAATGTAAGACTTAGTCCTATTTTTAATACTACTATTAAAATTTTATCAAAGTAGGTAATGACATTTTTTTTTACCTTTTTGGAATTAGAATGGTAAATTGTAAATGTTTTAAGCCTTTTGCTGTGAGAGTAAAACTATCAAGCCATGTATGTATGTATCAATAATATCTATGTAGCCATACACCATCCTGCCTATCGTATGACGCTTGCAATTGTTTCAAATTGGCAGTTCGTCCATATACACCATACACCATACTGCCTATCGTACGATCGATTTGACACAACTTCAAATCTGCAGCAGCGATGCCAACTTAGCAACTTTATAGCTAGATCTAGCTATTATTCGGTGACCGATAGCTACAAATTTATAAAATTGTAGCTGTCGTCATCGAATAATAGCCAAATGCATCACTGCTGCCGATTTGACGTTCTGTCAAATCGATTTGATGACCTGTCAAATTGGCATGTCATGCCATCAAATACAATAATTGCAAGCGTCAAATCGATCGTCGATAGGCAGGATGGTGTATGGCTACTAAGATCGTCGCATGCAAAACCTACATCCTGCTCGATGTAGGTTTTTTTTTCCATAACTTAGTTAAGTCATGTAAATTAGTGAGAAGAGGAACCTTACAGAAATAAAAAACCAACTATCACAGTGAAAGACTCGATTTCACTTATCGAGTAAAAGTAGGGATAGACATGAAATTCATGTGACGATTCAAATTGAGGAATGGATTAGACAAAAAGTGAATGGCCGTCTGAGCTGCGACTCGCCGATTTCCGATAAGCATTCGTCTGGCTATTTCTTTTTTAGCTTCTTTTGATATTTATCTTGAACAATGATTAATTTCGTACCATTCTGGACCACCTAGGTAACTACTTAAAATATTTCAGCGTCTATTTTGAAATCAATTTCAATACCAATTAATATTTGACTGTTAAACACGATATCGCTTTAATATTATCTATCACGATTATCAGTTAATCTTTCCTTCCCGTATTTCAATTATAACTATTAGTAGTATGTATAGCGTTTATCGCTTCTGTGTTGTCAATCAAAATAAGACAGGAAATGTTGTTGTGACCAGACTATCAAGGTTATACAACTGTAGTGTAGCCAAGTAGAAAATTAATTATGATTTGATTTGTTAAAACATCTGTTACTACAATCTGGCGACAGGGACATGGCATGACTAAGTCAGTGAATTTTTTTGTCTTAATTGTACATTACAGACTTCCTACAGTATTGTTTCTCCTTCTTTTTCAAATGCTTCCATAGGTTTTCTTAAAAAAAGACGCTTTTAAGCTATTGACAAACTGACAGACGAACCGAATGCGTGGCGTAGCGTTTTTGTTTGTAATGTATGGAATTGTTTGAAGCCTGTCACATAGAGTATCGGATCGCTTTCGCATTTTTATATGACATGATTCGGTTCGGTTCGCTATCGCCTGTCTGTTTGACAAAGGCCTTAGCGATAAGACCGCCCATTGTGTCACTCTATTTTTAAAATCTATTTGTAAATACCTGTAACTTATATGGTGTGTAATGAAGAGTATTATATCTATTTTTTTCACCCCTCTTTAATTTTTATCCAAAATAATATTCAATCAATCAACTGTTTCTAGTTCACTTCTGGATATTATTTTGTAGGTACTACATTTTTAAGAACCAGTATAAAATGGTGTTAAACGTTTGTGAGATGAAATCCATTCGACACAAAATTCCTGACAGAAAAAAAATTCGTTTCGAATTTTCCAATTCTATAAAGAATTAACAAAAAGATATTGAATACATAAGAATCGTTGCTTATTACTTCGATATTCTCAGTACTCTTTTGAAAAATTCTAAAATGGCGATAATTTCAATAAATTTTAATAACACGGAACCCTTGCGAAAAAGGTAATATCACTGATAGCTTTCAAGAGGGAGTCAAAGGGACGCAGCTGCTTTGGTTCCGTACGTCGCAATTACCTTGCTTTGAATAAAACTGTTTTCTTAAGAGCTTTGTGGAACTCTGATAAACGTGTTGCGACGTGAAATGGGGTTTCAGAAAAAAAAAAAAATCAAAAACCTTATACGTGATGTGAAATGAAAATTCATATAATTTCGTTTTATGGGAATATAAGTAGATAGTTTGATTTTTATAGTATACTAGCTGTGCCCGCGACTTCGTTCGCGTGGATGTCGGAACTTAAAAATGTATTTTTCATCAAATTGACAAAGTTTCATACATACTTTCATCCCCTATTTTATCCCCTTGGGAGAAGAATTGATCAAAATCCTTTCTTAGCGGATGCCTACGTCATAACATCTACCTGCATGCCAAATTTCAGCCCGATCCGTCCAGTGGTTTGGGCTGTGCGTTGATAGATCACTATGTCAGTCAGTCACCTTTGAGTTATATAATATATTTATATATAGATAAATAGAATGAGTTAATATTTAATTCTGGATTGCAAAAACCAAGACAAGACTTGCAAGATCAAAGTTAATTAGCCAGTAAAACTCTGCAATCATGTGAAAGTTATTTAAAAAATAACTCATGTTATCGATCTTATCTAAATAATCAATAGAAAATTCGACACGTTCGTGTGCCATTTGCCACTCAGTGTCATATTTTCTATTAATTAATTTTAGATGATAATTAAAATATCATATAAGACGTTGTTATAAAAATATTCTTAATGCGTAATGTTTGCATTTTTGTTCCACATCGGCATTCCTCCTCTAATCTACATTATATCTATTCTGAAACTTTTAATTAAATAGTGATCTATATTTTTTATACCTATTTTACTAGCTTTACAAAAAAATCTTTAATTCACTCCCAACACTTGTAAATCATGTTTCTACTGTACTAAATCAATCACACGTTAAATCTATTACTGCATTCCCATAGTAACATTCTTTGAACCGTAGTTACTCATACTCCGGCCCCATAGATTACTGTTCTACACTAGTGATGTACGGTCCAATCCGATACTTTATGGTATCGATACAACGGGTTACGTTACTCTGATATTTCGTATTGATACTGACGAAAACGTAGGTACATTTTTTAGTGTGGTAAAATCATCAAATGAGTCCTCCCTAGGGCAGGGCGGGAGGAACTGTCAGACTTGCACTGACTAAAATCCTCGGTGTCCTTCAATAGCCCTTTACGTTCCGGGGTCACGGTAATTCGTTAGGCCCGCGAGCATTCGTTAGTCCCGCGTCCAGAAACTGACCATGACATTTCATTTTGATTATATTGCAACATTGTTTTGCATTAATATTGTGGCGCCCCCTAGTGAGTTACAGCCATGACACCTGTCTAAGAACATGAACTCATCGAACACGAATCCGTTATTGAAAACCGCATCAAAATCGGATCAAGTGATTAATAAGTAATGATACGAATCGATACGGTACGACATTACCTAGGACTTTACGATACGATCCGTGGTCGCGCATCCCTAGTCTAAACTTTAACCATCGATCTCTTTTCTAAAAGTAACGGTGAACCTCTTAATTACCTGCTAAATGATGCCTCAAATAAATCTTAATAATGTTCCTTTAAAAAATTAAGTCTGAGATGAATTGGGTTTGTGATAAATAATGTCTGTTAGAGAAAATGGAGTGAAAGTATGTAGTTATATTCAATTATTTAGGCTGTAAATTGTTGTATTTATTATGATTAAGTGTTTGGTTGTTATTTTTATGATTGTTGTTGGTAAATTATGAAGTGAGAATGTGTCGAGAAAAGCTCATGCGTTATAATTTTAAAATCCAATCACTGCGTGATCTTTTATTAAATATAAACTAAATCGAAAGAAATGAATGCTCTGACATCTAAATTATTTTTATTGAAAAGAGATACTTTATTGGAAAAATATAATTATATCTAGTATGACATGACAAACACAAAATAGTTCATGATTTTGAATTATTCCACATCCTAATTTCGATTAATTGTGCCATATTTGGTACGCGCTGAAATGGCACCTGAGGTATTCGACATGCGTTACCTATTTCTATGACATATTTTCTACCAGTTTGATTTTTTAATGGAATTATGTAATAATAGGTTCAGTTATTAAATTTACAAACCATTAAAAAAATTATGCAATGAATATTATTTTTACAGCTGACAAGTTCATCAGCATAAGAAGAGGAAGCAAGACAGATGTCAATTGATAAGAATGTAATAAGGAAGTGAAGGAAATGAGATGAACTTCAAATGACTTGTATTAATATTCTTCTCCAATTCGGTTTTTTTTTTATAAAAAAAAATTCATTTGATTTTTGGTTGAGGAAAATTTTTGAATAAAGGACTGATGTAACAATTGTTACCTATATTAATAATGATTATCAAGCAAAATACTAAATGTTGCCAGCGGTTTCGCCTGCATGTAACTGGGAAATTATCAACAAACTGGAGAATTATCCACCCAAACTTTTGAATTTATAACATTTTTTAATAGCCTAGTTTGTGTCCCACTGCTGGGCAAAGGCCTCCCCTTTTTCCTTCCAAACCTCTCTATTTTGGGCTGTTTCTGACCACGTCTGCCCCACGAACTTTAATAAGATAATAAAAATATTATTCTACTGTTACATTAAAGTCATTTCCAGCTGTTGTGGTTACTCAGTTATTTTGTAACATTTATCAAACTTGTTCAAAATGCATGCGGAAGTTTTTAAAGCTTCTAGTAAATGCACTCCACAATTTTCCCAGTCATTTTTCCCAACATTTTTGCATTTAGTCAAAAGAGACGTGCCACTCGAAATTTTACTCCATACAGTATAGAGTTTGCCAAAAAAGTACCAAAAAACACTTAAACTTGAGCGAGACCAAATATAAAATCCAATTAAACGGGCACAATATTTACTTTAGCAACACAGGCATAACTATAAACGAATAAGGGTGTGTCCTGATTTGAGCGTTCCAGTACTGATACTGAGTTAGTTACAATATTGTGCGAAGGTAATGAGAGATACCTGAACTATTGAGAATAGTTAAGTTAGTAATTTAGCTTACCTACTTAATAATAGTTTTCCTTCTTTTTGAAATTTATTTTCAGTTAATACATTTTGAGAACCATTTTAGTTGTTAGTTTTTTCTTGGTGATTATTTATAGAGGCTTGCCTAAACATTGACCGTGGTACCACAAAAACTTTTAAACGTCTGATGAACACTTGTCTAAAAATATGTCAGATTATGACGTTGAAATAAGGTCCGTTTTACAGTCATACGTTTTTGCAGTAAGGCTGATTATATTTTCAGTTACATCACAGTTTGGCAAATTAAGTTATCCTTTTGCAAAAACAATCTACTTTTATTTTCCTAGGTGATGTAGCTCAGTGTAATTGTTTTAACCTCATTTTTTTTCTATCGTGATCAAGATTTGAACTTCTGGCCATCTGATTCAGTAGTTCATCATTGAAGTAAATGTTCTTCCCAACCGAGCCATCACAACCATGTTTATGGTTTCGAATTCTCGATTCCATTCGTAACGGCTCATTGTAACATTGGCGCCATCTACTATAAAGCTATCAAACAAATACACTTTTTATGTCCAGTGTGTGGTACAAGTTCCTGGCAACTTACAAATACTACCAACGAACATTCGCGCTTGCTCCGAACACAACACCACATTAGCACACACCCTACCGACATACAGTAGTCATTAGGCATTCAATTAAGTAAAACGCATCAACTGTTTGCCGAACACTCGGCGCGGCTCGATATTTGTCGACGCTTCAATGCGATGCCACGGATTAGGACAACGTTGTTTGTAACAAGAAGACGATTATCTGACAATGGAGGTGTTTTGTTGGGAAATCTTGTTTGTTTTGTGTGGGTAAATAGTAATTAGATGTTGAAGATGGAGGAGGAAGTATGTGAAAGTAGATGAGGATTAAAATACAGAAAGGTTCTGTTTTCCCTATTTTGGCAAATTGTGTTCGCAATTTAAAAGTCGCTTCACGTTAAATAATTAATTGATACTACAAAATTTTGATTCAGTAAACCGGACACCTTGCCAAGTCGGAAACTGGATCGGAAAGTTGCAGGTTTAACTTCTGCTAGGAATCATATTATTTTCCCACAAAAAAGCTTCCAACATATTTGGTATTTGCAATAGCCTTCTTAGGTGTGCAATCTATATTCCGTGCTTTTCACCTAGACTACTGCTGCAACTGCCTTCTAATAAATTGACAGGTATTTATGTTCGTCTACTCGTTTTGGATACGAGCTGAACATACTTATCAAGTCTACCCAAGAATGTTTTATATGCGAAAACCACCACAAAAAGTATGTCAAATTACTCCGTGGTTTCTGGTCCTATTTGTAAAAAAGTGTAAAATAACGTTTCTTTCGGAAGTCGGTGGCGTTGTTCTTAATTCATAGAATTTTACAACCGATTTCCGAATGAAAAGTTATTTTACCCTTTCTTACAGATAGAACCAGAAACCACGGAATAATTAGTGTACATACATAAAAAATATCGACCAAATTAAGAACCTCCTCCTTTTTGATGTCGCTTAATAGAAATCGTTTTCACAATCTATTTCAAATCCTGGTCAGATCCTAGTAACACCGTTGTCCCACAATCTTCAAGTCACGAATACGCAACAAGGCCTGTACAATGTGAAGCCGAATCACTGCATACTAGATCGGGAACTATTCCTGTATCTCCTACATTGAATCACATACATATGTGTTAAATGCGGTACATTACATTGGAACGGATTGTAAGGGAGTTTACACAAACAACGACCTATTTATCGTAAATGTTACCAATACCTAGGGCAGTTTTTTTTTGTTGTGTTAAAATTATCAAAGGAGTCCTCCCACCAGAGCAGAGCAGGAGAGACTGTCTGACTCGTACTGACTAAAATTCACAGTGTCCTTCAATTGCCCTTTACGTTCCGGGGTCACAGTAATTCGTTAGTCCCGCGACCAATACCCAGGGATTAGTTTAAATTTATGATAATTATAATACGGTATCCTGTTTAGACAACTCCGCGACCCTTGTGGAATATTGACAGGCCTGTTGGTCTAGTGGTTAGTGAACCTGACTGCTATGCCGGAGGTCGTGGGTTTGATTCCCACCCAGGACAAATGTTTGTGTGATGAGCACGATCATTTGTTCTGTCTGGGTGTAATTTGTCCACAATATTTATGTATTTAAAAATATATATTTAAGTATGTTTATCAGTTGTCTAGTACCCTTAACACAAGCTCTGCTTAGCTTGGGACTAGATAGCGTTGTGTGATAGTTGTGGAATATTATATTATATTTAATTTAAAAAAAAGGATCTTCTTGACAGTTTTAAATAACAAGATACTGTGTTTTTAATTATTTCTGCTTTAGAATCTTTATTAATTTTAGAAATCATCAAATACCTATCTTGTTTAAATATTGTGTATGGTCCCCTTTACTGTAAGTGTCATTATCCTGAATCGATACATACAGAGCTTGCGAGCGTTGAATCAGATGGAACACGGGACGGGATGCATAGTTACAGTAATACATTTAATGGAAAACGACACTTTTATATATTCCATATAGATTGAAATTCCAATGCTGAGTTTGTGGAACGAATTTTCTTTCACTTTTCAGCATTTTTGTTTCATGATTTTGTCGCATCTCTTTTAGTGTAGGTTCGTTACCGCGGTTAATTCTATTGCTTTATCAAAAGTATCAAGCAACTTAATTGTTTTCAAAAGGTGTCCAAATATTTTGTTAAAAATTACTAGTATTAAAGACATGATAAGCCTCAAATGTTCCGATTGCTGGGACACTGGTTCGATCTCTGTGCTCACGCAGACCCAGTGCTGACACATATATTTCACATTTTAGGCGATTATGAAGCATAACATCAAAACTATCAAGTATTTTTTTCCTTCTTTCTAGGAATTTCTCGGGCACAAACATTGAAAGTCTCATACACAAACACCAATATAGAACATAGGATATCACAAAGGCATCCAAAATATTTTAATTAAAGACTTGAATTGCGTCTTCAATAAATAAAGCCTAATTCCTACAAAGCTTCATTCATCAACAAGTGTTCCACATAAGGCTCACGAGTCTATTTTCGTCAAGAGACCACCCAACACCACATAACCCAGTAAAATGTTAATCAGACAAAGAAATATGGCGACTGCACTCGAAATTGTTCATTCTTGCTCTTTAAACTCTCATTAATGGCATGACAGATGCTGTTGTGATTACATCAGTCTGTACGCGGTAGATTGGTTTGAGATAACAGTGTCGGGACTGAGTAGTATCTGTCTGTGTTCAGTTGGTATTTAGAGTATTTTTACTGCAATGCTGTTTGTGAGTTCTGGGTAGTTTTGTAATGCGTGGTGGTAGCATTCAACTGTATTAACGTAGACATGAATCTTCTTTTTTTTAGAATAATTATACCAAACTATAACCAATCGCTGATCCGTTCAGCTGTTTGGATGTGATAGAGTAACAAAGGACTCACACTCATTTAAGGACTTGACATGAAGAAAACAGTGGGACTACATCGAAACTACCGATTTGAGAAGATAAAATAGTATTACCTCTCTTCTTTCTTCTTCAAACATTAGCTGCCCAATGCTAAGTGCAGGTTTTGTCAAAATATATATGGCAACGCCAGATGTGATTGCAAAAAACAAAATGGAAGTGTGCTGGGCATACTCGTATATGAGGTAAACTAGAATGTTGGGAGATGGGATAGGTAAGTGTCGAAGTGTGGTCAATAACAATACTTTGTGTGCAAATAAACATTTATTCTATTCTTTTATTTTTACTTAAAAGATGAGTTAGACTGAATAGCCATGACACACAGCCGCCTGCAGAAGTGGAAAGTACCTATCTAATAATTATTGACAACTTATTTTAACATTAAGCAATGTTAATGAACTAGCATCGCTCTCATTCACCACTTCACGGTATCAACTTTAATGTAACACCAAAACTCACTAACATTTCAACTTCAATTTCCTTACAAAAATAAACCGCTAACAATTTCAGGTTGCGCCCTCTGCCATCAAAACAATGAACTTTATATGCAGTCAGTTTTACTTCCAAACCGTCACGAACAAGTTGACAAAAAATATACGCTAAAACGAAAGGAAATCCTGCGCAGTGACATGTGCCATGTCGACTCCTCTAAGTTGGAACGCGTCCAAAATCGCAAAAATCGTCGAGTAAAGTGTGACAATTGTACTTGTTTTATTTTCAGGGGTATTTTGTGTCGTTTACGGGAACTTATGTTGGTCGTAAAAATTTAGTGCTTGCTTAATTAGGGCGCTCTGGTTGGGAAAGGTGATATTACGTTTATTGGTGAAGGTGAAGACAGTGTTCAATGGTTTTGGAGTCTTAATATTGAAACTATATCTTGTGGAACGGTTATTTTTTCTGAGAAAACATTTCCTTAAGACTAACGAGTTCAGCGATTTAAATAATTCGGTAAGCGCTCGAACAAGAATCTCAGCAGCATTTGCACGGAGCAGAGCGTTAAACTTAGTAGTTATCGAGTAATCGATATCTTACTAAACTATTCAAAAGGCGCTAAGAATGGAATCTTGCATTCTGCCGATATCCGTTGCCATAATCTGCCGAAAGCTTCTAGAATATTCTCTTGGGGCGATAGGTAGCATTTTATGCAAAATGGTTATTAATCTCCGAAATCATCTTTTACTTAGTGTCTGTTTGTGGTCGGTTGGTGAGACTTTTATATGAATACGAGTATATACTAGAATTTTATTATTCGTAAATAAATAAAGTAAGAAACCATGGCCCTGGAACGCAAGGGGTAATCTAGGAACAGAGTGGCTTTAAGTCAGTAAGAGTCAGGTAGTCCTCCTTCCGCTCTACCCTGACTCTTTTTATGAGTTTCATACCACATACGTTTAAAATCACGACACTGTGTCGAAAAATTATGAAAAAACTAGTCAATTGGTATATCTAGATTTAAGAACATTCTATTGAAAAATCCGATGTCAGCCGTAATTAACTTCAGCTATATTTTAAAAGATATTTATTTCAAGCTTTCACCATCACCTTAACCGAGATGTAACCAAGATAGCAATTTAATTGACTATGCACAGATAAGCCTTGTTATTGATGACTACCAATTTGCGGCTGTCGCAGCCTTAATTACGAGCCTTAGGTGGAGCTGAGTGTCTTTAATCTTGGAGCCTGGGAATGTGCACAGATGCCCAATCTTAGGATCTCGGGATTCTGTGGTTTCATATTGCTCAGTAGCTAAACATTACCAATTGACTGTTTATGAAAACGCTGGATTTGGTCTTAGCAGATTTGTTACTAATAATGTGTTTCACTTAGCTGAGAATGATTTCCTTAATGATTTTCTTAGGTTAGTAAAACTGCTGGTACCTATCCCAGGAATGGACATATCTATTAAATTATTTAGTATTCGTCGAATCTCATTAGCTTAAACATTAAAGTCTTTCACATGATATAAATTTTATAATTATTTCATCAACCGTTATTCATACAATAACATCCTGTAATCACTTACCAACCACATACTTTAAAACCCTTTCAAGTTTATTTACCCACTCACTATCTCCTCTACTATGACAAATTTAAAGCCATCAAGAAAATTTCTCAACGTTCAGACAATGGCACTATTGTCGACAAATTTAGGTTAGGCAAGTTCACTCAACTCCGCCCCGTGCTCCCGCAGGATATACAATCCCTTCGCTGTCTACTAAGTTTTCTATTTCGTTACTTGTCGCATCTACTACATCATTTTGTTCTCCATCCATTGCAGATTCTGTATCATCATCTTCTAATTCGTTTATATTAAAGCAGCAATGTATGCGTCTAAATCCGTTCCCACTTTATTTATGTTCGGTCGGTGGTGCATCGGTAACGTTATACCACGGAACCTCATGCGGTTTACACAGTAAACACAATATGAAGTGACTATTGACTATTCCTGTTCTCAAGCGTCGTTCGTCTTTTTAATTTTGCATTTTCTATATACAGGATAGGTTTCGGATTTCAAAAGCTGCTTTGAACTGTCTGGTTTTAACCTTTTATTATGAAATAATGAGAGCCCACGGGATCGTATTACCGCTCTTTATAATTTTTGATTGACGTTCTATCGATATTCGTATGAATTTGGATTTCCTTGTTGTTGAAGATTTTAGGGTGAATCAAGTTTAGGTTACGTCTTTTATTTTGGTTATTTTTGGAATGTTTCATCCTGAAATATTATAATAAATGTGAAAGTGAGTTTGTTTTTAGGTTACGCTTTCTCACGTAAATCATTCTGGTTCAAGATATGACCATGAAAATGGTTACTATGTTATAGTGTTAAATGAAGAGGTAAGTGAAGCCGGGGGTAAAATCAAGTTATGTTTAAATTACAAAGGTGTCCAGTCATTTTATCTCAAAATAAAAGAAGAAACTATTCTCAATAAGTGACTATGAAACAATTCATGTTCATTTCAAATCTTATCTCTCACATATAAAAACTACAATAATTCCTTTCCAAAATCATGTTTTCACTACTCAAAATGGTCCACAACATCACTCTTACCTCAATAAAAAGATTTTAGACCCCGATTACAACGGAGTTATCAATTTATAAAGTATAAAATCGAAATCACTGGTTTTATCTGTGTTTATCTATTAGATAGGCAAATAGGCGAAGTGTCGATGCCGGCGATGGTTTCAGATAAGCTATCTGATGAGGAAGTAGCTATCAGATAACGATCGTGCGGTGTGTGGAAATTATTGATTTGTTGACGTTCTGATTTGAAAGGTGCATTGAAATGCTTGTCAGAGACTGTTTGGATTTAAGTCAGGCTTTTGACTAGGTTGATATGTAAATTGTTAATGGCTTTTTAATTTTTGACTGATATGTAAATTTCAATGTATTTTTATAATTATTTAACAAAGGTCTTCTTCAAGTAGTTATGTTTTGTTTTGCCTTTCTCTTTTTTTATTGTACTTTGTAAGACCTTTTCAGCTTCTTAACTCTATTTTATAAGGATTTGTATTGTATAGTTAGAATTGAGCACAGGTTCTATACTCAAAATTATTATAGTTTCTAATAGGAGTAGAAATTAGCTGACACAGAGGTCAGATCAAAATTGATTTCCATCTCATTATGAACACATTGCCGTATCTGTACTTCTACACTAATATGTATAATGAAGGGATATTATTTCTACTTTTGGATTTTTGTAAACTACTGGACCGATTTCAAAGAATCTGTCGCTTGTAGTAATCTGTTTTTATCCTGAGTGACATAGGCTACAAAGCAGGTAGGGGATAGGGGATGAGCGGGTGAGGCCGCGGGTTAGCGGAAAGCTAGTTGATAATTAAAGATGACGTTTGGATACAGATATACAGATAAAACCATTTCTTACTGACTTTTCTATGACATGATGTTGTCAATAGAAACAAACGATAAAATAATTTACACAAAACGCACTTGGTGACACGCACGCAGCTGGGGTCACCAAAATTTATGTAACATAAAGCCGGAAACACATTATTTAACACGCCACGCGACGCAACGTGTCGACACCCCGATACCTCCTAAGTATAATGAGTCAACTGACATTATAGTAATTTTACAGGAGAGCGATTTGAAGGTAAATCGTTTATATTTTAATGAAATCAAATTAATTCGAAATAAAGTAAATGTTTTTTTAATCAAAATTGTAAGCTCTTCCTTTGGTATAAAATGATTTTGGTGATTTTTGTTTTTATGTACATGACTGGGTATACGCCGGCGGGACTCAATAGTGAAATGGTTTAACTACCACTTATATTAGTGTACGTCGTCCATCAAAATCCATCGTTTACACCAAAATCACATGAAATAAGACTGTCATTTTATGAATATAATTTTACTTTTGTTTGTTTCAGGGGTTTTCTGTCTCACTTAATAATAAAATGTTGAAATTATATCACTTGACTCATTATACTAGGAAAGTACTTAGCAATGTTAACTTTGAAAACTCAACGTATACTGGACCAATGTAATTTACCGAGGGTTTTTATTAGTATTTTTTTGTAATACCTTACGATATTATGTGGGATTAATAAAAGCTAGGAAGAAGAACAAGAATCATACACCCAAAACAACTCATTTTGAAGAATTACAATGTATTTTTCGTCATAATTAAGTAGGAATATCTTTTTAACATAATAGCTTTACTAAAAGCTACAACGAAAACAAATCACTATTAAAAAAATATCAATGTTTCATCATTAAAGCTTCACAAAAATAAAGTAAAAATTTAAAAATCCCCCGACATAAAAACCAAGATCCCTTTTAAAAGTAATAAATAATAAAAAACAACTACATCTTAAAGTACTGAATCAAGACAATCGATTTTTTCGGTCCCCCAACGTGACGTATTTTTTTTATAATTATTAATACATAATTAGGTACTTCACCACTTATATATTTCTAGATTTGGAGTATGTTACGTTAATTTCTCTTGTATATAAAAATAAACTGTCATGTCTTGATTAGGTACTTTAAGATTGAGTTGTTTTTATTATTTAAGTATTAATTTTTAAAGGGATCTTGGTTTTTATGTCGGGGGTTTTATAAATTTTTAATTTAATTTTTACTTATTTTGTACTTTTTATAGGTGCATACTTATTATACTTATATCATTTTATGTTGGGCGGTTACAACACATAATTAAGTTGCAAGGGACGACAGTTGAAAAAACTGTGGATTACTTAGGCAAAAGTACTTTCGCAAAAGGCCTAGCCTATGTAGCCATAAGTAGAATAAAAACCTTGGATGGTGTAGCAATTTATGAGCTCGACCAAAGGAAATTATTTAATAACCCACAAAAATTATCACGCAGAATTGCAAAGACTGAGGTGTATTAATTGATACTCTCACTTGACAATCGGATTTCCATGTCCCAAATTTCCCTCCACCAAAGTTCTTATAAAACGAAGCTAAGAACACCCTCACATCATTATCCCTTTCAGTGAGCTTTCATTTGAGACCCCATTTCATTTTTCCCCACTTTTACCCTTGCACAACTCGGCTGAACCGATTTTCATAAAACACATCTAAGAAAACTCTCCGTAAGTTATCTTTATTACAGACAGACAGACAGACAGAGACATCAAATTTATAACATCCCTCTTTTTCCGTTGGGGTTTAATGTACTGACTAAATCCACGATGTCCATTAAATGCCTTTTATGTTCCAGGGTCACGGTATTCGTTAATCCCACGACATCAAACGATGTTAAAAACACTCTCGATTAAGTAATCAATATTCCCTTTCAGGGCGCTTTCTTATAAGACCCCACTCGAGTTTTTTGTAAACCCTCGGTCACCCTTCCCCACTTTCACCCCTACAACGATTTTCATCAAACATATTGTCCAAGAACACTCGCACGTAAGTAAAACTAAATTGAAATCGCTTCATCCATTCGGGTCCTATTGGTGCCACAGACAGACAGACAGACAAACAGACAGACACGACAAACTTATAACACCTTATATTACATCCACGATATAATTACTATACATATTATACGAATAATAGTAACTTTACGAAACAGAATTATTACCTAAAATTGCTTGCGCACTCGCCGCCATTCATCGTATACTGAGCCGAAATAAACTTGTATCGGTGCGCGCCCCGCGTACGCTGGTACAATGTTATTTAGATCAGTTTACAATGTACGATTTTAACTGATGTTGAAAATGATTTAGTATACGTGAAATTATCTCGGTAATTATTGATCTTTTTAATTTTTTTTTAACACTAACGTTAAGATCACGATTTATCATGTACGTTTTTATAAAAATATGAAAATACCTAAATTTGTTAGTTGACTCAGTATACTTAGGAGGTATCGACCCGATGTGTAGTGAGCGCGTGTCGTCGCGTCGGGTGTTCATAGTGTGATTCTGGTCATAGAAAACAATACATTTGATTTGACCCAACACGCATCACGTTTCATCGGGTGGCGTCGGGTGTTAATAATGTGTTTCCGACTTTACTTTACCCAGTTCCCCTAGATATTAAAAATCTATAGAAACATTCACAAAGATAACAAAAGGTCACCTTAACCCTTTCACCGCAACCAAAATTGGACTTTTCCAAAAATCAACCCTCACCAACGTTGGGTCGACACTGAGGATTTATTTATTCATGTACGCAGTACGCATGGGTATGTTAGACCGAATTGTGCATGTATTTTAAATGGATTAATTTGTGTCGCGTCCATGACCCGTATCAGGGACGGGTTAAGAGTAAAATTAGGTTCAAAATTGTTGACGTGGGTCATTTTGGACCCATTATGTATTTTTTTTTGGTCCAGCACTGAAAAAAACATGATTTTGGGCACGATAATGGGAGATTTTCGCAAATTGGTTTTGGTTGAAATGTCGCTAGGGTTTCAGAGCAGATGGGTGGATCGATGTCAAATTTAATAAAAGAACCATTCAACTTATTTTTAGACTTGTTTTGGTAACTCTTTTTAAAGCTGAATGGTTGAATATAGCCAAATAAAAATAAATCTCATTCTTCAAAAATAAATTTCTTATTTTTAAATTCTCACAGGTTCGAATTCAGACTTCATGGGTGCTACTGGTACATAATAACATAACGTGACGCCGACGCAAGTTTCTGATTCCTGACTACTTTGGTATCCATTGACGCGTGCCTCTGTACAAACCTCTATGGACTTGTCTTGCGATAATCGCCTGGATACCAAAGCCGTAAAGAGACTAGCGTCGGGTTTTGTACGACGGGGCTAACACTTTGGACCTGGGTTCAATACAGGACCCCAAGCTCTGCAGTCACGGTAGCGACTTCCTACACGAGACAGTTTACTTAAAAAAATGTTTAGTCTAAGTTATTTACGACCTATAAAAACTAGAGGTGAAAAAAAAAAGTCACATCAAACAACGCAACAACCTGTTCACAACCAACTCACATAACAATATTTTAAAAGAACACCTCACTAAATTGTACTAAACTAGAAGAAGAAACATTCTACCATCCATAAATCATAATTATACGATAGTTTCACACGTGCACACTATATATATTAATTAAAACTATCCCCGGGGCATATTTCTGTAGTAATTATACACACCCTTGGATGTAGATGTTTGCATCTGTCTCCAATTATTCGTCGTATTTAACGACCGTGAGAAATTGACGAAGATTGTTCTTTGAATTTTAAGGAAATTGTTTTTTGGGCAAGTTATGTGAGAGAGAATAAGCTTTGAATGAGGAAGTTATGGGAAGGAAGTATCGCATTGCACTAAATTCAATAGATAATAAGACAGTTTATAATTATGTAAAATGTTATAAATACGAAAGTGAGTAGGTATTGTTGCGTACTTTCACGGCTAAATTGCTGAGCCTTTTACGATTGATTTGGTACAGAAATAGACCGTCTCCAGGGTACTTTGTTTACATAAAACTTGAAGGAGTAGGAATAGGGCGAGCGTAGTCGCAATCAAAAGCTATAGATCTATACTAATATTATAAAGCCAAAAAGTTTGGTTGAACCCGCTAATCTCGCAGGAAACACTGGTTCAAATTGAAAACATATTTTTGTATTCCATATGACGAGGAAGGCTATAGGCTATATTACATAATGCTACGACTACACAGGAGCCAAGCACGGGTAAAACCGCTTTATACAGCTGGTTTTTTTTAAATACTACTTTTTGTCAGCGGCGTGCCCGCTTGTAGGTTGAAAATTACGAGAACGTTTTATCGGGAAAAAACTAATGTGTAGTTAATTAAAAAAATATCTGCGTACCAAAATATATCCAATACCAAAACCGTTAAGCTGTTTCTGTTATAAACAGTAGCAAACCTCCATCCATCTATCCCTTCAAGCTTTCTCATTTATAGTAGTAGTAAAATGTACGTATGTTGTTAATTATTGATTCTGCTCTTATGATTACTAACATATTGAAGGATTTAAAACAATAGTTATATTGCGTTTTGCCAATACCTTTATTGCACGCACAGCTAAGGAGTGGAATTCCCTGCCGGTATCTGTATTTCCCGACAGCTATAACCTTGGGGTCTTCAAGTCAAGAGTGAACAGGTTACTTCTAGGCAAGCGTGCTTCACCATAGCACATCTTCGCTTACCATCAGGCGAAATACATAGTAGTCATACGTGAACCTATCTTTAAATAAGAAGAATTTTTTTTTTACCTCTACCTAAGACTTCATAAAATACTGGCGGCACGTTTAGTCATTGTGACACTCTTACTTTAAAATACACTAGAATAATATTAAAGTAAGTAACTCAGAGCTACTCCATTCAAATTGACCTATCTAAATCTGTTTATCTGGACAGAATTTTCCCTTTAGGTTCTTTGAAAAACTGGGGCGATCCAATTTCGCATACACTCGTATCAGATCCATGTTTCTTTTTTCCAACACCTTTTCCTTTGTTTGCTTTGCTTCGTGATACGTTTCGTTGTGGAGGGAACACACCTGAGGTGCATTTACTTGTACTTGATATTATCAATTTATTTTGTTTAAGAATGGGGGAAAGATCGGGGAATGATTTGGTATAAAAATGAGGTGTAGAAAAAAAGTAGGTATTTATGTAGGCAAAATGTGTGTTTACTGTTGGCACAAATTTCTGTCAAGTCAGTGTTTGTCACGTTCTGTCTGCTCCTTGAGGATTTAATGATTTTATGTAATGTGAACCTTTAGCCGTGTCTTCTAAATTCATAATCCAATTTTTATTTAAAAGTCATTATAATTCTGCTAGCCGTTACAGCGTCTTTGCTCGCGTTTTTGTTGAAGTCTCACGGAAACGTAATACCTAAGTACTAGGGTAGGTACTCGGCGAAATTCCATACAAATCCGTTCCGTGGAAGTACAAAGAACGAACCATCCATCTATCGTCACAAAGATGCATTTACACTTAGACTTGTTACTTATACCTATAGTCCACCAAAATTACAAGTTGATAGGCTCGGTTTCTATATATCTGAGTTACGAAACTCAGCAGCCCTCTTAGTTTTTTCTTACGACTCCCCAGGGACTATACAAGATCTTAGTAGGCGTATTAATATAATAAATTAATCTTGCCCTGATTTTTCTCTGTACTTGAGAACTTATGCACAGTTCAAGACTGCTATTTATGGATATCGTCAATAAGAACCTTTTAAATAGATTCTATTAATTTTTTATTTGATATTTTTAATAATTTATTAAAATATTTCAATACATTATTTTACTGCGCCAACCGCATTCCGAAACAGTCCAATATCGAAGCTCACGCCCACAATATATCATACTTCAAAGAGACATCAACAACTTTACATTTTACAAAATATTCCAGTACTTCGCGGTGTGAACAAAGCATTACCGCCAAACTTCACACGAAGCCGCCCGATGCAGTAAAAAGCTGCCAATATGAAGTGTCCCACACTCAGCGTAGATGCATATTTTGTTTTTCATTTTCGCCTAAAACTTCGATTGACTTTCTGTGTAGCTTTGAAATTTTCGCTAATGGAAAATGGTTGAGTATTGACTAGGATTGGAAACTCGATAAATGGTACTGCTTATTTGGTACTGGTACTTGTGTGTTCATGAGAATATGTGGTTCTATCAACGGAGAAATTATTCTGAATGAGAAAATTGGCATCCTTTGAATCGTTCATTACTTTAAGGCCTTTGTCAAACAGACAGGCGATAGCGAACCGAACCGAATCATGTCATATAAAAATGCGAAAGCGATCCGATACTCTATGTGACAGGCTTCAAACAGTTCCATACATTACAAACAAAAACGCTACGCCACGCATTCGGTTCGTCTGTCAGTTTGACAAAGGCATAAGTGAATCTAATAAAGTGCTCTATTGACTTATTTTATGGCATGATGGCAGAAAGTCAAGCAAAACTATCTGAAGTTATTTTTTTTTATATAACCCTATATTATTTTGAGAAAAAATTCGGAAAGTATATTATGACATAAGTTAAATTTTGAGCTTATCTGAGTGTGTTAAATGGAATTTTGAACACCTTGAAATGAAATTGATAAATGATTTTTTATGAAATGTCACCTTATGCAAGATGTAGATAACGCAGGAATATCGTATTTGAATGAGCATAAAATGTACATTGACAACGGAATCTATCTATCAGCAAAACTTTTTTCAAGTCAAAATCCCTGTAACCGGAGGCGGTCACTATTACAATAATGGTACCTGCGAGACTATGCACATATTCATAACCATAAATCTTTTCGTCTGCTCTTTCTCCACACATTATGCCTACATCACACTCCTCACCACATTTCGCGGTTACGACATTACCTTAGCGAAAATTTGCCAAAAAAAGAGAAAGAATGAAACTCCCAGTAATCGACAGAGTCGCCAGTAAATCTTCCGACCAATAAATGCTGGGCACCGGCGGCGAATCGAAAGGTGCTGCAATTAAATCCCATGAGATTAAATGGACTCCATCCATTTGTGGTCTTGGTGTTGACCGGGGGAGAAGTGGTGAGCGGAGCGCGTTTTTGCAGTGGCGCCACTTTTGTAGAATTATTTTCTGTTACAGTGAAATCAAGATAATAAAATTGGTCGTAATTGGTAGCAAGGCAGCAAGTGACTAAATAATGAGTCTCGAGGAATTTTGATTACGTTGTGACTTTACGTTGGTATGAGAACAGATTGACAAAAACTTTTGCTCTAAAGGCAGCGATTCACTCTTAAATATTCAATTTCTTACAATTTTACAGTGCATGAAGAAGCAAATATTTTCTTAATACGACGACAAAAACAAAAATTTACAACTATAGAGAGTTTAGAATCTTGAAACAAACTCACCATCTGATGTGAATGATGTTAAAGAAAAAAAACTTGCAGCTTTTAAAATAAGTAAAGACACATCTTCACAGGAAACCGCTCTCACTTCTGCATTAACCCACATGCCCCAGCAATGTCCAATGGCTAAGTAATTAATGCTTTCATGTAACTTTCTTATGTGTAACGCTACTGGGGACACTGCACGATTGGTAACAGATAAAGGATGTTCGAACTCTTCAACCTTTTTCAATTAAATTAAGGTAGCACAAAAAATAAAAATAAGAAGCTAAAGAAATGGGAGTTTTGGTCTCCTCTCCTTAATAGTGATGAGGTCCTAGTAATTGAAAAGAACAATAGAGGACAGGATTTCCTTTGTTTTTTGGGTTTTGTTTTCTTTGTGGGATAACCAGTTGCCTAAGTGGTATTAAAAGAGGATTGTTTTCTTTAATTTTCATACCTTTCTTACTAAAGTGTTCATAGTGGCTTTGCTTAGTACTTTTATCTTTTTATTGCTTTTTGCTTTTGATTTGTTATCAGTTTATACTTGTGTATCATACAGATCATAAACTGCTGGTTTATCTATTTGTCTTTGACCCGTGTCTTCTCCACAATTATTTATTTTCAAAACTTGATCTTGCTTACTCTTCATGAGTTACCTCGTCAATGTTCCAAGTTAAGGGGTTTGCAACACGTTTTCTCCTTTCATTTTGTACTGTCGAACGTCATTTACTTCATTGTTTTTTGTTTCATTGTACACATAATCCATTTCATCAGTTCTTTAGTAGTCCTCTTGTTTTCGGTCCTTACTGTAATGTAATAAGTTATCAATGACTATTTTAGGATTGTTCGTTTTAAAACTTACATCAGTTTTTAAACTTCCAATTCAGTAGCAAAAAAATACACCCGCATTAATAAATGTGTCCTTGCTGTTTACATATTCATCATATTCGGTATCAACGTCGACAAACAAACCGACAATTAAAAAAACAAACAAAAACATTTAAAAAAGGCTTTTACTTAGTTAACGCTTACATTAAACGGTCAGGCGGCATTTAGATTACTGTTATACTACACTACACTGTACTGTCATGATCAACTCTTTCACGGTAGTATAAGATTGAAATTACTTTGATTTGAGTGCTTTTATAAGTTGGCAGTAACTTAAACACAAATTAGCTCTCTTATGCGATCTCTGTGGACTCTTTTAGCTTTGATATAAGGTTCATAGTCAAGTGTTTCGTTACTCAAAATGTTTGTGTAACTTTAGCATAAATTAGCATGTGGCGAGTAAGGAGACAGGCAGTATCAATCACGATAAATACTATTTTGTAGTGACACTGCCCTCGGGGTTTCGTGCTTCATACTCCTTAACGAGCGGCTTGTGATTTTTAATGGCGTTGTCGTGAAAGTCTGCGACAAATGACTACTTGTATGTGGGTGAGACAGTGGTATTTGTAACTGTAGTGCTGTCTTGTTCTATTTTGTTTAAAAAGGTGTAATTTACCCAAGTCTAGTTCTGCGTGTTCGTGTATTATTTTACGTTCACACTCAGACACATGATTTTTTTCCTATTGGGGCAAGACAGGTATTCGAAACCTGCGTGCTTATTTCTAAATATATTTAAGAGGTTCTATGATTTTGGTTTACTGTTTGAACCCCAAAGAAAAAGGCCTTTTTTCTGGCTTTTATCCTATTTTTTTCTAAGAATATAAAAATTAAGCAGAATAAAATCTTTCACAAGATAATCTATGATTTCCTAACAAACTTCAAGCTTCTGTGAGATCAAAACTCGCTGCAAATTAATAATGTGAATAAACCAGTTGCATCTGATAAAACAACAAACCAACCCGAAACAGATTTAGTTAAAATTCACGTTTAAACCTCCTGGAATTAATGATAAAGGGTTCTTTGGAATGAGGTCTGCTGGTAAACAATTTATTAATGTTCAAGGTCATAGCGAGTTTCCTCCGTGCCTCGGAAAGCTCGTGAAGCCGTTGGTTCCGGCCGTCATTTGTTGATCTTTGACAGTCGTTACTGTTAGTCAGAAGCTCTAAAGTCTGACAACCAGTCTTACCATAGGGTATAGTATTACCCAGTTACTGTGCTGTGGAGGTCCGATAGGCAGTCGCTCCATGTAAAATACTGACATTCAGCTGCATTCGGTTTGACTGGAAGCCGACCCCAATATAGTTAGGAAAAGGGTAAGCAGATGATGAGGTACTGACTGAATTAATGACATGAAACCCAACTCTTTGGTTTTTGCTATGAAAACTATACCTATTGATGCGTTAGACAATACAAATTTTAATATGCCGACAAGATACATCAGACAGTGAGTAGTCAACAGTGGGTAGAAAAAGTGACACTGTCTGCTGCTTTTATAAGTAGATACTGCAGACTCTAGATGCTGCCAGTTTGCGGCATGTCTTATTTGCATGGCGGAGAATTAATCATCTCACTTCATTACCTATTTTAATTTAAGCGCAACTTCTTTTTTTCTATCATTCTCTACTGTCAGACATCTTGACATAAATAGTCATCAAGAAACTTACGTCACCAACTCACTATCTCCATTACAACATTAAAACAAAGACCTTTCCACTTTCCCATCGCCATAGGAGGTATTACACCGACACTCAAGAAATCCTTATCTTCTAATACAAATAACCTAATTAGGCTGTTATCTCACGAGCTAGCTTTGCTATCAATTTCATTATCTTGAAAGCGTGGGACAGCATTCTTTGTGAACAGCCTAATCTTATTTATAGGGTGTTTATCAACTGTTCAGATGTTTATCTTTGGATGGAACGAGTTGCGCCATTCAAATATTTTGATGGTTTTTGAATGATGTGATGGTCCATGATGGTAAGGAATGGGAGTTTAATGTTGATTGTTATCTTAATCGATTATAATATCTTTAAATGCTTTAGTTTCTTTTAGTTTTGTTGTACTTTTTATCAGATCTTTAGTCATAATTTTGATGTTACTTAATGAGCTTTTATTATCATTGTCTGATTTGAAGAATCGTTTTGCAGAACAGTTTTTTTGTTTTTGATGACTATGACATAAAACAAAGAGAAGTATTTAAAAAGTGTGAGTCTCTAAAGAAACATCGAAAGTAACTAAGTTTAATTTTATATGGACAGTCATAATCGTACTTGTTCATTAAAAGCAAAATGAGAGAAACTTTAGAAATTGTGTAGGATACTTTATGAGCGACGGCAACGATGAAATAAACTGATACAAATGAATGGCTAGCTTAGCAAATATACGATCTATCGGAAGGTATAGCTTATTAAAATAATTAGCTTGTAAAGTGTAAGTGTTACTGTTAAACTTTCCTTTTGAACGCTCAATAATGTGTATGATAGTGTTTTGTGTCGGAAACCTATTAATAGTATAAAGTGGTTGCAAAAGGCAATATTTTTCACTTGTAACCACTTCTTTGTTTATTTGTCAAATGGGGAAAGTGATGTGTAGTAAACCCGCAAAACAAACAAAGTTGTCAATCAACAAATGAATAACGGTACATTCAAAAATCAATCATTGGGAGTCTAAAAAGTCCACTTTAACAATATCATAATATGAATTGCGAATAATACTCTTCATCGAATCTATTGTTTTTTTGATGATTTTAACATGATAACATGTTAAAATCATCAAATGAGTCCGCCTATGCAGGCTGGGATGGCTGCAGGAACTGTCAGATTTGTACTGACTCAAATCCACGGTGATCCTTCAATAGCCCTTTATGTTCGAGGATCACGGTTACCTAATGAGACAGTCCCGCGTCACCATCTATTGCTTGAGTAAACATTTCATCATCATCATCAGCCTATAAATGTTGGACCACTGCTGGGACACAGGCCTCCTCTCTGAGAGAGGGAGTGGGCCATAATTCACCACGCGGACCCAGTGCGGGTTGGTGGATGTCACATGTCTTCGAATTTTTGGTTCTAGGACATGCCGGTTCCCTCACGATGTTTTCACCGTTTAGAGAGCAGTGGTGATTAAATATATTACACACAGTAATGCGCCGGCCCGCCTGGCTGGATTCGATTCGGAGCCGATACCACTGGGCCACCACTGCTTTCATCATCACGAAGGTTTTATTGCACATATTATCGTTATCTTCACAAACTCTATTGCAAAGACTCATCAAGCTGCTATCAATGCCCATCCATGCATATTCCTTCCAGAAACGTGGTATTCCTACCTACCACATGTCCTATCAGATATTGATTTCGTATTCGAGGTTCTACGACTGTCGGAATACTCGAGCGTTAAATCGCAGCGCTGTTTGAGAAGCGTGAGACTTGTTCCGACATCGGTGTCCAACACTCTCTGAACAATTTAGTGATGTGCGTAGGATAATGTCGATAAAACTGTCTTTTAGATATTTTTTGTCCATCTGAGGCGTGATACCTAGTGATTAGATTGAATTTGTTCTCCTTTATGTAGCAAAATACCCAAAAATCACATTATTATGTTTCTTTATTTTTATCGTGTAGGCAGGAACTTGTCATATTAATAAATAAAAGAGTTTATTAAAAGGTAAAGAAAAGCGACTACTAAAACGTACTATCTTTTACGATTAATAAAAACAGTATATTGTAGTACTAGCTTTTACCCGAGACTGCTTCGTTTCCATGGGATTAAGGTTTTCAGTTGTATTTAAAGCTAAAACCGCATTCAATAATCCTGAGATGATTTAATTGAGTAAACAGTCAAGAAATCAATCCATGATACTGAAACTTTTTTAGATTGCCTGTAGTGCCATTAAACTAGTTGGGCGATTAGGAGATAGATCCCAAAATATTTTTTCTCTATTCATTTGGAAAGGCCAAAAGTATCGATAAATCTTCAAACTCACAAACATGTCCCGAGCCTAGCTGAAGAGTTAGCAGGATGTGTGACACAGCCTCTTGAGGTAATTGCCGCATTTCACACTGCACTCGCTCTTCGCCTTATTTTGATTGGAAAATGCGATATCGTTTTGAAGTCACTCTTGTGGGAAAAATCATGAATAATAATATTATGATCATGTAAGTCATCTTGTGTAATGTCATCTTAATTTATTTACTTCAATTTTGTTTTTTTTTTTTTTGATTTGGATACATATTACTACAGTGTCTTAAACTACTGTTTTTTATTGTATCATCTTTTTTTATTTGTATTATCTCTAAGTAGTTATTGTTTTGGGTCCGGCTGTTTATGTATGTGAGTTTAAATTTGTATAATGCACCTACGACATAACAAAAAAATTTAGAGTTGAGCAACATTTTTTTTACAAAAAAAGTGTTATATTTTACTTGGATATCGAATCAACCAAACATCTTTCATAGCGGAGATTCTTTTGTTTTATATTTAGCTTCATTGCACACTTCGCTTATAATTTTTGACCAATTTTTTTTTACAAAAACCAATTTCATCTTCGTAATAAACTAGAAGTAGGTTCACTTCTTTTCTGACTGTGTCATCAGGTAACCGTGGCCCTGAAACGTAAAGGGCTATTGAAGTATCACCGTAATTTTAGTCAGTACAAGTTTGACAGTCCCTCTCACTCCGCCCTGGTTGGGAGACTCATTTGATGATTGATCCACAATAAAACTACTTTCCTTACATCATCAACGATTATACAATTGCTACACGCAGCCAAGAACTTCCTGCAATCTTAAAAAAAAACACCAAAATAAATCATTCGTATACACAAACAGTTTCCCTAACATTTTCCACGAAGTACCAGAATACACCTACGACATCTAAGTCTGCCTTCAAATTTGTCGCGTGGTCGAACCTAATGAATTAGAAGTCGTAACGGTTGGTGGAGTCGCGGCAAATTGTGGTCGCAATTACATACTTGTTAATTAAACGTGTTTGCTAGTTCATTTCCTGCGTTTGACTTGTTATTAGGATTGAGTCACGTTGTTTTGTTTTTGATTTTGTGTTTTGTTTAGTTTAATGATGGTTGGGTAAAGTTTGAGACATGAAATCTCACCTACAATTTTTTTTTTGATGATTTATTTGCACTTAACTGACCCAAAAAAGTGGGTGCGATAACAAACATTCAAACTGAAATACTCAAACACCCAGACCTGGAACAAATTAAATCCAGATTACACAAAAAACATACAGAGCAGGAATCGAACCCAAGACATGATGCACAGCAATCAATCACTCAGTAACTGCGTTAACCGACAACAAAAAAAATACTTTATAAAATCAAAATAAATGTCCTTCGATATTTTTTAAATTGAAACAAACACAATCCTTTTGCAAAACATTTCATTACGTAATCGACTGTAAATCATGTTTTTTTATCTTAATCCAATATTTCGTATTGGCTTACGAGAGCGCGCAGGTTTTCCTCAAAACCGAGGGAAAAATACATCTTGGGGACTTTGTATCGAATTTCTTAAGAGATTACAAAGTTATTAGCGACAGGAGACAATCGAAAACCTCCTTTAAGATGTAGATGACAGAGTGTATCTCGAATGAATATTTAAATTAGTTTTACAGTAGGGTGCCAGAAATATGGCGTTCGATGAATAGGAAATTAGATCGTGCAATGGGAATGAGATATTATAATAGATGGGATTTTCCTATACCGACGGGAAGATTCTTTTTTTTTCTGTTTCTATCAATTCCGTTTTGTTTTCACGAACGAATGAAGATTGGTACTTACGTATTACTGTCGCAGTGAATTCAATAGGAAGAGATTTACTTGTTGCCAAGGTTGAGAAGTTTTGTTATACCTATTTGAATTGGAATATGTAGGTATTGCTTCTGGCGTCACAGACTACTCTTTTTATTTTTGCAATGTGTTTTCCTTTGGGAGGTACCTGTGTCTGATGAAGAAGGAGGAAACGTCTGGGTGTCACCACTGCGAGGATCGCCCGGAGGACACGGTGGAGCATACGGTGCAGGACTGCCCCGCTTGGGCAGAGTACCGCCGTGCCCTCACGACGGCGATAGGTGGAGACCTCTCGCGCCCGGCATTGGTCGAGGCCATACTGCGGGGCGAGCCGGAGTGGGAAGCGGTCGCCTCCTTCTGCGAAGCAGTAATCCTCGCGAAGGAGGAGGCGCGCCGCGTGAGGGAGAGGACAGCGTCCTCCCTCCACCCCAGCCACAGTGGTAGACGCCTACGGCGTCGGACGTCAGCAGACGATCTCCGGCCACCGTAGGCGCGGGCATACGGGCAGCGAGTAAAGGGCAACTCGCTGTCCGACCATGGATCATGCCCGGGTCGACGGCCCGTTGTGTTCCACACGCGCCTAAAAGAGCGTCAGCACAATGACGGGGCCCCCCTTTGAGGGCCAAAGCCTGCCGCGGTCGTGGGACTTATGAGTTACCGTGACCCCGTAACGTAAAGGGCTATTGAAGGACACCGAGGACTTTAATCAGTACGAGCCTGACAGCCCTCCCGCTCTGCCCTGGGTGGGAGGACTCATTTAAAGATTTTATGATGATAAAAAAAGCATTAAAAAAAAAGTGGGTAATCGGTATCCTCCAACAGCGCTTCGCATTAAAAAATACATTGTTAAATTCCGCCATCCACGCGAACGAAGTGCACAGGGCACAGCTAGAAACTTGAGAACCGATGACTACAGAAATATCTACCTATCTTTTTACTTACATGTGTATTATGAGTCACAGTCAGTTTCACCCGAGCGAAGCCGGGTTTTCATCTAGTTTATTGTAATCTTGGCCTAAATCGTGTTTCTGTTCATTAATTTATCTGATATCAACCGACTAATGTCTTCTTTACAACATCAAAAATCTTAAAAACATAGTTAACTTAAGAGGTAAATGATGTAATATTTCCTAAATAAAATCACGGATTTGTGGAAAATATTTCTGTACAAAAAACAGAAATATCTGAAAATAAAGAAAAAGTATAAAAAATACAATATCCAAGCGTTGTTTTTCAATTCGTCCCAGCTTTTCAATGTGAGTAGGTATTCTAATATTCTTTCTTGCTCACTGAACCGACTTTCCCCTACAATGGACGGTCTTGAAACAGAGCGTCTGATTTGAAAAATTGCAAAGTGGCTGATGAATATAGTTGTATACGGATATAAATACCTAATATTTACCAATCAGAACATATCGACGGATCCAATCCAGTTCAAATGTATCGATAGTTGCGTCTAAAACAGTCCCAATAGAGTTTATTTTCACTCACGTTCAAAAAAATAGACAGCCTACACCCGATTGATTATAATATTGCGACTTATCACCTCAGTTCTGAATCATGCATAAACAAACAAAATTTTTTTTTGTTGTAAAATGTCCGAATTGACAAAAGGAATCTATTTAATTATGTTTTAAACATTTTAATCATGTAAAAATTAGCACAGTTCCATGCATTTTTTTGCAATATTGATAATTTGGTTCTTTTTAGAGGAACGGTTTGCAAGTCCGACGTTCCGAATAAAGAGCCAGCGATCGGCTAAGGAATATATTTTTATGTCTACTACGGACTAAGCAATAAAGGAAGATTAATATTTCGTATTAAGATTAGGAAGGTTCCTTATTTTGTTTGTATTTTATATGTTTCCTATTAGATCGGTCTTGGGGAGTTGCTGTTTTTTACGGTACGGAATTTGGTAAGCAATGTTTTTTTGCAATATTGTTTGTTGACTTTTTTTTTAAAGATGTTATTTAATAGATATGTTAATATAGCTTAGTTAAATACGTTCTTGATACTTCAATTACGTTTGGAGCAAATGGGTAATTAAAGGCATATAAAACACATAATTATTTTTATTTTTATCGTGGAAAAATCATCAAATGAGTCTTCCCGCCCATGGTGGGACGGGAAGGACTGTCAGACTCGTACTGACTAAAATCCACGGTGTTCCTTCAATAGCCCTTTACGTTCTAGGGTCACGGTTACCTGGTGAGACAGTCCCGCGATAAAGCACATAATATTTGGTGGAAAAAGCAGTGTATGAAACTAAACTTTTCCATTTTCATTTTCAAAATGTATGCAATAGATTTTTTTGTCTTTCTAAAAGTTTAATCCATCGGGGTCAAAGTATGATAAACTTTAACGTAATTTACGATTATTCACTCAACTTGCCAAAACAAAAACTTGACAAAAAAGACATAATCAGAGAAAACGAGGCGGTAACTCCGTAAACTCCCAAAGCTGGTACAGGCGGGTAATCATTTAATTACGTGGCACCCGGAGTTAAGGAGTTTGCAGGGATCAGACGGACTTACAGTTTGTCGCGGCATCAGCCAACTTTATTTATTAGCCTACAATTTCCCTCTTGATTTTGGTTGAAATATTATGGCCTCGTTGTAAGAAGAAAAAGGGTAAGTTATTTTTCATTATTCATACTCTGAAAGTAGGTCATAACATGTCTGATTAGCCTTTTGAAAGTTATTCATTGCAGGCCTAGGGAGAATCTCTTTCAATTGACAGCTGCGAAATTTAAGAAAAAAAAACTAGTTCTAATGTGACATTTCATTGAACCATGTTGTAACTTTTTATTCGGCCACTAAATTACAGCGCGCTTTAAAATTAAATAACATAAAGTTAAGTAATATTACGGCTTTAATGTAATTTAGTTTCAATTATTTCTCTTAATTAACATAGCTTTCGGCAAAATCCTTGCCATTTTTTTTTAATGACGCACATGAAAAATACTGGCTGTGTAGCTGAACAACCACAGACAAAAATAAATAAATAAGCGGGATGGCGACAATTCAATCAACACTCATTTTTTCTTGAACTAATATTAATTATTTTTATTTCCTCGTATTCGTAATGAAAAGCACGGTGTTTACCTCGGGTAAATTACTTATATAGTCCCTCGAACTACTAGCGCCCTCACTTTGTTCATCATCATCATCATCATCAGCCGGAAGACGTCTACTGCTGAACATAGGCCTCCCCCTTAGACCGCCACGCCGAACGACAATTCGCCACTTGCATCCATCGGCTGCCCGCGACCCTCACGATGTCGTCGGTCCACGTAGTGGGAGGCCTGCCTACGCTGCGTTTTCCGGTCCGTGGTCGCCACTCGAGAACTTTGTTACGGGTGCCAAACCCCGTCAAGAGAAACCCCAACAAGTGTATCATTATCGAGAATTTACTCAAAGCTCTGTGTATCAACAAAGTGTTTTCAATCTTCAAACACATAATAAAATACACACCAAAAACATACGTGCAACGGTACAGTGACAACGTTTCAACAGAAAATAACTTTTGAACTTTTGGTTCCACAGAATCGTAATTTTGTCGTCAAATTAAAGAGTGGTTTAAATGGGATGCGATGGTGTGTGAAAACATAGAATAAGTACGTTTGTAGAAGCGATCGCATCATGACTGACGGCGATGAACGATGAACTAACAAGTAGGTATTAAAAATCAATACATTTGAATACACAATAGAAGGCATTTATAAAACTGCACTTATAAAACACTGAAAACAAAAAAAATATCGGTTGTCTGTAAAGTCGGTTTACTGACGATAGTTGAACGTGACAACGTCATAAGAAAATACTGCACTTACGTTGCTTTAAACAATTGACACCACAATCACATGGAACGCCTCATGGCGAGGTAACGCCGCATGACGTCATGTTTTTTCGTGCGTGCAGCCGGCTCCTTCGAATTATAAGACGTTGTCACGTCAAAAATACACAACCCACCAAAAACATTAAATGTAAAAAATGCCAAGTCTCTCGATGCAGTCTTTCCATCGTAAAAAGTTTTGAGATCTCACAGAAGCCAAGTCCTATTCAAATTATTTTGTAGTTATAAATCAACATTTAGTAATTATATCAATAGTTTTCTTTATATTATAACTATAGTGACTTGGCAATGAGCACAAGTAAAAACAAATAAAACGGCATATTTGGAGGAGTTGAAAGTTACACACACCGCATGCGTAAACATTCTCTTTTACTTTATAATATTCTCTTAACATTCATCATTTATTACTTTCTTAGAGCGATAGCCCGTAAGGTATTCTTAATTTTTGAATTGGAACATGTAGTCGGTAGTGACCATCATGATTCACACATAACAAATAATCTGATCACAGGTCTCGTCAGTAACATTTGCACATAATTCCAGGCAGCAAGTTAATTTGTGCTCATTGCCAAGTCACTATAGTTATAATATAAAGAAAACTATTGATATAATTACTAAATGTTGATTTATAACTACAAAATAATTTGAATAGGACTTGGCTTCTGTGAGATCTCAAAACTTTTTACGATGGAAAGACTGCATCGAGAGACTTGGCATTTTTTACATTTAATGTTTTTGGTGGGATCTCATTTATTTTTTGTAAGTGTATTTCTTTCTTTTTTTTAGGTGTCCTCATAATTTTTTGGACTTCAGCTAGTTTTTTGCTTAGGACCCATTCTCTATCTAACAAACTAAATAGAACTAAACTAACAAATAACTAAATAAATATATATCTGCTAACTTACAAACTAAATATAACTAAACTAAATAACACGTAAACAACTAGATATGTAACTATGTCTATGTTATATTAATAAACTATTTTCCTAAATAATTGTTTCAGTAACAATAATAAATCTACTCCGAATATCGCTACAATATTTTTTTAGTTTCGAAATGGTTGTTCATAGATAGATGGCGCTATCAAATGAAAATTATTGAATTATTTTAAAGTACTACTTAGACTGCGCTCTGTAACGAAACCATAGCGCGATTCAGACAGGTACAACGCCATCTATCGAGCGCGCATACAATATTTATCGGAATACAATGGAGTTTTAGCTTTATTAATTTAATGAATTATGAACTTTATGTATTAATTTATATTTTAATTATAGTCTATGTATTACATTTATATTATTTCTTTCTATTCTATGTATGTATTCATCCAATTGAATACTAACTTAAACAACGAACAAAGTTAACAATGCAGTCAAAATCCATACACAATGTTCTTGCCAAACCGCAAATATAAAATTGTTTTCTATGGTATATTATTTTTTAATGTTTTTATAATTTTTCCTTTATATGTGGCTAATGACCTATCTTGGTGCAAAATTTGAAGTTTCTAAGTCTGCTAGAAGTACCTTAGATTTTTGATGATCGGTCAGTGAGTGAGTGACAAAATGGTGTAACTTTGATCGACCGTAACTCCTAAACTATTCATTCAATTGGCATGTAATTTCGAACTTAAGCTTGTTCTAATGCCTACTATTATTCACCGAAAACCTAAACTCCTAGCTTTGTCCACGTCGAAGTTATAGGGGGGGCGAAACAGCCGCGAATCGCTTCGAGAAAAGATGGTACGGCCTTGCCCTTTTGCTCGAGACTTGGCGGGGCACTGCCGTGCCCCCAGATTACAAACAGATTGAACAAAATGCATTATCAACATGAAAGTTTGATTGTTTTGTTACGCGGTGGGATTTTCGAGACGGTTAAAGGTTTTATACTTTTTCTACATTATTATACTCTTAATGTTATAAAGCTGAAGATTTTGTTTCTTCACGTGTGTAACCACACACGTGATCTCTTCCAGACAGCTTCACAGTAAACCTTCTTCTTGCCTAACCTAGTTCTTTCTAAACAGTATTTTATGAGATAAGCGTGTTCAACCGAACACGCTTATCTCATAAAATACTGTTTAGAATTGAAACAAACAATATGGTTTTAGACTATAATAGGCATCACGCTACGACTAACAGAAGCAGAGCAGCGGGGTGAATCCGCGGGGTCTATAAAAATAAACTTGAAGTCGTGATTGCAAAAGGTGTGATTATTTATATGAGTACCTACGTATACTGTACACTTAAAACTTACTTTAGCAGGTACGAAATAATCAACAGTTTAGCAATGTACGCACGAAGAAGTAATTAAGTGTCGCTTCTTTCGATTTAGATAATAATCGTTGGTTAATGCAACAGTCATTTCTATATTCGGTGAGTATTGTTAACATCAAAGGAGTTTCAAGTATTTGACTGTAATGTCCGTGTTTTTCTTTTGTTTTATTTTAAGCTAATAATAAATCTTAATGTGAATTCTACTCCCTATTCATTTCAAATTCATAACTTCTGACAACACTTTGGGAGTCGTAATTTTTTAGTTCGTACCAATTAGCTAATCTTGTGTCTGTCTGGACCGTATGTGAATAAGAGAAGGACACGGCCGAAACTTCGGTCGAAGCTACGGGTAAAAAGGTAGAATAGTTATTTTCACCTCACCCGCTCGGAAAGATTCTATTTCTCATTCAAAATCTGAGCGCAAAACTCCATTTTGTGCTCTAGAGCACAAAGTGTTGTTTAAAATTCGAACACGTCTTGTATTCAATTGTTTTCTACACTGACAGGCGAGCCGCCCCCAGTATAGGTCAATGACCCCACTTCATTTCCTCGCTGTGTGAGGTGAAAAGTTGTGTGTTGCACTCGGCAGCAAAGTTTTTCTGCGTCTCGTACCTTTGAAAACTTCGCATCGCTCAGGATTCTATATTTGAACCGCTCGTTTCTCTCGCGGTTCAATCTTAGAATCCTTCGCTCGCTCAGTTTTCAATTCAAGTACTCGCGCCAAAAATCAACTTTGCAGCCTTGCATAACAATAGATTTGTTATGCAAGGCTGCAAAGTTGTTTTTTTTTTTCTAAGATTGAACCGCGAGAGAAACGAGCGGTTCAAATATAGAATCCTGAGCGACGCGAAGTTTTCAAAGGTACGAGAGGCAGAAAAACTTTGCTGCCGATGCCGAGTGCAACACACAACTTTTCACCTCACACAGCGAGGAAATGTAGTGGGGGTGGCTCGCCTGGCAGTGTAGAAAATAATTGAATACAAGACGTGTTCGAATTTTAAACAACACTTTGTTCTCTAGAGCACAAAATGGAGTTTTGCGCTCAGATTTTGAATAAGAAATAGAATTCCGAGCGTGTGAGGTGAAAAAAAAATTAACACCATACGACTAGTTGTTGATAGTGCCTTCTGAGCACGTTTTCAAAGTAGATTAAAATTTGCTGAAAAATTAGTTTACCTGGGTCGACGGCGCGTCGTGTTCCACGCGCGCCGTCTGTCGCGCCCAACTGTCAGCACACTGCGGGGCTCGCGGGACTAACGAGTAACCGAGGCCCCGGAACGTAATGGCCTATTGAAGGACACCGTGGATTTTAGTCAGTACAAGTCTGACAGTCCCTCCTGCCCTGCCTTGTGTTCCAGGACTCATTCGATAATTTTACCACGTAAAAAAATACAATATGAGACTAGTCTCATATTGTATTATTTACGTGGACCTCCACACAGAGGCCCACGGCTCTCGCTCTGGTGGTGTAGGCCCGCGGTTCTCGTTATCCTCTTCCGCGAAGTCGCAGTGGCAGGTCATGTCACGTTTTGTCTCTGAAAACACTGATTCAATAATATTTTTGTCTACAAGGAAGACAATAATCGGGAAACCTAGAAATCCTCCTTCATCTAATAAGGAAGAATAGTGAGAAACACAATTAGCCCACAATTCCCAAAGCAATTTGTATCAATCGCACATAAACTAAGGAAGTATAAAAGAAATAAAGCGGCTTACAAACTTTCTATCCTTAGGGATACCTTGCACTTGTGTGATTGAATTAGTTCCAACAAGTTCACGTATCGTTTGTGACCCGCCCGTTGATTTTGTGGGGAATTTTATTACATTGTTTTTCTCATGTTTTTTTGTGGAACTCTTTCCCGTTGGGGTGTGCTAAAAATAAACATGAAAGTTGTCTGATAAAAAAATATGGGTTACGTATTATCGAAGTCCATAATATACACGCTGTTTTTTTGCATTTTCGTCAAACTTCAGGTGGTTGTCACAAAAGTCATAAATAATCAATTGAAAGTACAGTATCGGGCAAAACTAATAAGGGCTGCTTTTTTTTTGTTGTTGAAATTTTACAGTATTTCAGAATGAAACCCTTAATTCAATACAAATGAAAGAGAATCACCCGACTACGCAGTCCGCGCGTACGCACACAGCGATGAGCAGCTGGTGTGCGTGAATTGAATCTACTACTCTTGAAGAAACTAGTTCACACTTACGGATTTCAGTAAAAAGGAAAAATTAAATAAAAAAATACCTACCTATTTTATTGTTGATTTGGGTCGAGAATCACGAATATAATCACGTCCTTGAATTTGACTAGGTTGCAGATCAGCACATTGTATAACTTAAAAAAAAAGAATCAGTCAATCTTCACTATAATTATAATTACTTATTAATATAAATACAAAGTTTTGGATGTATGGATGGATGTTTGTGATGTGATTGAGTGCAATCACATCAGAACGACTGAATGCATTAATGAAAGAGTCAAAGATTAGGTTGTAGTCTGAAATACTATTTATCTCGGTTTGTGCTGGCGACAGCTAGTGCATAAAATTATATATAGATAGAACTTTTAAAACCGTTGCATGAACTCAGTTTATGGAACTTACTTTTGACTTACTAAAACCAAACACGTGTGGCCCTCGGGGACTGCCGCAGTAAAGTTATTGCATACCATTTAAAAAAAAGAGAATGAAGATATTATAAGTGCGTCTTTTACATACAGGATTCCCAGGTCTCACTTCTAAACCGAGTCAAAATTTTCAACAGGTTGTGGGCCCAGCACGCTTCCACTGCGCCACTTGTAGTAGGCGAATTTTATAAGTAGGTTTCATTGTGAAAACCTCCTTTTGTATGTACGAGTAGTTGGGCGTTTAGAACAAGTAAGAAAAAGTAAATAGGTTATTCTTTATGACGGATATTTTTGTGATTGCAGTGAAGTCTCCCGAACTGAAACGACATTAGACAATGCGGGGTGTTAGGTTTTTTCGTTACGGAATTTCTTGATTCGGTCGCCGCGCTCCGAGCCCGCGGTAAAAGCTATACAATAGCTTATAACATAAAACAAACATTCAGAAGATCAGAGACAGAAGCAGGTCCCAACTTTACGACTCTTCAAGTGATGGAAAGGTGGAAAACAAAAGATATGTTAAAACCGACGTTTAAAGACGAAACTAACAGGGAAACACTGGAATTTCGCGCCCATTCGTATTCGCATCTCGCAGGAACCGTGACTTGAATCAAGCGATGTCTTCATTTGTTTTCCAGTGGTGTCCGCCATCTTTGTTTTTCGGCGATCACTTTTTTTTTTTTTTTTTTTTTTTTACGTGGCAAAATCATCAAATGAGTCCTCCCACCCCGGGCAGGGCGGGAGGGACTGTCAGACTTGTACTGACTAAAATCCACGGTGTCCTTCGTTAGCCCTTTGTGTGCCGGAGTCGCGGTATACGTATGTCCCGCAACCCCGGCAGGACTGTGGCCCTCTATAGGGGGGCCCCGTCATCATGCTGACGCTCCTTGAGGCGCGCGTGGGACACAACGCGCCGTCGACCCGGGCATGGTCCATGGTCGGACAGCGAGTTGCCCTTTACTCGCCGCCCGCATGCCCGCGCCTACGGTGGCCGGAGATCGTCCCGCGACATCCGTCGCCGTGGGCGTCTACCACTGCGTCTCGGGCGGAGGGAGGACGGTATCCTCTCCCTCAAGCGGCCCGCCTCCTCCTTCGCGAGCATGACTGCTTCGCAGAAGGAGGCGACCGCCTCCCACTCCGTCTCGCCCCGCAGCATGGCCGCAACCAATGCCGGGCGCGAGAGGTCTCCGCCTATCGCCGCAGTGAGGACACGGCGGTGCTCCGCCCAAGCTGGGCAGTCCTGCACCGTATGCTCCACCGTGTCCTCCGGGCGATCCTCGCAGTGGTGACACCCGGGCGTTTCCTCCTTTTTTATCATGCACAGGTACCTCCCGAAGCTGCCATGTCCGGTGAGGACCTGTGTCATGCGGTAGGTGAGGACGCCGTGGGACCTATCCAGCCACTCCTCAAAGAGGGGTCTTACAGCCGCGATTGCGGCTAGCCCGTACCTCGGTTGCGATAGTCGTTCTCTCCAAACTGCCCTGAGATCGCGCCGGAGCTCTTCCCGCCGCGCCTCGACCTCTCGAGGCAGCGGGGATACACCCCGACGCTGCGCCTCCACGCGCCACTCATAGACGCGCAAGAGGGCAGTCGCCTCCAGATCCCAGGGCAGTGATCCGGCAAGAAGGTTGGCCGATTCGCCGGCGATCGTGCGGTATCCTCGGATCATTCGGATTGCCATGACCCTCTGGCATGCGACCAGCTTTGCCGGCCGCGTCCGAATGCTCAGGGCCCACACGGGGGCCCCGTAGAGGGCCATGGACCGCACGACGCCAGCGTGCAACCTCCGGCAGGGGGCGTTTGGCCCGCCGATATTGGGCAGGAGCCGCCCGAGGGCGGCTGATGCCCGGTTCAGCCTTGGGGCCAAACGGGAGAAATGCTCCCCGAAGTTCCATCGGCTGTCGAGGACGAGTCCCAGGTACTTCATCGTACCCCCGACGCCGATGCGAACCCCCCCCACCGTTATGTGGGACTCTGTCAGTGGCGCATTCAGATGGCCATGAAAACACATGGCCTCTGTCTTGTGCAGCGCCACTTCGAGTCCCAACTGCCGGATCCTTTCGACGACTATCGCAACCGCCCGCGTCGCCAAGTCGGCCGCCGCCTGGTGCGACACTCCTTCCGCCAGGACGAGCGTGTCGTCAGCGTAACATATTACGCTGACGTCTAGAGGGAGGTCGCCGCGCAGCACCCAGTCGAAACCGATGTCCCACAGGTGCGGTCCCAAGACCGATCCCTGTGGGACACCGCACGACATCTCTCGCCGGTTCCACTCTCCCCGGTGACCGGGGTAGATGACGGCTCTGTCCGTCAGGTAGTCCTCGACCGTGCGACGGAGGTAGGTCGGCACCCGGTGATACCGGAGTGCCTCCCTGATGCAACTCCAGGGCAGGGTGTTGAAGGCGTTGGAGATGTCCAAGGACACCGCCACGACGACCCTGCCCCGGGCCACTGCATCCCCCGTCGTGAGGGCTCTAACGCGCATGATGGCGTCCACCGTAGAGCGCCCCCTGCGGAAGCCAAACTGGCTCTCCGACAGGTTCGGGCCCACCCGATTTAGGTGCCCGACGAGGCGGTCTGCAATTACTCTCTCAAAGAGCTTGCCCACCTCGTCGAGCAGCACGATGGGCCGGAATGCGGACGGAGAGTCCGCAGGGCGCCCGGGCTTCTGGATGAGGACCAGTTTCCCCGTCTTCCAACGAAGCGGGAACTGGCCCCTCGCCAAACACGCGCTAAAGAGCCCCCCCAGTCGGGGCCCGAGAGTCCCGAAGGCCAGGACCCAGGCTTTTCCTGGCAGGCCGTCGGGTCCTGGGGCGGTATTCTTGGCTTTGAGCCGTTGTACCGCCACTCTCAGGTCTACCTCGGTCACCTCTGGAGCGTCGTAGACGTCGTCGTCGCTGTGGTCCGCGTTCGCGTCAGCTTCGCCCTCACTGTCAGACTCCGTCCGAGGCGGAGCTGCCATGGGCGGGGGAGCATGCTCCCCTCGCGATGGGAACAGGGCGCTCACCACGTCCTCCACGAACTGAGGCTGGAGACTCTGCGTCAACGGTGGGGCCCAGGGGCGGAGCTTTCCGCGCACCCACCTGTACGGCCAGCCCCATGGGTCCCTGTCCAGAGTCTCCAGCAACTCCTTGCGGGCCTGTTCCTTGGCCCGCAAGATTGCGTCGCGGAGGGCGGCCTTCGCTGCCCTGTAGCCCTCGTGCAGCTCCGCCTCCACGGCGGCCGCATCCGGAGGTCGGGTGCGGCGCCTGCGGAGCCTGGAGTACCGGCGTCGCGCGGCAACGCACGCCTCGCGCAGCGATGCTAGCTCGCGCGACCACCAGTAAAGCTGACGCCGGGCGCGTCCTTGCCGGACCCGGGGCATGGCCACGTCGCAGATCTCCGACATGGCCTCCCGGAACCACTCGGCCTCGTCGTTTATGTCAGCAGGCCTGTCCGGTGGTGACACCCAGGCCTGCACGATCAAGGCTTCCAGGAATAGCTCCCGGTCCAGCTGTTTCAGCGCCCATCGCGGACCACTTGGGTTCCGTCGGACCGGCGCGTCTGGGGTCTGGGCGGAGACGTCAAACCGGATATACCGGTGATCGGAGTAAGTCTCCGCCTCCTCCACAACGCGCCAGTCGGTGACGCGCGGCGACAGGGCGGCGCTGGCAAACGTTACGTCTACCACCGACTCGCCCGTCCACCGCACGCACGTGGGGACAGAACCCCGGTTCTCAATGACCAGGCCCTGCGCCAGGGCCCAGTGCTCGAGCAACCTGCCCCGCGCAACGTCCGTGTACCGGGAACCCCAAGCCACGTTCTTGGCGTTGAAGTCCCCGAGGACGAGCACGGGGAGGGAACCGAATGCGACGACGACGTCTCCCAGCTCCACAAGGGAGTCCTGGAACTCGGCGAGGGTTCGGCTCGGGGAGAAATATACGCCTACCACGACGATCTCCCCGAACCGGGCTGCGACGATCCCGCGCCCTCTCTCGACACGATCGAGGGGCGGGGTACCGGCGGCGGCCGACGAAATAATGGTCACCGAGCCGTCCAGGTCCGCTACCCAGTCGTTCCTGGGCGGGACAAAATACGGCTCGGCGACCACGGCGACATTTATCAACCACTGCGCCATGCTCTGGAGCAAAAGATCCTGAGCAGCGGCGCAGTGGTTGATGTTCGCCTGGAGGAAGCGCAATGGAGACATTATTCTGAATCCATTGCAGCCTCCTCCAGGGCCCCCTGCGAGGGCGCAGCTACGGCGGCGGCGGCGGCAGCGGGAGCGGCGGCGGCGGCGGTGGCGGTGGCGGCGGTGACGGCGGCGGCAGAGGGCCTACCTCTGCGCCTGGCTTCGGTGGGTGGAGCGCAGGACTTGCCCCCAGCCCGGTGATCGGCCGGCTTGCCAGCCGCCTCACATGCGAAGCAGTGAGGCGGGGCGGAGCACGAGCCGGCCTTGTGACCGGGCTGACCGCAGCGGAAGCACCTATCGCTGCGGTCCACCTCCGAGGTGCAGACGCATGCCGCGTGGTTACCCACTTGGCAGCGGTAACACCTCAGGGGTCGGGGTTCCAGGATTTTCACCTGCGCCGATACCCAACCCACCAGGAGCCTTCGGCCCTCCTGAATCTTTTTGGCCGCCGTAACGGGGCAGCTAACCGTGATGGTTTGCAGCCCCGCAAAGCCAGGACGCAGGGCACCCGCCCTCACCTCGTCTGAGGAGCACCCCCCAGTCCTGGCAACGGCGGCCACCACGTCTTCCGCCGTCACGGAGTCATCCAGACCCAGTATGCGCATGTCTGCGCGCTTTGTGGGTCTGGAGACTCGGGCCTCCTCCGCATTTAGGGACGCTCTGAGCCGTTCGGCCAGAGCGTCAGCGGTGGGGCCACTGGCCGCGCCGGGGAGCTCCAACATGCGGGCCCCCGTTGCAGTGACCCGCAAACGGAGGCCGCCGGCGATGCCGAGCTCCCCGAGGTCTATCGCCTCCCGCGCCTTCGCGAGCACGTCGCGGTACGACACACCCCTCTTGACCGCGTCCGGCTGCAGTGTAATGACCACAGCCGCGGTCTTAGGGGCGCGCAATCGCGCCGCGACGTCGCGCTCCTTGCGCTGTCGCCGCCTCTCCCTCCGCTTCTTGGATCTGGCCGCCTTGGCAGCCTTCCTCCTCTCCCCGGCCACTTGCCAATCGGCGCCGGCCGGAGAAGCCTCTTGAGTAGGCTGCTGCTGGGGCGGCCGGCGATCTGCCTGGGCCCCTCGTTTGGCCGCCAGTGTTGGCCTCGCTGGCGTCGAGGTCGAGGTCGGGGTCGAGGTCGGGGTCGAGGTCGGCCGCGACGACCCCGAAGGGCCCGGCCTAGCCTGGCTGGGCGCGGCTGGAGCCGTCCTCGCCCCCGCAGGGGCCGTCCGCACCGGGGGCGTCTGCGCAGGGGCGGTCCGCACCGGGGCCGTCCTCGCCTGAGGCGGTCTCGTCGTCGGGGGGGAGTTCATCGCGGCCGCGGCCGCGGCCGCATACGAAGACGCCAGCGGGGGCCGCAGCACGCGGCTCTCCAGCACGGAGAACCGCCGCTCAAAGGCGGCCAGCTCCTGCCGCACCAGGGTGAGAACTGGGTTCTCCCCCGGCGCTGGCCGGCCTTTCTCCTTGGGGCTCCCCGGTGGTGTCTCCCTACGTCCGGCCGCCTGGAGGCCGGCCAATTCCGCCTTCAGGGTGGCGTTCTCCTGTTGGAGAGCCCCCATTGCGGCGGTCAGGCGGGTGACCTCCGTCCGCAGGTCGGACAAATCGTCCCTTGCGGACGGAGTCTCGCCATAAATGCGCGCCGCCGCCACGATGGAGGTCATGGCGTCCGCGATCGCGTCCTCGCGTGTTTTCTTTCTTCTCTTCATGGCCACTGCGCGCATCGCAGCCGCCACGACCTCCTTCAGTTTGGCCTCGTTCGAGGCCAGATTTGTGTTGGGCTCTCCAAGGGAGGGCCCTCTCCCCGAAGTCTTGCCTCGGCCCTTACCCCGCACGCTCGTGGGGATCTTAGGGGCCGAAGCAAGCCCTTCCTCCGACGACGATATAACGCCCTTCGTTCGTCGGCGCTTTAGGAACTCGGACCTACGGTCCGAGTCCCTCCGTCCCTTCTCCGCGCTCCCTGAAGCTGAGCTCCGGGAGCTGATGGCGTCCGATGCAGAGTCGGACTCCGACTCTAGCACCATCGTCTTCTCCTCATTCGGAGCGGCACACTGTGCCCGCTCGTTGTTCGGTGCCGGTGAGGAGGACGTGCTGGACAAGTCCAGCGACTCCTCCCCACAGGCACGTGAGCCACCCTGGCTCTCTGCGGCGACTGCCGGGGTATCGGGGTTATTTTCAAAAAATGTATCCATATTGTTCCCACGAGTAAATAAAGTTCCAACCAACCAACCAATAATACGGGGTTCGCACTAACGGCTGATTTCCCCA
Organism: Agrotis clavis; assembly: GCA_954870645.1. Taxonomy (NCBI): domain Eukaryota; kingdom Metazoa; phylum Arthropoda; class Insecta; order Lepidoptera; family Noctuidae; genus Agrotis; species Agrotis clavis. The sequence continues at coordinate 25,918,503 of OX940921.1, forward strand.
CAGCTACCCGTCAACCAAGCTGTCAACCTCCCTCGCGGTGCGCCGCCGCTTGGAGGTTCGGGGTAATTTTTTATAGAGGTTTTCTTCCTCGCGGCCCGGGCGGTTAAGCCAAGGCCCTCGACCCCCGTCGAAAGTCATAGACATGATCATGACAATCTTCGGGGCTACGAGAATAGCGGTGGCAAGAGGGGGCGGGAGTGCAAGACCTCCTCTTGCCTGCCCGGTGGCAGGGTTAGTGCACACCGGGCCCGCTCTTACTCCAACCACTGTGCCCTCTGATAAGCAGAGGAACACGTGGTGGAGCGGTGTATCCCTCTTGGTTGGTTTCTCCCTCTGAGCGCAGGGGCCCAGAGATCATTGAAACCGCAAGCCCCACCACGACGACAACGTGGAGATACGACGGTGGGGTTCGGCGATCACTTTAGACTGTTTTTTAAATGTCTTTAAGTTTTTCGATGAGGTCTTTTAGTGGAAGGATTACTGTTTAAGTAGGTTGAGGATTTGTGTTTTCTTTTTCATTAAAACTTTTGGTCGTTCAATTTCTAATTTAATGTTTTCTTTTTTGCTGCTTTTTTTGTTTTTATCTAACGATAGGTTCGCGTTTGACCACTTTCAAGCCAGATAGGAAGCGAAGATTATGGTCATTGGTGAAGCACTTTTGACTTGAAGACCCCAAGGTTAAAGGATCGCAATTTCTATTAGACCTTTCCAACTTAATAAACATGAACCATTACAAAATAACGTTAATCTCGGGGGTTGTTGTAAGTTTGCCACAAAGATAATTCGCCACGAAAAAAAAATCTCGTATATAAATTAGCCACAGATTTTGCTTTTGGAATTTTGTTTAATGTAAATTCGCCCCATTTCTTTTTTCCGCACGGATTGCAGAACAATTAAATAATAAACTACAGAAAACGAGGACACAATATAGAATCTAAACAGAAAGTACTAGGAGAACAGGATCATGGAAGTGTTGGCGCCGCCGACTTCAGTAAAAAATATGTGTAATGAAGGGGTCCATATTGGCTCACCTAAAGTTGTTTACCCGAAATTGTTCTTCCTAACGATTTGTAATCCGAATGATCACTCGTCCTAAAATTTTTCATCCTAAAGTTTTCATTCCTACTTTTTGTAGTGCTACCGGCGATGTTCATAACACTCATGTTTCCGAAAATTGTTATCAATAATATCGTTATTGTAAATATATTTAAACTCCTACTGTTTTTTATCATAATGTTTTTATCCCTAATAACGATAATATTTTTAGTCAAAAAGTCGACGGAGCACCGCTTCGCGGTGCTCCTACATCTGGGTGGTTTAAAAAAAAATAACCACGAAGGGGGATGGCGGGGTCTGAAAGACCCCGCCATCCCCTTCTAACCTAACCTGTCCGAGTCGGGGTGCCCCCAGTCGTTTGCTCAGAGTGTCGTGTTGGGGGCACTATGAAAAAAATACTTCAAAAATTTTGAAGAAATTTAATCAAAAAAGATATGACTCTGAATAATAGTGTAAAAGAAGGTTATGTGGAGAAAATATAGGAAAACAAATAATAGTATAATAGATGTTTATTGCTACCGACTTTATGAAGTCGAATGATTCGGAAGAATGAAAATTAGTGGCACAGCAATTAGGAGTTGTGATCATTAGGATTAAAAATGTTAGGAATACAATTTTCGGGTTTCCAATGATCGGAGTTTAAATTTTAGGTGAACTTTGGCGCGCCCGTAATGAAGATATATGTGGCAAATTTACAATCATATCAAATTCAAAATCAAGCTGTGGCGAATTTACTTTCAATGTATGAGATTTTAAAAACTGTGGCAAATTAACTTTTTGGCAAACTTAGAACAACCCAATTTCGGATGTTTCTGTTTTACCGTGTTTTTCTTTTAAACTTTGAAACAGAGTGAGCTATTTTGGAGCTATTTACACAAAGATTTAACGTATACCTACTTGAATAAAAAATAGTTTGATCTTTCTGCTAGTAAAAATCATTAGCAAAAGGAGAGTTTTATAAACAGATAGCATAAGTTAAAGGCTAAAATTTAAATTCGCATCAATAATTCTTTTTGTATACCAAATAATTATACTGAATGTGCACCAAATCTAAAACTCGCAAGATTTCAGGGACACCCCGAAGTTCGGTTTGGTTAGGTTCCTTTAAACCTTGTACACAGAAATAGAAGCCCCGCGAAGCGGGGCTTCGTCGACCCTGCATATGTAGATTTTTTTTATTACACCTCGTTAAGACATATTTTAATGAACATATTTTGGTGCACATTCAGTATATTTGGTGGAACACAGGCAAAATTAGGTAAATGAAATGGGAATAAATTGAAGTACTTTTAAATACCATCCTAAATTAAATAACTCTACCTTATCAATATACATAACCATACAAATAAACTATTGACATGTGAAACCGACTTGTCCCATACATCTGTTCATACAATATTCTGCCACGCCTCTTCAAATAACAGTGCTATGACTAACGTTTCAGTATTTAATATTATTTGGTCTTCCCGTAATTACGGCTTCGAGAACCCCTGTCATATTATGTGGAGCGAAGGATTCTTGGTAGCCCAGCACCAATAGCAATTTCCTTCAAACGCATGTTTGAAGGAAATTGCTATCTTTGTATTTTTTGTGCTGAAAGGATATTATTATTTATAGGGTAGGAGGAATATAAAAATAATTAATTATAATTATAAAACCGTGTGTTTTATGTTGGCATAGAATTATATATATCGGTTTCTTATTTTTAGTGGCCTTTACTCCATCCCCCGTGTTCCTTAAAAACCCCTCAATTTTGTGCACTTTCTGGCTATGGTTGCTCCGCGAACATGATCAGCGGGGCTATTGCGTATCTCGGTGTCTATGTGGTGATCACCAAATAGCTGTCAAAAGGTAAATTTCTTAATGGCTTGTGCATTTGCAATGAAACTGATTAACGTAAATGTTCCCTAAAATCAACTATTCTAACGCTCTTGAGGCACTCCACTCCTCGACTTAACCTCATAACAGGTATGAAGCCATCCAAGTTCAGTGGACAACCGCTGGTCAGTGACAAACAAGTTAGCCAATAGCCCCGCTTATCGCCAAACCACCTTCACCGCGAGGGGTAACAATACTTACCTATTTATTTCGGTAATTGATGGGAGATTGATAGATGGATGAATGGACATTTGTTACTGAATGACGTCAGAATGGCTCTTAAAAATAGGTTATTATACACAGTCTAAAATAATACAGTCAGTCGTTTATCTTTGTAAGTAAGTAAGTTCCTATGTGTTCATTTTTTAAGTCGATGTAAAGTGCAACGTTTTTGTTTATAATGGATAACATCAACAGATAATATCCCATAAAAACAAAAAGTGTATAAAATTTGAACGCACGGAACAATTAATATTTGTATGATCTGCAGTTACTTGTTTCGGGTCTTTGTGTATGTGACTTTCTATGGTTTTAAACGCACCCACGATACAGGAAAAATATCTTATTGTAGGGCAAAACTACAAAAAAATTAAGTACGATAAACAATCTTGATATAGTCCACATTTATGCAAAGTCCCGGTATCATTGCACCAAAAGACCTGAACAACTAATATTTAACAGATTTCTCATGTAAAATCGGGGGTCAGTTAGGCGTGACCCACATAAGTTCCTTGGGGGACATGCGAAAAGGGTGACTTTAATACACCAAATGCATATTTGATGATCCCATAAGCCGAGGGGTGTCGTTAAGCCACGTAAACTGAGATAAGCACGGTGTTAGTTGTTACTACACGGTTATATTAGCAAACTTTGTAAAGTCAGCGTTTGAAATCTGCATAGGAAACAGAACGTGATATTAAGTAGGGACTATTTGGTTTCGATCCGGATCATAAGCTAAATAAAGACTATACAAGGTGTCGCAGGGTTATAATTTTGTCATTATGTCAATATTTTTTTAATTGATAATTTTCAGTCGTACTAATTAGTTTTTTTTTTATTTTGTAAAATACCCTACTAAGCCATCGTATAATCAAAATGTTCAATCCAAATCAACGTCATATTCCAACATACTTTAATGAACTTTTAAAGGAAACTTTACCATTTATGAATCATGGAGAAGCGGATAGATTTCTTTCGCAGTTATTATTAATGATAAAATTTTTGCGCTTTCAGTCCGAGCAGAGTGTTCAAGCCAAAGAATTCCTTCAAACTTTTCAAAGTATAGCGATAACTTACGGTTTGATGCAAGTGATAAACGTGAAGCGATTTCCAAAGGGGAGATTCTTGTAATTAAAAATATTTAAATTTAATTTTTAATTTTAAAAGATTGAAATTTGTTGCAAGATCAAACTAACTTCTTGGATTTTAGTCAGTACGAGTCTGACAGTCCTTCCCGCTCCAACTAGGATGAGAAGACTAATTTGATGATTTTACCACATAAAAAGGATCTGGTCATGATCGCGGGGCAGACATGGCCAGAAATTGCCCAAAATAGAGAGGTTTGGAAGAAGAAGAAAGGGGAGGCCTTTGCCCAGCTGTGGGACACTGAATAGGCTAATAAAAAAAAAGGATCTAACATTCGTCCTCGTCAATGCATGCAACCTTGGAATTCAAAGCGCAACCGAAAAAACAGGACAGGGTGTATTTTTTATGACTAAGAGTCCACTACCTCAAACATTTAATATTAGGGGTCATTATTGACTCTCTTCATTTTTCCATGGCAATTTGAATGCGGTAGTCGGTACTCTCGCCAATTACTCATAACTTGTACCAAAAGTTTAAAGACAATACAAAATTTAATTAAACTTTAGTCGGGATAGTTTATTGGTTCCTCACCGAGGGTTTGTTTTATGAGGCTAGTTCCCTGTCTTTTGTTCACTCACTTTGAATTTTTAGTGATGCTCGCCATCTCAGCTGGATGGTGAAGTTGTTTGGTGTTTTGTTAACGAAACCTTGCAAACGAGACTTCACCCAGACTGAGTTAACCCTGGCTATGGAAATAATTTATTCATACCGACTAATACATTGTGAAATAAGGGAAAATGTTTTGTCGTTTTGTAGAACTGTGAATTGGAGTTGATGGCACAGGTGGTGCACAGGCTGAGCGATTGACTGCTGCACTACATATGTAACGGGATTGATCCCCACACGTAACAAATATTTGCATGATCAACAAAATCTGGGTTTCCTTCAATAATTAATCCATGATACATGAGAAATTTCCAGTGTGGGACTAAGTTAGAAAAAAAGGAAAATTCAAATAAGGCACGTCTGCGTTATGAATACTGTGACACATATGAATACCTCAAACAGAAGCTAGCCTTGTAGGATTTCCAATGTGCACAGTGTTAGAAAGTTGAAAATAAAATCATTTCCGTTTACCCGCTTCAGTTACATGTCAGAAACGATAGGAAAGATGTTACATATCAACAACTGAATATAATAAAATCGTTACACTTACAAAGCTGCAGAAATATACACACTAAGGAAACAACAGCAATACTGGGAAAACTCAAAAGTATCCATGACATCGCGTCTGGAAACATTACTCAAACACTCAAGTAACAAGTTATATTTTTCATTTGGTACCGTCTGCGCAGTACAATGGCTCCTTTGTGGCGGCTCTAACGAGAACCTTCCATCGGATGCCTCCAGTCGCTTACACTTTGAGAAACTTTAGCCGACTCTCAAGGAAGTGCAGCTATCAAAGTGGGTGGGATGCGTTTAATGTACCTTCAAGTGTATTGTACGGATTCATCAGTTTTGTTTTAGGAGTAGTTTAATTATAAAGTGTTTTTAAATATATTATTTTATAATTTGAATTGCTTTTTTAGAACAGTATCTGATATCCGGACAAGTCATGCATGGAGTCAGAATGAGAAAATCAATCTTGACGAATAATACAGCGATATTTGCATTTTTTACGTAGTGTTTTATAAATAATCATCATGATTCTCGTCCTCCCGTCCATAACTCATTGTACAGTCACGAGCAATAGTATGTATACACAAAGCAGTATTCAAAAGCGATTTTCTGCTACCTGATTAAACTTTTGCCTTTTCATTAGACTTCTATTTTGGAAGCCACACTGTTACGAAATAGGTAAAGGTAGGAAAGTGGAAACAAGAAAATTGCGTTTGAATTTTGTTAAGTGTATACATGTTATTGCTCGTGACTGTACTCGGGGTCGGTGTAACATGTTTTCTTCTTTTTTCGGACTGATTCTCTATTGGAAAGAATCTCTATGGTTAAACTGCAAGAAAACTACTACACCACAATAAGACAAGTAAAATTGCTTTCAAAGTATTTAGAATGTCTATAACCACTGTGAACAGGTACTTAGGTACGATTCTTTTTCGGTACATCACTAAAGATCAGCGCTGTGCTGTAGGGCCTGCATTGCACAGCTGCAGCTTATGCCTTATTGTCATAGTCATGACAGCTGCTGACTATTTTTATTTAAACTCGTGAAAATAGTGTGTAGATTTATTATTTTGTAATAGTAAATCTAAAAGTAAATAGTAAATCTAAAAGTAAATAGTAAATCTAAAAGTAGGTTTGCTTGTCATAGACACGTCATAACATGACGTGTCTATGACAAGCAAACCTACTTTTTTCTTTCTATGTATGTATGTAGGTTATTTTTATCTTCTGACGTTTCTAGAATTGAAAATATCACTACAACTAGAATCTTGGGACCATTTTCTTCAAACAAGACAGCGTCGTTATTCTTTAAAGTTGTACTGTATTTGAACAAAGGCAGCATTGCAGTTAAGATTCAAGTCTCCTGACGTAGCTTAAAGGATAACGTTCACATACAATGGATCTTGGAGCAACTGGTGGATGAAGTTCCTCCTCCGCTAGTATTGTCTAGTATTATATTGTAGTACATGAATTTAGTGCCGTTAACTTACATGCTCTGCTTTACAAGGACTTAGCCGGTGTTTACGAGGAATGTTCCAAATATTATTGACAGGCCTGTTGGTCTAGTGGTTAGTGACCCTGACTGCTACGCCGGAGGTCGTGGGTTCGATTCCCACCCAGGACAAATGTTTGTGTGATGAGCACGATCATTTGTTCTGTGTCTGGGTGTTATTTATGAATAATAATGTATGTATTTAGAAATACATATATAAGTATGTTTATCAGTTGTCTAGTACCCATAACACAAGCTTTGCTTAGCTTGGGACTAGATGGCGTTGTGTGATAGTTGTGGAATATTATAGGTATTATTATTATTTTGGAGACAACAGTAGATAAGTCCAGCTACATAGTAATTATATTCACTGCTGCTCTGAAAATGGTGAAGGATAATGTTGTAAGGAAACCAATATGACGTGACTGATTTTCTAGACATGGCATATCATAGTAAATTCGGCCTAGGTACGTGGTTGATAACGGCTTATGAGTAAGAAAGAAAAAAAAGATATGTTTATCGTTTATCGGCATGGCATGGCATGGCATATACTATAATGAAATGAATAGCAAAACGGTTAAAAAATGTGTCTCTCCAAATAGGGGCCTAGCTAGCTGGGTCAAACAGACCTAGTTCAGCAAAATACAGGCAACTAGTGACATGAACCTATGTCCAGCAGGGAAAATATTACCGGTCGATTATGCTAAATCCAGTTTCTTTTATTTATTTACTGAAAAAATCAACCACATAAAATTAAAATTCAACTACGCTGACACAATTCCAAATCTTTCTCAAACAAGGCCCGAAATAAACCCGAAAGAAGAAGTACATGGAAATAATAAGTTCAGCAGGAAAAAAAAAAACAAATATAAAATTTCTCTTCAAAAAATTCGTAACATCTGTTGGGGACAACACGAAGAGGACGAAATTTATTCTGTCCCTTAAAAAAGTAAATAACATGAAATATTGTCAGAGGCAAATGTTCGCGGGAAAGTTTTGGGGGTAGCGGGGAACAAAATTGGTATTTTCTTTGGCAGAACCCCGCGAAGTAAAGGAGAACTTCGCTTGAGTTGTCTAACTAGGAATCATGGTTGTTGATTGCCGGTTCTGGGAGTTGATTGCTAACCCTTTGTTTTGGCAGTCAATTTTGCAACTAATAATATCATTATGCTCATCTGAATGACTTTATAATATTGTGAAAAGACATAAGACTAAAGAATAAAGACGAAATACTAGTAACAGTAAGGCGCCAAACTTGTCTTGTGGGGACGGTTGGCACTGTTACCCAGCTGGAGCTAAGACCGTGGGCTAGCAAAACATGCAAAGGAAAAAAAACTAAAAAAAGTGAATGCAATGTTTTAACTTTATTTACCAAGACTATAAATTCAACTTTATAAATCAAAAAAATAAAAATCTAACATGAATTACCTACATTTAATTGTATTATAGTGTGTGAACTATCTGACCAATTCTGTTTATTTAACTTTAAGTTAGCTTTCATCGTGGTACAGACGCCAGCAAGTCAACCTACCCGGTTATGTCAAATTTTACCAATTGACCTTCAACTATTGTGATAAGTATGAAAATCTATTTAAGAAATTTGACAGATTGTGGTACCTTGATATGCTGGTGGCTGTACAAACCAAAAAGTGGAAACTAACAGCCGGTTCACGACCTTGCTGCTGTGAACGGTGACTTACGGGGCGACGAGCGGCAATATCAAATGTACAGAAGTGTTTGAAAGACGGCACGAGACTCCGCCAGTGGCGGATTCACGTACTTACAAAGTAATTACGCATTGCACCGCTAACAGCTAAGACCAAACTTATGAACAGGCCGAAACAAGCAGTTAATTTTGACCTGTCAGCTTCTTAAGAGTTCTCGTGAACCATGAAAGAAAATTTTTCAAGGGGTTGTGTGACTCTTTGCGATCGACGTTGCATGTATCGTCGGCCCATGCATTGAAATTCATCTTCTTGATGCTACTGCAAGGTACCAAAGGGTTCCTGAAATTAAAGATAATGTTAGTATACCAAATAAAATAATAAAAACTTTTAAAGATTTTCTTTGGAAAGAAAAATTCGTACTGTGAGCAGGATTTGAACCTGCGACGGGATTCTGTACAGTCACGACGTACACGTATGTATACACTAAGCAGTTTTCAAAAGCGATTTTCTGCTACCATAATGATTAAAGTTTTGCGTATTGATATAGATTTCTATTTTGGAAGCCATACTATTACGAAGTAAGTCTTATTTTAAAGTGGAAACTAGTATTTCATGAGTAATTTGCGTTTGAATTTTGTTAAGTGTATTATACATGTTATTGCTCGTGACTGTACACTCGACTCTCTTTTTAACCGACCCACTGAGGTTCCAAATTACAGCGTCGGATTTGTCAATCCATTTCTATAATGTCTCACGGTAACGTTTCGAATTTTTCATTCCATAGAAAATCTTAGAAATTCGCGACGCATGCTTTAATGCGTATCATATTGGCCATTTTTTACGATTTTCATTGTATTTTGCTTGGACCCTACATAAGAGCCACTGAGCCTGGCTTTGCACCCAGTCGATCACAATAGGTTTGCTATCTATCTTAAATAGGACATGCGACCAATGTTGCGAAATGCACTTGCGACCACGATAATTATATGACTTTTTATTTCAAATGACATTTATCAAGAATAACATAGGATACTTTTATCCCAATATAACGCTCCTCTGAAATAGTTATCGAATTTTAATCGGGCAATGCAATGTGTGCAACAGTTAGTCTTTTAAAAAATATTGAAAATTTTATACTAAAAATATTTTAAATGATAGAGTAAAATATAATTATTATCTTACTTGGGAGAAATGATGTGGAAGGCATTCTTCGGTATTTCGGTGACTCCATCAGCGACGGAGCACATGAGCAACGCCAAAGTTGATTTTCTGACTTCCAGCAATTGTTCTGAAAATAAAGAACGAAAATTGAAAAAATAATAAATAAGCCGTTTCATTATCATCTCCTACCCATATCTCATTTTTCTTAGAGGTGCAACAAGTTTTCTTCTTCCATTCTCCCCTATCAGAAGTCAAAACATCTTATTTTTTTCTTTTACCTAAATAAGCCCAAACATAGACTAAGAAATCGATGATATTAGTATTTCTTTTTTCGTCTTGACCTATTTTTTTATTTTAATAAATGTTTTACGTCTTGTTATGGCAGGTACTAGAACGAAACCCAATTGAATCGCATTCTTACAAATATTATTATTGTTTTGATGTAACTTTGAGATCACGACCACTACTACTAGCAGGTGGCCTACTATGATGTTTTAAAGCGAGAGAAATTCCAGTGTGTGAAAGAGACAGAGCTATACAAGTCGTCTAGCGACATCTCGTTCATCATCAGCCTAAAATGTTCCCACTGCTGGGACACAGGCCTCCTCTCTTGTGAGAGGGAGTGGGCCATAATCCACCACGCGGGCCCAGTGCGGGTTGGCAGATGTCACATATCTTCGAATTTTTGGTTCTAGGACATGCCGGTTTCCTCACGATGTTTTCCTTCACCGTTTTGAGAGCAGTGGTGATGAAACAAATTACACAAAGTAATGCGCCTGGCGGGGTTCGAACCCACGACCTACAACTCGTAAGTCGGGACCGATACCACTGGGCCACCACTGCTCATGCTCACATCTCGTTCACACACTGGAATTACACTCGCTTTAACGTATGGTAGGCCACCTGTACGACCGCCATCCGGGGTGTTATTTTTATCCGACTACGGCAAAGCCGAAAGGAGGGTTATGATTTTGACCGGTATGCATTTGTTTGTTCCCTCATAACTTCTAAACTACTTAACATTACATGACAAATGAGCTGTCGTTAGTTAGCGTCTCACTTGTCCGCTGGTTAAAGGGTAGGTGACGTATCACCAAAATCCAATATGGCGCCCTTAAGAGGATGTAAAGTCGTAACCGAAAAAAAATATATTTTCGCACAGTATCGACATGGGTATCAAAATAAAGGGCTTGATGAGCACATTTGAAATATACACACATTATAATAGCTTTAACTAGCTACTTTGTCTGATTCTAAAAATGTCAACATGGGTATCAAATGAAAAGGCTAAAGCTGTTGTCAAACAGACAGGCGAAGGCGAATGTGATCCGAATCCTGACATATAAAAAAGCGAAAGCGGTCTGATAGTTTATGTGACAGGCTTCAAAAAATTCCATACATTACAAACAAAAACGCCTCGGCACGCATTCGCTTCGTCCGTCAGTTTGACAAAGGCATGAATGAGTACCTACTTACATTTGAAATTCACTCTCTACTTTTTATAAATAGGTATTGAAATGTTTTAAAATATAACAAAAAACACTCACCTTTAGTAAACGCATGTGGTCTGTTTTCCCTCTCATACCAATGCCTGTCTGATTCGATAGCTCTCATAGTGTTGTCATTAAAGATCGCGGCAACAGTACGAGGCATGTAGCCTCCTACCATGTTGCTTTCACACCAAGCACCTGCTATTAAATCAATGTCTCTCACATGGCCATATGTAGAATTTAGCCTAAAAACATCCTGAAAAAAAAAAATACTATTAAGAAAAAAATATATACAGGCTTATTTTGGAAATCCTTTCGTTGACTGAAAGTATCTACATATTTTATGGCTAGAAACAATTTTTGTGAAACTAGTGTAACACCGCTGCTCTCAAAACGGTGAAGGAAAACATCGTGAGGAAACCAGCATGTCCTAGAACCAAAAATTCGAAGGCATGTGTAACAACCCGCGCTGGGCCCGCGTGGTGGATTATGGACCAGTCCCTCTCACAGAGAGGAGGCCTGTTTCCCAGCAGTGGGAACATTATAGGCTGATGATGATGAGTGTAAGACATTTTTTATTTAAAGAAAAATAGGTGTTAATCCTTCGGAATTAAGAATTTTGACCAAAATATACATCTAGGAGAGCATTTATAAAACGTTAATAAACCAGGGCTTGGTTCGCGTTGGCAGATGGAGAAAAACCAACAAGAAATTCCATGGTTACGGCGCCTCTAGTTCATGTAACAGTGCTTATACGTCTAGCTTAAAGGACACTTACTTCCTCTGTCATGAGTCCAAAAGTTATCAAGTCTTCGAAGCTTTGGACATCCAGATCGAAAAAGTGCTTGACGTAATCAACGTAGGGAGGCAGGCCAAAGTACCGGTTTTTGTTGACATCACCTGCTGTGGCATCTATACTTCTTTGGAAACCCGGGAACGCAAAATTTGCCAACTGTAAAAAAATACTCTTATAATTTTGAACTCTGGTCACATTGAGAAGTGCTTAGGGCTGGATACATGACGTGGCTGGACACGTTGATTGTTTTAAAGGCCTTGATATAATTTATTTCAAAAGGGCAACTACAATGGAAAGAAGTACATTAGCACGATACATCTCAGTACATAGTTTCCATAGTCAGAAGACCACACACATAAGCTATGCTATATATTTTGAAATCTTCATTTACCTTAAAATACAGAGCAATACAAAAATATACATTTATCATCTTAAAATATATTTCCGTATAACTAACTCTCGCAAGGATGTTTAGAAAAGCAAAATCGAGACGTATACCTTATACCAATGGAATGAATAAAAATATACATTATGATTAAGTCTATGTATACCGGAATGTAGTGTACATTAATATACATAACTAATACATTATATCTGCCGTATGTGAAGCCCTTGAAAGGCACATCGAGCATTCACTGTTTTTAAATTTAGTCGAACCACATCGCGATCACGACCCTCGAAGTTTTGTTACAACTTGATTTAAACAACTAACGAGCGTTTTCATGTAACATTATATTATGTAAACTAAGTAAGACTTGTAGATCCTAAATTTCAACAGTGACACGCAAGGTGGAAGAAATGTTAAGGCGCTTCCTCACCGCGTGCCTGCGCCTGCGGTGGCCGGAGATCGTCTGCCGACGTACGGCGCCGGCCGTGGGCGTCTACCACTGCGGCTGAGGTGGAGGGAGGACGCTATCCTCTCCCTCACGCGGCCCGCCTCGAAAGGTAGTATTGTAAAGTAATGCTCAAAGCCGAATCTATAATGTTACATTAAACGCGAATGTTCCCGGTGAGATAGCGCCTTTACAGGTATAATATCTGACATTTCATAATTATTATGCTCACTCATCGCGAGCATTAATTTATTTTCTAGCTCTTAAGTGTAAACATAACTTACATCATAGTCAACAGAACCGTGCCCGCCATGGCAGGGAGCTCTGAACGTGCTCTGTGTAAAAAGATCCATATTATTGTCCTTGGCCAAATAACCCATTCTGAATGAAACGTCGAACGTTTTGAATTCTTCAAGGAAGTTGCCTTCAACATCGTACAGCCTGAAAAAATTACATTCGCTTACTTCATTGCAGAGGTGTACCAGATAGTACACCTATATTTCGTCAGTTATGTTCCATGTTAAAGGAGGGAGACTGCTACTACTGAGAAATTCTTAATGAAAAAAAAAAACCAGTAACACTCATCTCTACAAAATAAAGATTGAATTCGACAAATTGACTCATGACACGGTCCAGAAATTTAAAGTAGCTCAGCGAGCTATAGAAAGGGCTTGGGGTTTCTCTGCAGGATTTAATTCCGACAACTAACGAAAGTGATCGAAATAGCCCACAGAATTAGCAAGCTGAAGCAGCAATATGAAGTAGAAACGATGAAAAGGGCAAACGTGCGACTTGAGTGGAGATCGCGAATCGAAAAACGTAAGGTGGGACGCAAAGTGGAGTTACGACCATCGCAAGGTGGCCGGTAACAATTTGATGAGAGTAGCCGTAGTAGATCGAGTGAAATGGCGTTCGATTGGAAAGGCTTATAATGACGATGGTGGAAGATGATTGAGGTTGATGATCATGATAATCATCATCTAATAAACATAATCATATTTACTTACATGGTCCTTGATTCTTGCATGAGATGCAAGTAGCGGATTATAAACGTATATTCCAAAGTCACTTCGGGAACCTTTTCATCATCATAAATGTCTCTGAATAAGTTGTCCTTGGTTACAACGCCAGCCTTAACAAGATTGTCGTATCCTAAAGATGCAAAAAAAAAGTCGTTACAATCTTAATGTGACAACACTCTATGCTGAATGCTCATCATTATTCCATTTTCGCGTTTATAACAATGTGATTACAGTAAGAATTACCTTGTACAGATGAACTCCACTCGTAAAAGAAAATTTGTTTGTAGAAGGCTATGTTAATGTCTCTCGCAGTTTCATACAACAATTCGTCGTCCCAACATGGGTTAACTTCGGCTAACTGGTCGGCAATGTAATTGTGGTTTCTCACAAACCAAACAGATAAGAGAGCGACAGATAAAAAGGTGGCAATATCTAGAATGTAAAGAAAATGGTAGTAGTAGTAATAGTTTACCAAAGAAGCAAACAAATATTTTAAAAGCGACAGGTTTTTAAATCCTGAGCGGAGCGAAGCATTCTAGAGTATAGTGGAATCTTTTTTTTTTATTTGGATGGCTTTCTATTTGTCATAATAATATATGATACAATAAACAACCTCTTCAGATGTATAATAATATAAGTATAGGTTTACTAAATATCTTCATTCCTAATTTACTTTTACTCCCGGTTAAAAAAGGAAGGAATAAAACGCAGATTTGCTCCCTGTTAACGAGGAACATGGTAGTAATTATAATGCTGCTGGTTTTATTTTAAATAAACACAAAAAAACCTTACTTTTTTCCACATTTACTCATGTATAAAAAAGTAAGGTTTTACCCCTATGAGGCATAACGAGCAGTTACCTATATGAGGAATAACTAGAACAACTTACAATTTTCAGGGCATCTAGTTTCGGTTGGTTTAACATTCGTAGGGCAAGACGCTGTAGGTCCATTTGGTGGGTAAATCCTTCCACCCTCCTCTTCCACTGCCAGCCGACCCCCTTCAAAACTTCTCAGAATCTTGTCACCTTTATCATTCGCGTTGTAAATTTGTGAACAATCAAATGATGTAGTTGCTTTTTTGATCTATTAAAACATAAAATATAATGTGTTACGATAATCAAAATCAGCCTATAATATTTATAATAGAATAGCAACAAGGTAGCGATGGCAACTTGCAGTACTTCTAGATGTCCGATGGTAGAACTTTCCACCCTGTTCCATATACTCCCGAAATAGTCATTGAATTTAGCTTACCGGGGCGGGTACAGGGTCGTTGGTGCACTTGAAATCCTGATAAGTGAGTGGTTTGGTGCTATTCATGCAGCGGATGTCAGTGTCCTTGAGCACGGGATCGTCCGGGAGGATAGTGTTCGGCGTACATTCGGGGGCATTCATGCGGTCCTTATTACAACAGTAGGTCGTCCTTAGTAAACTATTTTCTATAAACAACAGATCAGCTTAGTTCCTGATGCTAAGAGAGAGTACCTGATAGTACATCCACATTTTCGCAATTATTTGGTACCATTAAAAAGTTTACTAAACGTTCAGTATATAGGACATTATAATCTAAAACCTCTGCAAATGCTGAAAGCCACAAGTAATATAGGCGACTAAAAAAGCACGTGGGCAAAAAAGCTTGAAGAAGTCCCGGAGAGTTCATTAAACTGTCTTGGATCCCGCAAAAATTAGGTAAGCACAAAATAGAATAAACAACAAGCTTGAAACGTTCCCAATGCTAGAACACAGACCTCCTCTCTGTGATAAGGAGTGGGCTGTAATTCACTACACGAGCCCAGTGCGGGTTGGCACATAATACGTGACATCTACCAACAAAAATCGAAGATAATAGGTAATTATCTTCGATTTTTTTTTTTGTTTCCTCACGTTGTTTCCCTCTAATACCATTTTGAGAGCAGTGTTGATGAAATAAATTGGACAAAGTAATGCGCCAGCAACAAAGCTCAAATTGAATCTAAAACTCTTAATGCTACAGCGTTACCACTATTCTCATAATTTTGGGAATTTTAATGGTGGAGACACTTCACTGAGACTCTCACTGCCCATACGAGCCATCAATAACTACTCTGGCTGTTCATTATTGTAAGTCTTAATTTTGAAATACGTACGAGTGTCATGAACGGATCCTATATCGACGTACATGAATGCGCCGAATCCAGGAACATTGTTGTTCAAGATTTCGTGACTAGATTTCTGATGTTTCAACAGATTCAGACGCACGGTTCTTGCGTTAGGCAGTTCATCTCCCGATTCAGCTTTCCTTGGCAAATAGCCTGTAAGAAGTAGATGAAAAAAACTGTTTGAAGAAAGACTTAACTCAAAAAAGTCATCAAGCTCAACGGACTAAACATCCTGTAGGTTGGTTGTTTAACGCACCCACAATGCAGTTATTCTTAGTGTGGGGCGAAGATTATAATTCCTCCTTAACACAGGTTATTTCATAACCTAGCTAGGAGAACAGTGCTACACCCACTCGATTGTAGACTACTTAACATATTCTGTAAGACCTTTTCTGTAAAACTGCAATCTCTGTATTTTTCGTAAATAAATTATTATTATTATTATTATACAGAAATGTATTTCAAGATGATCTATTACCACCAACTGGGCAAATTTCCTGACTCGGTGCTGCAATGCGAAACATTTTGCCCAACTTTAGAATTTATAAATTCATTAGTCGGGCAAAATGTTTTGTATTAGCAAAACTAAATTATGTAGCACTTGGGTCAACAAGGTACGTTGTGTTCATTATAATATGTGATATGATACTAAAAGTATTACGTTTTACATAAACTAGCTTCTGTCGTCTGCTTCATCAATCTCATCATCATCATCATCATCATCTGCCTAGCCTTTTCCCAACTATATTGGGGTCGGCTTCCAGTCAAACCAGATTCAGCTGGATATCAGTATTTTACATGGAGCGACTGCCTGTCGGACCTCCACAACCCAGTAACTGGGTAATACGATACCCCATGGTAAGACTGGTTGTCAGACTTTAGAGCTTCTGACTAACAGTAACGACTGTCAAAGATCTACAAATGACAGCCGGGACCATCAATCTCATTCAACAAAATAAACGATTTTTCACCTCACCCGCTCGGAAAGATTCTATTTCTCATTCAAAATCTGAGCGCAAAACTTCATTTTGTGCTCTAGAGCACAAAGTGTTGTTTAAAATTCGAACACGTCTTGTATTCAATTGTTTTCTACTTTTCCACACTGCCAGGCGAGCCGCCCTCTCTACATTTCTTCGCTGAGTGAGGTGAAAAGTTGTGTGTTGCACTCGGCAGCAAAGCTTTTCTGCGTCTCGTACTTTTGAAAAGTTCGCATCGCTCAGGATTCTATATTTGAACCGCGAGAGAATCAGTTTTCAATTCAAGTACCTACTCGCGCCAAAAATCAACTTTGTAGCCTTGCATAACAAATAACTATTTCACCTCACCCGCTCGGAAAGTATCTATTTCTCATTCAAAATCTGAGCGCAAAACTCCATTTTGTGCTCTAGAGCACAAAGTGTTGTTTAAAATTCGAACACGTCTTGTATTCAATTGTTTTCTACTTTTCTAGACTGGCAGGCGAGCCGCCCCCACTTCATTTCCTCGCTGTGTGAGGTGAAAAGTTGTGTGTTGCACTCGGCAGCAAAGTTTTTCTGCGTCTCGTACCTTTGAAAACTTCGCATCGCTCAGGATTCTATATTTGAACCGCTCGTTTCTCTCGCGGTTCAATCTTAGAATCCTTCGCTCGCTCAGTTTTCAATTCAAGTACTCGCGCCAAAAATCAACTTTGCAGCCTTGCATAACAAATAAGTATTGTCTCTGCAAATTATTTTGGTTCGTTTTTTGGCTGTGTTTTGCCTGACTACACTCTATTTCAGTGCCAAACCCAGATCTATTCATCATTCCTCATAGTCGCCGCTGGGAAAAGCTGGGATCAAAGAAATGTTTTTTCAATTCTATTCTAATACTGATGTTATAATTATTATGACTTACCATTATGGTAATTGGCAGGCAGAATTCTTGTCAAGGGCGTGAAAAAAGTGCCACGTCCAGGATGTTTGATATTGTTACAAGATCCATCTACACGCCTCCATTCATTTTCATCACACGGTTTAATATCAGTAGTGCAAGTACTGAAAAATCAAAAGATCATGTAAAGTGAGGCCAAAACAAACTGGTTTTCGTCTATCTTGATATGTAGACCGTCGCTCCACCTTGCCTGAGGGCTTACCCACCTTGCGTTTTCCCATTTTCGGCCTCCACTGGAGAACACAGGTACCGCAATAGTCGTCGTTTCTACGACTTACGATTTTGTTTATTGCCGTAGTAATAAACAATTATTCTTACAGCTGATACATTGTAATTTTAATAAAACACGAATTCATTCATTATTTTGAGTGTCTAAAAACTAAAATAAAGTCCACCACGCAGATTCTGTGCCGTTTATGAATTTTCTCGAAAAATAATCTATACTTATAATAAATCTGTAGAGAGGTCAATTCTGTACATGAAATATATTTCCAAAATAACTATCAGGGGGTGATTAGGGATCGATACTGATGCCAAAAATGCAATTAATATTATTATTGTCTGTCTGTCTGTATAACCGTTATAGAATCAAGAACTACTAGACGGATTTTGACGAAACTTGGCACAATTTTTTTTCATTCTCCTGCGCTGGTAATAGTATACTTTTCACACCACCTGCTCGTAAATGTCAAATTATATGTCTGCTAACTGGCCGTAAAGCAAGGCATTGTTCCCTCCCGGTCGAGCCGGGAAAAATATATGTACTGAATTTCATTATTCCCGTGGGAATAATGTGATTTGAATTTGGAACCTCAAACAAAACATACTTTGAACGAAGGAATTGAAGCAGCGGCGGCTGCCCCCCGGCAGTCCCCACTGCAACAGCTGATCGCTTGCTGAGGTGGGCACCACAGCATGCTCACGTTCGAAGGTTGTCGTACCACATCAAATTTCAAAATTCGAATTTATTTCCTCGCAGGTGATGTGAAAAGCAGAGTACTCACCTCAGGAATAAAGCTGCCTTTGTCTTGGGCTAACTTAAATCCCTCGCTACACTAAGGATTCTTATCTTAATTCCCTCGTTTCACTCGGGAATTAACACTTGAACCTCCTCGCTGCGCTCCGGAGGTTCACCCCCAGAATCCTTAGTGTCGCTTCGGGATTCAATACGCCCGTGACGTAAGGCACTGCTTTATTCCTTTGGTGCGTAATCTACTATTTCATCACGCTATAATCAATAGGAGCAGAGCAGTGAAGGGAAATGTGAGGAAAACGGGTGAAGTTACTCCATACACGCTAATCTTCGGAACTACTGGACGGATTTGATTGTTTTTTTTTTGTTGTATAGCTATTAAGTTTAGGCAACATATAGGCTATAATTTATCTTGGAAACTTGAACACCTGATGCAGAACTGCATTAGATCAGCTAAACTATAAGAGATACAAAAATAGCGCCGTAGCAAAAATTGTTCCGCGTGATGAGCATTTTCTGCTGAGAAAATAAATTTGTAGATATGGAACACCTGATGTGGAACTCCAAGAGCCCAGCTACACTATTAAATATACAGTAATGACGTCTTATCAAGACTTGTTCAGCCTGATGAGCACTCCCTGTTGTCGTATAAAAACTGAAGATCTGGAACACCTGATGTGGAACTCCAAGAGCCCAGCTAAACTATAACATATTATATTAATAGGAATAACGTCTTAGCAAGAGTTGTTCAGCCTAATGAGCACTCTTTGTTGACGTTATGAAAATTGAGATCTAGAACAACTGATGTGGAATTCCAAGAGCACAGCTACACTATAACAT
Source organism: Agrotis clavis (assembly GCA_954870645.1). NCBI lineage: Eukaryota > Metazoa > Arthropoda > Insecta > Lepidoptera > Noctuidae > Agrotis > Agrotis clavis. The sequence continues at coordinate 25,938,243 of OX940921.1, forward strand.
ATTATATTATATGAATAACATCTTAGCAAGAGTGTTAGTTGTGTGTTGTTTAGTCTGATGGGCATTTCCTGTTGATTTACAAAAATGAAAGACCTGGAACGTCTGGAATCGCCATGCGCGTCCCGTTGTTTTCCCGTCCCCAGGCTCTAAGAATTCGACATCAGACGTTTCAGATCTTCGATTTTGACGACCTTATTGTCGCTGGCATAAGCAACAGGATCCGCGTACGAAGTCGCTGGCAGAAGCTAGTAACAAATATTATGTTTTTATTTCTGGCGAATTATTTGTAACAATGAGTTCTGTAGAAGCAATTATGTGAATAATAATAATAATATTCCACAACTATTACACAACGCCATCTAGTCCCAAGCTAAGCAGAGCTTGTGTTATGGGTACTAGACAACTGATAAACATACTTATATATTTCTAAATACATACATGTTATAGATAAATTACACCCAGACACAGAACAAATGATCGTGCTCATCACACAAATATTTGTCCTGGGTGGGAATCGAACCCACGACCTCCGGCATAGCAGTCAGGGTCACTAACCACTAGACCAACAGGCCTAGTGGTTAGTGACCCAGTCTAAGTAGAGTCAGAATAAAAGTAAGATAAAAATTAAACTCACTCTTTCAGGCCGTTAGTCTCATAAAAAGACAACTGATCAGCTGGAACAGGTTCACCTGTATAATAATCGTATAAGTTCCCATAACTAAGTCCACTGCAGAGACAAACTATGAAGATACTCGTCAACAACATCGTAAGCCAATGATCTGCAAATTAAATTTTCATTAGCCTTTTATATTAAAATTACAATACATACGGACACAAGTTTTCGATCAAGTAAACAAAAAATGGAATATTAATTTATTATAAATTCTGAGATGTGTCATTGTCTGCGAATACAGCGGAACCTACTCGTACATACATACAGAAAATTAAATGAAAAGGATTATTCAAAATTCTGATTCCAATATAGAATTTAGAAACAAGTGGCCCAAACCAAGAGACTGACAGACCCACCACCTTCGCAATGGTACAAATACGTTCCCGTGGGATATGTTTTGACTAAAATGTGGGGCAAAGCCACTGCGTGGTAAAAGTATCTAGTTTTTTTTTTTTTTTTGTATTCCGCAGAGCACAGCAATCTGTCGTAGACATTTAGATGCTTGTCTGTCTGAAGCTATTTCTGATTATTTTGTTTTCATAACAGGTGGAGTTGTCCAATGACCACTCTCACTATTCTATGGCGAACCGTTTTATAAGATTTGGAACACTATTCCTTCTCAGTCTTGTGTAAATGGTACTTCCGGAACCCGTTAAAGTGGCAGCCAAAGCATTAACAAGGGTGGTTAATTTTTGTTGATATTTTACACTTCGATCAGCAATTTCTTGTTTTACTGAGTTGAGTCTCAGGTCGTGCAGTATGTATTTGTTGTGGATGCATTTTGGAATGTTGAACATGGATCTGATAGCTTTATTCTGAAACCTTTCCAGGATTTCTATATTAATATTACTTGCTGTTCCCCATAGTTCGATTCCGTATGTCCAAACTGGCTTTAGAATTGTTTTGTAGACTGCAATTTTGCTTTCGTTGTTTAGGTGAGAATTTTTGCCAATCAGCCAGTGCATAGATCGTAGTTTTGTGTCCAGGGCTTTTCTTTTGCTCCAGATATGTTTCTGCCAGGTCAGCCTCCTATCCAGGTGCATGCCTAGGTATTTCGTGGTGACATCGTGTGGGATTTGTTCTCCGTTCAGTATGATTGGTGGACAGTCGCCTTTTCGCAGAGTGAAAGTGACATGGACTGATTTGCTTTGGTTAGCTTTTATTCTCCATATCTTCAGCCATTTCTCTATCTCGGTTACATGTTTTTGGAGTTTTGCTGATGCAATTTCTGGGTTGGCATTCACTGACATTATTGCAGTATCATCGGCGTAGGTGGCAATAAGGGTTTGATCATCAACAGGGATGTCGGCAGTGTAGATGAGATACAATACGGGCCCTAAGATGCTCCCTTGGGGTACCCCCGAACGGATTTTGAACAGATCGGAGGAAGAGTTATTTAGCTTAACTTCATAGCATCTTTTATCTAGATAGCTTTTCAATAAAAAGTAGAAAGAATGAGGTAGATGCTTCTTGATCTTGAACAGGAGACCGTCGTGCCAGACTCTATCGAAAGCTTGACTTATATCCAGAAACACAGCCGAACAGTACTTCTTATTTTCCAGCGTGTGGCCTATGGTATCTATCAATCTGTGTACCTGCTCAATGGTTCCATGTTTCTGTCTAAATCCAAATTGATGCCCAGGAAGAATAGTATTTAAGTGAGGCATTCTATTGAGGATTACTTTCTCGAACAATTTCCCAACCAATTGAAGGAGACTTATTGGTCTTGTTACATAAAATATTTTGTCCCTAACCGTTGAGGGTCAGACTAAAATAAAACCACAAAATAACCTAAACCGGTTTATTAATGCGGATAACAATCTCCCGTTTAATAGTAGTATTTGATTAACTATTCACACCTTAACTTTAAACCTTTAAATTAAAATTACATAAGATAAGTTACTTTATTATCTTTACCATGTGGTTATTAATTATTACCCTTTACAATTAATTAAAGCTAGCCAGTTGTAACTTATGGATATATAGAAGAGCTGAGGTCGTGGGGAGTTGGAGATAAACCGAGTACTGTTCCGTTAACAAGGTTAAATTATATGAATATTTACTAAAGCAGAACTAGGTAACTACCGGAACCTTCCAGTTAAAAACAATTATAATAATTTAATTAATGGGCGCCAGGGACCTGGAGAGTCCCGAATCCTGGAGCTGAAGATATCCTCAAATCTACTGTCACTTCCGGAGGAATGCAGAAAGAGCTCAAGATTCTCAACCTAAAGTTCGGTGTAGTACCGACATCAACCCCGGGTACCAAAATCACACCGGTGTTCCAAGGTGCGGTGATAACAAAAATAAATATAAAGAAAAAAAAACCGTCACGCCTGCGCTCACGCTAGGCGGTGTCTGCCAGCCGTACAGCAGCCTCCCACGGGAGGCTCTCAGCGGTGTCGAGGAACGGACTTCACGTCCCGGCTCTAAGCTTCAGCCTACGATCCCGGCGGTGAAGCGAGTCCCCCGATGAGTCTTTTCTGCAATTGACAATACGGAGACCAAATAATAAAAGTGTAACTTATTCGTTATCCTCGATGTGATCGAGCTGTGAAACCTATCAGACAGAACCTCGGCGGGCTCATGGCCTTTATTCAAAATGAAATACGCGTGGCGTCCGTCCACTACGCCAAGGACTTATGCCGTTTTCCGGGACAATACTTTAACACCTAGGTCAACCCTGAGAAATTGCCTACGGCCTACGATTGGAAAATAGCTGGTTTATTACTCACGGTTATTGCTGGGGAAGGCGGCGTGGGCTGCGGGCTGCTGCACGTTCCACCGGGCAGAACCGCGACGACAGGCGCTGTTAGGAATCCTGAAATAATCGTTAAGATTAGCACGACGTTATTCCCTCACACACACACCCTTCGGGTGGACGCACAGACCACGCTCACTCCACTAAGGATACCGACTTACCTTTTACGACTGCGCACCAAAAACTATGTGTAACTCCTCAGCGAGGCTGGCGGCAAGTGACGCTCGTCATCCTAGCAAAGTCATCGCAAATCGCCGGCCGGAAGTCGGTTAAGGGTCGGGTGCCCACCCCATGTCGAACTCCCGGATTCGGCGGAGAAACCAATATCCCGGCAACGACCACAAACACCTCACACCAGAAATTCACCTTGAATACTGTGGAACGACACTTGCCACAGTCGGCAATGAATCACACGAGACTAGATCCAACTATTCCGCTCTTCACTATTCATCTCTCTCAATAATTGATCACCAAAACAGTTTCCACCGGGGAAACCATTCCTACAACATTGTCGGGGAAAGAGGAGAATTCCACCTGACAACATTAAAGTTGACATTTCCCAGAGACAATCCACGCAAAAGTCCACAGATTAAAAATGTATCGATTCGGTCGAAGGTTCTCGAATAAAGTCTATATTGAAAAAATTAAATCATTTCCGTTTATGGATATTTAGTTTATTATTAATTTCTTTTATTTATTTACTATTTAAAATTGATAATTATTACAAAATGAGTTAGTTCATATTATTTAAAGATTTGTGATCCTTAGATTAAAATATCGATTATTTTATGGTTGCTATCTCGAAGTGCGATAGGGGGCGCCTCGGACTGTCAGAATTGACGTTTGACGCAATGAATGTCATGTCAGTTTTGATCAAAATAATATTGTGAAACGGTGTAAAAGAATTTAGAAAAGTGATTTATTGTTGGGAAATGAAACCAACGATACATAGGAATGGTTGACCAATGAATGCAGGTACTTGACACTTTGTTTATTAGAAACGCAGCCGCGAAATAGCAACCTGAGCTAGGAACACAAAAAAACAATGTAACAGTCTATAGGATGAAACTTCTTCTGGCTGCTTACCAGGTTTGAGGATCATGACTACTTGAGCAAGTTTCCATTGGAACGGGTAGTGGGAGAGTCTCAGGCATGAGTTGAAGAGTATAACATGAAACATTATGCCACTTCTCGGGAGCTTGCTTAATAGCACAGAGTTCACTAGGTCATACCCCGGAGCTTTATTGGGTGATAGAGATTTTATCTCTCGGCGTATTTCGTTAGAACTTACTGCTTCTAAAGGAAGCGACAGTTGATTTGGTGACTGAATATAGTCTGCGATGTCGTCATCTTTGTCAGGGTCAGAACAAGGCAATGGTGTAAATACCTTTTCTAGATGTTCCGCGAATGCTGTTGTTTTTTCTACATCAGTTCTAGCCCAACCTCCATCCTGTTTTCTCAGGGGCGGGATGTGGTCTATTGGTTTCTTGAGATTCTTGGTTGCGCGCCATAGAGAATAATTAGTATCCTTGTAAGCTGTGACTTTAGAAAGGTGACTTTGTACGTACTCATTTTCGTGCTCTTTTATCATGTCTTTCAGTTCTTTCGTCGCCCTGATTAATTTAGTTTTATCGGAGGGATATCTGGTTCTATGCCATTCTCCTCTTAAGTTGCGACGTTCACTGATCTTTGCGATTATGCTTCTTGGATATTCCTTTTGTTTTGTTTCAGCTTTCTTTATTTTAGGAGTAGAAGTAGTGGCGGCCAGATGTACGATGCTGTTAAATTTTTCAATAGCTAATTCAATGTCATCGTTTGTCTTAAGTCTAATGTTTAGGTCAATGTTACTACGTATAAAGTCACTATACTGGTCCCAATTTATATGTTTGTTATAGATGTTGGGGAGAGGCTTAGAGAAAATGGCCTGTTTATACATATTTAAGATAACTGGAGTATGATCTGACGACAAATCTTGACATTTCTCGATCTGCAAGTAATTAAGCCCGATATTCTTTATGACATAGAAGTCTAGCAAATCTGGAATTTTGTTTTGGTCCGTTGGCCAGTATGTTGGTTCTCCGTGCGAAACACATTCAAGATTTAAATCCAGAGTGGCTCTATATAGCTGTCTGCCCCTAGGGTTGATTAATCTCGAACCCCAAAAATTATGTTTGGAGTTCCAGTCTCCACCGCAGATAAATATTGGGCCCAGTTTGTTGAAGAACAGCTTGAAGTCATCAGCCTCGATTTTGTGACGTGGAGGGCAATAGATTGCAGTGAGTGTGGTCTCAGTGGTTTTGTGCTGTATTTTAATTGATGTTGCCTGAATTTTTTCCATTTTATATGGTTCGAGAGGGTAATGCTTTATGTTATTTTTTAATATCACCGCAGTCCCACCATGGGAATTTCCAGAAGGATGATCAGTTCTATAGATTGTATAATTTTGAAATTTTACATGTGTTCTGGGAGTAAGTCTTGTTTCAGATATAAGAGCAACATCAATATTCTCGGTATTCATGAATAGCTCAAATTCTTGCCGTCTGTCGGTCAACCCATTGGCATTCCAGGTAATAATGCGAACATTTAGGCCCTCTGTGCGGTAAGTCGCGTGATTAGCTTGATCATCTGATCAATCATGCTGTCCATCATGTCTTTCATGATTGTTTGAAATCTATCGAACATTGTATCTAAAAAGCTGGTTATATTCTGTTGGTTCTCGCCGTAAGTACGATCGCGTGATTGTGTAACTGGATTGTCACCCCTATTTTTCAATGCGCTGGCGTAGCTAAGTCCTGTGTGGCGCGTTGATTTGTTATTCTCGTTAAAGCTCTGTTTTACGTGTGTGGTAAATTGTGTTTGTTTGGGTTGTTGGGTAGGTTTCAGGTTCAGGATTTTTTCCTTGTACTGCTTATACTTTATACACCCTTTATAGCTAGCCGGGTGTTTGCCTTGGCAATTTGCGCACACTGCGTCTGTCTCAGGAGTTTTCGTACAGTAGCTAGTGATACAGTAATGATCAATATTTAATTTACGGTAAATTTGGAACACAAAATTGTGTTGCTTCAGCTGTAATTTTTATTATCTACTGAATATTTTTCTGGGTCTTTAAAACTATAGCTATAGGTACTACCACCAATTTAACTACTTGAAAACCATTTTTTTTTTTTGCTTTTGATAATAATATGTAACGCGAAGCGCAGTTCTACTCTGCCGTCCGACTCAGGGAGGGCTCGTCAATTCGGAACACTCACTTGACACAAAACTTAAAGGTAAGAAATTGCCTTAATATAAACATCGGAAATCCTTATAATATTAGTTTTTAAATGTAGTATGTATATTTAGTTTGTATATTAATTATAAGTTTAGTGACAGTTGACATGAGGAAATCAAAGACACTCTCCTTAAAATCCTTTTAAAAAAACGAGTCACTAAATCAATTACGAATAGGAAAAATAGAAAAATATTATTCTAAATAAATACTCTTATTTCCGTAATAACAAGCTTCATTCTTCCTCCAGTCAATCACATAAGTAATTGAATACAACCGTTAGAATTTCCCACAATTCCACCCCAAGGGAAATAGTTTCACCCTATCCTTTGGAGGAGAACAAGGAAACAATGAGAAACGGTAATCAGTCTTATTTCTACATTAAATAAGGCACATTAAAAGTTGGCAAAAAAAATGGCTTAGAACCTGTATTGCTATTTTCTCTAATAATAGGGCCTTTTTTTTTTTTTTAGCGTGGTAAAATCATCAAATGAGTCCTCCAACCCCGGGCAGGGCTGGAGGGACTGTCAGACTTCTACTGACTAAAATCCACGGTGTCCTTCAATAGCCCTTTCTGTTCCAGGGTCACGGTAAGGAAATAATCCCGCGACCCCGGCAGGCTTTGGCCCTCTGAGAGGGGGGCTCCGTCATTATGCTGACGCTCTTTGAGGCGCGCGTGGGACACAACGCGCCGTCGACCCGGGCATGGTCCTTGGTCGGGCAGCGAGTTGCCCTTTACTCGCTGCCCGCATGCCCGCGCCTACGGTGGCCGGAGATCATCTAGCGACGTCCGTCGCCGTGGGCGTCTACCACCGCGGATGGGGCGGAGGGAGGACTCTGTCCTCTCTCGCTCGCGGCCCGCCTCCTCCTTCACGAGCATTACTGCTTCGCAGAAGGAGGCGACCGCTTCCCACTCCGTCTCGCCCCGCAGCATGGCCGCGACCAATGCTGGGCGCGAGAGGTCTCCGCCTATCGCAGCCGTGAGGACACGTCGGTGCTCTGCCCAAGCTGGGCAGTCTTGCACCGTATGCTCCACCGTGTCCTCCGGGCGATCTTCGCAGTGGTGACACCCAGGCGTCTCCTCCTTTCGCATCAGACACAGGTACCTCCCGAAACTTCCGTGTCCGGTGAGGACCTGCGTCAAGCGGTAGGTCAGGACGCCATGACTTCTCTCCAGCCACTCCTCAAAGAGGGGTCTTACCGCCGCAATTGCGGCGTGCCCGGCCTTCGGTCGCGACAGTCGTTCCTTCCATACTGCCCTGAGATCGCGCCGGAGCTCTTCCCGCCGCGCCTCGACTTCACGAGGCAGCAGGGTCACGCCCCGGCGCTGCGCCTCCACGCGCCACTCATAGACGCGCTGGAGGGCAGTCGCCTCCAGATCCCAGGGCAGCAATCCGGCAAGGAGGTTGGCCGATTCGCCGGCAATCGTGCGGTATCCCCGGATCATCCGGATAGCCATGACCCTCTGGCATAATAATAGGGCCTAGTGATGAAACTACAGTTTGGTATTCACTAAGCTAGCTACTGATACCGACATCTGACAGTAGAGTTTATGAGCGGTGGCGCGGCTTCTAGTGAACTTCTGGCTCAATGACGAGCTCATCGTAACATGCAGCCTAGAAAGTGGCTTTTAGAGAATTTCCATCAATGAAAAAGATAGTTGATTGCTGAAAAATTGGATAGTATTAAAAAAAGACTACCTTTACAATAATCACATTCTTTAGTGACTAGATTATGATTTGAGGATAAACCGATAGAAAAACCTTTTACTAACTCTGTTTCATATTTCAGACAATCTGGTAGCCGGAATCTGGTTGGTTACACTTGAAATGAAGGACTGCATAAGAAATGAGGTTATCCAGGAACGTGAATAAAAATTTAATAAAGAATTAATGTACGCTTAGCTGATAATACACATCGTTTATTACAATAAAATTTGGAGACTCAGTAACGTTTCGCCAAAAAAAAACTTTTTCAAAAAAAAATGTAACCGACTTCAAAACAACCACAAAAGAAGTTCAAAATAAATCTTTTTAGTTTCACTATTCAACCCAAATTATTGTCAAATACATAATTTTCTTACATGTGCACTAAAATGTTGTAATCCGTAGCACCGGTAATAACAACGCCCATGTATGTATGTACACAATGAGCTAAAAATATTTACTACTGCACCAAACTAAATGAAAATTTTATTTTAATTATTTATTTATTTCCAGACCATGGTGTCCATTTTGTTAGTAACAATGCTCTTATAGACTAGTGTTAGTAAATTTAAGCTACCCACAACAAGACATAAAAAGGATGTAAACACAACAATCACTGCTGCGCCATCCCATGACAAACGGAGCAGCAGTGACTGATGTAACTGCAGTCCAGCCGACTAGCGATCATGCTAAGGATGCTGTTGGCGCTGCTACGTACTCTACGCACCAGGGAAGCGCATCTTTTCCGCATTGTAGCGTAAAAGCAGTCTATGCGATTTTCAGCAAACATCCCTGATGCACTACAGAATCGCCGCAGCCCCATCAGCACCCTGAACGCATTATTAAATTGGACTCGGAGGGCACTGTAAGACTTTTGAGTATAGTCAGCCCACAGGCTGCACGTGTAGAAAGATGTACAGTAAGATCGGAAAAGTGTAATTTTGACTTCTGTCGAACAACGTGCAAACCTGCGGGCTATCATGTTCGCTCGCACTGCCAGTGCCCTCCGTTCCCTCTCCATGTCATCATTGTCCTTGAGGTCAGAGGTAAGTATATGTCCTAGGTACTTAAATTTAGACACCCTACGCAAGGCCAAACCATTCAGCATAATATTGGGAAACACGATACCTGTACTGTTTCCTCTGGCCTCAAAGACCATGACTTCACTTTTGAGTGGATTATATGCTAATCCATGTTGCTCAGCATAAGCTTCACAAATGGCAAGCAGTTTCTTAATACCACACACCGATGCACTCAGTAGCACCATGTCATCAGCATAGCTTATGTTGTTTACATTAATTCCGTCTATGTGACATCCTATCCGGGTGCTACTGAGTGCCACAATCAGATCGTTCATATACAGGTTGAATAGGGTTGGAGAGGACAATCCCCCCTGCCTCACCCCGCACTCCAACCTGTACAATTGCGACATGCTTTCTGACCATCGCACGCCATTGACCTGATTACCGTACCAGTACTGGCAGATGTTGATGAGTTCTGTTGGTAGGTTAGTGTTATGTAACTTTTTCCATAGAATATCATAGGAAACCAGGTCAAAAGCTTTCGAAAGATCGAGAAAGCATGCGTGAACTGATGTTTGGCGTTTAGTGTAGTATTTGACAGAATGCTTAACACACAGAACTGCACTTTCAGTGGAGAGTCCGCTCCGAAAACCGAACTGATTGTCATGAAGCTTAATGTGTTTGGTCAGCTGTGAGTTCAACATGCTGTCAAATACCTTCGAAACCACTGTGGCAAGAGAGATAGGTCTGTAATTATTCCTATCTGATAGATCAGCGGTCTTATTTTTAACAATAGGTATAACAATTGTTTTAATCATTTCTTCAGGCAGATATGAATGGCTCAGACAAAGGTTAAACAGCATAGACAACAATCTCGGTAAGTGGGGTCCAGCATGTTGCAGATGTTCGATACTTAACCCGTCATGGCCGGGAGATTTACCTCTAGTCATTGATTTTATTATCAACTGCACATCTCTGGTGGTGCACCTAAAACCTAATTTTTCACCGTTCTTAACATTAATCATCGACTGCGTGGACCCCAATGGCGATTTTACAGTAAAATGTTGTCGAAACAAATCGGCTATTTCACTGGTATCGCTTACACCATCGATACACACAGGATTTCTAATAACATTTACAAAATCTAAAACAATAACACAACAGGTTCGTTTTTTATTTGAAATTTAGTGATAACCACGCCATCTTATAGCTAAGTGATGAACTAATATGGCAAATCAATGACAAAGAGCAGCAATGTTGCAATCATAATAAAAAGTACACATTTTTACATTGCGAGTAGTGACATCTATCATCCAGAGAAAAGGTGTATAATATCAATAATACGACCTGTTATTTCGACGTCAAAAGTAGTGGCCAGATAGCCAGTAGGCTAACAAGTTGGACTTGCACGTGAAGAGTACCGGGTTCGATTCTCACTGTAAGAGATTATTTTTGAAACAAAAAATCATTTGAATAACAATAAAATTATGAATTTCTTAGAAAATATCACGTTCCGTCGCACACAGCCATCCTCGGAACCAGAGGATGACAATATTATTTCTCAAACAATAAACGAAACCACTCATAGCATGCCTGACCTGTCCGAGGACGAAAATGACACCCAAATAAAAACATTGACAAACAAAATCGAAAAACTGACATCCCAATTAAATAAGGCGCAGAAAGATATTGAAGTACTGACATTACAGAATAACAACTTGAGGGAAACAAATGAGGGATTACTTGAAAGAAACCAGCTACTCGAAAAGATGAACATCCCCGCATCTACACCACAAAAAGACTTAAAAAAATGCTATAGCACACAGGAGACGCAAACAGAAACAATTATGACAGATTCTCTTCATTTTCTCTCTACGCATGAAGATCCACAGATGGCGCCACAATCGAAAAATGAGCAAAGTTCTGCTGTTAAAAATAAACTATGCATTGTCAGTACGAACAAAACTAATAACGTTTTACAAATAGCCGAAGAGACATTTAGGAACTATCAAATATGTCACTACGTTTCTCCTAACTGTGGAACAGTACAGCTTATTAGTAACTTGCATCAAAAAATTAAGGATTACTCAATGAACGACTATTGTGTTATTTTAATTGGAGAAGAAGATTTTCGGAAAACTGAAAACTATGTGGAAATTATTATAGCCTTAAGAAAGTCATTGCAAAACATACGGCATACAAATGTTATATTGTGTTTACCAACATACAAATTAAGCAATTACTCAACAATGTTTAACTGGCGTATTGAAACTTTTATCAATTTACTTTCTTTGGATCTGCAAACTTACGACTATGTAACAGTACTAGACTCTAATTTAGATTTACTTTATGATTTTTCTATGTTTTCCAAGTACAGCAGAAAACTGAACAATCAAGGAATGAGAAATGTTTTCCATAATTTAATGTTACTTATAACAAATACTGCATTATCACAACCGGAATCAATTTGTAATGATAAACCTAACCCCTCACTTTCACGTACTGATTTTTTTCTCTGATCATCTGAATATTCTACACCAAAATATTGCCGGACTTATAAACAAGTCTGATTTACTGACTGTAAACATTGAGGAATTGTTAGCTAAACAAATAGTTATAGATTTAATTTGTATAACCGAACATTTCATAATGTCTGGTCAGGAACACTTGTTACATATACCGAATTATAAACTTGCGGCATGCTATGCAAGAAGTAATGTAAAACGAGGTGGAGCTTGTATTTTGGTTAAAAAAGGTTATGAATATAAAGAATTACCTGATATAATGAGATTCTCGATAGCGGGAATTATAGAATGTTGCGCAATTGAACTAACTGCTCAAAATCTTATTGTCTTATGTGTGTATAGACCGCCCAAACTAGCTAATTTAAATAAATTCTATGAAAAATTGGCTGCTATTTTGAGAAATATATGTGCTAAACACAATAAAAAAATTATTGTATGTGGAGATTTCAATGTCGATATTTTGAAAGACAACAGAATTACTTTAGATTTTAAATGCTTTCTCTTGAGCTATAATCTTAAATTGGAAATTAATGTACCGACTCGACTTATTAGTAACACTTGCCTTGATAACTTTGCCCACAATTCTAAACAAAAATGTCAATGGGAAGTAATAGATTTCGGGTTATCAGACCATACAGCCCAAATAATAAAAATAAAAGTGAGTAAGTTTTCCCAAATAAAATCTTGGAAAGTAAAGTTACGAGATACATCAAGAGAAAATCTCAAAAAATTTAAAAACCATCTTCAGAGTTTGACTTTTTCTGACGTTTTCAACACGGATGATCCTAACGACGCCTATAACAATTTCTTAGACATATTTGCACTTTTATATGATTTATGTTTTCCCTACAAGTTAGTCACAGTCAAATCTGAAAAGAAAATCAAATGGATATCACGAGGCATAAAATTTTGCAGTAAAAGGCAAAGACAATTACTTTGGATACAAAGGCTAAAACCGACAGAAGAAAACAAGAAAACATTTGTTACTTACTCGAAGAGATTTAAGAAAATTGTCAAATTGACTCAGAAATCTCAAAATAATTATCTGATAAATAATTCAAAGAATAAATCAAAAACATCTTGGCAAATTATTAATAATACTAAAACCAACAGTGAACCCATCTCTCAAATAAAAAATCGTGATTTAATCTTAACAAACCCTGACGAAATAGCAGAATCATTCAACAACTTTTTTGTAGATCAAAGTTCAGAAATACCGAAGCATAATTCAATAGATATCGTAGATGTAAAACATAACCCACACTCAATATTTATGTCTCCAACTATTCCTGAAGATATCATAAGGGTGATCAGATCTTTAAAAAACAAGAAAAGCCTCGGATATGATGGCATCTCTACTAAAGTTATTAAACATGTCTCTAATTGTATAGCTGACCCTCTAAGTCATATTATTAATTTATGTATATACACTGGAATATTCCCCGATAGGCTTAAAACCACTATAGTGAAACCTGTTTTTAAAAAAAACTGTAAGGAAGACATGGCAAACTATAGACCCATTGCGCTGATCCCTGTGTTCTCTAAGGTAATCGAAAAGATAATTTATGAACAATTCTATGCATTTCTGACAAAATTTAATATATTATGTGACGAACAAAAAGGCTTTAGGAAAAATAAAAATATTAATTCGGCTATTTTCGATTTTTTAAATATCGTAATGCCGAATGTAGATGCCAAAATACCTATATGTGCTATCTACACTGACATGTCGAAAGCCTTTGATTCCGTTAATCATGAAACCCTATTGCACAAACTCCACGCATACGGCATTCGAGGAAATGCCCTCAATTTGATAAAATCTTATCTTAAAGATCGTAAGCAGTACACAGAGATTTCTAAAGTTTGCCCAAAATCTAAAATTGAAAAAAGATACACATCATCAAAAAGAGTAATAAAATTTGGCGTACCACAGGGCACCGTTTTGGGGCCTTTGTTATTTTTATTGTATATTAATGAGCTTCCACGTCAAATTCCTCAACCTATGGTACTCTTTGCTGATGACAGCACATTACTAATAAAATGTATTAACAAAGAAACCTATGAGAATGATATCAACAATGCACTTAACTCAGTGATAAATTGGTTTAGTAATAACAATTTAAAAATAAATTTACAAAAAACTAAAATAATGCACTTTTACCAAAGACTTTATGCTGAAGACATGAACATTAACCATAACGGACAGATTGTAAACAGAGAAAATATTACCAAATTTCTAGGAATAACAATTGACAGCCAGCTAAATTGGAAAGCACAAGCTGACAAAATCTGTAAAAAAGTAAGTACCTCTGCTTATGCATTATACAATCTGTCAAAAAAAGTTGATCTCCAAACTTTACTTGTCGCCTATTATGGCTTGGTTGTATCGGTCTTGAGATTTGGGATAATATTTTGGGGCAATTGTAGTGAAAGAGAAGGCATTTTTAAAGCTCAAAAGCGTTGCCTTAGAGCCATGTTCGGTCTAAAGGTAACAGACAGTTGTGTCCCCATTTTTAAATCTCATAAAATTTTAACGTTTCCGTGTATCTATATACTAGAGTTAGCCATATTTGTCAAAACTAATCCATGTTTGTTTCCTTCATTGAACGACACTAGAAAAAGAACAACAAGCTTGAGATCTCAGTATCAAAATGCCTTGCACACAGGTGCATATAAGACATCCTTATTGAAAAAAAGTTTTATGTGTATGGCACCTATTGTTTATAATAAAATCCCAAACAAAATCAAAGAGCAACCATTTAGAGTGTTCAAGAGTCATCTTACAAGATTACTTACTGATAAATGTTATTACTCTGTTACGGAATTTTTATCTGATAAGCTCGACAATAATTAATAAAAATAACTGATGATTCATAAATGATAAATTAACTAAAAATAATTTGTAATCAAATATTGTGACTTATAACGAAATTATGACTATTTATGCATTGACTGTACAAACTATTCCATATCGTGACAATGATTGTTTTATAAATATTTGACATACCAATTTAGCATGATACATAATAATAATATTATATCCTTTCTTCTCTTGTCACAATTCGCATGCAACTATATTTGTACGCCTCACGGCATAACATAGCGCCCTAACCACTTTAAGACCTGTATATTTACTACCTATGTTAAACAAATAAAATGATTTGATTTGATTTGATTTGATTAGACGGTTTGTTATTAAGTTTATTTGTGGCTTTCCAAAAAGATCGAAAATCGTTTTTTGAGTGATGAGAGGCCAGAATATCCATTTTCACCTGATCTTGATGGTTCTGGCACTATCTCAGTCGGTTCTTAAAGATTTTCCTGGCCTCATACATGGCGTTATAAATTGCACCAGAATTTGGTTTGCCATACCAACACCACAAATTAAATGTCCGTCTAGCTTCTCTGTGTGCCTCGCTAACATGTAAGTTCCATCCTGTAACAGGTTTCTTTTTCTTACGTAAATGTTTGCTACGTTTACTAAACAGTGCCGCCTCTTTTAATATTTTTACAATATTGCTATACAATCTGTCAATGACTTGTCTGTGCTGCAAAATATTACAAGTGTAATCTGCACATTTAATAAATTCCTCTGGAAAGTCAAGAAGTCTCAAGAGTCTATGACATTCAGTCATTTATTGACTAACTTGATCTACAGTTCTCTCCCCCCATATAACCTCATTTACAGTTGATTTACATTCTAGTATCTTAGGTGAGATTATGCCCAGATTACACTCCATTATCAACGGAAAGTGGTCCGACCACAGCACATCATACTCAACAAACACTCTGCGCACTGACGGCACAGCTGCCTTAGAGACTATACAGTGATCAAGCCATCTTTGCGATCCGTGTGCCTCGCTCACAAAAGTGAAACAATTAGACGAATTAGAAGCGCCTCTCAACATTTCTACACCAATGCAAGTCCACTCCTGCTCCTCACAAAATAAAGATATTTCGTTATAAAATTGCTCAGTAGGGTGCGCATTAAAATCACCTAGTATGTACACACAATCAATGTTACAACTGTCTATGATAGCGCTTACCGACCCGAGGATATCCGTAAACTCGACTAAATTCGCCGCTGAGTCCACAGGCATGTAAACATTCACCACTAGTATAGACCGCTCAGGCACTACACGTATAGCACATATTCGCGGATTATTGCACGGCACCACTATCACATTAGGAAATACTTTTTGCCGCCAGAGTATTCCGAGACCGCCGTGGGGACGTCCTCGTAACATGCCCGACGACATGTCCACCGCCGAGGTCCCTGTGTAGCTAAACTCTTCATCAATTAATACTACTCAAGTATGAAATTTCACTGGGCAGCAACCATGTCTCCTGAAGAGCTATCAGGTCACAAGTTTTACACAGCTCACGTATTCCATTTACAGAGCGCTTGACACTCTTACAATTAAAAGCAGTGAATTTGTAAAAGTCCTTAGCCATTTAATTTCGTTTGTTAAAATGACCGTTATCAGAAACTTTTACCGTTTCTGTCGAAGATCGTTTCTTGAAATGTACAAAGCGTCTGAAAATTATACCACTGGGCCATAGTTTTTCATCCAAAAACATCTGTAATTTTGATGCAGTTACATAGAACTTATAGGCGTCATGGTCACTTTGCTTCTTCATTACAATTTTCTGTAAGGTAACATTTTCACAGGTTTTACCATAAATATATTTACAAATATCAGATTCTGACGTTCCTTTATGTATGTTCGTAATGAATATGGGTATTTTTCGTTCGGCCGCTCTAAAATTATATTCAGTTTCTGCTGTACTGCTTCCCATCTTTCCCTTTAAACGATTATTCCTCATTGGTCTACGTTTTTGTACTAAAGTCCAACCTTGTTCGTTTTGATTTTTATTATCCTTTGAATACAACAGTACATTCGCAAACGTACATTCATTTGAGTCAGTCAGCTGTTCGCATACTTCGTTACCGGCGGCCGGCGATGACTCACAAACCTGCTCGACCGCGCGCATAGTGCTACAAGTCACCGTGCGCCCCGCTTCTTCGACGACGATCAGCTGCTCGCGATCTACCGCCAATGTTGTATTTGTCGGAATATCTTTTTGTTCCACCACGCAATCGCTCTCAACAATCATACTTCGATAATTCAAATCATCATTTGGTGATGAATCGGATTCTGATATGTCATTTGGATCGTGTATAGAAGATTCATTGAGATGTGATAAACCCATAGGCCCGCTATCACGGCCTTGATAGGCACACGTACCACCTCTCTTAACATTCACATTCCTAAATGTTAGTGTTTAAAACGGGATATTTACCATGTTTATTATTTGTTTTGATTTTTTTTTTCTTTGGGGCATTCAGTCTACCGAAAATCTACTCATACGGATCGATACCTACACGCTGATTCACACCACCATCCCATACAGCTGAACTCTGTAGTGACGTCACTCACAAACAGAGCATATGATTTATGTGATGAAGAACACTTACGAGGTGAGCTAGCACACGTACAGAAGGTCCTACAGAGGAATGGCTATACGGTAAAAATTGAACAGCGCAGGCATAAAACTGGACATAAACACCGGAAGTGCGAGGTTGAGAGACACCAGCGTTTTTGCCATACGTGAAGGGAGTGACAGATAAGGTTGCAAACATTCTTAGAAAGTATGCCGTGAAGATTATCTTCACTCCATTCAAGAAGGTGTCTCAAAATGTTGCGTTCGCCGAAGGACAGCTTCCCGTTGGAGATACCCGGTGTTTATAAAGTAGACTGCAGCTGTGGAAAGGCGTATATCGGGCAGACTAAGCGAACTGTAGCTTGCAGAATATCGGAACACATTAGGGCGGTGAAAAACAACGATATCCAAAAATCAGCAATAGCTCAACATCTGTTGGAATCGGGTCCTAACCACTGGATCGAGTTACATAACCCTCAGGTCATCTCGACAGAACGCCACTACATACCGAGATTGGTTCGAGAAGCGATCGAAATCACGAAATATAAAAATTTCAATCGTGAGGATGTGTTTCAACTGTCGAGGGCCTGGAACCCAGTGGTCCAATTGTGTAAAAACCGAAAAAACACGGTAACTACTTCGCGAGCAGATACAGTGAGTTTTGTGTGTCGGGAACAATATCGTGTTGTGAGTGAGACTAGTGACATTGATAGTGGAGTCGAACGCAAAAAGCGAACGAGACGGAGGGTAGACCGTTTTGTCTGCTCATAACATCCACCCGCAATAACTTCAGTTCATCCGTGATCATGGTGCTTGCAACAGTGCCGAAATATCGGAAACTCAAAACAAATAATAAACATGGTAAATATCCCGTTTTAAACACTAACATTTATAATAGTGACCATGTCAGTTTAAAAACTTATATTCACATTCCTGTTTGAAAACGCAGGGACCGAGTTGCTCATATTTTGCAACTGGCTTTTTACTTCTTCCTCCAATTGAGTTATTGAGACAAAAGAAGATTTGATGTTCCTGATCTCAGTTTGCACTAAAACGAGGTCTTTTAACAGTTTAGACACGTCTAGGTGATCGAAAGTTATAGGAGGTAGTTTCTCCAAATCGCGGGCTACAAACACTGGCATCACATCACTGTCTACTGTTTTGAATAAACTGATGATGTCCATTAAATCTCGATTTTCTTTGCCCTGACCTTTTCGCACTTTTTTCCGGTATTCATCAGGTAAAGATTCAAATAGCAACGACTTTGATTCATCAATTTGGTCACTGCTAAAAGAGGATAAACAAATCCTCATTAAACTGTCTTCAGTTACAATCGAAATTTTATTTTGCACATATGATAAAAGCTCATTTATAACGATATTACAACTAGCGCATTTCACTGTTGTCGACATTTTTAAAATAACAGAACGCTGTTAACGCGTAACCGGGACCACACACGCTAGCGATCGCTCAATATAAAATCAAATGGCAGATATACTGTATCGAACAAAAAAAGAATCATCGAAATCGCACCAGAAACCTCGGAGTAATCGGTGTAGACAAAGTTGAAAACTTTTTAGGTTTTTGTTGTTTATTGCTGATTTTTCAAAAAGTGGTAGTCCGATTTCGATAAAATTTTAATGGGACCATTTCGGAAGTATACCCTATCCAACAACAAAAGAATTTTTCAAATCGGTTGTGAAACGACGGAGTTATGCCCGAACAAACATAAAAAAAAATAAAAAAAAATACAAACATCCGAATTGAGAACCTCCTCCTTTTGGAAGTCGGTTAAAAAAATCTATACACAATTTTACCAGGAAAGAAATCTTACATCTAAATCCTTTTCCGTATGCCATCGATTCCCTAGGTCGGGGCAAAAAGTACGGATATCCGAGAGCGGTTAATTTATTTACTCGCAGTGCCCGGAGCAATTGACCCGGATATTCCCACTCTAGGGAAGTTTTTACCCCGGATATAAGAAGGTTCTTTGGCAAAGATGTTGTAAAAAAGTGGAAAATTGATTGTAAGGTTTGGACTTGTTGCTCGTGGTCAAGTTTTAACGCACGCTTAAAATATCTATCACGCTTAATATACATATATAATTATAATCTTTGATTGAAAAACAAAATACTAATTTTGAAAAATAAGCGTGTATATTTTGTGACGAGAAAAGCTCGTGGCTAAATAATTACAGACGCATAGGCCGCGCTATCTTCCGGTCTAAGCCGTGCTTGCCGAGGTTCGTCTGTGGATGGGTGACCATCTGTCATAGCGAGTTTCCTTCGTGCTTCGGAAAGTACGTAAAGCCGTTGGTCCCGGCTGTCATTTGTAGATCTTTGACAGTCGTTACTGTTAGTCAGAAGCTCTAAAGTCTGACAACCAGTCCTACCATGGGATATCGTATTGCCCAGTTACTGGGTTGTGGAGGTCCAACAAGCAGTCGCTCCATGTACAAAATTAAACCAGCTGGGCTGGGGGGCTGTCATTAAACCAGCTAAAAGTTTTCTAGTGACGTGAATACAATTATTATAACTTATGAGGATGATTAAATTTTTGTTGAAATTTCATATACTCGTAGAAAAGGCAGCCCCCGACGGATCTTCCTCGGTTATTTTTTTCGTCTATTATAATATCTATTGGTGGAGCAGTGGTGGCCCAGTGGTATCGGTCCCGACTTACGAGATGTAGGTCGTGGGTTCGAACCCCGCCAGGCGCATTACTTTGTGTAATTTAATTCATCACCACTGCTCTCAAAACGGTGAAGGAAAACATCGTGAGGAAACCGGCATGTCCTAGAACCAAAAATTTGAAGACATGTGATATCTGCCAACCCGCACTGGGCCCGCGTGGTGGATTATGGCCCACTCCCTCTCACAGAGAGTAGGCCTGTGTCCCAGCAGCGGGAACATTATAGGCTGATGATGATAATATCTATTATGTTCCATAATAATTGGGTTAAGTCGGGGGTTTTGAGTTATTTTATACTTTTTCAATTAGATTTTTACCGTCGGGGGTTTTTTAATTTTATTTCATAATTTTTAGAGAGAATATACGAATGATAATAAATATAATACGTTTTAATTTAAAAAATATTGCAATATAATCGTTTCACACTAATACAGCAGCGCCCCCTAATGAGTTAATAATATCATAAGACTTATCTTAGACCTTGCACCAATTAACTATGAACCCACATTGCTGAAAACCGCGTTGAAATCGGACAATTCGTTTTAATATTATTGCAATATTATTTTGCCCTAATATTGTAGCGACCTCTAGTGAGTTACAGACGTAATTTTTATTGTTTGGGAACATGCATTAAGGCGGCGCTAGTCGCGAGCTCGAACTCACTGGCAGGCATGGTAAAAAACCATGATATTTCACCGGAAATCGAGCCATATTGTTCATGAATGCGCGAGCGTCATCCCCCCGTGGAGAAAACAGGGGAAAACTTATTCAGTGAGATGCACGATCAATCAGAGTAAAAGGCGCGCGTAAAAAAATACGAAAAAGCCTTTGGAAGTGGGGTTTTATGAAAAAACCACGGCACCAATTAATTTCAAATAAAATTTATTAAATTCTTCGATAAATTTGCTGTGTCGGTACGGACTTCGTTTTGGAAATTTGATGCTTCTTTAGCTTCTAATTTACACCTAAAGTTGTGTTAAAATTAGCAAAAAAACGAATCTTTAGAAGCTCGTAACTTTTTAATAGCTTCACATTTTACAATTCTGCTTTCGTACAGACAAAATTAATAATGAGACAAAACGATACCATGTTTAATTTTGGATGTACCTTGTCAAATAGTGGAGTAAAACCCCAACGAAGTTTCTATGGAAAAAATGTTGACTTGTTTGACCTTAAGCTACAATATTAAAACAGAATTGTAATCGGACATTTCGTTTTGATTATATTGCAACATTGTTTAGCACTAATATTGTCGCGCCCCCTAGTGAGTTACAGCCATGACACCTGTTTAAGAACATGAACTCATAGAACACAAACCCGTTACTGATAAGCGCATCAAAACCGGACCATTGGTTTAGAAGATAGGTGGGAACATTACTCTGCACAAACATACAAACACACACACAAACATCTCTCACCCTAAACGCATAATTATACCTGCTCCGTTCCGTCGTGGGTAAAAATACTGATACCCAGCTTCATCTGGTTCAATTGGAAGCCGACCCCAACATAGTTGGGAAAAGGCTAGGCAGATGATGTGTATATTTTCTGACGGTCAGTTTTTGGCGTTGACTGCTAACCCGTAAACTTGTTTTGGTAAAAGTTGCACAATAAGTATTCGTGTTTTTTTTTTACGAACTGGCTCCGCGGTTTTGTTCACTGTTCCACTCACCACAGCCTTTCTCGGTCCGTGGACAAAATAATATTGACGAGTTCCTGATCACACTCCTGAGGCACTGAAGCAGATCGAAGGTTCAAATCCTGCTCGAAATAGATTTTACTTTCGACAGCCAAAATCTTTTAAGTGACCTTACTAAATCAATAAAACAAAGGCCGCCCTTATTTCTTAGTGGTCCTAACGATATTAAATTTCACTTCCTACCGTTCTACAGCATAAATATTTGATCAGGACACTGTTATTTCAAAGCTAGGTATTACGGTAATTACCGGGAATCCCGCAGACATACCACGCCACCCGGCGCCCCTCGGCTCATAATAATGGGCCTTATTACTTTAACTAAACACACCTGAAGTATTACCGGGAAATCTCGGAATTAAAGGAAAATATGGGGTTCGCACTGTCTCGTATGAATTTTAGAAGTCATTTTTGTTAACTTTTAATAACGTATGCGAGAAATGTTCTAAATAAAACCAGCCAAGTGCGTGTCGGGCCACGCACAGTGTAGGGTTCCGTAGTTGCCCATCAAAATACTTATACTAACTAAACTGATTCGCTGAATTTAACTTTAAAAAGAAGAATTTTCAAAATCGGTCCAGGCGGCTTTGAGAAATCGGGGAAAATACATTAAAAAAAAAAAGATTACGACGAATTGAGAACCTCCTCCTTTTTTTGAATTTAGTTAAAAATAGTTGACAATAAAAACCTACCTATCCCCAAAACATACCCACCTACTATAGCTGTAAAAATAAAGTTGACAAACTTACATTTGCAGTTGAAGAACATGTTCTCCGATACATTTTGTTTAGGAAAATATGTTATCCAAGTACGTTTTATAAGTTGGTCGACTATTATTCGTAAACTTGTAAAGCCTACTTAGTCATGATAATTTTCTTTTAAATTTCGTTATATATACTACTATTGTGAATTTTTTCACACCCTCAAACATAACCGTTTAGCTGGTAGAGGGGGAGGACACTCGAGTCGAGCAAAAATTAGCACTTTAAAGCTTAATAATTCACAAACGAATCTTTATCAAAAAAAATTTAATGGAAACTATCAATATTTTTTAAAGACCTATTTAATGATACCCCACACTAAGGGGTACGCGAGAAAAAAAAACGTCCCCACTTTACGTGTATAGGAGGTACCTAAAAAAAATATTTTACGAGATTTTATTTTACCACTTTTTCGGCACAACAAATCCGTATATTTACACCAAATTACAGCTTTCTAGTACTGGGCGTCTCTGAGCTAAGCTGCGGACAGACGGACGGACGGACGGACATGGCGAAACTATAAGGGTTCCTTGTTGACTACGGAACCCTAAAAATAAAGGCGGTCGCGGGACTTATCTCATTACCGTGACCCCGGAACATAAAGGGCTAGTGAAGGACACCGTGGATTTTAGTCAGTTCGAGTCTGATAGTCCCTCCCGCCATGCCCTGGGTGGGAAGACTCATTTGATGATTTTACCATGATAAAAAATAAAAAAAGCTCAGTTATTTAGAGAGTTGTAGAGAACAGTACCCTTAGCACGAATTTTCACTCTTTTACTTTACAGTATTTACAGCGTTTCTTGTATGAAAAAATGGAACAGCGCCTCTGGTGCGCGAAGCCGGAACTAATTTTTTCCTTGAAAAATGTCAACTTGAAATTGTCAAAGTTCCAGTTTACTTTACGTCTCAAATACTGAAAATTCGTGCTAAGGGTACAGGTAATATTTCTATGTAAATTACTGGTACCTAATCGGATCTAAGAAGTTATCAAACCACTGACAACCTGTAACTACTGTCAAGGACAACAAAAAGTCGACTGTTTATAAGGCTGTTTCCATAAGGGCATTTTTGACGCATGGAGGAACACTGATGTTCCTAATGTATGGCCAACTTAATGCCATTCGCGGGGCTCCGTCGATCTACCTTGGTAGGTTGTGGTCAACAAATTGACCAAGGATGCAAGAGCGAGCGAAGCGAGCTCGGAACTGGGGGCACCCCGACTCGGACAGGTTAGGTTACGTTAGGAAAAAAAAAGAAGGATGTTATAAATACATAGTAGTTATTGTGGCCCAGAGGCTATTGGGATAAATCCTTTGCCCAGCAGTGAAATATAGGTTAACATTAACAGTTCTTCTATCAATTTTTCTGTCGTTTAGTAACGTGAACGTTTTCTTCCAATTTGTCGATGAAGCATTGCAGCAATGATGCAAACTCTTTTAACTTATTATTTCCATTGCAGAGAAACCTTTATCGAAGTTCAAGAAAAAAAAAAAATTTTCCTTGTTAAAAATACCCTGTTGAAAATTCTTTGTTAAAGACAAAGTACTCGTCAAGACGAATTAAACAAGTCTAAACTCGATGGGTTTGCCGCGTTTAATTACAGAGTTCATATGCCACCTTCTAGCTTCATCGTCAGATCAGTACCATGCCATAATAATATTACATTGTCGTATGAGTATACGACAATGTACATATACCGGAAAGTGGAACAATTACTTTGATTCCAGACAACGGGCAGTTGAAAGAAAATAAAAGCTTTTAGTAATTTCTTGTAATTAAGTTGATCAGTAGGAGTGATTCATCAATGATCGATACGTAAACAATATTATGTACCTATACGGTTGGTCCCCACTTAACCCCCAAGAGATAATCTTTCACGCTCAACAGTCACTGATACATTTTCAACTTTAGGTATCCATCATCAGCCTATAATGTTTCCACTGCTGGGACATAGGCCTCCTCTCTGTGAGAGGAAGTGGGCCATAATCCACCACGCGGGCGCAGTGCGGGTTGGTAGATGTCACAAATGTCTTCGAATTTTTGGTTCTAGGATATGCTGGTTTTCACACGATGTTTTCCTTCGCCGTTTTGAGAGCAGTGGTGATGAAATAAATTACACAAAGTGATGCGCCTGGCGGGATTCGAACCCACGACCTACAACTCGTAAGTCGGGACCGATACCACTGTGCCACCACTGTTCCTTTTCCTTCCAACTTTATACGCTAGGGTTTATCACTATTGTATAGCGTTTTCATTTGTTTTGTTTGCTAAATCGCTCCGCAGTCTTCAATAGATTTTCAACGTAAAATTAAGTTGAAAAATATTGTAGGCCCCTGAGCGTTTACATTTACTGACTGGCTACAGGGCCAGTACCCTTAGCACGAGTTTTCAGTATTTGAGACGTAAAGTAAACTGGAACTTTGAAAATTTTCAAGAAAAAAATTAGTTCCTTCTTCGCACACCAGAGGCGCTGTTCCATTTTTTCATACAAGAAACGCTGTAAATACTGGAATGACGCTGTAAAGTAAAAGAGTGAAAACTCGTGCTAAGGGTACTGGCTGTGCCCGGGTCGACGGCGCGTTGTCTTCCACGCGCGCCTCAAAGAGCGACATCATGATGACGAGGCCCCCCTCTAGAGGGCCAAAGCTTGCCGGGGTCGCGGGACTTATCTCATTACCGTGACCCCGAAACATAAAGGGCTATTGAAGGACACCGTGGATTTTAGTCAGTACAAGTCTGACAGTCCCTCCCGCCCTGCCCGGGGTGGGAGGACTCATTTGATGATTTTACCACGTAAAAAAAAGGGTACTGGCTGTAGGTATGTTTAGTATTTTCACTGCAATCTAAATCAAAGAAAAAAGTCTAGCACAGTACAAAATGTATTCTCTCGTCTCCATAGGCAATACGAACGGCTGTAAAGGGAGCATTTTAATCATACAGAGACTCTTTAGCCCTAGTCCTGACAGGAGTGAGATATTAAAGTAAAACAAAACCTCTTTTGTTAGCCCCCTCGTGCGTCCCCTTTACCTCGCGTGTGTAATTATTCGTTATTTTTTTCGCATCCGCCATTTTTGAAGGCGTTTCTTGATGGTCTTTTTCCATGTTTTGTATTATTGTGTTTTTGTCGTTGAATTTTTTTTTGGTGTAGGGTGTGAATTTGTGTATAGGGGTGTGTGAAATGTGTTCTTTTGCTGTACTGTTTGAGATAAAATTGTAGGGTGTATTGTGTTTTTGGTATGCTTAATAGTTGGTTGAATTAAATTAATGACAGTATTCGATTTCAGTGATTTTTTGTAGGAAAGTAAATCCTTTGCCATGGCAAAATGTGGCTCTAATGGGGTGACTCTAAAGAGAATAGAGAATATCCAAATAAATCGGATTGGAAAACTGAGATGTCAGCAGGAGAGTGATAATGATTCGAGTTTCCAGAGAAGCAGGCATCAAGCAAGCTTGCAAGCAGGCAAGCAGGCATGCAGCCTGCAGGCAGGTATGCAGTTTGCAAGCAAGTAAGCACCATGTAATATGCAGCAAGCATTTTTTCTGTCTAGGCCCCGGGCGGCGCGCGAACTTATCGTCGCAGATGCCTTTAGAGCTCACCACCGCAGCTTCGGCTTGCTAAGTAGACAAGAGAGTGTTCCTAAGCCGCATCAGGAGCACCTCACGCACCTCACATCAGGAGAGTCTCGATTTTTTTTTGCATCGTGTTAATGGGTCATATTGAATGTTTTCCAAAACATGATCAGTATCACTACTCATTAAACAGCTGATGAGGCAAAACAACAGGAAAAAAACAGCTGCTGAAGTAAAATCTATAACAAAAAGCTGATGACGAAAAATTCATAGCAAAAACATCTCTGAAAACTGCAAACGCCATATAAATCCTTCATAGTCCCATGATTTCGGTAACAAAGGTAGGCAGAGATATCGCCGGGTCACCACGTCTTGCTAATCAGCTAATCTTTCCAAAAGTAATGGACTGGAATAAAGGCATCGTTTGCGGTGGACCTAAAGCGGTGTGCACATTCACTACCCGATTGTGTCATGTTTAGAAAGATTCGTTTATCGAACTTTAGCTAACTAAAATGGGGAAACCTGACAATATCCGATATGTGCGAAAATAGGTATATGAAATTTAACGAAAATGAATAAATACCTAAGTACATATTTATTGTTTTTTTTTTTCCTTTTTACAAAAAGTACTAAAGTACGATTATTAAATTCCAGTCAGTAAAATGACATTTGTACATGAATGAAATGGACTAAATTTCTTTGTATCAGTGACAGTTGCACTGTCATTTTACTGACTGGAATTTAATAATCGTATTTTAGGTATAGTTTAAAAATTTATTAAAACCGTTTATTTGAAAACAGAATTTTATAGCTATGCGACACGTGACATTAATTGTTATTTTGATTCGTTTTATTTACTATCATAATTATTATCTTCATAGTGCTCATGACCATTTATATTATTTTGAAATATATTATTCCACATGACAATACAGTTTCATGAAAATCCGGGCGTTAAAGAGTAACACTGATCTATTTCATTCATCCATCCATTGTCACAAATCCTCGCATTCTAATAGAGTAAAATTCAAGCCAAGTTTTCAAGTAACAAGAACTCAGGTGTTACGAGGAATGCTTCATTTGCAGAAATGGTGAAGAAAGGATCAAATAGTATCGTGCGACCGAATAATCTAAGCGCTATTGCTATTTATCCGCGAAACACATTAAAATCAAGTGACGACACAGAATTACTAGTACAAAAAATCATTCGCCCCGATGAAATGAAGCTGCATGTGCGTGGAGTCCATAAAACAAAAAATGGGGGTGTTATTATCAGCACTGAATCGAAACAGGATGTCGTTAAAGTCAAGAATGCAGTCGGTCTGTCGTTGTCTGGACTCACTGTCGATGAACCTAAAAAGCGCCAACCACGGATCGCAGTCGTAGGAGTGCCGACTTCTTTGGCGGATGCTGACGTTTTCAAGTGCATTTACGAACAGAATGTAGAAGAATTGTTTCCCGAGATGACAATACAGTCCTTTTTATCAGATGTAAAGTTCAGCCATAAATCCGGAAAGAAAGATGCATCGACCTGTAACTTCATTATCTTCTGCCAAGATACGAAAAGCCCTAATAGTTCAAGGAAGTCTCTATGTAAATTGGACTTCCTGCCCTATCAGAGATTTTACTTTAGTTACTAGATGTTACAACTGCCAACCATATGGTCATGCAGCAAAAACATTCCGAGAGGTCAACTCATCGTGTGGGCACTGCGGAGAAGCGGGACATTCCATGTCAGAGTGCGCGAAAAAAGCGGAAACTCCTAAATGTGCGACTTGTTCGCGATATAATAAGCCCAACCAACATAAAACGGGTGACGCTGAGTGTCCTGCTAGAAAAATAGCAGAATACAGGTACATCAACTCAACTGACTATGAGGGCGCATAGAACGTCACACTCTAAGTCAGACTTATATGCCTTACCTTGCCTTGCACAACAGTTGCGTAACAACAACAGGTTAATGTGTTAGCCTACTCAAACATTGCTGCTGTCTAAGCAAATGACTGAGTGTACCCTAGTACAGGCATGTAACTTTGAGTGACCTACATCATTAATTAAAGATTTATTTTGTATTTTTTTACCTCTTATTCTTAATAAAGATTATTATTATTTATTTATTATTATTTTATTCTCCTAGGTTTCAGTGTGAACTAAAACATGATTCTAAAATATTCATTAGTGAACTGTGCAGAAATGGCAGGCATTTTAAACAGCTATTGAAATGATTTAATAAAAACAAGTCTGTCTAGACGACTCCTGAAGAAGATCATTGCAAGGTTGAGTAGATTTCAAATAATAAATACTTATCTTACTGAAATAAAAATTTTCATTTCTTCAAGAAACAGAGGAGAAACGGACAAAGCCCTGTGTTTCTATAAGTTCTCTAAGTTAGTAAGAATGTTTCTTTTCAGATTTTCATACAATTCGTGTGAAAGTACACGTTTAAATAATTTTAAATTTAAACCAGGTTCCAGTAGTAAAGGTGAAATCGATACCTCCTAAGTATACTGAGTCAACTGACATTATAGTAATTTTACAGGAGAGCGATTTGAAGGTAAATCGTTTATATTTTAATGAAATCAAATTAATTCGAAATAAAGTAAATGTTTTTTTAATCAAAATTGTAAGCTCTTCCTTTGGTATAAAATGATTTTGGTGATTTTTGTTTTTAAATGACATTTTATGTACATGACTGGGTATACGCCGGTGGGACTCAATAGTGAAATGGTTTAACTACCAGTTATATTAATGTACGTCGTCCATCAAAATCTATCGTTTACACCAAAATCACATGAAATATAACTGTCATTTTATGAATATAATTTTACTTTTGTTTGTTTTAGGGGTTTTCTGTCTCACTTAATAATAAAATGTTGAAATTATATCACTTGACTCATTATACTAGGAAAATACTTAGCAATGTTAACATTTGAAAACTCAACGTATACTGGACCAATGTAATTTACCGAGGGTTTTTATTAGTATTTTTTTGTAATACCTTACGATATTATGTGGGATTAATAAAAGTGGTGAAGGCGTGTAAATAGCCTGCACCTTTGTGAAGGTTGTGAGAAAGTTTGAATTAAGAACCTAAGTAAAAGATGTAATGGCGGACCTAAAAAATATACCAAATTTCCCTATTGATGAATCCCCGGGAAACCAATACCAAAAAATTATTAGCAGCAAACCATGCCCACGTACCTTGACAATCCAGAGATCCCACTCAGACCCAGGGAGATGGGAAGATACCACGTTCATGCGCGCGTGATGGCTTGGTATGAGCTGCCGGCCGGCGAGCAAAATCTTCTTGAATCCACCGGTGGAATGGTTAAAACTCCAAAAATCAACACTGCACTATAAGTTCTCAATGAAGCACAGATGCAGGTCCATTTATTTTATGAATATCATCAAGGTTTCACCAAAAAGGATTTTTTTAAAGGCGGAGCAAAGAACACACAGTGTCTTTTTCAATGGCAACGGGAAGAGAGTGCGCCTCGCTAATGCCATCTATTGGTCAAGTTGCGAGAACACTCCAGAAAGTTTCGATACAAATGGGCGCTGCGGAAACAAAATATTGGTGCGAGGATTCATCAATAGACAAACTAAAATATGTAATCTGAACTACTAACATATTATATTATATGGAAAAATCCTAAAATATTATTATTTATTTTATTTATATTGAAAAGGCATTGACGCTTCACCATGCTCGGGGGCTTTGGAAGGACGCAAGTGCTTTCAAAAAGAAAAGTGAAAAATTATAAGTATTTACTGACCTATATTTAGATCAGAGAAAAATCCAAGCTCTATGACTGAATGCGAGAAACAAATGATACAAGTTATTTAATGTATTTCCTAAACCTTAAAGACTACTAGTATCGTATAAGAGTTAACGTTTATTGCGTTGGAATAGGATATAATTTAGCGACGGCACGTTTAAAGTTACCGAACTTTGTCTTTACCATTGCAACACGAGTGACATTATCCGTGCCTTTATAAACTTCAGTTATAACTCCTAATGGCCAACTCAGAGGAGCTGAATTATCCTGTCCCACTAGTACGACAGTTCCAACTTCTACGGGTTTGTCAGGAGTTGCCCATTTTTGTCTGACTTGCAGCGTATGCAGATACTCTAGGTGCCATTTCTTCCAGAAGGATTGGACCATACCATCTAACAACTGTTTGCGCTGCGACAAACTAATGCGCTGACCAGACAAATCGGCTGCCGGCAAATACTGCAATGGAGTCGACATCAAAAAGTGAGCGGGAGTAATAACTTCGGGATGGGGATCGGAAGACAAAACGCTCAGAGGGCGCGAGTTCATAATACACTCTATTTGAATGAGTACAGTTTGTAACTCCTCATAAGTTAGAAGCTGACTTCCGATCACGCGATAAAGGTGCGTTTTTAACGTTTTTACATTTGCTTCCCACATGGCGCCAAAATGTGGGGAGCGAGGTGGGATCATTTTCCACATTATGCGGCGTGTTGACAACTCATGTAAAAGAGACGAATTGAAATTTGAATTTAATAAGAATCTATAAAGCTCATCTAGTTGGGCCTTAGCCCCAACGAAATTTGTAGCATTGTCCGAATAAAGACAAGATACTGGCCCTCGACGCGAGATAAAGCGTTTAAACGCGGCTAAAAAGGCATCAGAGGTTAAATCAGAGACCAACTCTACATGGACGGCCTTGGTTACCAAGCACACGAATAAACAGATATACGCCTTCTGGGCGTGTTGGCCTCTGCGACGAGTGAGGGTTATGCGTATGGGACCAGCATAATCCACTCCAGTGTGGACAAACGCCTTTGCTTCCGATACTCGGTATTCAGGCAAGTCTGCCATCACTGGAATGGGATGCGTCGGATTTACCCGAAAACATGTGTTGCATTGTCTCAACTTGGACCTAATGACAGTCCTGGCATCTAATATCCAAAATCGCTGTCTTAGAATAGACATGAGTAGTCCCGGTCCAGTGTGACAATTCATCACATGGTAATGACGAATTACTAGGTCCACAATATGGTCATGTTTAGGAAGTAAAAAAGGATGCTTAGCGTCAAATGGAAGGTGAGACTTCGAAAGCCTTCCGCCAATGCGTAATATTCCCTCTTCACCTAAAAAGACAGCTAGACTTTGGAGTTTCTTTGGAAGCAATTTCCCAGATTTGATGAGCTTAATGTCATTTGCAAAATGAACAGATTGCACAGCACAGACTATCGCTCGTTCCGCAGCTGATAAGCCCTGAATAGAACGAGGCTCACAATGAGCCTTTGGTCTAGCGAATTTCAATATATAGGAAACAATGCGCAACAATTTATCCCATGATGAGGTACGTTGAGCAAGTTGATATAGAAGGGGTTGTTCTACTTGCGTGGTCACTGTTAAGACATTTGCCTTGTGCTCGGGAAGTTCCCCACAATTAATAGGAGAGAACGGTTTGACGAGCCAATCCTCAGGAGCACAACGAAGCCAAGAGGGGCCGTTCCACCAAAGTTCATGTGACACTAACTGAGAAGGGAGGATGCCACGAGATAGACAGTCGCTTGGATTCTCAACACCTGCCACATGGTAAAAATGTTGAGAACCCAAGTTCTCCTGACATTGAGCAACTCTATTGCTGACAAAGACTGACCAGCGGTGCGGAGAAGAGTGTATCCAAGATAAAGCTATCGTGGAATCTGAAAAGGCGTAAATTCCTGCAATAGGAACACGTAAAGCGTAAGAATCACGAACAGTTTTTACCAATTTTGACATGAGCACGGCGGCACAAAGCTCGAGACGTGCAAGAGTTGTAACCTTGGTAGGTGAAACCTTTGATTTCGCACAAAGTAAGCGGACTATGACACCAGATGGACCAGTAGAGTGTATATAAATCACACACCCGTACCCACCCATACTAGCATCAGCAAACGCGACTATACGAACGGAACAATCATCGGTAACGCCCACATGGCGTGGTATGCGTAATGTATCCAGCAGCGGAAACTCTTGCATGAGAATGGAAAAACGTTTAAAAATATCGTCAGGAGCGGGATCATCCCAACCAATATTACTCAGCCATAACTCTTTGATGAGCAACTTGGCATAAAATATCACGGGGGCGACCAAACCGAGAACATCAAATAAGCGTGCGACTATCGAGAGTATATTTCTCTTAGTACATTTCTCAGCTACGTGAGCGGAAGTGAAGAAAAAATTATCCTGAGAAGGTTCCCACGAAAGGCCTAAAACCTTAGACACATCACTCCCAGCGTGAAAATCAAGGGACTTACGATGCGAGTCGGGAAGACTGTTTAAAAGAACGGGTGAATTGCTACACCATTTAACAAGGTCAAAATCGCCCGATTTAAACATCTTTATAAGATCATGCGATAGCTGCATGGCGGTGTCTTCATTATTCACAGAATACACCAGATCGTCCATGTAGAGACTGGTCTCTGCTACTTTAGCAGCTTCGGGATAATGCGGACTGTCAGCGGCCAGCTGTCGCACAGTGCGCATAGCTATGTAAGGACTCGACTTAAGCCCGAAAGGTAAGCGATTAAAGGCGAAGGTTAGCACAGGTTCGTTCTCATTGAATCGAAACAAAATGCGTAGGTATTTACGCTGGTCAACGGGTACACCAATGCGTAAATACATTTGTTTAATATCAGCATTCATAGCGATGGGAAATAGTCTGAAATTTATTAAAAGAATAAACAAATCTGTTTGTAAATTTGGACCAATATGGAGTACATCATTTAAAGATAACCCTGTATGAGTTCTAGCACTAGCATCCAATACAATGCGCGGCATCGGTTTGTCTGGCCGAACGACAGCGTGATGAGGGATATAGTACCCGTCATCGGAAACGGCAGATTCGTCGACCTGACTTAAATAACCGTTGTCCATATACTCTTTAATCACTGCATTATAATTTTTCCGCAACATCGGCGATTGGCGGAGTTTCCTTTCAAGAGCAATAAGCCGACGATACGCGGCGGTGCGGGAGTTACCCAACTCGGCGGGATCCTTACTAAAAGGTAACGCGACGGTATAACATCCCACATCGTCCCGTGACACGGTCGAGGAAAAAATATTCTCACATTCGGTTTCCTCAGGAGAGAAAAAACGTTTATTATCAACTTCTTCCAATTCCCAAAACTTTTGTAATAAATCATTGAGAGCTAATGCCGTGAAAGAAGAGTTAGGTAAATTTAAATTATCACTAATAAGCGGAAAATCACCCATAAAGATATACCCGAATGTGGTCAATAATGCAGGTGGGGCGCGTGAACCAAGATCGACCCTATTCCCCAAGTAAATGTACGGAAACAGTTGAGCGCCCAACACTAGGTCAATATCCCCTGGAATATTCCAGCTTAAATCTGCGAGCGGAAGCGCGTGGAAGTCTATATGGCTATCCCACTTGACATGGTGCGATGGTAGCTGGTCCGTAATGCACTCAACTACGAACGCGTGAATAGTATATTTTTGATCCGGATATACGCGAGACTCGATATCTAAATGTACGTATCCTATTAACGGTCGCGATACAGAACCAACTCCTTTAACAAAAGAATTACTCAAAGGAATTATCAGTAAATTAAGTTTTCTACAACAGGCTGTAGTTATTAAATTATTCTGCGAGCCATTATCAATTAAGCACCTCACTACTGTTTTGTGACCCGCACTGTCACTTTTAGCTCGCGCATAAACCTGAGCTGTCGATAACAGCACTATCGCCTTAGCCTTCGCTGCATCAGCTGCTAATAACACGGCCGAGCTGTGAGCCGAAGACGCTGGCGTCACATCACACGAATCAGACGCAATCGCCCGTGCGGAAATATCGACCTTATCGCAATCAACGTAAGAGCGATGCATCAAAGGCGTACCGGGGGTCGAAAGGAGCGCGGGAGGGGGGAGAGACAGCGGCGCGGGAGACGACGACGCCACGACTACATTGCAATTCGTCGCTTTAACATCAGCTGTTTGCGGTGTATTTTCTTTATCAAAATGTAATAATGTATGATGGCGTTTTTTACATAAGTCACAGACTGATGTTGACTTGCAGTTACTCAATCCGTGCAATGTGCTCAGACAATTCGCGCACCCACGTTTGGATTTAATAAACTCGAACCTTGTTCTAGGAGTCAACGCGGATTTAAACTTAGCGCAGTTATACAAATGAACATGAGCGTTATCATTACAATACGCGCAGCATGGAACCGCGATCGCGGGTAAACAAGCGGGCGAGTCAGCTGACTCGCTCACAACAAACGCTTTTGTCTGTGTGCGTGACTCGCGAGGAGCGGAAGCGGGGTTTCTACTAAAGTTTCTCGCGTTCGAATGATACAAATTCGAGCGTGCCAATATCTTTGCCTGATCTTGAACGAAGCTTATCAATAATTGCGTTGTGGGAATTTCAACATCTCGAATGGTAAGTTCAAACGATTGAGTAGTCTGTGCATCGATTTTTCTCATTGCGCAGTGCAAAAGAATAAAATCAGCAAGATCCGTAATCCCGAGTTGTTTCAAGGCAGAAATAGACGCACTAAATGTTTCTATGAAAGAATCGAGACTATTAGCGTTAAATGAACAACTTTTTAAATCCAATATGTTATTTAAATAATGCGTACCTAGTGAGCGCTTCTCTTGATATTTTTTAACTAAACTATCCCATAACAACTTGTAAGTATCACCAGTAGGCACAATTCCAGCGGTAACCTTCAATGCGTTGTGTGTAAGCCTACCTATCAAGTACTGCACACGCTGCGAGTCAGTCAGCTGATCATTATCATGGATATTTGACTTAAACGACTCGTAGAAAACGGGCCAATTCTCAGTTTTCCCATCGAAAGATGGCAGCGCGATAGGAGGCAACTTTATTTTAGGCGGTTCAAAAAAAGTCTTTGAGTTGCTACTGGGTAATGGTGGCGATTGATTGCTGTTTATTTTATTCCTAACACGTTTAATATGAATATACAAATCTTCAAAGGATTCTAAACAAGCATAGTCGGCACTTGAACCAGGTTTTAAACTAATGTTTATTTGATTAATTTGATCGACAAAAGATTCAAATTTATCTCGAATGTCATCAATTGTCTCTGACTCAGTCATAAAACTTTCATTTTTCCTCGAATCGAACGACGATATATTTCTTGATAAATCATACAAACGATTAATGCGTCTAAATAACAATCCTTTCTTTTCGTGAAGAATAGTTAATAAATCTTCCGGCTTCAGTTGTTTATCCGTCATTTTGCTAATATTATAAAACGAAGACAATAACAATAAATACCTACCAGGCGGTTTGCAATATTATCGCACCTACCAAACTATGAGTACCTAGGTATCTATCTAAATATTAATACGCACAAAGCCGAGATGAGTTGGTAACTACCTACTTATTTACATATTATGAACAAAGCGAATTTTTAAATGCGGATACCTACTTAGAATGAACTTTACCAATAAATACGTAATGTCGTTCTATGTAATCTAGGTATTATATTAATTGAACAGATTTACCAACAAATACGTAAATTCTATTGTCAATTTAATAAGCTGCGTTAATTAGGTAATAACCGAAAGTTTACTTAATTAAATATCTATTGTGCGTTATTGAACCTATATGATTTTCACCAAACAAATACGCAAAAATCTAGGTACCTACTGGTTATTTATCCGACTCGAAGGACCATTAATTATGGTGAAGGCGTGTAAATAGCCTGCACCTTTGTGAAGGTTGTGAGAAAGTTTGAATTAAGAACCTAAGTAAAAGATGTAATGGCGGACCTAAAAAATATACCAAATTTCCCTATTGATGAATCCCCGGGAAACCAATACCAAAAAATTATTAGCAGCAAACCATGCCCACGTACCTTGACAATCCAGAGATCCCACTCAGACCCAGGGAGATGGGAAGATACCTCGTTCATGCGCGCGTGATGGCTTGGTATGAGCTGCCGGCCGGCGAGCAAAATCTTCTTGAATCCACCGGTAGAATGGTTAAAACTCCAAAAATCAACACTGCACTATAAGTTCTGAATGAAGCACAGATGCAGGTCCATTTATTTTATGAATATCATCAAGGTTTCACCAAAAAGGAATTTTTTAAAGGCGGAGCAAAGAACACACAGTGTCTTTTTCAATGGCAACGGGAAGAGAGTGCGCCTCGCTAATGCCATCTATTGGTCAAGTTGCGAGAACACTCCAGAAAGTTTCGATACAAATGGGCGCTGCGGAAACAAAATATTGGTGCGAGGATTCATCAACAGACAAACTAAAATATGTAATCTGAACTACTAACATATTATATTATATGGAAAAATCCTAAAATATTATTATTTATTTTATTTATATTGAAAAGGCATTGACGCTTCACCAAAAAGCTAGGAAGAAGAACAAGAATCATACACCCAAAACAACTCATTTTGAAGAATCACAATGTATTTTTCGTCATAATTAAGTAGGAATATCTTTTTAACATAATAGCTTTACTAAAAGCTACAACGAAAACAAATCACTATTAAAAAAATATCATCAAGTTTCTTCATTAAAGCTTCACAAAAATAAATTAAAAATTTAAAAATCCCCCGACATAAAAACCAAGATCCCTTTTAAAAGTAATCAAGACAATCGATTTTTTCGGTCCCCCAACGCGACGTATTTTTTTTATAATTATTAATACATAATTAGGTATACTTCACCACTTAATTATATTTCTAGATTTGGAGTATGTTACGTTAATTTCTCTTGTATATAAAAATAAACTGTCATGTCTTGATTAGGTACTTTATGATTGAGTTGTTTTTATTATTTATTAATTTTTAAAGGGATCTTGGTTTTTATGTCGGGGGTTTTATAAATTTTTAATTATTTTTTTACTTATTTTGTACTTTTTATAGGTGCATACTTATTATATATCATTTTATGTTGGGCGGTTACAACACATAATTAAGTTGCAAGGGACGACAGTTGAAAAAACTGTGGATTACTTATGCAAAAGTACTTTCGCAAAAGGCCTAGCCTATGTAGCCTTAAGTAGAATAAAAACCTTGGATGGTGTAGCAATTTATGAGCTCGACCAAAGGAAATTATTTAAAAACCCTCAAAAATCATCACGCAGAATTGCAAAGACTGAGGTGTATTAATTGACACTCTCACTTGACAATCGGATTTCCATGTCCCAAATTTCCCTCCACCAAAGTTCTTATAAAACGAAGCTAAGAACACTCTCGATTAAGTCATCATTATCCCTTTCAGTGAGCTTTCATTTGAGACCCCATTTCATTTTTCCCCACTTATACCCTTGCACAACTCGGCTGAACCGATTTTCATAAAACACATCTAAGAAAACTCTCCGTAAGTCATCTTTATTACAGACAGACGGAGACATCAAATTTATAACATCCGTCTTTTTCCGTTGGGGTTTAATGTACTGACTAAATCCACGATGTCCATTAAATGCCTTTTACGTTCCAGGGTCACGGTATTCGTTAATCCCGCGACATCAAACGATGCCAAAAACACTCTCGATTAAGTAATCAATATTCCCTTTCAGGGCGCTTTCTTATAAGACCCCACTCGAGTTTTTTGCAAACCCTCGGTCACCCTTCCCCACTTTCACCCCTACAACGATTTTCATCAAACATATTGTCTAAGAACACTCGCACGTAAGTCACCTTTAATACAAAAAAAAACTAAATTGAAATCGCTTTATCCATTCGGGTCCTATTGGTGCCACAGACAGACAGACAGACAAACAGACAGACACGACAAACTTATAACACCTTATATTACATCCACGATATAATTATTATACATATTATACGAATAGTAGTAACTTTACAAAACAGAATTATTACCTAAAATTGCTTGCGCACTCGCCGCCATTCATCGTATACTGAGCCGAAATAAACTTGTATCGGTGCGCGCCCCGCGTACACTGGTACAATGTTATTTAGATCAGTTTACAATGTACGATTTTAACTGATGTTGAAAATGATTTAGTATACGTGAAATTATCTCGGTAATTATTGTTCTTTTTAATTTTTTTTTAACACTAACGTTAAGATCACGATTTATCATGTACGTTTATATAAAAATATGAAAATACCTAAATTTGTTAGTTGACTCATTATACTTAGGAGGTATCGAAATGTTGTGATTTCATTTAAACCACCAAGAAGTAGGAGCCCCGCGTAGCAGGGCTCCTTCGGTAGTGCTTCAATTCGTATCTACTAACCGACAAGCGTTCTTTTGGTGGACTGACTTTTGTAATTGTTCAATAAATGCTGATCTGCAGGCCAGAATCTTGTTCGACTATAACTACAATAAGCTACCCTACTATTTTATCCTATGAAGTATTCCTCACTTCGCAAAATATCCCATCCAGTGTGCACTACCCTTTAGCAAGGGTCCGTATACCTTTAATTAACGATCGGTCAGGGAAAGCAACTGAAATAATTTAACTGCGGTAAATTACAGTTATGATAATGACTATTATTTGGTTAAATCCTTTGTTACTTTCCCCTTTTGATGTTTGTTGGTGTTAATTTAATGTTAGTTAACCTTTAAGTATGGACGTGGAGTCTCACAGGCTACTCGATGTTTTCGTTTTCTTAGTTTCACCTAATTCCCCCCACTCCCCGCGATTGAGCGGCTCAGTAGCTTTTGTATTAGTTGTAAAACTACCAACGAGGGAGGAGGTTGCGTCTTCCGATGAATATCACGTAAGTAATGACCATCCAAATATTGACCGAAGCCTATCAGGCTACACGTCCATTGTTGCCCTATGATATATTTTATAAGGGCGATTATGTTTGTTTCGAGAAAATATTGACAACAACTTTAGTGGTCGCGTCCGGATGCTCAGGGCCCACACAGGGGCCCCGTAGAGGGCCATGGACTGCACGACGCCGGTGTACAGCCTACGGCAGGAGGCATTTGGCCAGCCGAGATTGGGCAGGAGTCGCCTGAGTGCGGCTGCTGCCCGGTTCAGCCTTCGGGCCAAACTCAGGAAATGCTTCCTGAAGTTCCGCCGGCTGTCGAGGACTAGGCTACCTAGGTACTTCATCGTCCTCCTGACGCCGATGCGAACTCCTACCGTTATGTTGTAACCCGACTGTGGCGCGTTGACGTGGCCATGAAAACACATGGCCTCCGTCTTGTGCAGCGCCACGTCGAGTCCCAACCGCCGGATCCTGTCGACGACTGTCGCGACCGCTTGCCTCTCTTCGGTTCCACTCTCCCCGGTGACCGGGGTAGATGACGGCTCTGTCCGTCAGGTAGTCCTCGACTATGCGACATAGGTAGGTCGGCACCCGGTGATACCGGAGTGCCTCCCTGATGCAACTCCAGGGCAGGGTGTTGAAGGCATTGGAGATGTCTAATGACACCGCTAAGACGACCCTGCCCCGGGCTACTGCATCCCCCGTCGTGACACGCGCATGATGATGTCCACGGTCGAGCGCCGACTGCCAATAAACTTACGTTATTAGACTGTTGTCAATTTTTTTTATATTTGTTACCTGAAATAGGTGTTTTGCGTTTTTGGTTTCAGATATATTATACTTTGAGAAAAAAAGACTCGTTTTGTTAAAATAATTAGTTTAGCTATTTTTAATACCTAAAATATAAATTAAGTAAATTTAAACTGAAAAGTACCATTATTTTTGTTTTTTTGTAATTTCTATAATTCTTCAAATAAAAGTTGATTATAAAAGCACGTTATTTTATTGCTAAATCACATAACTTTAATATTCAATCAGTTTTAAAGCGATCTTATATCGAATTCCCAAAAAAAAATGTGTGTGCATATAGGAGCCTCTGAGACTCCACGTCCACGGTAGTGTTAAGAAAAAATGACGTCCATACTTAAAGGTTAAAATTATAGAGATTTATGGTTTACATTCAATAAAGTTGGTAGATTAGGTTTGTATTGAAATTAGGCTCGAGTAATTGAAAAATATGAAACAGTAGTAAGGCTGTTTGTCCACCGCCATCGTCACCGGGCCGTCGACGAATATGACGTGACGGCGATCGTTTGTCCACCGCGACCGATTTCGCTTGTTTAGTTTGTTCCAACTGTCATGCGTGGTAGTCACGTTTTCGAAGAAAATAAATGATGGCTAGGTTAAACCGGCGACAACTACTTCTCCTGCTTTTGTACTTTCGAAGGCATTTCTACGCAAAATTTTATCTTTGGACACTTTCTTATCCCACAAACATTCTTTACTTGGCGGTGGACAAACAGCCAAGGCTATTCAATTATTTATTAGAATTTTTTGTGCTGTCTAATGTTTTACCCACACATTTTTTTTTAGCTTGGTAAAATCATCAAATGAGTCCTGCCTGCCCAGGGCAGGAGTGACTGTTAGACTTGTACTGACTAAAATCCACGGTGTCCTTCAATAGCCCTTTACGTTCCGGGGTCACTGTAGCTCGTTAGTCCCGCGACGCCGGCAAGCTTTAGCCCTTTAAAGGGGCTCCGTGGTTGTGCTGACAGCTCTTTAAGGCGCGCGTGGAACACAACGCGTCGTCGAACCGTGCGTGGTCCATGATCGGACAGCGAGTCACCTATAATTACTCACCATCCGCATGCCCCCGCTTACGGTGGCCGGAGATCGTCCTGCGACGTCCGTAACCGTGGGCGTCTCCCGAGGTTGCCCCACACTGTATTTTTCCTGTGTTTAAAAATATTACTAGGAATAATTATGTATATGTACTCTTAGAATATGTATACAATTTCGAGGCCATTTAGAAAATGTATAAAAAAATGTTTTACGTGTTCAGGTTGACGGATTTACTTTTGGCTAATTATCAACCTATGCAAAACTAGTATAACCTGAAAGAAAATTTTACAGAAACATCCATACCATTTTTTCCTTGAAAATTCCGTGCTAAGGGTACAGTTTTTGTTTACCTCACTTTGGTAAACAAAAACTGTACCCTTACACCCTTACAACCTTGCACGAATTTTCAGTATTTGAGATTTAAAGTAAACTGAAACTTTGACAATTTCAAATTGACAATTATTTTCAAGGAAAAAATTAGTTCCTTCTTCGCACACCAGAAGCGCTGTTCCATTTTTTCATACAAGAAACGCTGTAAATACTGGAAAGACGCTGTAAAGTAAAAGAGTGAATACTCGTGATAAGGGTACTGATTAAGTGTGGCTGGTTTTTGTTTTCTAGCCGTTTGTACTATCAACACTTGGTACACAACAAAAACTAAATACAAAATATGCAACTTACATCCCAGTCTATTTCACAAACCTACAAAGTTACCATAAAACGATAAACACAGACGTTTCACAAATAGTCCATTTATGAAATTGTCCATTATTAATCAGCAATGTTTGATTGCAACATGATTGTAACTGTTTGTAGGAGTAAAATGCTAATTAGTGATTCGATTAAGTGATATCGAATTGAATTGCGATGGCATGCTGTAAAATTGAATCGGAATACTGGATATGAATCACATTACTGATTTATATGCAAAACTTTGTATGTTAGTATGTCTGTTTCTCCTTGAAACGGTTGAAAGTATTCATACGCTTTTTTATTGTATATTTACTTTGCGTTCCAGGTACCCGCTGTCCGACCATGGACCTTGCCCGGGTCGACGGCGCGTTGTGTTCCACCCGCGCCTCAAAGAGCGTCAGCATAATGACGGGGTCGCGGGACACACGTATACTGCGACTCCGGTACACAAAGGGCTACTGAAGGACACCGTGAATTTTAGTCAGTACAAGTCTAACAGTCCCTCTCGTCCTGCCCTGGGTGGGAGGACTCATTTGATGACTTTACCACGATAAAAAAAAAGGTTAAAGACTATCTATGCATCCAAATCCGAACAATAGTTTTTTTTTTTTTTTTGTAAAAGAGTATCAAACATCAATCAACCATCCGTTCATCCATGCTCACAAGCTTATTTTAATAATAGTAAGATGTTTTTTTTTTCTAAATTATAATCTGAATTGTTTTTGACTACAGTGTGTTCTTGTAATTAGCACAGTGGTCGACATCTTGACAGTAGGTACAGAACGGTCGAACCTTTTATGCCAGCCAGTAATATTTTTTTTATTAAAATGCTTTGCGCAAAAATAAAAATGTATACGGTCAAAGCCGCGGGCAGCAGCTATTATGTATTTAAATGAATAAATAATGAATACAAAAGATTTTCCGTTTTCATTTTGCGATTAATGTGCTTGATAAACATGTATTGTACTGCGATGCTGAATGTGAGAGCGCATAAATGGAGATTTTCTCTTCAGTTCATTCGATTTGGTCTGTATTGACAGTCCCGTCCGCTCCAGTCAGTGGAAGCACTTTTTGATGATTTTCATCCCAAAAAAAGTTGGTTAGTTGTGTCGTATTTATATCAAACTAGCCTTTGCCCGCGGCTTCACTCGCGTAATCAGTCGAAAATCTTAGAAGATTTATACAAACTTTCATCCCCTATTTTATCTCCTTAGGGGTAGAATTTATCAAAATCCTTTCTTAGAGGATGCCTACGTCATAGTTGCTTTATGCATGCAAAGTCTCAGCCCGATCGGTTTAAAATTGACAAAGTTTCATACAAAATTTCATCCCCTATTTTGTACCCTTGGGGGTAGAATTGATCAAAATCCTTTCTTAGCGGATCCCTACGTCATAGCATCTACCTGCATGCCCAGCCCGACCCGTCCAGTGCTTTGGGCTGTGCGTTGATAGATCACGTCAGTCAGTCACCTTTGTTTGATATAATATTTAGATAGTTATAGAGATATTATTATTTTAGCATGCGTTGATAGGGAAAATCATATGTTAAAGAGTCTATGGTCAACTGGATCCTCGGATTCAAAAATCTCAATCTAATGAATGTGTTAACTAGACCATTGCCGATTTTAGTTTATTACCGTCAAAGAATGAAGCTGAGTTTTCGTTTTAAGATTTCAAATAACTTTAGAAATAAATAAATCTAATTGCGTTTTATTGTATTTTGACTATCTAGTTTTGCGCTAGACTGTATCCACTGGTAGTTTAAAAAATACATACAAAATAAGTAAAATGTAGTCAAGTTAGTGAACCTGGGGTGCTAAGACAGGAAACCTCCACGTGCGCCCGTGGACTGGAGTTCCCTCTCGGATACGTCCGGGGGGAAGACCAGTTTTTCGGGCCGGTGCACCCTGGGATGCGGGCAAAAACTCTTCCTTAGGCATTGTGTGCCTAAGGAGTCTCTTTGCCCGTATGCGAATAGCCTGTCGTGTGGACGCTCCAACGCGTGTCCCTCTGATCAGCAGAGGGCACAGCGGCGGAGCGGGCTTGCGGACGGTGAGTGATGGGTAGCTCGCCGTCCGACCAAGGACCAAGCCCGGGTTGGAGGCGCGTCGTGTTTCGCGCCAAATGCCTGCTGGGGTCGCGGCTTTTTCTTAACCCAGGATACCGTGGCCCCGGAACGTAAAGGGCATCCGAAGGAACACGGGTGGATTTTAGTCAGTAAGAGTCTGACAGTCCCTTCCGTCCCACCCAAGGCGGGAGGACTCATTTGATGATTTTACCACCTTAAAAAAAAAAAAAAAAAAGTTAGTGAACCTGCGGGGTTTCAGATTCAGACACAAGCGGGTCCTGTTGGCCAAAGACTCATTACAATACGCTAGGTGGAGAAAAATTCAGACGGAAAAAATAAAAGGACCTCTTGGGATCGTCTGGAGAGGCCTATACTCACTTGTGGGCGACTCTTTACTAATGATTACAATAATACGCAAGTTATATAATTATTGCGTCAAAACCTCTGTGAGATCTGCGTAAAATACGATGTTCTTCAACGATAAACAAAAGACGAAAATAACAGGTACTTTTTGTAATTATGACAACATAAAACTAAGTAGTTCTTCAAGTAACATCAACAGGTCTTTTTTTCTTTTGTCACAAAAATCTCAAAAACTCAGACACAAACAAATTAAACAAAAACTAATGGATATTAGTCTGGACCAGAGGCGAACGCTATCAAAATGCTCTTTAATAAATTCTACAACGATTGTTTTGTTTTTTTTCACGTTTTTTTTTTATCGAATACAGTATTTTTCCTCTTGGTCTCAATCTAGCTCACAAGTTCACAAACAAAGATGACACCTAACATAGAGCAAGCTAATCTAGAAAAAACTCACAACATCACTTTGGGCCCTATCTGAAAACCAGCGCTGTGACTTTTTTTCTAAATGTCACAGCTCATGCTGAGATAGGGGCCTTTTGGCCTCGTACAGGACCAAAATTGGTTATTTTATTTTATTTTAAATTATTTGTAATCTAAGTTTATTTTATTTAATTTTTACATCTTTGTTTTTAATTTTATGTTGTTGTTCTGTCCTGTGTGAGTCCAATAAAACATTTTTATCTTCCACTGACGGAATACTGTTTGGCAACATACTGCGACAAGATGTTAATGGCGCGCGGTCCGAACTGCTCGCAGTGCGAAACGACTAAAGAAGGTGGCCCTTGTGAGGCTAACCACCGCGTGTGGGGTCACTAAC
Source organism: Agrotis clavis (assembly GCA_954870645.1). Classification (NCBI taxonomy): domain Eukaryota; kingdom Metazoa; phylum Arthropoda; class Insecta; order Lepidoptera; family Noctuidae; genus Agrotis; species Agrotis clavis. The sequence continues at coordinate 25,982,871 of OX940921.1, forward strand.
TCATCATTGCAGGTTTCAGGTAGCTTCAACAAAACACGGCAGCAGGTACGCTCGTAGCACGGTCACAGGTGGCTTGCGGTTGCCTGGAGAAAATCTTAAGGCGGGCCGAGCACGAGGTAAGCAGAAGCCGAGCCGTTCTACTCGCGGCGATAAGCGTTGACGTACACTAAAGGTCATGGCACATTATATCAGCACCGCAACTGCACAGCTGCAGCACGTCATCACCTTGAATTTAGGCTACGGCTAGCCGTTAGCGTGCTAACTGCTCGTCGTCTACGAGGTGCAAGCTTCCTGTCACCGTGAACATAATTGTTATAAGGCATTTGTTTCGCTAGCAACTCGGAGTTGGCCCGCCCCGTGAGCACGTGGTCGGTGCGCCTTAAGCACGCCGTCTGCTCGCTTGCAGCGCGCGGGTTGCGAGGCGAGTTGTACGGTAGCAATAAGCGCGCTGACTCCCCGCCGTTGGCTTTTTCATATTGACATTATGAAATATATTATACCTATAACACATGATTTATGTCTCTAATTTGAATGGCAGGTTAAGTGCTGGGTTGGAGCCGTGCCATTGCCGTGCCGGTATAGTGTGCCATGACCTTTAGCCAAGAATAATCACTCTCCTTGAACGCCTTTGTGTTTGTCATAAACCGACAATAGGCCGACAATAGCACAGTCAAACACGAAACAAATGCTCGAAGCGCAATCGCTTGAGGCTTGCAAGTCGGAGCTCCGACTTGCAAGCTTTGTCGTGCTCGGTTCCTAAACGTAGACTCACCTTTACTTATCTTGATCACACACAGACCTTCAGATGATTACTAAGTACGACTAAAAACTTTTCCATTGAAATTATCAATCAAAAACCAAAGAAATTCCAGCACCCTTAAAGCTATCACACAAAACACATTTACTGAAATTGAAATCGCAATAAAATTAAATATCATACTTACTTTCGTTCCTAACGAGCCATTTTATTTCAAGATACAAAATCGCGAATCATTCTCAAAGTATTTTTCATCGGAACATTTCACGTAAGAAGCTATACAATACCTATACATACACGGTTATATTACGTTCATACAGTATACCTATGATTCTATCTTCACATTATAAAGCGTTTTTGTTTGTTTGTTTCTTACGACTTACGCCTAAGTAGCTCAAACTATCTTTGGACTCTATAGACGTCAGGTGTTGACCGCGGCCTCGCTCCCGTCATATCAGTACAGGCAGTTATAGTTGGGGCACTTGAAACCGTTCTCTAGATCTCCATCTCATCATCATCATCATCATCATCAGCCGGAAGACGTCCACTGCTGAACATAGGCCTCTCCCTTAGACCGCCACGCCGAATGACCATTCATCACTTGCATCCATCGACTGCCCGCGACCCTCACGATGTCGTCGGTCCACCTAGTGGGAGGCCTGCCTACGCTGCGTTTTCCAGTTCGTGGTCGCCACTCGAGAACTTTTCCTCCCCATCGGTTGTCAGTTCTACGAGCGATGTGGCCTGCCACTGCCACTTCAACTTGCAAATTTTATGAGCTATGTCGGTGACTCTGGTTCTTCACCGAATATCCATGTTCCGGATTTTATCCCGCTAAGAAACTCCTAGCATTGCTCGTTGAGTGACTCTTAGTCTCTCTAAAAGGCCAGCAGTCAAAGACCTCCATCTATCTCTACCTAAATTATTTACCTGAATTGGTGCATCTGTTTTGACTTGAAAACGAACGTTTTGGAATATAAAAAGCAATTCACGAAACACAGTGAATTTTAGTCAGTATTCGTCTGTCAGCCACCTCTGGTGTAAGACTCATTTGATGATAATTACCACCTAAAGAAAAAAAAACACGCGAGTGAACCCGCGTGCAAAAAGTAGTACATTTACACGTACGTACTCATGTGAGATGTTTGGCAAATACATTAAGCGGCTGGCTAACTCAATTTTATGGATGAAACGAGTTTCGAGGGAGGCCACAGAATTGGCTTTTCAAATTATTAGGATAAGAAGGATTCTGGAGAATATTGTCATTGTTGAGAATTTCTTTGCGTATGTTGCTTTTATCCTTTGAGCGGCTGCTATCGTAATATTCTACGTAAAGGAAGAATAATAAAAAGCTGAGTAAACGGTGAAATAAGTACCTAAAAATCGTGGGAAAATGTAAGAAAATATGATAATATATGTTTCTTTTTTCGTAGTATTGGCCCCGACTTACGAGTTGTGTGCAACCAGGCGCATATCTATGTGTTATGTATTTCACTAGCACTGCCCTCAAAACGGTGAAGGAAAACATCGTGACGAAACCGACATGTCCGAGAACTTAAAATTCGAAGACGTGTGACATGTAACAATGCCCCGAGCACACAGAGTGCCTGTGTCCCAGCAGTTCAAGGGTTTACAGGCTGATTGCTTTGTGTTATTTAAGAATACCTATAAAAAAAGACATAACATCACATTAATTTTCAAACCCTCATAAGTATCACCAATGCGAAGATCGCCCGGAGGACACAGTAGAGCATACGGTGCAAGACTGCCCCGCTTGGGCAGAGCACCGTCGTGTCCTCACGGCGGCGATAGGCGGAGACCTCTCGCGCCCGGCATTGGTTGCGGCCATGCTGCGGGATGAGACGGAGTGGGAAGCGGTCGCCTCCTTCTGCGAAGCAGTAATGCTCGTGAAGGAGGAGGCGCGCCGCGAGAGAGAGAGGACAGCGTCATCCCTCCGCCCCAACCGCAGTGTTAGTGTCTCCGGCCACCGTAGGCGCGGGCATGCGGACAGCGAGTAAAGGGCAACTCGCTGTCCGACCATGGACCATGCCCGGGTCGACGGCGCGTCGTGTTCCACGCGCGCCTCAAAGAGCGTCAGCAAAATGACGGGGCCCCCTCTCAGAGGGCCAAAGCCTGCCGGGGTCGCGGGATTTTATTTCCTCACCGTGACCCCGGAACATAAAAGGCTATTGAAGGACACCGTGGATTTTAGTCAGTACAAGTCTGACAGTCCCTCCTGCCCTGCCCGGGGTGGGAGGACTCATTTGATGATTTTACCACGCTAAAAAAAAAAACCCTCTTAACTAACTAGGCAGCCATGTTTCTAAAAGTATACTCATATGTTTAACTAGTTTACCCCCACTCGAGCCTTAATCCACACTCCGGCGCAATCATCCTTCCCAATCTGGGGATCAAACCGAAGAATTTTTTTCACAGTCCTGCTTTGGACTACTACACCAAAAGAGGCAGTTGATAAAAGATAAAGCAAGAGGAAATTAATAAGACACAAGTTTCCTCTCTTTACCAAATCAAAGACAAACAAACTTACCAAAACGTTTCTTATATCATTTCATAAAACCTCACAAAACAATACAGGAAGAAAATAATAAAGAAACAAAAAAAAAACAAAGAGATAAAACAAAAATAAACTTCAAAGGACGTTACAGCCACTAACAAGGGATGGATGTAAGAAACACACTCGAACTCACTCATGGCAAAGGTACACCACTCAATGGATAGATACACGAAATAACATACTCGCGTTGCTATGCAAATATTTCTTGTTTGACTACGAGGAAATTGTACTGGCGAGAAATCTTTTTAGGAAAATCTTGAGGCGACGACAAAGTCATTATGTTGGGTGATATTGTATATTTGAACTTTTACCAAGTTCAACACGTCAATGTAAGTCCGTGATTTCGTTCATTTACGACAAGGACAACGTATCTTCAAAATTTTAATGGATGTTATTATAATGAAATTTTTAAAATCAACAAACTGAAAGTAATAATAATAATAATAATAATAATAATAATAGTTTATTCATAACATACAAAATACACAGTAACATGTTCCCTGACTCCCAAACTAGGTTTATTGCCTGTGACTTGGGAGTCAGTTCCTCCATTTATACATATACACATTAGTATGTTTAGAATTGACTACGTAGTAAGCTGCAATCATAACAGTATGGATGTGCTTATTGTGTATCCGTATGTTTGTGTGTGGGTGTGTGTGAGTGTATGCAGGTGTGTTTGTGTACGTGAGTGTGTGTGTGAGTGTGTGTGTGTTGTGTGTGTTGTTGAGTGAGGGTGTGTTTGTGGGTGTAAACGTACTTGTCTTGCTAATCTGAGGTGATTAATAGATTCTCTATTTCTACATAACTTAGATCCATTAACCAAACTTTCAATTTAATTTTGCACTGGTACAGATTGAGCGTGTGTATTTTGAGCAATCTATTTACTCTATTATATAGATTTCCACCAAGGTAAGCAAACTGATGTCTGATGAAGGTAGTATGGTGCTGGATTGATAGTTGATTTTCACTTTGAATATATTTGGTAGCCCACGTGGGATCGTTGGAGACTTCTGGCATATAATTTTGCTGGTGCACTTGGATCAAAATTCAGGTCTATCAAAGTTTTTGTGATTGGGTCTCTATCTTTACCGACTTCAAAAAAAAAGGAGGTTATCTATTCGACCCGTATGTATGTAATATTTCCAGTACTGCCCAGTTTTCGTATATGTTAGTCTTAATTATCAGCATCTGAACAATATGTGCCAAATTCTCTCCGGAACTACAAATCCGATTTAAGTCATTCTTTTTTTTGTTGTACTAGATATTGTTCAACTTAGGGAATACTGCAAGTTTCATCAAAATTGGTTCAGTAGTTTTTGAGATAGAGAATTTTTTGCCTACTTGGATCGTAGATTTTCAAAGTCGATTGTATGTTTGTTCACGGTTATCTCGCGTTTGGCTGAACCGATTATCATGCGGTTTTCGGAAAAGTGTTTGTTACATTTTAGGGACGGTTTTAGTATGTAATAATAATGGATATCTCGTGACGTTGCCTGCATAGATCCGTTTTTGTTGCTCGCTTGGATATAGATTTCTAAAGACGCCGATTATACGAAAATTTTTGTTGAGTATCTGAACAAACTAAAAAGGGTAAAATAAAAAACTTATTAACAATAAAAAAAGTACCGACTTCAAAAACAAATAGGTACAAAAAAGTTTAAAATAACTTTTCTTTCGGAAATCGGTGGCAACAGTCAATGAAATAGAAATCAAAGCCACCGACTTCCGAACGAAAAGTTATTTTAAACTTTCGTAAAAGAATACCTTGTGCCTAATCTCAAGGACAGATCTAATCTCAAAGATAATTAATTACTGACCTCCAAAAATATTCCTTCTGCCTCGTCTCAAATGAACCTAAGGCTGTAATTTTCTACCGACGAAAATCTACAGGGAATAAAACGTGACGCACGAGATAATCCACATCTATAAGTGCTTCTACTAACTTACTTACAGACTGCCCTAAAAAAAACACGTGAGATGTTTCTAGAAACTACATTAAAACTAGAGTTGTATCGTCTTGTCGGGATAGCCTACAAGTCAGTAATATTTGAAGTCGGCTAGGGGTTGAAAATAATATGTTTTGGTTCCCAGCCCTTCTGTTTAATTTATTTTTTTACTGATAAATCACAACCTACTTCTATAACAACACAAAAAATATGTAAAACGACGAAATCGGTGACTTCGTTTTATATTTTATTGATATGACTACCGACGATTAAAAACAAAATAGAAGGCCTTTGTCAAACAGACAGGCGATAGCGAACCGGATATTGCATGATTCGGTCACGTCATATAAAAATGCGAAAGCGATCCGATAATCTATGTGACAGGCTTCAAGCAATTCCATACATTGCAAACAATTGCAAACGCTCGCCACGCATTCGGTTCGTCTGTCAGTTTGACAAAGGCAGAAATGTTTCGACGAAATGAGAAACTCCTCCTTTTTTAAAGTCGATAAAAAAAACTTTTTTGAATGCCTGTCTGCATAGCCACCCTATGAAACCAAATGCTTTATATGATGCACTCAATGCGAATTGGCATGGCATACGATCCAATACTCAAGACCTTTACATGCGACGCAGACGCCACGGACATTACATATCCCTTGAACAACAATGATCAGCTTGGCCGACTGGACTGATGGCCAGCCATCTATTCAGCTAGTCGGCCACAGTCAAGCCCATCTCTAATTGAGACCACGAACAGAACCGCAAATCGTATTGACTGTATCTGACATAACTTAAGGTAGTTCAACATCAAAAGGGGTTCGTGAATGAGTGGCCGTCCTCGGCAAAAGGAGTACGTAAAGTGGAGCGACCTAAACCAATTGAGGACGGAAAAATTGTACGTACGTATTAGGCTGTCTACACACCAAAGGGCGCCCGGCGTCACGAAGCCGGCGGGTTTGTGCCGGCGGGTAAATCTGGCGGCTTTTGAATGTTGCGTTTCGGATAACTTGGCCGCCGGCATGAGAGTCGCGGTATGTTATTCAAAATATTAGTGATTGCCGAGTGCGCTGTGTTTCGAATTATTAGTACGTATTTTCAATATTTGAAATGGAGAAGGAGCGCGGTGTGTGCCGCCGGGTTAGCCGCACGGGCGGAAGCCGGCGGCAACCTTGTTTCAAAATACTCGTATGGCCGCCGGCCTTGCCGGCGGGTTCGTGCCGCCGGGCTTTGGTGTGTAGACACCTTTAAGTACATTTTAGGGAGAAGATCTCTGTTTGCCTAGTAAGACGTTGTAGTTGGAAAAATATGTGTTGGGTCACTTAAAGAGTCTGAAGTTAGTGTTCTTGGGAAAAAACATTGGTTCTTGATAAGAAATTACTTGCTACTGTTATAAAATGTAACTTTGTCTGGATTGATATTCCTCTGGATTGACCCCGCCAAAACAAAAAGCGGCTTACTCTTTCTTGAACGAATCTTGGTAGGGGAACAGTGTATAAGACGGGGACGCGAGGTATGATGGGGACATACATTCTTTAGGCATACTTAACACAGCGCTAACGTAGCGCAAGCGCCAACAGGACGTCATTTGCAACGACCATTTACAAAATGGCGTCCCGTTGGCGCTTGCGCTACGTTAGTATTGTGTTAAGTTTGCCTTAAGTGTGTGATTTCCCATCATACCCCGCGTCCCCGTCTTATACACTGTTCCCTTATCTGTTTTTTTTTAACGTGGTAAAATTATCAAATGAGTCCTCCCACCCAGGGCAGGGCAGAAGACACTATCAGACTTGTACTGAATAAAATATGGGTATCTGTTAAAGCAATTTTGCACACAGATAACAGTTTATTAGCCTTGATTAAAACATGAAATAATTTCATTCCAGCATTATGATTTCTTAGGGAAAACCATGTGGACGAAGCTGTTGGCATACGCTATTTTTAAGTAACACAATAATTTGATCACAACCTTAATAAAGTATGAGCCTAAATTTATTTACGGTCAATTTAAGAAAAAGACTATGGATACACGAAACATTAAGGCTGCATATTCTGAAAGTTGGCAACGTCGCAAAAAGCTGTCAAATATTTACAAGTTATATTTAATTTGGCAAATTTTCTGTATGAAAACAAGAAATATCGCTCTGTAGTGCACTAAAAAAGTGATATAGGAATGCAATTAAAACACTGAATTTGATGTTGTAACCGTTTCAGGTGTATAAAAGGCATTTGGAAAGCTTCCAAATGCTTTTTTTACATCTAAAACTATATATTCGGTGTTACGATATTAATTATTGCATTCCCTTATCAGTTTTTTAGTGCACTACAGAGCCATATTTCTTATTTTCATACAGTAACAATGCTAAATTAATTAAAACTTGTCAATATTTGACAAACATTTGCGACGTTGCCAGCTTTCGGAATAATTATACGCTCTTAACTTAATTTTCTACGCGTCTAATAATACCAAAAGTACCAGGGCAACATAAATAAAGAAGACATTTCAATCTATTCGCGAGAAAATGACTCAGATGCACATCACTGCAAGTCACAGTACATTATCAAAGCGTTACGCGCAAACTGAGACGGTAATGAAGTGAAAAATGATTTCAAACGCTCGACTGTCGCTTTGAACGCTCTTTTGTTTCACAATGTTTGTTGAAAGACGCTCTTTGAAACGGATATTTTCTTAACAAGTTGTGTTTTTTAAAATATATTCAGAATGTGTAGGTGGAATATGTATCCGACACGGTACGTTGTTAGTGTTTTGTTTGTTCCATTCATAAGATTCAAGAGGATGCATTGTGAAAGTTGGCAACGTCGGAAATAGCTTTCAAATTAATACTTGTAGCACCTTGTAGGTATGTTTATTTAATGTCACACCTGACATTAAATATTGAGGATCACGTTATTAGTTAGTTTAGTAGTAGCAATAATTCATAATAATGTAACACAGAGCGGTTTTCAGTTATTCTTGTTTAATTCATCAAACGCCCGAAATATTTGAGACCTTTTTACGACGTTATTAGCACTCATAATTGAGGAAAACACGACAAACGATATTAATCTTATTAATGTTGAAAACCTTCCAACGCTTTTATTCATATGTAACGCGACAAACTTTAATAAAATTCTCAGACAAGCATTGAAGCAAAAACTGATACCACGGCAGGGATAGCCAACAAAATCAATATATCCATCGCCCTCAATATTGATAAATGGTCGTTCTATATGATGACTTGCTAACGGCGAACCGGTGTGTCATTTTTCATGGCTTATTACTTTTTATTGTCCAACTTTTTCCTTATAAGTTGTGTGTTTAATCACTGGAAGTTGATGGACGTTTAGTACGATGGAAAAAGTAATGGTGATAAGGGTATGGACATGGACATATGGACAGTTTGGGGAATGGAGAATGATACCCTACCTCAAACAGGAAATTGTTGGTTTACGTTGCTTTGTAGTTACGATTTTTTCAATGCTTTCTTGTCACATTATGTTTTTGTTTGTTGATATTTTTATTGTGTTTGAATCTGAATAGATTACTAGAAACTTAATAAAATTACACCAGTGTTATATGAATCATGTATTTTATTAAGTTTTCCGATGTTTTGTTAAATTACTCATCGTTCCGACTCAGAGTGATTGAATTTTTGCATGTTGGTATATACTATTATACTGATTTTAAGTACTTACTACTACACATAATCATCAATATCAAATATTTCACACCACATGTAATCATGTGTCAGTATATATAAAATCGTTCGCGTGGTCCAGAATTGGCAATAAAGATAGACTTCCTCCTAAGCTGCTGTTACATAATCAATTTTATTACATACTTTATTGTAACGACCAAAGCCCTCAGCCTAAACAAATAAAACCATCAAATCCAGCAGAAAAAAATACCCTAGCACTTGAAAGCCAATCAAAAATCAGAATCAATAGCTTTCCGCTCAGTCACCAGTAACATTACTGTGCTTTGGCCCAATATCACCCCGACCTTTAAGATTTTCTGCACAAATAAGCAATATCGTAGTTTGTCCAAACACTTGTGTGCCAATAACCTGCACGTGTTGGCTCGTATCTCAATTTGATCGCACACTTATTGCCCTCGAAAATCCCTTCATCATTAACCAGAATCACACCCTCCATCTTCACGACAAAGTTCAAATTTCTTTGCCATGTACGGTTGAGGTTTATCAGATTTTTCCCAGTTCAGTAGATGAATTAATATCAGATGAAAATGACAAGTAAGATTTTGATAAACACTTATGAATATTAGTTAATATTCATGGTTAATATTAATTATGTGTGTTTAGGGGATTGGGTTGTGAGTCAGGCTTATGGTGAATTCATATCTGTTTATGGGTTATCGTCATCGAAAAGACCATAACATGAAGATGTTTCAGTACTTTGTTATTCGGTAGCCCGCAAAATTTAATACAATGCTCTAAAGATTTATGAGTTCTAGCAGTGGCTTCAATAGGCTGATGATGATGAACGCAATCACCTTAAGGTATTCTTTTTTATTATCAGGCCATATCCTAAATTCAAGAATGATTTCAACTTCTTCACCATCAACTTTATTGTCGTCTTAAAAACGTTCTACATTGCGCAAATATTCAAATCTACACCATAACTCACAATAAGTTCAAGAACATCTCGTAAAGCCTCTCTGTCGAAAATTTTAATACTATTCGATCCAGACACGGCCATCTCATCATACATATACAGCGGTATTTTGACGACCCTTCCCTCTGTGTCTCGTCACATTTTTTCACAGAGGACATGACAACCGCCACAATTTGTCACAATTGTTCCACCCCTGCGTTTAATATATTTCAGCGTCCTCTCGTTGGTCAGCACTCGCATGTTATTTGGTATCCCCAGCCTCGGGAATATTTGATTAAACATGGTAGTTCTCGTCTTGGAATTATTCGTATTTTGATATTCTGGATTTTACGGTTGCTTTTCTGGTTATTTTTGAGTAAATAAGAAACTATCAGCGTTGTTTGTGTGTTTACCTGCGATCACCTATAACTTTGTCAATGGTGTACGCACATACCTGCAATGTGCGAGGATCTTCACAATGAAGGGGTTTTTTTCTTCCATATTTAGGTATGACTGCCAAATTAATTGAGTTTCAGTGAACACGTTCCTATTTCCATCGTCTTAAAGACAATATAAATACAATTATACATACACTAAAAAAACATTTGTTTTTTTTTGGTAATAAGCAGAAATACTGAGCTTTATCAGTAACGTCTTGAAGAATTAAGACGTAACGTAAAAATGGATTCCGGCCAGAATATTGTGATTATTACAAAACCGATTTATTCCTACGATTTAAAAAATAATAGTACCGAATCGCAAGCAGTTGCCGCGGATGCATTTAATTAAACGTGGCTTATCAAGAAAATAATAAGTTAGAAAACGGAGTCCACACACCAATCCAATATCTACCTATTACTATACAGTGCAAATCACACATTCATGGTACAATCAACGTATGCCCGTTCCGCTTCGTCTCACTAATTGTCATCAATTAACGCTAGCATATTAATTTGCTGGCTTCCTCGTGCAATATATATGTAACGCTAGGAACCTTACTTTGTACTTACCTTATTACAGCTGGAATATTTATTAGATTAATTATTTTTGATATCTATATTTTGAAATAAAAATGCGACATGTTGAACTACTAAGGAGTTGATAAATTGAATTAAAGTCAATGATGTTTCAAGATTTTTATCAAGACAAAGACAAGAATTTTATCGCAATTCTTATTATTATTACTACTTAGAAGTGAGGTGATGGTAAATTACGTTTAGTACAGTTATACTACGGGCTGAAAGGTACTGGATTGGTTGGTTGGTTAGAATTCACACTTAAAGACGCAAAGTTGGAAGTCTGGATGCGAGAAACACAGTGTTTACCTATGGTTACGCTTGGGGGAGGCCTAATGTTTAATTGTGGTTGTATCTCGGCTGATTGAATGAGGTAGAAGTACGACCAGAACTCAAACAGTGTGGACTGGTTCGAACAGTCGCGAGATGAGAGCTCTAGGAAAGAATTTGGGAAGACCTCCCAGCAGTAGATAGAAAAGACTAAAAAAGTTTTGGAGAAAATTCTAATCCACCGAGATTAGAGTGTTTCGTCAAGTTTAATTGAGTTTAAAACAGTTGGTAAAATATAGAAGCACTAACTACAGCTTTCTTTTCCTTTCAAGAATTCTAAATTGACAACCTCAATTTGGCAATTATTATTGTCATTCATAAATCCTGTAGCGTGAGACGCTTAGTACAAGTTATTGTAGGCTATATTTGGCTATAAATTTTAGAAGACGACGAAATTAAAATGGCCGTCCATTTTTACTTCCACACCGATATTATTAAAACTGTCTACATTGTTCGCTTTAAAAATAAAATTTATTTATGTATTGTTGATTTCTAGGCTGATAATATGAATCTTCAGAATAATGAATTAGTTTTTTTATTACTTAGGTATATGATATTTATCATCTCGGTACAAGACACATAAAATATTTTTTATCTAATTATGTGGTATCTAAATCAAATCCATTATACATACGAGTATCTATATACCTACAATCCTACGCTGTATCTAATAGTAATTGTATCATTTAACAAAAATGCAAACATATAATACAATAAATTAATATTTGAAATATTTGATGATGATTATGGTGACGATATCTATAATAGCAGCACAAAATAATGTTTGAAATTACTATAATTTTCATAAAATTTTTGAAAACTAAAAAAATCTAAGAGATAAAATCTGAGAGTTTTGTTCAATGTTATGGTCATCATCACGTAGGTGAACATAGGGTGGGATGCCATCTGGCAAGATGGACCGATCACCTGAAGATGGTAGCTGGCAGTGGCTAGATGAAAAAAAGCCGGAGATCGTATATGCTGTGGCGCTCCCTGGGAAAGGTTTATGTCCAGCAGTGGACTACAATAAGCTGAAATGACGAAGATAGAAATATATCTCATTTTATAAAGCACTAGGAAGTTGTTTGTACTGTACCGTATCAAAATTAATTGAGTCGTTCGTCCGTCTTTGTAAGCATTGAGCTGTGACGACAAATGTGCCGTTGTTGTACAGTTCCGATCTACGCTCTGTTGTTCTTATTTATGATGTCCGTAACTTATTTTAGATCAGCTGTATCTTTGACTTCACCCATGTAACTATGTATTTTAAATTATTCTATATCGGGATTGTAAAGTCTTTCATCATTAGCTTTTTTATACACGTATGTCTAAGTGTTGTTTTTGATTTCATTGTTTATTCTATAAGCCATCATCTTAATTAGTTTACTGAAAATTGTCTGATTTAATTAAACATGTATTAATTTTATAGCAATATCTTATTGTTATATCATCTTGTTTTGATAACAATCCCGTATTTTATTAAAAAAAAATACGATTATGTTTTCATATAAAGTCCAATAAAATCCATGAATCAGAAAAGAGAAGCCTTAGCACAGCAGTAGAACACAAATGGCTGAAATAAAATGAATATTAATTCGTTATTTAAAAGTTACTGTCGTAATTATGTCCAGCTTTTATCAGTTCAGACAAATACCAGGCGTCTTGTGATTTTAGAGAAATGTCCAAGCAAATGTAATAAAACGGTACAATTGACAAGATTATGTAAATGCAGTGTAAGTTAGTAAACCAATCGCAGAACAAGATCAATCCATTATCCTACTTGACTCCTAACTTGCGTGAGATAAAACGCAACTGATTGATATACACCACGTTTTCACTTATCTGCCCATTTATCTCACACAGACATATTTATTAACACAAATAAATTGTTTACTATGCAAAGATAAGTTCATTAATTTTCCTACAATCAAATCCCGATCGACATTACGTACTAAAATACTCTATTACATGTTATACATAACTCCTTAACTGTACCACAAAATTGGCATTAATCTACATAACTTGCCTATACAACTGTCATTAACCAGTGCACAGAGGTAGGCGCCTGAAGACAACTTATTGCCTATTCATAAGCTTTTAACAACATTGCTAATGCACTTAGCATACTAGAATGCCGTAACAACTATCCTTATTCCAATAGGTATAAGTTTCAAATTACCCTCATCAAATTTTTCTAATCAGCAAATAAAATTTGCAAAAAGGTGCCAAATGTTTTGCAGTTACACCAACTATTGATTAACAATTTTGACCCTTATCATGTTCTATGTAAGGTGTTGTTAGAACAAGTTTTTGCTTGTGGTTTCAAAAGAATGTATTTATAGTAAAGTCGGCTCTTCGGCTTGTCATTAAGAGATATTTGCAATGGTGCTCACTTGAAATTTATGTTTTCATGAATATTTTATAGTAAATATTTCTTAGTGTGCTGGGCAGTCATCACGGGTCGTTACGAAGCGGACCTTGTGTTTTTAATATTTGATATTAAATATGGATGAAGACGTTTAAGTATTTTCTTATCCTCAATTTCACGCCTCGGCGCTGCAATTTGCTCAGAGATTACACGTTGCTCGCTTTTTCATCTTGTCGTGTAAAAAATCTATAATGTTATAATCGCTTCTTCAATATCGAAGGTATTTCTTGGAGCTACGTTACCTGTCTACACAGCACTGGTAAATTGTTGAGTCCTACCTTATTTTTATCATTTTCTTTATTGGCATTTTCGTTAATTTGAAAAAAAAAACTCTTTGTATTCATGTATTATCTGGCTTTTACCAAGTGACGACCAGCAACGACGAAGAATCTTCAAATGTATCCTGAGCCCAGAGTGTAGTGAACGTAAATGTCAGACTCTTATCGATTTAAAAGCTCCCTGTTTCTCCACATGGTCCTTATGATAGAGAGCCGTGGTGCCCTTTTGGGATAGACCTGCAACCCTGCAATTCACAGACTGTAATTTTTTGAGGAGCAATTTTTCAAAACAAAATGATCAATTGTAATTTTTACACTACGTCTACGTCCTCCCACTTCACTGCACGTCTTTCCACCTTAAGCGATCTAGTGGGAATGTTGGTCAATCCTTTAAGAATGAGTTCAGCTCATCAATCAACTGTAATACCTAATTTTTAAAGTAATTTTGTTTTGTAATGTGAATTCCCCCAATCCAGCACTAAAATGTCTAGACTGACTAATACTCAAAACGTATTAGTCATAACCTTAGTCATGAAAGTGAGAATTTCTAAAGGTGAACTCTCTCTGGTACTAAAACAGCCACACATAATCATTGCAAGATTAACATATTTCACCGTGGGTCCTATACTAGGAATTAATTCGCGCGGTACGGATACTCGGTAGAAATATTAATTAAAACCCTCGGTGGGGGGCATAGAGTAAGCACGGTAAGTCGAGACGGAAATACGATCGTGAAATGCCTTCTTGGTTAGAAGCTCAGAGAGGCCAATACCACTGAATAAACCAGAGTATGTAATTTAAATCACACTTGTTTTTTTTATCTTATTAACCTGGGCGCAAATCTATAGATGGGCTGATTTTTTTTTTTATGCTTAATGTGTTTTATGCTCTTGACCTTAGTCTAGGTCAGGAGTGAGGTCGACGATGGAGCGAGCTTACCCAGAAGAAGCCTGTTCACTCTAACTTTGAAGAGATTAGGGTTGTTCGTGTTCGGAAACTCAGACGCTCCTTCGCTGTCCGCATTATAAAAGGCGTTTGGGAACGCTTAGTGCGAATTGGTGCGAATCGTTCTTCTCCATAGAGATCTACTTCTTGGAACGGGCATCTACGGTACTTTCACAGTTTTTATGTCTTGTGACTGGGACTGTAGCACCATGACTTTTGTAGTGTTTAATAATATTCATTTGATTGTCTATGACAATTCAAAAGTGCCTGTAACTGGCCTACTTGAAATAAATACTTTGATTTTGATTTTTAATTTTTTTGTGGTATAGCAATGAAGTAAGCACATCTAGACGCACGGCAAATTACCATAATTTGCCGTGCGTCTAGATGTGCGATGATAGAAGGGGCTGGTGGGATGAAAGAAAAAGAAAAACACACCAGATAGCTTAGCGCTTAGGCAGATAACTCCAAATTATTCTGCTCTTTTTACCTTAATCTTTGCCCTAAGGGATTTGCAGCAGATTTGCATATTTCTAAATTGTGTGGCGAACGCTGGAAGTGTTTATGTTATCGTCAGTGATCATTTATCTGCGCTCTGACACAGCGTTTTGGCGCTAAAATTGTACTATAATAGACCGCAAAGAGAGTTTGTGATCGATATCTTTTTAGTCTTAAGTGCGATTTTGAAGCTGTTTTCAGCTCATTAGACCTAAAAAGGCGGACGCCTATCGTTTGACACAAATCGCAACCCCTAAATCTCAACCCTTACCCTTATTTTGCATTTTTTCAATTTTTTGTCAAAATTTCACCACATTTAATTCAGTAACTTCGCCATTTTTTGATCTAAATTAACCGTTTCAAATTTAAAATAGTCTCAGCAACCGCCCTCAATTATTCCAGTGATCAGGTCCGCTTTCCGTGGCCCTAGTTCCGGAGTGGGGGTGAAAAACACTAAATTTAACGTAAAAAACTGGTTTTTAGGCCATAACTCAGAATTTTGTCTCTTGTCACAAAATCTTTTATTTCATATTCGACTAGCCCGCGCGGAGCCCGATCCAACGATACCCCGCACGTGCGCCACCCACCCGCCCTGTGGCCTATAGCTAGGAGGGTAAACTTATTTTCGGCAAAAATTTTTTCTTCTCAAATTAGTTTCCATTGATCGTCGCGACTGCTAAAAACTGGATTAGCGCGGACAGGGTTGACCACAAGTCAAAAAATAGACGTTTTTAAAAATTTATTTCAACAAAAACTTATAATTTTGTGTTCTTGACTTTTAACTCTAGCCTTAATATTGACACACGTTTTTGTGCGGAAAGGGATTATTTTATCTGTATTTGGACCCTTTATTTTGACTTTTATACAATAATTTTATTTAAGCTGTGTCCCCCTTTTACAGGGACATACTGACGCATTTTAACAACGCTTATTTATTAAATTAGAAGCATTATTTTTATTGATTATACAAATATATATTCCTTGTGTCCCCCCTTTACAGGGACCTAAAAAGCCAGTGTCCCATGAAACTCGCCTTCTCCACAGCCACCAGACCTGTACGACCCTCCCTTTACAAGGGTATGTCTGTGTGCGCCCAAATGGTCACCCCCGACCCACACGACGTCCCGTATGAGCAGCTGTCGACGGGTGGGTCCTTGGGGGACCTGTTGCTTCCCATGTTGAGACATGAGCACGTCATGAGGCGGATCTCCTTCGAGGACGCCACCCCTCCTGACCCCATCGAGGTCTTCGCCACGCCAAAGGGGCGCACGCGTCCTGTGGCCGCCACCAAACCGCTCGATGGGACTATGGCCGAGCGCTGCAACCGTCTTGAGGAGGCGAGAGCGTGCCTAGAGAAAGCGAAGGAGAGCCTGGGCAGCTCTCGCAACCTCAAGACTAACATTAAAAATGCGGTGCTGGAGGCCCTAGACCGGCTCTTCGAGCTGATCGAGGACGCGGAGCTTGAGCGGGCCGCCACCGCCACCGCCACCGCTACCACAGCTGTACCAGAGCCGACTCCCGCCGCGTCCACCGCTGTCCATGTTCCCCTGCCCGTCCCCAGTGAGATTCTTGCTGGCCAGGCTGAGCTCCTTAATACGCTTAAGGAGCACATCTCGGAGTTGAAAGACCACTCCGAGAAGATGGATAGACTCCGAGACAGTCTGGCTAGCAAGGAAAACGTGGGGGTGACAACCTACGCGAGTGTTGCGTCAACGACACGCCGCCATACCGGGATTCAAGCCCTGGAGCGAACGACGCTGCACTCGGTGGTTGTCTCCTCCACGGACGAGATGGATACGGGGGACCAGGTCCTTGAAAAGGTCAGGAGAGCGGTGGATGCGAAGGAGGGCTGGGTAAGGGTCGAACGTGTCAGGAAAGCGAAGGATAAAAAGATTATCGTGGGGTGCGCAAATGAAGAAGAGAGGCGCAAGGTGAGGGAGCGCTTGCAGGCGGCCGGGGAGTGCCTCGTCGTCGAGGACGTAAAGAACCGGGACCCGCTTCTGGTTCTTAAGGAGGTGCTTGTAGTGCACAGTGACGAAGAGCTGATGAAAGCCCTTAGGAACCAGAACCGGGAGATCTTTTGCGGCCTCGGGGACGAGGAAAATAGAATGACTGTGCGTTATAAAAAGAAATGCCGAAACCCTCATGTGAACAGCGTTGTGCTCAGCGTGTCCCCCACGATCTGGAGACGCGCGCTTGAAGTAGGCAAGCTGAGGATAGACCTGCAAAGAGTGCGCGTCGAGGACCAGACGCCTCTTGTGCAGTGCACCCGCTGCCTAGCCTTCGGGCACGGGAAACGCCTGTGCTCGGAGCCAGCCGATCTGTGCAGTTACTGCGGCGGCCTGCACCTCAGTGCGGATTGCCCCGAGAAACAGATTGGCGAAGCAGCGGTGTGCGTAAACTGTACAAGAGCCAAACTGGGGGCCACTGGGCACAGCGCTTTTAGCATTGAATGCCCGGTACGCAGGAAGTGGGACGCGTTCGCGAGAGCTGCAATATCATATTGCTAAAGACGCCGATGCGCCCACTTCCAGGTACGGAGAAAAGACCAACTCGACACAACAAAAAAGCAGTCGCACAGAGCGAACCGCCAGGGTTGGCTCTGAAATAGGCATTAATTGTGGTCACCTTCGTGGGAATGTGACGAAAATTATGTTGAGCAAGGAGCCAACTCTGATGGAATCGCCGATTTGTGTCGAGGTGGCAAGGTCTCGGTTTCACTGGCTATTGTTTGTGCCTGTCCCGAAAGAAGCGCAAATTTGACTCATATACTGAAGTATATTCTGCAAATATTGGCAACCGGAAGGACGACACAACGCAATATCAGAAATAGTCAGTGAAACGGAAGTTGAAATATAAAAAGGGTAAAAATAATAAGTATATAAATTGAGTTGATAATTGAACTAAGAAATTAAATAGTAATAAATACGTAGTACATTAAAGAAAACATTATTAGTAAAACAGAAACAAAGAAAGTAACTAAATATAGCAACAAATTAAAATTAAATCACACATTATAATTAAATAAGTAAGATTAGAAGAAAGATAACACTAGGTAAACAACAATAAAATACAAGATTGGAAATCGCACGCAGACTAATTTGTTCGGCCGCAGTCAAGCAGAAAGCGCAAAGAAACTGCAGATCCCAGAACCTAAGGTCTCTGCATTATCACAGCAGAGGGACACTGGCAGGGCAGGAGTGGGTTTTAGTGGGTTCGAGTCCCACACTACCTCGACTGTCTCATGGTCTCCGTGAGACGGTGAGACGGCCGAGGTGTCCGCGGGGATTTCCCACTCCTGCCTCAACAAAAAAAAAAAAAAAAAAAAAAAAAGAGAGTTTGTATAAATCAATTAAGCAGAAAATTGTTTTTGGCTAAGCAGAAGTTAGACGAAACTTTTTGTGTTGCGTAAAAATAAGAAGTAGGTAGTTCGTATTGTTGAATTTTGCTTCCAGGTAGATGCAATTAGCCCTTCATCTGTAACAAATCCATTATAAGGTGACCTCTTGTTCTATTAAAACTTTAGGCTAAAATTTAAATGCGCATCAATAATTCTTTTTGTATACCAAAAATTCTTTTTGTACACCAAATCTAAAACTCGCTTTAGCAAGATTTCAGGGACACCCCGAAGTTCGGTTTGGTTAGGTTCCTTTAAACCTTCGTCGACCCTGCTTAGGTAGATTTTTTTTATTACACCTCGTTATGACATATTTTAATGAACATATTTTGGTGCACATTCAGTATATTTGGTGGAACACAGGCAAAATTAGGTAAATGAAATGGGAATAAATTGAAGTACTTTTAAATACCATCCCAAACTTTAAAGGACTTCATAGGAAAGCTAGACTTTTTACTCAATCATCAAATGAGAGGACTCATTCACCCAACCAGAGCTGAGCAGGAGAGACTGTCAGACTTGTACTGACTAAAATCCACGGAGTCCTTCAATAGCCCTATAAATTCCGGGGTCGCAGTAGGCCGTTAGTCCCGCGACCACGGCAGGAGGACAGCTAGTCTTAGATTGAAGATCAGCATCTTGATATTTCGTAGGCCGCAATGAGCGGAGTTTTGAATCTGAATTTCGGAAAACTCGTATATATTTTGATATTTTTGTTTTCTTGTGTATTCCCGTAGTGAAGCAGTATTTTAAAGGATATTTACTTTATTCTCGACATTTTCTGATAATAGGATCGCCAATTTTAAAATAACACCACACGATTTCCCATTCTAGACACACCTAAGTTCCTGACAATTGAAATATAACAGAATGGTGTTTCGATAGAGATGTATGGAGCCCCGCTGTTTCTCGGCTGGGTGTCTGGTCGGATATGTGTTCCCGTCAGGACGCCTTAGTCCTGTGTGACTTTAAGTTATGTCCTTTACGTGTTTCCTGGATGATTTTAGGTGATAAATATTTTAATAGATTTTGCTTATTTTGTGTCAATTATTAGGAATGTTGGGTTAACGGAAATAAATGAATCGTCCTATCGACGAACAGTCCAATCATGAATCGGTCTTAGGAGAACTGTTGCGGAATTTCAAAAATAACTAGAAATACTGCTTTAAACAAACGTTGGAAAAGCTAACAGAGTTGTAAGAATTGTAGCAGGTGGCATTTTGTAGTTTCTGCCGACCTCTATGGCATGGCATTATGGAAATATATTTTTTTGCGTGGTACAATCATCAAATGAGTTCTCCCACCCAGAGCAGGGCAGGAGGGACTGTCAGACTTGTACTGACTAAAATCCACGGTGTCCTTCAATAGCTCTTTACGTTCCGTAGTCACGGTAATTCGTAGTAAATCTTTAAGTAACATTACATTGGGATAAAAAGTATTAAAGTTAATCCAAATTATAAACTGTCTGTGTGTATCTATCCATCCTCACAACCTTACGCGATTATTGTAACAGATCTTTACAAGTGTGTTCAAAGTACCGAGCTTTATCAAAGTTATGTACATAAATTAAATGCCAATTATTGTTTTAAGAGTATTATAGAATATCCAATAGGAAAAAGTAAGCTCAAAAAATGTGCTGACAAATTTTATCAAAAAAAAAAACACGAATCGCCGATAATTTTCCATACAAATTGTAACACCCCTTTAACCCTTAAATGTAAATTAATTTTATGCTATAAAGGTCAACCATGTGGGGTATTACTAAACCCCCTCACGTAGAGACCAGGCTATGTTCCCCAAATGTGTATCGATTTCCATACGCAGTGTTCTGAATTTTAAGGGGACAACCAAACATTGTATCGTGTTTCGTGTATGCTTTTTGCCTCTAATGTATTATGGAACGATGTCTGCAATACCAAGGGGTTATTTTCGCTACGTGGACGCTGTGATTGCTGCCTAATAGCTATTTTATGTGGGTATTGGAGATTGTTGCTGTTATCGTTTTCTTCAATGTTTCCAAGTGCTGGTATTCGTTTGGAACACATAAAGAAAACCTCTTGGGTTAAGTTCTACTTAAGAACCGAACGATTTGCTTTAAATTTGATTTAAACCTAGTTCAATTATCGTCTAAGTATTGTAAAATACTAAATTTTTTTGTTTGGTTGATATTTTAGGTAAATTTTGGACACCATCCATGGATCACCATCCAAAAAAAAAAAACGTTTTACTAAGTATTTGTCTACGTAATTGGCACGATTACATAGACTTGTAAAACATTGGTTGCAATTATTGCAAACACAGAAAAAAATAAAATTATAGCAAATTTAATAACCGACTCATTCATATTACGCATTCTTGCAAATTCATAACTATTTATCTGTTTGCGCAAAATATACAAGGATTCTATGTACCTACTGTTATTTTTTATATTCATTCTATTTACAAGACTCCATAAAAAAGAAGTTCACTTCGGTACAACGGTACAACATTAAAATAAAAACATTCTGAGACCTCATCAAGGGTTTTCATGTTTCTGTGAAGTAAACGGAACTTTGAAATTAATTTGATGAATAAAATAAGCTTTTCATTTCCCATACAATTTACGCCGTAATAGGTACTTCAAGTACGCACGGTCAAAAACGTACAAAAAAAAAAAAAATGTGACACGCGGAGACTGCCGCGGTGAAGCTATTGCATAACATTTTTTATATTTTAAAAGAAAAAAATCGCCCACCTCGTATATTTAACTGGAATATAATTTATTTAAAATGTTTGTGGTGCACTACTGTAATAAAGAACTTCTTTGTTGTAGGAGAATTTTGTAAGTAGTTTTCATTTGTTGAGCTCCTTGAGTTATGAGTCGAGCTTCACGAAAACTGACAAATGCTTGCACTGCCTGGACAGGTCCACTCAAATCTGTATGGCTCTTTCTTCAAAAGACCATCTCGGACATAAACCTGCAGGGTCCTCGCATGACTTAACCAATTTAATGTCTGGAATTTAAAAGAGACGATGACCTCTGAGTTTGTTTGGGATGTTTCTTCTCAGAGTAGTCAGGTACGAAACACCGGCCTCATCTAGCTAAAAAAAAAAGGTTTGACTTGTAAAAGTGTTTGTGAAAACCTATTTGCAAAATAATAGTACATTATGATATAAGTGCGGTAAGTTGATCATTACAGCAGAGGCGATATTGGTAGCACAAGCCGTAAGGCGAGTGCTATAAGAAAGCAGAGGCTGTAATTATCAAACCGCACGTATGTCATACGACGTTTTATAACACATTTGTGAGTAAATAAATAAAATCATTACATCGAAAAGGAAAAGCAAGCGGAATAATTTTTACTTTTTCACAAATTAGCGATGCGCGCGCACCAGCATCTTTTGTTTATGGCAAAGGCACAAAAAACAGCCAGTATTACTAATAAAGTAAATTAATTCTTTTGTGGTTTTATTACAGATAAATGGTTGTAATTAATTGTCAAAATTAATTAAATTAAAGAATAAAATGTTTATTTATTATATTTCATCTCCCAAATTTAATTTTAATAATAAAATGTTGACCGCTTTTCTGACATAAAAACTCTTTGCTAAGATTTAAAAAAGTACCGTTCGTTTTAGACGGAGCATCTTGATAAACCGTGCGATTTACTTTACCATTACCGCACTAGTGCGTTTTACTTTACCATTACGCACTAGTGCGTAATAAGATACATTACGATACTGAAATAGGTGCAGTAAGAGACCTTTTAAGAGCAAATGTGTTATAAATATCATTTATCATTGTGAAAACTCCTTTTGTAGCTGGCCGTTTAGAATCGGTGAGAAAAAGTAAATTGTGTTGACGAATATAATTATTGCCGAAGTCTCCCGAACTGAAACGACGTTAGACAATGCATGGTGTCAGGTTTATTCGTTAGGTTTTTGGGAAAATTCTTGATTCAGTCGCCACGCCGCGCCGCGCACAGACCCCGCGATAAAAGCAATGCAATAGCTTAAAAACATGCTAGGGTCTCTGTTTTTGATTTTAACACAGCCCGTACGATTTTACAGCATAGGTAACTAAGACATGTGCCCATGTCTTAGATATGCTGTAAAATCGTGAAACTGTTGCTTTCAAATGAAAAATACAATGGTTACTGGCAGTCCTGTAATTACTAATCATTCATTACAGAAACATGAAATACTTTGAACGCGACTGTCACCTGCCTTTTTAAATCGCTGTTTCTACGCACTGATGATGACTGTACCAACTAACATACATATCCTTGTAATGAAACGTAGGCTTAAAAACATATTCAAGGTTCATATTGACATTGCTCGAATCGTCCCAATAATACAGAGATTTGGGACGAAAATCCTTTGGCAAACACACAGTTATTAAATTCAGAGTTTGCTTAACGTTGGGATCATCGGAGTAAGGACCAAATATTAAAGTTGGTCTAAAGAAATATATTGCACAGTAACTGCGGGATTAACTCGGTGCCAACACTGTCCCGCTTACTGTGTACAATGTAGTGCAGAATAACTTGGTCGTTGCGGTCGGTGAATTTCTTTCGACTAGGTACACTTTTTGTTTTCAATTTTGTTCTTTAAATTATGTGTTAATTTATCATCATTCAGTAACTTTATCTGATTTATATTACATCTGTTTATTTTTCCCTACAAAAACGATTTAATTTCGCTATAGGTATTTTAAAATAACTTAGTCATTATTATTCTTTGTTATTTCATTATGTACTTAATTCAGCTTGCTTAAGTTACTATCGAAAACTACCTACACTACTAGATGCGTCAATTTGAATGGGAAACAATTGTTTCAAAGTAACAAAAAAGTCATACGTCAAAGATAGGGCAACGCAACACGTGATCTAACATGTAACAATAAATTAATATCACTGAAATAAAAGCAATAAAACAAAAGGTCACGGTTTATGACTACGGTTAACTAAATAACTTTACTATGCCAAGGTTAAATTAGAATACTAACAGCTCAACTCTAGTTTAATATTATTGTAATAAACTTAAAATGATCATTTAGCCGATAAAATCCAATCCTCGAAGGATTGGATTATTGGTGGACTTCAAGCAACAGTGGCAATATACATATAATGCAGTAATATCAAAAAAATTCAAAATGGCAGTGCGAACAGGACTAACGACAAAAAATAATGGTGAGCTTGAAGTCTTGAGGACAGTGACAGTTAGACTTGAAGTAGTGGGATGACGTTTTGCGACTTTGCGAGTTTATGAAAACGATCTTTTTTTTTGCACGGACGTGTAACAGGTTTACTCAAGGGTTTAACTAACTGACGGTAGTTTGGCTTGATTTATTTGTCTTAAAGTGTAATTTATATTGTACTCTATTGAAATCAGTGTTGAACGGCAAAGTTACTGGCGTTTAATGATAAGTTGAATCTTCTTCCTGAACGCGTTGCATGACCACCGTAGAAAAGGGGTTTTGTCGATAGGAGAAACGACAAAATTACCGAATTTAGAAATATTTGTGCAGTCCTAAGCATGGCGATGTTTCAAATGTTGAAGAAAAATTTTATATTCTACAGTTTTTAAAGAAAATGTCCGATGAGATACTGCTTAGTGAGATTGAAACGAGACGCACTTATTCTCTATCCAGTGGGCGTTTTTCCATTAGATGGTACGGCACCGGCACCGGTGACGGTGACCGACGGCGCCGTGCCGGTGCCAGGGAAGCAAAAATTTATGAAAACGTATGGCTCGCTTTTACACTTACCGCCGCCGGCCGGCGCCATACATTTTGCTTCCCCGCACTAGGCCGCCGGCGCCGGTGCCGTTGCCGTGCCGTCTAATGGAAAAACGCCCAATCCATCAAACGCCCGGCACACTCTGGGTACTTAATAATCGGTAATGCTGAGTCTAGATGACTTATCTTTTCGACACGACGGCACGCAGTGTTCTTACCCAATAAACGGCTGTAAAAAGAACAAAAATTACTCTATCAAACTGTAATCTTCGTCTAAAATGCAAATCAGTTGAAAAAGTAGCAAAACTTTTATCACACTTTTATCACAAACTTTTATTAGAGCACTTAAAATGCTAATGGTTGGGTAATTACATCATTCACGACTCTAAGGAAACTATAAACTTTGGTAATTATCTTTGGAATTAACTGGGAGGTCTCTAATTTTCAGTCGCAATGAAACTGTTCTATGCTAAGTCGATGAAACGTTGATTTAGTTTACTTTCAAGTGAAATGGTTCCTTTAAAATCGTTCTGTTTAATTATGTTTTTTTAGTATTTTTGAGTCAATGAACGACGCATTAGTTTTTTTTTGAAGTGAAAACTTCTTTAGCGGCGTTGTACACTTTTTCTGTAATGGGTAAAAAATTTAAAACTCGCGTCAGGGTCACGTGACCGTCAGGGTCACGTGACCGTCAGGGTCACGTGACCCTGATCGAAAATGAGTAAGACGTCATTCAAATTAAAAATAAAACATAGTAACAAAAAAGTTTTCACTTCTACCGGCACTCCTGGAGTGCAACCTTTTTTTTTTTTTTTATTAACTACTTAAGGGACACAACATTTGTTTGTTCTTCCCCATTTGAGCTACAGTGATTTCCTGTTTTAAAATAATTTCAACTCAGAACTAAAGCTGTGGTTCTCACGCGTTGTTGAATATGGGATTCGAACTTCAGCACTCAGTATTCAATGTATACTCGATGACAACGCCTAGGAGCTCGTGGCTAAATAATTACAGCCGCACGAGCCGTTCTTCCGGGTTAAGCCGTGCTTGCCGGGGTTGGTCTGTGTATGGGTGACCACCTGTCATAGCGAGTTTCCTCCGTGCCTCGGAAAGCACTTAAGCCGTTGGTCCCGGCTGTCATTTATAGATTTTTGACAGTCGTTACTTTTAGTCAGAAGCTGTAAAGTCTGACAACCAGTCTTACCATGGGTATCTTTTTGCCCAGTTACTGGGATGTGGAGGTCCGACAGGCAGTCGCTCCATGTAAAATACTGATATCCAGCTGCATCTGGTTCGATTGGAAGCCGACCCCAATATAGTTGGGAAAAGGCTAGGCAAATGATGACTCGGTGACTGCGCCTCGTAATGACCTACATTTTTTCGGGACTCAAACCGTGAACTGTTGGCAACTTGATTATGTTGATAAACGTTAAATTTGCGGCTGGTTTTTCATTAAAAATTAAATAAAAATACCTAAAAAGTACTTAAAAAGGTTGCCAAACTTGACTCACGTCACACCCGAGAATCCCGGGTTATTTCACATCTCTGCCACATCGCGCGGTGCTATTTATTTGACAGTTTCTACCACCAAATCTGCACATAGCAAACAGTACCCTTAGCACGAATTTTCAGTATTCGAGACGTTAAATAAACTGGAACTTTGACAATAATTTCAAGTTGACATTTTTCAAGGAAAAAATTAGTTCCGGCTTCGCGCACCAGAGGCGCTGTTTCATTTTTTCATACAAGAAACGCTGTAAATACTGTAAAGTAAAAGAGTGAAAATTCGTGCTAAGGGTACTGTACTGCGATCTGGAATAAGTACCCTTAGCACGAATTTTCAGTATTTGAGACGTAAAGTAAACTGGAACTTTGACAATTTCAAACTGACAATTTTCAATGAAAAATGTAGTTCCTTCTCCGCACACCAGAGGCGCTGTTCCGTTTTTTCATACATAAACGCTGTAAATACTGGAAAGATTCTGTAAAGTAAAAGAGTGAAAATTCGTGCTAAGGGTAAAGTAGTCAGAAGTAATTTACATAAAAATATTTAGTGTGTAATAAAACCTATGCCTATCAGAATATTCACCCAGAGTACAATGCCTTGAATAATTCAAATTAAATGATGCATTAACAACTCAGCGTCTACGTATTATCGTGAAATCCAACGTCATTTTTTTAACAAAGATAATGCGAGTTAATGAAACAAGTTCAAGTAGTTAATTGAACAAGCGATTAAATTACCGGTGAACCTTGACAAACGAACTGAATAAAAGAACCTTGGAAACTACTGGAATTAGGCATTTAAACACGCTCTTTATCTTGTAAGAGATCTACGTTATTCAGCTACATATTAACAGGTTTCAATTGGCGCATAAATTAATAAAAGTTATTTTTTATAGTCCTTATTCAGACGTTGCTTGCAAACGCAGCTGTTAGCTATAGCAAAAATAAAGTAAAAGTTGGCGGGTCATATTATACGCCGTAGACTGGATGGAAGACGAACCAGGAAAGTGTTGGAGTAGAGACCACAGACGCAAGAGAGGAATGAAGGGCCAAAGGAGATAACCCACTAGGTGGACAGACGGTCTTATTAAACTGGAACTTTGACGTTAATTTTATCGTGTACTAGATTCGCTTTTTCTTATTTTAACGTGTTAACGTATGTTGTAGGTAAAATACGGAAAATTTGTGCTAAGGCGTCGGTGTAGTTACAAATCAAGGGGAGAGCCTTAATCCAGCAGTGGGACGACACACCTTAAAAAACGCTTTAATCTAGATTTTTCACTTTTTGTGTTTTTCTTGATAAAACAAGAATCAGATATTCGCACATTGCGTTCAAAATTATACATAGACACAAAGACTGCGTTAAGGGCAAATCGTTTAACTGTAAAACAACTACAAAGTACAATCAGACAGCTTAATTGTAAGACTAGACCAATTCTTTGAGAATAAAGGAGAATGGGCAATTTTGTATGGAGCTTGGGCGGTCCGCGGCCAAGAATGATTTTATCATATTTTAGTGTGCTTTAGTCCTAGAATTATTGTGTTAAAGTTTTATCACTGTGGTGTACTTCTAAAACCCATAAAAACCATTTTGTGTTTGAACCCTTATTTTATCATTTTACTTACTGTTTTGGCTTATATCCCATGCAAAAGGGAAGTGGAACAACAAATCTAGATAGTTTTAAAGATGTTCATTAAAAATAATGAAAGTTTTATTAGTACGGGCACGCCACAATCGCGGCGGTAAGACCCCTCTTTGAGGAAACACTGGATAGGCGTCATGGCGTCCTGTCCTACCACCTAACGCAGGTCCTCACCGGACACGGACATTTCGAGAGGTACCTGTGTCGGATAAGGAGTCAAGAAACGCCTGGGTGTCACCACTGCGAGGATCGCCCGGAAGACACGGTGCTGGACTGCCCCTCTTGGACAGAGCACCGCCGTGTCCTCACGACAGCGTTAGGCGGCGACCTCTCGCGCCCGGCATTGGTCGAGGCCATGCTATGGGGTGAGTCGGAATGGGAAGCGGTCGCGTCCTTCTGTGGAGCAATTCTAGCGAAGGAGGAGGCGGGACATGTGAGGGAAAGGACAACTTCCACCTCACCAGACGCCGCGGGAGACGCGGAGTCGTGGGGTTATTTCCGCCTATGGACCGCATGCGGACGGCTAGTGATGGGCGACTCGCTGTCCGATCATGGACCATGCCCGTAGCGGACGAACACGTCCGCTACGTTCTTGTACTTGTACTGATTAAAATCTACGGTGTCCTTCTATTGAAGGTAGGTTTAATCAGTACAAGTGTGACCTCCCGTTCAGCCCTGGGTGAGACTCATTCGATGATTTGTAAAATCTTTTTGAAGAAAAAAAAGGAACCGGCTTAAAAAACACAAAAAAGCGTAAAATAACTTTTCTTTCGGAAGTCGCTTTTTTTTTATTTTATCGACTTTTGCCATCGACTTCCGAAAGAAAGTTTATTTTACGATTTTTCTTGTTTGTTATTCTAGTCGGTTCCTTTTTTTTCAATAAGTTTTCAATTTTATTTGCCCTATTTAGTGCAGATATTCAATATCTTCGCATAATCGACGTCGTTGAAAATCTACAATCCACGTACGCAAACACGGCTCCTTGCGGGCAACGTCACGGGATATATTATATACTGTACTTACTTGTTATATACTAAAACTTTCACTATGTTACAAATACGATCAAAATCGGTTTAGCAAAACGCGAGATAATTGCGGACAAACATACAATCGTCTTTCTTGAAAATCTATAATTCAAGTAAGCAAAAACGTATATATGCGGGCAATGTTAAGGGATATCCATTACTGTTATATAAGAACCGCATCAAAATCGGTTCAGCCAAACACGATACAATCGCAGACAAATATACATGCATACATATAGGTCGAACTAAGAACCTACTTTTTTTTTTAAGTCGGTTAAAAAAAAGGCAAGTTGCTGATGGATAATCCGCTAGCTACTAGATTGTCATTAGCAAGACAAAAACAACAACAATAATTATTGCATAGGAACACAATTATTGTGCGATATTGCTTCATGCAATTAGGTTATATTGACCCTCATTTATTTTTTTTCCTAAATGAAATACAGAGTTACGCCCATAGTGAAAGTTATTCCTAAAGAACAGTACTTTCATTTGACACTAAATTAATTGATGGCCGCCGAACGCCCAGGACCGCCCATTCTACTTTACATAGGTTTTATTTTATCACGTCTGAGGCTGTTTATAGTCAGATATGGTATTGAAAAAGGGTTGGTTTCATCCACCCCGCTGCCCCTGCCCTGTCAATGGGGTGAGCGGAAAAAATTGTTTCATTGACCACTAAAGTGGGTAGCAGCATGTACAACGAGCTGGATAGCACAGGATAAATAAAATACTTGGTCCCATTACTACTTAACTACGTAAAAACAATTTGAGATATATTTTTTAAAACGTTTTATGATAAAACTGTCGTATCATCGTCATATTGTATTTGACTTACGTAAGGAAGAAAAAATGAGTCTCAAATATCTTTTGACATAAAGTTAGATGTTTTCAGTCATCTTGCCTATTATATAACTATTTAAATGTTTACAACAACTTAGGCAAATGATTTGTGATTTAATTTCATTATGATGTTTGCATAAATAACGAACGTGGTTACTTACATGCAAATACTGCAATAATTCCCTAAAACATGTTACAACTTACTTAAAGAGATTAGTTTTTTTTTTTGTATAAATGTTACGGCTAATACCCGAAGTGCGGTTACACCTAGGTTTAACCGGCTAAACCTAGGTGTATCCTAGTTATCTTCGGTTATAACTAGGTTTAGCTGGTTAGAACTAGGTCTAACCTCGGGACTTGCTAGCACCCCGACTCGGACAGTTTAGGTTAGAAGAGATGGATGGATGGCGGGGTCTGAAAGACCCCGCCATCCTCTTCGTGGTTATTTTTTTTTAAATCACGCAGAAGTAGGAGCCCCGCGAAGCGGGGCTTCGTCGACTTGCTCCTGTTAAGGAAGGATACACCTAGATTTAACCGCATATGGTCGGTTACACCTAGGTTTAGCCAGTTAAACCTAGGTGTTACCGCACTTCGGGTATTAGCCGTAACATATACATGTAATGAGGAAATTCAAAAACTACTAGACCTTTTTTCGTTTACAACTACCGACGTCACCTGCACATTTAACGTATGGGCTACGTCGATTATAACTAAACTAAAGAAAAAAAAAAAACTAAAAAAAAAAATGTAGAAAAGTTAAATGCAAAAATTCGCAATTCAAAGAGGTGAATAACAATAAGCCATTATAATTAGAATAATCTGATTTTATTGTGTTAAGTTTCACCCACAAGATTCAGTATTTTTACACAATAGGGTAATTATTTTAATGGCCACAATAATTTATGTGATGCTATGACGCGTCATGGACACACAAAATAAAAGATTTCAGGATTCAGTTGAACCTCGATGAAATCTACATAGATTATAATGATACGTGCATTCAACTCGTGCGCCGGGCGGCAATACTGATGCAATTACGAAATAATAGAGGTATCATAACTTATATAAATAATATATTTTGTGTTTTTTTTAATGCCTATGATAATTTGTCAACACTGAAAAAAAAAACTACTTAATCAAATCTATATTTTTTACTAGCTACTTGCCCTGGTCTCGCTCGAGTGCAATTTACGAAAAATTGCAAAAAATATAAGTTGCTGAAAGATGTTCATGAATGGAATGTATAATTCAGCTTTGCCGGGCAGGACTGTGATATCCTAATTTATAAAATGTCTGCAGTATTTATCCAAAAGTACACAGTTTCGATTCCTGTGCACAGTCGATTTTTTTCTTTTCGCAACATCTTTTTTTTGTTGGTGTAATCATTAAATGATTCCTGTAAGGAGTGGACCGCCAGAGCCCGACTTCGTAGCATTAGTTCTGGTATAACCTACCCCTTAATGTTATCCTATCTCAATGATTTTTTAGAATGCTTCTGACACAGTAAAAAACTAAGTTTAGTTTTTTCTTTTTTTCAAAAGTAACTCATTTCCGCGCCTGTAACTTTCAAACTATAATAAATTTTGAAAAAAAGAAAACCTATAAACCTAATTTTTACTGTGTAGGAAGCATTCTAAAAAATCATTGAGATAGGATAACATTTAGGGGTAGGAAAACGTTTTCTCTTTTAGTATGGACGAGCGCTCGGTAGACGATCCTCTTAAAGACCGAGAATAGTCTCTATAACCTATAGAGTTTTTTTTTTAAGAAATGCGGAACCCAGTTTGCTTGGTCAACTGCCAATTCTTCTTTGCGTATCTATATTATTATTATTATATTTTATCATCGAGGCACGCTGGTCCAATAAACCTTGTATAACTCTTAATAATACAAGCAGAGAGTTCAAATTCGTTCGTTTTGGGGGTGTGTCAGTTTTTATGGCTAAATTATCCATAGGACATTGGCATAATTAACTCGAGCCTATTTTTTAGGGTTCCGTAGCCAAATGGCAAAAAACGAAACCCTTATAGATTCGTCATGTCTGTCTGTATGTCTGTCCGTCCCATGTCACAGCCCTTTTAAGCCCAGCTAGTAAGTGTTGGAACAATATCCCTCCTCCCATTAAATACAGTAAAAGTTCTTCGACATTTATGTCAAAATTGAAGCAATTTTTACTAACTCACCAAAAAAAGTTTGAAGACATTCGAGCCGACATGTCAGCTATTTGAGTAACCTGTAATGTATATTTACCTACTTATTTTTTATTTTTGTATGAATATATTGTATCATTATTAATATTGGGTCCATTTTTTGAGGTATGATCCGATAGCCACTCACTTAGTTTATCTCAGGCAGTTAATTGTAAGTACACTGTGCACTGAATATTTTTGTAAGTACAAATGTGGTTAGTATCTACTGTTGTCCCACCTATTTTTCAGGTGTTTTTTTTTTGTCAAAAAATGTGCAAATTTCGTAGCTATAAAACGTATTATTACAACACGTATTTGATTTCGAGCGTATGGCACTCTTGGGCTGCAGCTGAAAATCAGCGTCAGGTGGCAAACTGTGTTTTGCCGCCTGACATTATGCTGAGCTGAGGGCCTTTGGCATTAATTATTATTGAGTTTGTATTGTTATAGTTTTAAGTTTTAGCACAAGTGCCAATAGACGCAATTTTCTTTCTTTCTTTCTTTCTTTTTGACGAAAGTATAAGTATATTATGTAAACCGCATTAGGATTTTCACACAAAAATAAAACAAAAACCTTCTTTGGGGTTACCCCCCGTACTTAGAATTGAAACTCAAAACATTTTTTTTCGCCTGACCCATACGTGTGGGGTATCTATGAATAGGTCTTGAAAAATGATATTGAGGTTACTAACATCATTTTTTTCTAAACTGAACGGTTTGCGCGAGAAACGCTTCCAAAGTGGTAAAATGTCCCCCCCCCCCCCTGTAACTTCTAAAATAAGAGAATGATAAAACTAAAAAAAATATATGATGTACATTACCATATAAACTTCAATTGAAAATTGGTTTGAACGAGATCGAGTTGCACTTGAGTTGCGAGCACTTGTCCGGTTTTTTATTATTCTACTGATTATATTATTAGCGTTTGGCACTCCAATAAGACAGGACACGTAAAATGTTGATTTTAATTTACTTAGTTTCATTGTTGTGTTCTGTGAGGGCGGCCATTTTCTATGATTCGTATTCCGGGAATGTGATTACAAGGGAAGAAGTGAAGAGGCATGATGTTGCTAATACAACTTTGTGAGTTTTTTTTTTAATTTTCATTATTGTACATTCGACCTAGATTTTTTAGGACTCGCACGGGGATAGCAGAACAATTAAATATTATAAAAAAAAAATTAAAAAAAATGTAACCGCCTTCAAAAACAACCACAAAAACCGGCCAAGTGCGTGTCGGGCCACGCACAGTGTAGGGTTCCGTAGTTGCCCATCAAAATACTTATGCGAATTAACTAAACTGATTCGCTGAATTTAATTTAAAAAAGAAGAATTTTCAAAATCGGTCCAGGAGTCTTTGAGAAATCGGGGAAAATACATAAAAAAAAAAAAGATTACGACGAATTTAGAACCTCCCCCTTTTTTTGAAGTAAGTTAAAAATAGTTGACGATAAAAACCTACCTATCCGTAAAAACATACCTATTAAAGCTGTAAAAATAAAGTTGACAAACTTACATTTGCAGTTGAAGAGCATGTTCTCCGATACATTTTGTTTAGGAAAATATGTTATCCAAGTACATTTTATAAGTTGGTCGACTATTACTCGTAAAGTTGTAAAGCCTACTTAGTCATGATAATTTTCTTTTAAACTTCGTTATTTATATACTACTATTGTGAATTTTTTCACACCCCCAAACATAACCGTTTAGCTAGTAGAGGAGGGGGACACTCGAGTCGAGCAAAATTTAGCACTTTAAAGCTTAATATTTCACAAACGAATTTTTTTATCAAAAAATTGTTAACGGAAACTATCAATATTTTTTAAAGACCTATTTAATGATACCCCACACTAAGGGGTACGCGAGAAAAAAAAAAAACATCCCCACTTTACGTGTACAGGAGGTACCCTAAAAAAAAATATTTTACGAAATTTTATTTTACCACTTTTTCGGCACAACAAATCCTTATATTTACACTAAATTACAGCTCTCTAGGACTGTGCGTCTCTGAGCTAAACTGCGGACAGACGGACGGACGGACGGACGGACGGACATGGCGAAACTATAAGGGTTCCTTGTTGACTACGGAACCCTAAAAAGGGTAAAATAACCTTCAAAACTTTTCTTTCGGAAGTCGGCGACTTTTTTTATTAATTTCACTGTCTTTTTTGCCACCGACTTCCGAAAGAAAAGTTTTGAAGGTTATTTTACCCTTTTTTGTGGTTGTTTTTGAAGGCGGCTACATTTTTTTTTTGATAAAGTTTTTATTTTACTCTTCTTAGTTTAAATATTCAATTAATCACAATTTTTGTCAGATACGAGTACATCATTTTCTTACATGAGCACTAGAATTTTGTAATCCGTAACACCGGTAATAACATCGTTAAAAATCTCTTACTTTCACTCCCTATCTTGAAAACTCCTGAACCGATTTTGATGAAACTTGCAGTATTCCCTAAGTTGAACGATACCTAGTACAAAAAAAAAAAAGAATTACTTAAATCGGACTTGTAGTTCCGTAGATATACGAACACAAACATAATTTTATTTAATTAGAGGAGTTGTACCTTCCATCATCAGCTCAGCTACATGAGATGATGATTACCATACGCAAATACTTAAATTACTTCATCAAATTTGCAAAAAACGATGTGTGGGCCTATAAAATTTGAAGGTTGCCCTCGATTTCTCCAGGATCCAAGCATCAGATCCTGACATGGTGACAATGGGACCACTCCTGAAGTATCTCCTTTCGAACAAAAAAATAATTTTGAAAATCGGTCCACAATTGGCGGAGTAATCGGGTAAAATCCACACAAAAAAAAAAAAAAAAACATACCGTCGAATTGATAACCTCCTTCTTTTTGAAGTCGGTTAAAAACCCAGCTCCAGCACAAAACTACCAAAAACGAGGACACAATGTGTAATCTGAATAGAAAGTACTAGGAGAACAGAATCAAAACTTTTTTTTCGAGGGGAATAGATAATTTTTGTAGCGAACTTAACCCATCAATTTGTACATGGTGGCCAAATATCTGGTGAAATGTGGTTGTGTCTAATAGTTACCTTGCTGATTACAAGCGTGAAGTTATTCTATTCAATTATAGGAATCAAATTTTTCAAAACTTTCAAGTTCGATTATTCCTAAACAAGCCAGTTTGGATCACATGTTTTCAGATTTAAAATTTATGCAAATTAAGTGTCGTACAACCTATATTTATGAATGCACCAAAAATTAATATTTCAGTATAACACGAGAATAAATATCGAATTAATATAAACTAGACTGATTATTTATTTTTACATTTGTACCAAATAATTTTGTTCTGAACTTATCAATAAACTCAGCCTATTGCAGTCGATTTCTGGACATAGGCCTCTCCCAAACTGCGCCATATCCAAGCTATCCCAGCCACTTTCAGGTCACACAAAACTTAAAGTTTCGTGTGTGTTTATACCTGCTTATTTCATCTCATCTGCCTAGCTTTTTCCCAACTATATTGGGGTCGGCTTCCATTCGAACCAGATACGTGCTTGTTTAACAAGTCGATTTCATCTAAAACCGTCTTTCCCTAGCTGGTGCGTGAACGAGATAGAACCATGTGATCCTAATGAGGGCAGGAGAGTGGATGGCTCCTGCAACAACCTCCAGCACCCTCAGAGAGGGGCCACGCATACCCCTTGCGCGAGGGTATTGCCTCCAGTGTATGATAAGAGTAAGTGAGATTTTATTAGTTTGTACAATGTACGTACTTAAAAAAGGCGAATTAAAAACCTATTAAGTAAAAAAATAGGATGACCAAATTAACTTTGATGAAAGAAGTCGTTAATCGAATAGTAATAAGTAGACGGTACTTCTTTAGTTCTTTATCATCAGCCGGAATACGTCTACTGCTGAAAAAAAGCTCCCTGTAGACCGCTATTCCAAATGACAATCTACCACTTGCGTCCATCGGTTGGTCGCTACTCTCAGGATGTCGTCGGTCCATCTAGTGCCACGCCTGCCTACGTCTGCGTCTTCCGTTTCGTGGTCGGCCATTCGAGAACTATTCTAGCCAATTGGTTGTCACCAGTTCTAGGAGTGATGTGGCCTGCTAGTACTGAAAGAGCTATGTCGATGACTCTGGTTCTTTAACGAATATCTTCCTTCCGGATTTTACCACACAAGGAAGTATTTTGCTTGCTAGTATTTATTGCTTAGTAAGTTCATTCTTTGTTTCAGACTTTGAGCCGAGAAAAGCAGCGTCGGGCAATGACTTGCCACTCCCGAGGTATCTGAGAACCCGTCTCATCTCAGAGGGTCGTGTGCCCAGCCCGACATTCACGATGCTGGCCATACACTACTTTGCGTTCATGACTGCCGATGTCGTCTCTTTCCACGATACACGTAAGGGTCTATCGAATTTTTACAGGCCGCGACGTGATCAGTTTCTTTTTAAATTCTTCTGTTTGACGTACCACGACGTGTGTTAAGAAATTGTCACTATTGGTCACTATCACTGTTTTATTTTCTTTGCAATTTTCTCTTTGCTGTCGTACTTAAATTAAAATTTATTTTAAACAATTACCGAGTTATAATATACAGAAATGGAAAAATACAATAAGCAGAAAATTCCTTTACAGTAAACTACTTGCTCTGGAAGCCACATTGCTGCACTGAAGGAGGCAAGGCTGACTACATGTGTGCTCCTAACAAAATTCCTGATGATGACCCGGTACATCGCTTCTCTGGAGTCCGGTGTCTCAACATGACTAGACCAACATCCTTCCAGACCATTGGATGCATTAAGAATGATACTGCTCCTGAAAGAGTAAGTCAACTGACTAATTAGTGTCAAGTTAGCGTTTTAGATTTTCAAGTAATTATTTAATTTTGGTCGGATGAATGTGTGTTAAATTTCAAGACAGTTGTATCGTTTAGTAGTTACGTAGAGGTCTACTTATGACTGTTAAACGTTTAATACGGTAAAAGCATTAAGACCAGAAGAAGAGGTACG
Source organism: Agrotis clavis (assembly GCA_954870645.1). Taxonomy (NCBI): domain Eukaryota; kingdom Metazoa; phylum Arthropoda; class Insecta; order Lepidoptera; family Noctuidae; genus Agrotis; species Agrotis clavis. Next base: position 26,019,580 of record OX940921.1, read on the forward strand.
TCAAGCTATACAAAACCAGTTTGTCTTGGACTCGCTTTAAATGATCTTTCTGCACATTGAACGGTCAGCTTATACTAGTTTTGCATAGCTTGATGTGTGAATTGAGCCTTAAAATTCTAAGAATAAGTAGCGCCCAAGCATTTTTTTACTAAATCAATTGTATATGAAAAAATTACAGAATTTTGTAGTTTAACATTATTTTATTAACAAAAAAAGAAACTGACTAACTGATCGATGAATGCACAGCAGAAACCGATGCACTGGGTAGACCCAGCTGTTTCGGCGGCGGAAGCATGAATGGATTTTAGGAATTCGTATGCCCTAAAAGGGTCAAAAATGGGATAAAATTTAGTATGGAAGTGAAAACACAACAACTATGGAGGCTGGCGTACAAGAATAGGCAGATAAATTATGACCTTGAAACTATACCCCATTCTGGTCTGGTCCCAGAGTAGAACCTTGTAAAAGTCCTATGATTTTAAACATTACATTGAAATACAATTACGATAAATCCTTTTCTCTTCTAAAATACTATTATAAACCATAACATACATTATACTCCTATTATTTTTAATCTATCTTATTAAAGATCGTATCTGCAACCCCGCTTTTGGATCTATCAGTCATATACGGCAGTGAATTGTCATCGTTGAATCGAAGAGGGAGAACATTCCAAGGAGGTTTGGTTAAAACTGAATTGGATGACAAGGGCAGGATATGGCCACCGAGTAGTAAAGCAACACCTAACTTTTGCCTCCTGAACCAAAAACCTCAGGAGACTAGGTGTCATGCGATGCGTGAGTATTTTTAAATGTTTATTGTCACTATTTGTTTTGTATTTTTGACTGAATTTATGACTATCAATCTCAAGTCATACTATAAATGTGCATTCATACACATCAGCCACGTCGCGTCGCCGAATGAACGGTGACGTGACTGATAGATCACGTGCCGGTGACTGGCCGGTGACTGACGTGTGGAAACAAAGTCATACTAGGAGTATAGAAACATTTTGTTTTTTAAATCGGGCCGGTGACTGATGAGTGAGAATGCACCTTCAGTGATGACCACACAAATGAGTCTTATTCCGACGCTGCAAATTGAATTCAATGATAGATGGTATTCAGCCTGTGTGGTGACATGTTTCTCAAGATTAAAATAAAAGCATTTTCAAAGATTGTGCTAAATTCTACCTGTTTTCAAGATAATAAAAATAATTTTCGAAATCATGTTTAATTACAGCTGAAGATGGTGTTAACACTCTAGCGGGAGTCAACCTTTTGGTTGTATGGTTTTGGAGAAATCACAACTTCATAGCCAAAAAACTGGCAGCTGTGAACCCATGCTGGGATGATGATAAACTGTTCAATGTAACAAGAGATATCAACATAGCTTTATCTATACAGTTATATTATTATGAATTGTTGCCGTTATACATGGGTGAGCATGTTTTTTTTTCAAAGTAGCTAAGACTAAGTAACATCATATTTGTTACAAAAATGATGTTGTACCTATAAAATAACATCAAATTGATAATGATGAAGATTTCAATGCCTTAAAAAAGCATTAATACAGCACGATTGACGTATCTCGGCAAGACGTATTTCTAAAGGTTAAGATTGGGAGGTAGTATTGTTATGTACCTAATGCTAAAAGTCGAATCTTAACGATACATTACTGGTGAATGCTCTGCCGATGAGGTAGCATCTTTATGAAAATGATCAGTAAGTAATAGTGAAATCATAAAACACAACAAAGTCATAAAACATGAAATGGACTCTTATAAGAAGGACAACATTTGAGCTGTGTAACAAATTGTTATTGGTGTCCAATAAAATAACATTTTATTATAATTGTAAACGTAGGCTCAGCCAGTTTACCACATATTCTGTTAGAGTTAGAACCACAGAACATATAATAGTTAGAACTAAGCTAAGTGGTAAAAAAATCAAATGGCTACGTCTAGTAAAGTATAAAAATAAAAATAAACTAATTTGTTGCAGGATACGATAACATGGTGAATGATGGAGTGATTTCACCGACAGGTGGATTTAGAGATGATTATAATCCAAATCGGCCTCCTCAAGTTTCTTTGGAATATCCTTTCGTAACGAGATGGGTGCATACTTTACAAAATGGGCCTGTGAAGTAAGAAAATTGCATGACTGAATTAATATTACATAATGGTACTAAACCTACCCGCAATTTTAAGACTGTCGTCTACCGAGCGCTCGTCCATACTAAAAGAGAAAACGTTTTCCTACCCCTAAATGTTATCCTATCTCAATGATTTTTTAGAATGCTTCTGACACTGTAAAAAACTAGGTTTGTAGGTTTTCTTTTTTTCAAAATTTATAATAGTTTGAAAGTAACAGGCGCCTAAAAGTTACTATTTTTATGACAAAATCTTCATTAAAGTAAAACCTTTGTATTTTAAAAACAAAGAAGTTTTAGAAAAAAAGCAAAACCTACAAACCTAGAATATAATATGCTGAAACGATTGACACTAGAATCTAAGAGATTGGACGTGATTTAGTATATGAAAAACGTTTTCTCCCGAGAGACAAATTTCATATAAAAAATACTCACAGTCAGTCGCGAGCTGCAACGCTCTCTATCGCACGATCGGGGGTTTTTCAACGAGCGAGAGGGACAGCACGAGTTTTTCTAAATACCATTTTTTTGAAAAGGCAGCCGCTATACAATCCTCTTAAAGTATTATAAATGATGAGGTTTTTTACTTTAACGAGCTTTTCAGATTGTACGACAGAAACGGCCACTACCTTAAACAAATCCCCATAGTAAACCTTACTATGAGAACCGGATACTTCGGTATCGATGACAACATGGATTACTTGACTCAAGGCAGCTTTAGACAAAGTAGTGGTGGGGAAGATTATATTGCTGATCCTGATGTAAGTTACAATCTTTAAGTAGAAACACATGCATAAGATATAATTATTTTCTATCCTGTTAGATTTTCAAGTATAATCAACACATTTCGAGGGGTGGCAACTTGAGAAGCTATGTCAAATACAATTCAATATCGTAACAAATATAGTCTCACCCCTCGATTTGCATTTTTTTTAAAAACGTTGCCCCAAACTAGGAATTTCTCCTGTGTCGTGGGTGCCTTTACAAACATATAAACTCACATACACAAACGCCCAGATCCGAAACAACTACTTGTAGATCATACAAATATTTGTTCCGTGCGGGAATCGAACCCGCGACACACAGTACAGCAGTCCAAGCGCTCAGCTAACCGTGCCGTCATATATTATGTCTTTTTTTTTCCGTATCATCCAAATATTAAGTCTCATTCTCAGATTTCTTTTGTACGAGTATCAGTTGAATATCAGTCATATTGTTGTGTGTTGCGTGTTTTATTACACAACCAACAACACCACCACTACTTACTCCCCCAACAAACTCTATACCTTGTCTCTATATTATCGTATCTTTCTCACTGTCATCTTACTACCGTCCATCATTTTCACACCACACATCTCACGGTAGTCTTATTTTTTTATGTGCTGTATTTCAGATGACAGAGCTGGGTCTGGGTCCACTTCAGTATGTTTCAGACCTATTGACGAATGATTTGGCTAAGAACCGCTACTATGGATTTCCACCTTACGTAAAATACATGGAATTCTGTTTTGGTAAGCCTGTTCGCAGATTCAAAGATTTGAATGGCGCCATTGATCCTCAGGTAATCCAATTAATTAGATGCTAAACTTTTAGAGTTTCAGCTTGACGATAGTAATAAAATTAACAATACGTACTCTTAGTAAAGTTAACAGAATTTTTAACATTTCAGAGAATAGAAATCTTAAGAGATGCATACGAGAAAGTAGAAGATATAGATCTTTTGGCTGGTATCTGGTTAGAAAAACGAATCCCAGGAAGTTTTGTTCCGCCAACGTTCTACTGCTTAGTCATAGACCAGCTTAAACGTAATATGATGACTGATAGACATTGGTATGAGAGACCGGACCGACCAAATGCATTCACCTCTGGTAAGTGAACATGGTAATATGATTAAGATATTTATTATAAGGGAGTATGAGGACAGTATGAGTCAGTAGTTACTAATAGCCTTGCATGATTCTGACTTGTGTGACATAAATTGCACTCAGTATTTTAATCCACATCTTTTAACAAAGATTATTTTTTGTTGCAAGTAAGAATTATATTTTTGCTTTCTGTTTTTCTCACCACGTTATCCTACCAATGCTGAACGTGAATTGCTGACCGTGATTCCCGGGTCAAACAAACAGCTACTAGGTTTTTCCAACAGTATGTAATTCTTGAAGAACTGTCCCAAGTTTTCAAGTAGGTCTGAATTCGTATTCAGACCATGTGATTTAAGCTTAGCTAATTTAATAAACGTGGACTAAAGTTACAACCAGAATAATCTTCGGACTAACCATTACATTTTTAAGGATTAACTTTGGCGTAACTTTATTTCTCGTTTTATGAATAAGGGGATACGTGTGCAGCAAAGTAAACCTCTCGACAAAAATGTGCTAATTGTATACTAATGATATTGCATATACTATATTATCATTTGAGGTATCATAAACATCGTGTTATATGTTTTACAGAACAACTGGCTGAAATTCGCAAATACTCTATTGCAAGATTACTATGTGACGTTGGAGACACTGTTGAAAGGATCCAACCACGCGCATTCTTGAAAGTCGGATACAAGTGAGTGTTCTTTCTTAATAACAAGGGAACGAGAAATTCAGCTTTGTGAGTAGTGGTTGCGATGGCCTAGTGGTTAAGGCGTCTGGAGTACCTATCCAGAAGACGCAGGATCGAACCCTGCTCGCAACTGAATTTTTCGTTTCTTTAAAATTATCTTTCTTTCTTAATGTTGTCATAGCCTTTATTAATTACACCATCAGCAGTCCACTGTTTGATAACATTACTATTATCATAAGAACTTTAAATAGGATGTTTACCAAGTTTATTATTTATTTTCATATTCCGATACCTTATCACTATTGCAAGCGCCTTGATAGTGTTACTGATCATATCAGTTTTAAAGCTTTAATCACTGTCTTGCTCTTGTCTTCATCTCTGAAACTTCTCTATCACTCAGCTCTCTAATTACAATTAAATAACTTGTTACTTAGAAACTCTGGTCTGTTGCTCTCAATCATCCTGCAAACATTGTCATTTTGTTCAAAGACATTACTTTCCCGCAGTTTTTTTTACTGTTTTTTAGTCCAATAATAATATACTCATCATCAAAAACAATTTTATTGTTTGTTTCAGCAACCAAATGTGCTCCTGTGACCAAATAGACAAAATGGATTTCTCTCATTGGAGAGACCCGAAATGCTGCCCACTAACGTCTTGGCCGAATTACGTTCCATAAATTTACCAAATAATAAATATTTTTTTTTTTATTATTTGGTAAAAAAAGCGAAAGTCTAAAATATCTAGCCCAATATTCACAATAAGGTCTTAAATCTTTTAAATGGAAACCTAATGTTAGCGATAAAACCGCCATTGTAACCATAGAATTAGTATTATTTATAATAGTTGTGTAACAATTTTGGTGTACAATTAAGTATATTCTATCTTATCTATCTAATGGTTAAAAATAATTATTACCAAATTATCAATTTGAACATCATTTTTGTCTATGAGAAAAAGCGCTGCCCCCCAATAGGAATGTCTTGTGTATCGTGGGTTTACAAACATTAAATCTCACATGCATAAACAGGCGAACCCGGAACAGCCACTTAGCTACTTGTAGTTCATAAAAATATTGTTTTTGTGTAGGAATGAAACCCGCGACAGACAGCGCAGTAGCCATTGCACCAATCGTGTCTTCAAATGTTAAATCAAATATGAGTAATATAATTTAGAAGACTGACTTTGTTTGATTACTATTTACTACCTTATTTCGTATCAACCATGAGTATCCATTATGAACACAGTTAATTTATTAATAACTAGCTGTGCCCGCGACTTCGTTCGCGTGGATGTCGGAATTTAACAATGTATTTTTTAGTGCGATGTCAAAAGTCAAAGTCAAAGTCAAATCATTTATTTCAATTAGGCCATCAAAGAGGCACTTTTAAACGTCGATTTTTAAAATTAAGGAAATGGGATGGGATGGGATTGAATCCACACCCATTCGCTAAGGTAGGTTGTATGAAGAAGAATGGGCAAGAAACTCCATACTTACTCTTTTTAAAAATGTTTTACAATATTTTCATAACATCATTTGAAACAAAGAATGTGAAATCAATGTTCCTTGAAAATCTAGACTAAAAATATAAAAATAGATTAATAGGAAAAATAAAAAAAGCAAAAGGTACATGGTGTTCACATTTTCACAAAAATATTGCAATTACACAATTTATAAATATATGTAAGTGTGTGAGCATTCAAATTTCAACCAGCTTGATTTCGTTTAATCCCTACATTGTACTATGAAGCAGGACCAGCATGTTTCCAAACATTTTTATCTTGGATATAATCTTCTAATTTATAATATGCTTGTTTACTAAGTGTGTTTTTTATATAGCTTTTAAATTTTCTTTCATTTAGAGTTAAAATTTCGTTAGGTATTTTATTGTAACATTTAACACAGTACCCCATAAAAGACTTTTGAACTTTAGACAATCTAAAATAAGGTTGATCAATTTTATCTTTATTTCTAGTATTAAAATTATGTCTATCGCTTATTTTATTAAAAAGGTGAAGATTTTTCCTTACATACATTATATTTTCATAAATAAATTGACAAGGCACTGTCATTATGTTAATATTTTTGAATAGTTCCCTAAGAGATTCGCGACGACGTAGATTGTAAATTGCTCTGACAGCTCGTTTTTGCAAAATAAAAATGGATTCAATGTCAGCTGCCCGGCCCCGCAGTAGAATGCCATAAGACATTATGCTGTGAAAGTAGCTAAAGTATACCAAACGCGCAGTTTCAACGTCTGTTAACTGTCTTATCTTTCTAACAGCGTAAGCGGCTGAGCTTAATCGTCCCGCAAGAGATGCTATATGGGGGCCCCATTGCAATAATTTATCGTCTAGCGTGATTCCCAGGAAAACAGTCTGATTAACAAATTCCAGTTTTTCTCCGTTCAGTTTGATGTCACATTCGCTACTTCTAACATTTGGTAAAGTGAATCTCATACATTTTGTTTTTTTTTCATTGAGTACAAGATTATTCAATGTAAACCAATTTTGAACCTGATGAATAGCGTCATTTACCGCATTTAGATTTTGTGAACGTCGGTCTATTTTAAAAATTAGAGAGGTATCATCTGCAAATAATACCATCTTTGGTTGATTTTTAAGTAAGTGAGGTAAATCATTAACGTAAACTAAGAAGAGGAATGGACCCAGAATCGAACCTTGCGGAACGCCCATTGTCATTTTAGACCCTAACGAGTTCATGCCGTTTACTTGAACTTTTACCTTTCTATCTTTCAAGTATGATCTGAGTAAATCAAGAGCAGTATTTTTTATCCCGTAATGCTCCAGTTTCAGCAGAAGTGTTTCATGGTCAACGCAATCGAACGCCTTTGAGAGGTCGCAAAAAATTCCAATGGCATCTTCTGCTTCCTCCCAGGAGTTAAAAATGTTCTTAAGTAGGGTTACACCGGCGTCAGTTGTACACCGTCCTTTGGTGAAACCGTACTGATGTTCATGAAAGATGGAATTTTTATTAAAGTGACGTAACATTTGAGTAAGCATCAACTTTTCAAACACCTTACTTAAAACTGGTAAAATTGATACAGGTCTATAATTGTTTGGTTCTTTGCTATCACCTGATTTGAAGAGTGGGACTACTTTACTGTGTTTCATAAGATCTGGAAATACCCCTTGGTCTACACTGTTGTTAAATATAATAGCTAAATAAGGAGCAACGGTTTCGATTACAGATTTACAGACTTTAACAGACATTCCCCAAAGATCTTCTGTTGACTTAATTTTAAGATCTTTAAAAGCTTTAATGACAGCTTGGGGGTTTGTGTGATGAAACCTAAACTCCACGGGACATGTCTTTACATTCTGCCTAAGTAAGGCAGAAGAGAGCATTGCAGAAGAATTTAAAGTTTCAGTCGTTTTAATAGGTATGTTAGAAAAAAAGTTTTCAAATTCCTGAGCAATTTCTTTGTCATTATTTATAGGGCCATGTGCAGTTTCTAAATTAAATTCAGTATTCCGGTTTTTATTTCTACCTGTTTCATTATTTATTATTTTCCAAGTAGTTTTTATTTTATCATCAGCAAATTTTATTTTATTACTAATATAAAGAGCTTTCGCTGTTTTACACACGGTTTTAAAAGTTTTTGAGTATTTTGCTACATACTGACTAAAGCTAGTAGTTTTTATATGATTTTTAAGACCGTATAATTCATAAAGTTTTGCTCTGCTTTTACGAATACCAGGGGTTGCCCAATCACTAAACAGGAACTTTGTACAGACACTTTTAGTTTTCAATGGAAACATACTACTAAATTGCGTGTTTAAGATGGAAAAGAACTCTGCGTAAAACTCATTTGGGTCAGTTATTTTGTTAAAGCTAAGTTCACATAATTTACTTGATAATGTATTATTTAACTTCTCTAAATTTTTACATGTAATAGGCCTAAACTATCTGTGTTTTTTGAAATGGAGTGTAAGCACAAAATGTTATTGTTTGACCACTGTGATCAGATGGTAATTTATTTACTATTTCCTTATGTAAATAATCGCAACTGGAAAATATATTATTTATACAAGTGGCAGAAGAAGCTGTCACTCTGGTTGGTTCTATAAAAACATTTGATAAATTAAATGACTTAAAAAGGCTCAACAATCTAATGCTATTGGAGTTGTTATCTAATATATTAATGTTAAAATCGCCACAAATTATGACAGATTTACTACTATTGCTTACTTTATTTAGCACATCTTCCATTGTAGAATCAAACAAAGGTAGATTCTGGTAATTTGGGGGCCTGTAGACACATACTATAACATGCTTATCTAGCTCAACACAGGACAATTCAATGGTGTGTTCAATAGACAGTCCAACAATGTCATTTCGCACTTTAGATTTAATAGACTTCTTTAATAATATCAATGACCCGCCATGTAACATATTTTTACGGCTAAAATAGCTAACTACAGAATAATTATCATAATTAATAGACATTACTTCATGATCTTTTAACCAATGTTCTGTAAGGCAAACAATATCAAACTTGGTTGACTCTAAAAACATTTCTATTTCGAGTAGTTTGGAAGAGCACCCTTGAATATTCTGGTTAAACAATTTTAAAGTGTGTTGCTCTCCATTTGATATTTTATACTTAACTAATTTGCTAGAAGAAACCTGTTCATTGTTCACTAATAAAGAGTTACTAACTGTAGAGGTTTCTTCTGTTGTCTTACAATCTAGTTTAAAATACTATCCGGAGTGACCTCCAAAACTGAACCATTCAGTGTACCAGCAGGAAGGGAAAACCCAACCTATTATATATTTCAGGTAGACCCTCCTTCGTACAGCATGCAGGTACAGAACACTGTATCACTATGTTGTTAGGGCAACTTAACAACACAGATTCGTCACTTAAACTACTACTTAACCTACTTAACCTACAGTGAAATAAATCAGCAACAACATGGTTAATATTGTATGCTATCAACATAGCAATCAACTGTCTACATTTCAAGGACATGGATAAAGTTCCCTGACTCAATACAAAACTACTAACAAATCTGTTAGAATCAAAATACAATAATTTATCACTATGACGACATGTCAACATTTGAATAGTCCTGTTCAACTTATATATACGGTTGTTTTCACTATCATTAAAACTGTCTGAATAAGGAAAAGCACACAACATCAGCTTTCCTATGTTTAATTTTAATAAGGTGTCCACACCATCCACTATGTCCTTTCCAGACAAACCTGTACTATTACCTAATAGGAGAACCATTGAAGAATAATCCTCTAAGTTTGAATTAGCAATTCTGTTTTTTAATTGTTTAAAGCTTATGTTGTGATAACAATGGTTGGTAAAACTATGGCTTAGGTAATTATGTAGTATTTTTCCAAAGCCTGAACCTATGCGCTTAATTCTCGCCACGTTTTTTATAAATCATATCGTTTTCATATAATCCCTTTAGAATTTATTTTTCAAGAATATTTGAGGTGATTCTAATAAACGCCCTCTGTCGTTCAGATTCAGAAGAATTGCTACTGGATTACTGATCAATGTTTATAATTTAAAATTTTACAATTTTATTTTTAAATTCAATTTAAAATTTAACCCACTGTGCTGTGTCACACTGAACGTTCGCCTACCTGCTTAATCTGCTTTACCTACTGCTACTATTGGGCCACCAAGACACAGGCTGAGCCTAGTTTGGGGCCCACGGGTATTTCTTTCTGTATTCTAAATCATTGTCTCTTCTATTGTTGTTTGCATGTAACCTAACTTGTGTGTGTATAAATAAATAAATGAATAAATAAAATAAATAAATAAATTAGAGCACCCATTCTATCTCATTCCATCCCATTCCATCCCACTCCATCCCACTCCATCCCACTCCATCCCACTCCATCCCCCTCCATCCCACTCCATCCAACTCCATCCAACTCCATCCCACTCCATCCCACTCCATCCCACTCCATCCCACTCCATCCCACTCCATCCCACTCCATCCCACTCCATCTCATTCCATCCCACTCAGTCCCACTCCATTCGACTCCATCCCACTCCATCTCACTACATCGCACTCCATTCTAATCCATCCCACTCCATCCTACTCCATCCCACTACATCCCACTACATCCCACTCCATCCCACTCCATCCCACTCCAGCCCATTTCATCCTACTCCATCCCACTACATCCCACTCCATCCTAATCCATCCCACTCCATCCCACTCCATCCCACTCCATCCCACTCTATCCCACTCCATCCCACTGCATCCCACTCCATCTCACTCCATCCCACTCAGTCCCACTCCATCCTAATCCATCCCACTCCATCCCACTCAGTCCCACTCCATCCTAATCCATCCCACTCCATCCCACTCAGTCCCACTCCATCCCACTCCATCCCACTCCATCCCACTCCATCCCACTGCATCCCACTCCATCCCACTCCATCCCACTCCATCCTACTCCATCCCACTACATCCCGCTCCATCCCACTCCATCCCACTCCATCCCACTCCAACCCACTCCATCCCACTACATCCCACTCTATCCTAATCTATCCCACTCCATCCGATTCCAACCCACTCCATCCTACTCCATCCCACTCCATCCCACTCCATCCCACTCCTACCCACTCCATCCCACTCCATCTCACTACATCGCACTCCATTCTAATCCATCCCACTCTATCCCACTCCATCCGATTCTATCCTACTCCATCCCACTCCATCCCACTCCATCCCACTCCATCCCACTCCATCCCACTCTATCCCACTCCATCCCACTGCATCCCACTCCATCTCACTCCATCCCACTCAGTCCCACTCCATCCTAATCCATCCCACTCCATCCCACTCAGTCCCACTCCATCCTAATCCATCCCACTCCATCCCACTCAGTCCCACTCCATCCCACTCCATCCCACTCCATCCCACTCCATCCCACTGCATCCCACTCCATCCCACTCCATCCCACTCCATCCTACTCCATCCCACTACATCCCGCTCCATCCCACTCCATCCCACTCCATCCCACTCCAACCCACTCCATCCCACTACATCCCACTCTATCCTAATCTATCCCACTCCATCCGATTCCAACCCACTCCATCCTACTCCATCCCACTCCATCCCACTCCATCCCACTCCTACCCACTCCATCCCACTCCATCTCACTACATCGCACTCCATTCTAATCCATCCCACTCTATCCCACTCCATCCGATTCTATCCTACTCCATCCCACTCCATCCCACTCCATCCCACTCCATCCCACTCCATCCTACTCCATCCCACTCCATCCCACCCATTCCCATTCTAGTGTGATTCTAATAAAAACCTTTTCTTTCTTTCCATTCCATTCCATTCTATTCCATTACACTCTACTCTACTCTATTCTTCTCTACTCTACTCTACTCTACTCCACTCCAAACCACTCCACTCCAGTCCACACCATATTTGAATAGGTATCTAGTTTTTCTATTCCAAGATCGCGCTACTGAACTGCGTGTCTCGGTGTAAACTGACCGTAATTTTACTTCTGGGTCTGGAACACTTTAAATTCAAATATCTCTTGATAGACTTAACCGATTGCAATGAAACAAAAACTAAATTAGTCCTCAAGTTACGCTCGATCGTTGTGTGTAAAGGTTATCTACATTGCCTTCGTACATTTTACGTGATAGAGCCACAAATAAACAGACAAACCGACAAACCGACAAACAGACAAACAGACAAAAATTCTAAAAATGCTGGAAATGGGTTCTGTTGGTTGTCCTTCAACACCCTAGCTATTTTTTTTGGATTTTATTTTGATGTACAAAAACGATTTTTCTACAGTTTTATTATATGTATAGACTAGCGGCCCGTCCCGGCTTCACACGGGTGGACATGATGATTTTCGTCCTCTATAACCTGGTCCTGATGGTTACAAACACAACAAAAAAAGAATTATCCGAATCGGTCCAACCGTTTTCGAGTTATGAGCTTAACAACACATTTAGCGATCCATTTTTATATAGAAGAAGAAAGATAGATGCTACCAATGCGGCGCATACTCGTTGTGCGTAAAAGAAAAAAAAACATTCAAGATATTTCATGAGTATCAAATAATTAATTATCCGGAACAAGTTTCTATTTTGGAAATGTGATTCTCATGTTAGAAACGAACAGACCCCAAAATACAGCCAAACATCGCTAGGTTTTTTTTTTTTCATGAAGATAGCAGACTTGACAGTCGGCTCGGGAAAGAACTCGCCAGAAAGTTCTTAAGAAGGTCGCTAAAACGCTCTCGTTTGTTTTTCTGTATTCATGTGTAGAATGCTCATGACAAGTGAATGGTCAAGTTTATCAGGATGTGTATTATACAGATTATCACTATTAAAGTAACTGACCTATTGACACTAACTAGTCTGAATAGGTCAGTTATAAATGCTAATGACAATTACTGCATTAGCATTTTTGTAATGAATTATCTACTATATCCTATTTATATAGACTGAGCTCCTTGTTGAAGCGATCGTGAAACACGTTGCGCCATCGACCCAGGCCCTAGTCCTTGATCGAACGGCAAGCTACACATTAGCTGTCCGCAAGCCCGTGTGCATTTTATTATTTTATAACACATTTGCTCGTAAAAGGTCTCTTACTGCACCTATTTCAGTATCGTAATGTATCTTATTACGCACTAGTGCGTAATGGTAAAGTAAAACGCACTAGTGCGGTAATGGTAAAGTAAAACGCACGGTTTATCAAGATGCTCCGTCTAAAACGAACGGTACTTTTTTAAATGTTAGCAAAGAGTTTTTATGTCAGAAAAGCGGTAAACATTTTATTATTAAAATTAAATTTGGTAGATGAAATATAATAAATAAACATTTTATTCTTTAATTTAATTAATTTTGACAATTAATTACAACCATTTATCTGTAATAAAACCACAAAAGAATTAATTTACTTTATTAGTAATACTGGCTGTTTTTTGTGCCTTTGCCATAAACAAAAGATACTGGTGCGCGCGCATCGCTAATTCGTGAAAAAGTAAAAATTATTCCGCTTGCTTTTCCTTTTCGATGTAATGATTTTATTTATTTACTCACAAATGTGTTATAAAACGTCGTGTGACATACGTGCGGTTTGATAATTACAGCCTCTGCTTTCTTATAGCACTCGCCTTACGGCTCGTGCGATTAATATCGCCTCAGCTGTAATGATCAACTTACCGCACTTATATCATAATGTACTATTAATGCACAAAATAAATCTTGAACCGATAAATCATGGCCAAGTTCGTGCTGAAATATTATTTATAGACATAAACATGCAGTTTTTTTCCACGATTTACTTCATTGAACAAGAATTTCACATTGCGTGCACAATTACCTGCACATAAATAAAATACTAAGAACAATACTAAGGGCAAACCGTTTACCTACCTGAAATATGAGTATTCGGACAATGTTGTCGACTCGTGGCTAATTAATTTACAGCCGCACAGGCCGATCTGCCTGGTTAAGCCGCGCTTGCCGAGGTTGGTCTGTGGATGGGTGACCATCTGTCATAGCGAGTTTCCTCCGTGCCTCGGAAAGCACGTAAAGCCGTTGGTCCCGGCTGTCATTTATAGATCTTTGACAGTCGTTACTGTAAGTCAGAAGCTCTAAAGTCTGACAACCAGTCTTACCATGGGGTATCGTATTATCCAGTTACTGGGTTGTGGAGGTCCGACAGGCAGTCGCTCCATGTAATATACTAATAGGTATTCAGCTGCATCTGGTTCGACTGGAAGCCGACCCCAATATAGTTGGGAAAAGGCTAGGCAGATTGTGTTGTCCGCGTCACGTATGTAGTTACCATCCTTGGAAGCAGTAACGTAGCGGAGCGCAGCGTAGGACGTCTCGGGTAGACGGTGACAAGGTGGACAGATCATATGAAGACCACAGGATCATGCTGGATGCAAGCCGTTTCCAAGCAGTCCTATACGAGGCCTACAAGTAGTTGTTTAGAGTAGACTAGAATTTTACAAAGCACTGCGACGTGCAGCGTTTCAGCGTCTTGACGTGCGTATTTTTACGTTACGTTAACATGAATTTACACGTCACTTCCACGTAACGTGGCACGGTACCGTACCATTCCACGTTGACGAAGTCGTGACGTGGATATGTGGACTGGCTCTAACGAACGAACTATATTGATTATTTTGCAGTTTATTAATACTTTCATCATGCTTATCAAGTCCAATGAAACGAGAGACAAGTCTGCATTATCATCATCAAAAATGATATACTAGGTAATGTAATTGTTTATCTATAATATGTATTTAGAAATATATAAGTATGTTATCAGTTGTCTAGTAACCATAACACAAGCTCTGCTTAGCTTGGGACTAGATGGCGTTAGTTGATAGTTGTGGAATATAATATTATTATTATTATATTATTAATTTCTCCTGTGTCGTGGGTGCGTTTACAAACATATAAACTCACATGGACAAACACCCAGACCTGGTACAACTACATACTTTCAGATCATACAAAATATTTGTTACGTGCGGGGAACGAACCAGCGACACGCTGCATAGCAGTCGATCGCTGCGCCTACCGTACCGTAATTATCGTCATCTATACCATATAAAATACGATACGTATAAAAAAAATGGAGTACCTATCAGTCTGTTTGTAATATTGAAATATCCGTTTTTTACTATGTACATGCATAATTATGAATATAAATACCTATACGGTACATAGACCAAAATATATGTTTTACGAGTTTTGTCTGTCTGTCTGTTGACAGATTTTTTTTGGCAGGTAGCTCATGTAAGAAGGAGTAACTTAGGCTACTTTTATTTTATAAACATTTCCTTTGTTAAGAAAAATACATTGTTGAGTTCCGACATCCACGCGAACGAAGTCGCGGGCACAGCTAGTATTATCTAATTTTATAGAATTTTCAACATCAGTCTCCCAAAAATAATACATCAGTTTTAGACCATCCTTCTTCAAGACATTAAATAATGCGAATAATAAATTACAATTATTAATAAGTTGAACACAAATGGCGAAGTTTGACGCGTAAATTATTAACGACGGTGAAAAACATTTATCTTAGAAACTTTGCTATTAACGCTTCTAGGTAACTTCTAACAGTTTTTAGGTAGCGTTTGGATATATGTATCTCTTTAATCTTACTTCGTATAAATACTACTAATACATAATTATACTTAAACTAGCAAACCCGGCGAACTCCGTTTCGCCACCAGATGGCTTCGTTTTATGTAACATTTCTGTATGTGAAAAAAGATTTTCCCGCTTTTCTGTTGAATTTTTTCCTGAATTTTCTTTGCTATAAACCTCACGGAGCCCGAGACCTTTCCAACGAATGCAAACCGTGGAAACCGGTTCGTGCGTTCTGGAGTTATAGCGTCAGGAAGGAAAACCCGACTTATTTTTATATAGTAGAAGATGTGAAAGTTTGTTTGGATGGATGTTTGTTACTCTTTCACACAAAAACTACTGAACGGATTTGAATGAAATTTGGTACCTACACGGATAGTTCATAATGTGGATCAACACATAGGATAGTTTTTATCCCGATTTTTAGAATCCGCTGCAAATAGCTAGTCAAGCATATTTAAAAATAATACATAATTATGTTTTAATAAAAAAATATTTAATTTGATAAATTAAATCGATACGTACTTTGAACGAATAGAATGAATCACTAGAATATAATACACCATTATAATTAAATTGAGATTTTATACTGCCTTTGTTTTTTTTACACTAAACTTAACAATGCTGGCTGTACACAAAGACAGACTGATAACTGCTAATACAAAAAAGTACTAGCTAATGCTCGTGGCTTCGTTCGATCCCTATCGAGGAAGACCTCAAATCGTGTCTACAGTCCCAGCTATATCTGTACCAAAATTCGTCAAAATTGGTCCAGTCATTTTAACATGAAAAAGGAACATACATTCAAAATAACATGCACACTTTCGCATTTATTTTCATAATAAATGAATTTAAATTACAAAACATAATTTAAATTATCTGTTTAGTCGATCTTTTGTGCTTTAATTTTAATGTGTAAGAAAATTCTCAACACTGGAAAATAAACAAATTAATCTTTTTTTTTTATTTTAATAATGTAAAACCTTGACTCAAGAAAAATATTATTTTACTAGGTCCGTGAGAGTTTAAATTTTGGTGTTGGTAAACCAGTTTTATGACTGAGGCCCGCGTTGTTTGAATTAATAGTTAAACTAACTATTTGTAGAATCCCATTTTATAACCATTATTTTGTTAAAAATAGGTAAGTAGTTTAACAGTTGATCAAACAACTGGATATTAACTAGACGTTATATCTCTCGTCGTTACACTCTATTTTTAAACGTAATTTCAAAAACTGCATAATGAATGACTTTTCACCGATTTGTCCGTCAGATGTGGTTGTGGACCGATGTTCTAAATTTCAAAAACCTTTAAGCTGATTTCAGACTACTTACTTTATAGCAAAATAGTATAGAGATTATACTATTTTGCTATAAAGTATAGCAAAGAAGGACCTAATGCTATACTATATAGCATAACGTCCACATGCGCGATAATATTGCAAGCTCAGTCGCTCGTTTCGCTTGCGGGAGGGCCGGGGATGAAGGAGGAGGTAGAGGGCGGCGCGCGATATAGCGTAGCATGACCTCTGCACATCGCACCAATTTATAGCGTATAGCAAGCCAATAATTAATATATTATAGTACAGTACAACGACGATATAATAATAGACTCCGCATGCACGATATATGGAACAAAAACTATTCTGTCAACTCGCTGAGGTACTACGTAAGCGAGGGGGACGGGGTACTGCGTTGTGATTGGCTAACTCAAGGTTTGTTCTGTCTCAATGTATGTTTACGGCTCACAGGATTGGTCGAAATGAGACGGATATAAGACTTTTTTGCCTAATGTGTTGACAGACATCGGTCGCCTGTTATTAGGAGTCTAGTAATATATCGTCGTTGGTACAGTACAACGTGAACGTGTCCATAACAATGTATGGAGCGCGATATTATTGTGCTATGAGCTATATACTATATGCTATTATATTATAGCGTAGTCTGAAATCAGCCATACTCCTGTAGTGACTCCATCATCAAGTCAGAATCGAGACAGACTTTCATTAAAACATTATTTAATCGAAAACGGGTCAAATGCGAGTCACACTCGTGCGAGAGGTTTCAAGGGTTCCGTACCTTTTTATTATATTTTGCTGTTAAAAGGGTAAGAAAAATAAATATTCTTTAAAAATTTCAACTGACTACCTATTACGGATCATGAGATACAGCTCGCTGACAGACAGACGGACAGCATAGGCACAAGTTGGCAACGTCGCAAATAGTTGTCAAATAACAAGTTTTGATTAATTTTACAAATTGCTGTATGAAAATAAGAAATATGGCTCTGTAGTGCACTATAAAATTGATAAGGGAATGCAATAATTAATATCATCACACGGAATACATAGTTTTAGACGTAAAAAAAGAATTTGGAAACTTTCCAAATGCCTTTTATACACCTGAAACAGTTACAACATCAAATTCAGTGTTTTAATTGCATTCCTATATCAATTTTCTAGTGCATTACAGAGCCATATTTCTTATTTCCATAAAGTAACATTGCCAAATTAATTAAAACTTGTAAATATTTGACAGCTATTGGCGACGTTGTCAACTTTCTGGTTATGAACCCTTAATAGGATTCCGTTTATTACCCTTCGCGTACGGTGAGTCATCATCATCATCATTAGCCTATAGCAGCCCACTGCTGGACATTGGCCTTTCCAATAGCAGGCCATTTCACTCGATCACCGGGTGCCTTTATCCAGCCTGCTGTTACCGGCCACCTTGAAAAGGACCTCCCTTACGTTTGCCGATTCGCAGTCTACACTCGAGAATACGTCTACCCCAACTGTCATGATTCCGACAGCTAATATGGCCGGTCCATTGCTTCTTCAGCTTGCTTATTCTGTGAGCTATGTCGATCACTTTCGTTTTACAATACAATGAGACATAAACCACATTCAACACAATAGGGTTGGATTGATAGAAAATAGTCAGATAATTTATCAAAAAGTATTTGGCGAAGACCAACAAAAATTGACGAAGATACGCTACACTTGAAATTGCCGATACGTAACAAGCAAGTACAGTTTTTACTTTAATCCCCACTCTCGAATTTGGTTGATATCTTGGTAAATAATAATATAAATTGATTTAACAATTGTAAAAATACGTATCCATTATTTTTCAAAACTCTAGCTGGGTGCCTTTCCACCAGAGATGTGCTATGCAGCTATGCTGCGAGAATGAAAAGGCTGAGCTACAAAACTATGTGATCGTTTTCGCTGATGCTAAGCTACAAGTTCAAATTCAAATTCAAATATCTTTATTGCGAACTAAGTGTAGGTATACAATGTTTGAAGGTGTTAATAACATAAGTAGGTTCTTTGAACTTAGTTGCCCGTTAAGGCATTGCAATTATATACAGTTTTTTTTTTTTTTTAGTTAGAAGTATGTAGCGGCGTGAGTAAGATGTGCTATGAAGATCGACGCCGCAAAGTAGCTGCGCGAGGAAGATGCGCATTGCGCAGCTTGAGCTAGGCGATGTATCGATAGTAGGGAAGACGACCCGTAGCAGGCATCCATAGCCCGCATCCTTCCATATAAAAAAAAAACAAATCTTAGTTGAATCCATTTCCACCAGTGCTATGCTATGAGATAAGTGCACCAATTAATACGATTGGTGGATATCAAATGCATCCATAGCAACGTAGCATAGCACATCTCTGGTGGAAAAGCAGCCTTCAGCTGACGGATTAATTTTTGCAATGTATTGATGGTGTCAACACGCCATTTACAATATATTATGTTATGCGAGTAAGTCATATTATATTATAATTTTGCATCCGTTTGACCTTATTCTCACATTCTGTCAGACCTTACTTAGAAAGGCCAAGAAATCTGATCCTAGTCGCAAAACAGGTTCCGTTACAATTAATTGTTTTGTAAAATTTACTAACAGAGTTACTCTGACGTTGCCAACATAATTACGTAGTAGTTGGAACACATAACAATTTGGCGGTGCACGTACAAAAGTGCATATCACTTTCAAATATATGCTATTCTTATATTTTACTTGAAACCTTTTGCTTCATATTATGTAAAGATCTAATTTTAAATTTTAAACCAAATAATAATTATGTAACTACTGTGAAATCTTTGAAAACTCACAATTATATTATTATACCACAACTTCAGTATTATTGTTTGCTTAGTTTATGGTGGTAATAATCGTATCGTATTCATACATTGAAATGTGGGAGTTTTTAAAACTAACCTAGTTTAGAGGGGAGTCGCGAGACTCTCTCATCAGGTATCCGTGACCCTAGAACGTTAACGGCTATTGAAAGATCATCGTGGATTTTAGCCAGTAAAAATCTGACAGGACGGGTGGGAGGACTCATTTGACAACTTTTACCAAAAGTGAAGGCGAGACGAGCTAATGGGCGACTCTCTGTCCGACCATGGACCATGCCCGGGTCGATGGCGCTTTGTGTTCTATTCGCGCCTCAAAGAGTGTCAGCGCCCCCTTCCTTTAGAGGGCCAGAGCCTGCCGAGGTTGCGGGACTAACGAATACCGTGACCCCGGAACGTAAAGGGCTATTGAAGGACACAGTGTTATAGTCTGACAGTTCCTCTCGCTCTGCCCTCGGTGGGAGGATTCATTTGACAATTTCACCACGATAAAAAAAAGTTAGGGGGGAGAGAAGCAAGGCCGCGATTTAAACATGCAGCTAGTCATCAATAAATAATCTAATCTGATCTACACCTAAATAAATGCATCATTTATTTGAGGATGTCGGTCAACCAGTTACTGGCGAGTGTGTAAGTCCAACATGCAACTTTGTTAGGTATTCGTTTTAATACTTTAATTTTTAAGGAGGTCAATCATGCGTAAGTCAGTGTTAAATTAGTATCTTCAAACACGCTATGGATTAAAAGATAATAAAAATTAAAAATAACCGACTTATAAACAACAATATTTCGGAAGTCGGCCTTTGTTTTCATTTCATTGATGTTATTGTCATTTACACAATAATTATAAAACCCATTTTAATTATTTCAAAAAAACAAAATGAATCACTTTTTAGTTAAATACTTTCAATTTCATCAAAATCAATTCATAATTTAAGCGTACTAAAAAAAACGCAATTGAATTGAGGACATACTCTGTTTTTGAAGTCGGTTAAAATGGAAAAACACTAAAACGTATAAAATTTAATTCGGAAACAATAGGTAAGTAAATAATAAGAATACAATGTTTTTTCCAGTCTTGAAACTCAAAAAAATAATTTCGTTAAACAAATTACTGAAAATATATAGATATATATTTTAGATAAGAAGTGCGCATGATCTGCATTAATGACATATCCCACCGGTTTATCAAGGTTTTCAGGATGTAGCAGTAATAAAATAAAATAAAATACTAAACCGAGTTTAAAGAATAAGTACGTAACGTATAATTCGGAGTGTGGCCAAAATGCGATGGAAAATTCATGTTAACAGTTTTTTTTTTTTGTAACATCGTCTGTCCCGCTACTGGGCAAAGGCCTCCTTCACATTCACTCCTTCCGCCTTTCGCGATACTAAGGGTGCTCACACATCTATCGTCGCTGAATCGGATTTTTCCGAGACAGAAAGCATAATGCGATCGCACGCGGCGGGATCCTCGACGCGGCCGCGTGCTATCAGCATTGTCTCGGTCTAGCAAATGGCAGTTCTAAGCGACTGAAAGAGAAAGGGCGACGCAAAAAGCCGATTCCGCGTCGATAGATGTGGGAGCACCCTAAGCCTCCTCCTTCCAGTTCGGACGGAGCCTGTCCACTTATCTACTTCGGTTAACAGTTATTATTATACAAAATCTTTAACTAGAATCATTCAATTAATAATGATTTATTCAATAGGTAAGGGCGAAAAAAATATACTTAAAAAAAAAACTGATGAAAAACGGATTTAACAAATATTGATCAAATGAATACAATAATGGCCTTAAGTTTGAAAACATTTTCGACTTACCTAAAGTAGACTTAATACTTTGGAATTCATACTATGCACTACTGAATGCAAAATTTTATTTTATTTGATGGTCGCATTTGTCACAAAATATATTTTTTTACATATAAAAGAATTTAACACAAGACCATATATTTTTTTAATCTACCCACGAAATTGTAATATTGTGGTCGCTCTTTGCCTAAAAGATAAGGAATGTGAACTCGGTATAGCCACGTATAGCTATAAGGCAAAATGTACAGTAGAACAAGGATATGTTTGCCCTGTTACCACGTTCAATTACCTATAAAAATGTATGAAAGTTTGTTTTTGTATTGCAATGTATTTTTTAGGGTTCCCAATGCAAAACGAAACCCCTATAAGATCACAATTTCATTATTTTAGTAAATTTTTCTTTTTCATTTCATTAAATCAAACTACCCCAATCTGAACTGTTCTTTACAGATTTTCAGCTTTACGATTATCGTAGTAGCAGAAGGTTCAGTTCGATTAAGAAAATGTAACAGATTGTGGTCGGTTTACGTAAGATGTGAGCATGAAATGTGGATTTATTCGATGAGGATGGCAGTCAACGACAGTGCGCAGTTCAAAATAAAAAAGAGCGGAAAATATCTGGAACCAGAACAGTTACTGTTCCGAAGATCAAAACAAGACATTTTGAAACGTTTTTTGTTTGTTTTGTTGTTTATTGTAGCAACTATGTTGTTTTCGGCTATGTGTCTAACCAGATTCAGCTGAAAACCAGAATTTTACATGGATCAAATGCTTATCTGACCTACACAAGCCAGATAGTAAAGGATAGTATAAAAATCATAAAAAACTACGTTTCAAGGGAAGTCCGACATTCCTTTACCGATTTTTTAACTATTAAAACCTTTTTAGTTCAAATGTTCAATGCATTGTCTTAATAATTATCATTTTCTTTCTAGAATTTTGTGATTCGTAGGTTAGTTAATTACATCATCCAATTAAACAGTTAGTAAAAAATGCTTATTATAAAAACTGTGTGACCAAACGACAAGTTTTATACTGACCCGAAACCTCGGAGTAATCGGTGTGCAAAAATTTAATATTTAAAAGAATACTAATCATAATGAGAACCTCCTCCTTTTTTAGGTCGGTTAAAAACCTTCTCATCAAGTAAAGATACCAGCCGATATTGGTCAGAACATACTTCTGTGGGCTGTTTCGAAGGTTTTTGTTACAAATATAAGAACGATGTACAAAATGCAATTAAAGCACTAAGTGGAGCAAGTTCCTTCCACATTTCAACGCATGAATCATGTGTACAATTGGCTGAAGAGGTCGGTGAACAAGATGCAATTATCAGCTTGGCACTAAACGAATCTGACGAGGCCCTTAGAGGACCAAAGCTTGCCAAGGTATCGGGACTGTCCAATCAGATTACCGTGACCTTTAAATGTAAAGGGCTATTGAAGGATACCGTGGATTTTGAATGGGAGGACTCACTTGATGATTTTATCACGATAAAAAGCACTAAGCAATAACAATAATATTGAAGTTTTAGTAAAACGTAAGTATTGAAAGATTTCACAGTATAGCTATAATAATTTTCTGTGACAATATTTGTAAAAAAAATCTAAGTAATTATATATAAACTGTCGATTGTCCACAATATAGGTCCATAAATAACTAGATAAATGTAACACTAAACATTCTTTCAAAAATAGGTACCTACATATTATTTTCACTCTCTGTGAACGTCAATAATAACTGACTCAAATAAGTTAATGTTTTGCAAAGCTTTACATATTTCAGTGTAAAATAATTAAAGTAAAAGAAATGTAAAGTATAATGTAATAGGAAGTTTAATAGTTAATTATTAAGGATAGTGTTATTGACAAAGCCAGTTTGAAAGCTGGCTATTGGGCTTATGTTATCAAGCCTGCCTGAGCACTTATCTATTTTGCCAACTGTACTACCATACTTCCTTTAGCTCCCTTCCAAATGTCCTTGTTAGGCGTTCAGATGTAGTTAACATGAACAACAACATTGTTAAAAGAAGTCGGTTAATCAAACTGGTTACCGGAATTTATTCTTTGTGCTTTTGTTTTTCATTACGTATTAGTGTCTGGTACTTCAATGAAATTGGACATGTAAAATGTTGATTTTAATTTACTTCGCTTCGGTGTTGTGTTCTGTGAGGGCGGCCATTTTCTATGATTCGTATTCCGGGAATGTGATTACAAGGGAAGAAGTGAAGAGGCACGATAAAACGAATACTACTTTGTGAGTTCTTTACTGTTTTTTACAAGCTTTCTATTAATTTCGTTTTTTTTTTCTTGGCAAATATGGAGTTTTTGTTTTTGAGTTAACTGTATCACCCAGGTTTGGGAGTGTATTTTTTTATATGTAACAATCCGTTCACGAGAAGTTTAGTTTTTTTTTTAAATGCCTTAAAAATACATTGAATAAATAAAAGTAGATTATAATAAATAATTAGACAGATTGTTATATTTAGTCAAAATAATTTAACTTTACTTATTGTGATTTTAATTTAATGTTTATTTGACTTAGCCCCTTCGTACTTACACAAGGCGACGCAAGTCTCCGATACCTTACGACTTTGGTATCTAGGTGACTATCGCAATACAAATCCATAGAGGTTCGTACACAGTTACGCGTCAATGGATGTCAAAGTCGTAAGGTATCGGAAACTAGCGTCCTTACTGTTCGCGCTTAAATTAGATTTTATCTTCATCTTATTTCTTTAGCTGGTGCGTGAACGAGATAGAACCATGTGATCCCCATGAGGGCAGGAGAGTGGATGGCTCCTGCAACAACCTCCAGCATCCTCAGAGAGGGGCCACGCATACTCCCTTTGCAAGGGTAATGCCTCCGGTATATGCTGACGGTAAGTGACAGATCATGTATCATGTTTTTTAGTGTCATCTGGCTGGTCTGAAGAATTACTAAAAAGGTTTTATACTGCTTCACTCAATGCAAGGCCTCTAGCCAGGGGCTTTTAAGAACTGAATTAAAAGCTAAGTGATCATATCCTCGGCAGACGATCTCCGGCCATCGTAGGCACGGGCATGCGGGCGGCGGGTAATGGGTGACTCGCTGTCCGACCATGGACCATGCCCGGGTCGACGGCGCGTTGTGTTCCACGCGCGCATCAAAGAGTATCAGTATGATGACGGGGCCTCTAGAGGGCCAAAGCCTCCCGGGGTCGCGTGACTTTTCCAATTAACGTAACCCTGGAACGTAAAGGTCTGTTGAAGGACACCGTGGATTTTAGTCAGTACGAGTCTGACAGTCCCTCTCGCTCTGCTCTGGGTTCCAGGACTAATTTGATGATTTTACCACGTTAAAAGAAAAAAGTGATCATAATCAGGGCATGATCACTTATTGATCGCCAATTATACGTTCGTTTACACATTTAAAAATCTTTCGGTGTTTTGATTAGCTTTTGACGACGTAAATTACTGAAACAACAGGTAACCTTGCTTGATGCCATTGATTTAGACGGCAGGTTTAATCAAAATTGAAACAAAATTAGCGGATGGAATCCAAGCTTCCGTCAAGATCACCTTGGATGGGACTTCAGGATGGTATGGAACAATTAGGCAGGGATGATGTTGAATTACATACATAGGAGCAATATGGGCAGCAAAAAATAATTTAAAACTTACGTTAATCTATAATCAATTGTATAAGGCGTAGTCGGCGGAGTCCCGCTGCGAGGATCCTATTTCTATATTATCTGCTCGGTTTAAAGCAACCTAACAAGAAGGGGATGGCGAGGTCTAAGATGGTCCTCGTTCATCCCCTTCAAACCTAATCTGTTCGAGTTACCGGCCACCAACTACCGAGTCAGTGGTGGCCCAGTAGAGCAGTGGTGGTCCAGTGGTATCGGCCCCGACTTCGAGTTGTAGGTCGTGGGTTCGAACCCAGCCAGGCGCATTACTTTGTGTAATTTATTTCCTCACCACTGCTCTCAAAACGATGAAGGAAAACATCGTGAGGAAATAAAAAATTCGAAGACATGTGACATCCACCAACTTGCACTGGGCCCGCGTGGTGGATTATGGCACATTCCCTAGCTCGAAGAGGAGGCCTGTGTCCCAGCAATGGAACCGTTTATAGGCTGATGATGACAGAAGTACCGAGTCTGTCCGTAAAATTAGAAGTCCTATATTCCCACCATTTGGACAAAGTTAATCCTGGTCTCACTTTGTATGATCATTCCGCGCATACAACGATCAGCTTATACTGGTTTTGTATTGCTTGATGTGTGTACCAGAATTTGTAGGAACCAGAATTAATTGTTCCGGGTCTAGGTGGTTGTGTATGTGAGATTACGTGTGTTAGTACGCACAATACAGAATACGTTCATAGAATGGGGTTAAAATACTTGTGTAGTAACTTAATTGTTTAAGATTTTTAAAGCAAGAAAAATTTAGCAGCAAGTGGGACTCGAACCCGCTTCTTCTGGATAAGTACTCCAGACGCCTTACCAATTTGGCCCTCGCAAAACACTCGTTTGAAGCTGAATTTTTCAGTCCCTCGTTTTTTAACTTTTATTTTTTATTCTTTATTTCAGAGTTTGAGCCGAGAAAAGCAGTTTCTGGCAATGATTTGCCACTCCCGAGGTATCTGAGGACCCGTCTCATCTCAGAGGGTCGTGTGCCCAGCCCGATATTCACGATGCTGGCCATACACTACTTTGTGTTTATGTCTGCTGATGTCGTCTCCTTGCACGATACAGGTAAGGTTTTATGGAACTTTTTGATGTCCATCACCGCAGGTTAAGGTGAAATCAGTGAGTCTGTGTGTCTTTTGTCAATACGATAAGCCAGGGCATGCGGACAGCGAGTAATGGGCGCCTCGCCGTCCGATCATGGAACATGCCCGGGTCGACGGTACGTCGTATTCCAAGCGCTCCTCAACGAGTTGTCAGCAAAATGACGGGGCCCCTTTCAGAGGGGCACAGCCTGCCGGGGATTGGTGCCTGAGGATTCTACCACGGAAATAAAAAATGCCAATAAGCCAAGCATACAATCATGTTCAGGCGCTTCAATTCAATTTGAAGGTGCTTTGTGCTAATCAGGCTTTTTTTCAAACGGGTTTTTTGGCCTCAATCTAGCCCAGGGGCCTAAGGCTCAATATTGGGTCCTTTCCTCTTCCTTGTATGTATAAACGATCTACCCTATTTACTTAAAAATCAACTACACAATATGGTGTTATTTGCTGATGACACTTCCCTAATTTTTAAAATAAGTAGGCGAGCCCAGAATCTAGACGACGTCAATAATACACTGCGTCAGATCCATAATTGGTTCACAGCAAACAATTTAGTATTAAATGGAAACAAGACTAAATGCATTAGGTTTGCCTTACCAAATGTTAAAAATAGTAATTATGACATAGTGTTGGATGATGAGATACTAGAATTCGTCGATAAAACAGTTTTCCTGGGTATAACACTTGATTCAAAGCTACAATGGGGCCCTCATATTACAACTCTTGCGGGGCGATTAAGTTCAGCAGCATATGCTGTTTGGAAGATTCGTCAATTCACAGACGTTGATACTGCGAGAATTGTCTATTTTAGTTACTTCCACAGTATAATGTCGTATGGCATTTTATTGTGGGGAAGGGCGGCTGACATCGAGTCTATCTTTATTCTCCAAAAGAGAGCTATTCGAGCCATATATAATCTCCGTAGGCGCGATTCTCTAAGAGAACTGTTTAAGGAAATTAACATCCTGACGGTACCTTGTCAATATATCTATGAAAATATAATGTACGTTAGAAAAAATCTGCATCTTTTCTCTAAAAGAGGTGACAGACATAATTATCATACTAGAAGTAGGAACCAATTAGTTCAGCCGGGCTTCAGACTCACCAAAGTAGACTCTTCTTTCATGGGGTACTGTTTAAAATGCTATAATAAGCTACCACAAAACGTTCTTGAACTGAATGAAACGAAGTTCAAAACATGCATTAAACGCACACTGTGTAAGCAGGCATATTATAAACTGAGCGACTATATCGCTGATGAAAATGCTTGGCTCCATACTGGTCCTGCTCCATGAGACAGTGAATGTATAAATAAATTGATAGTGGAAGTATACTTAACACCATTGTTGGAGCTGCTGAAGACTGTACAACTGTATTTGCATTGTACAGATTCAATCTTCCTTGTATTATATAGTTTCATAGCCGACATTGTGTGAGTACTATGTACTTCAGAGCTGTCATTCACTGAGTACCTACGTCTCTTGTTGACTTGAATGACCCTGGCGGCTGAGTGTGTCATGCTCACTCAAATGTCTCGCTGATGGTGGCGCGTGTGTCGGATCATTTAGCTCCCTCCAAAATGGTTGAGCTGAATGGTGCTGATGCATGTGTCATGTTCGTGAACGGGCGCTGTCAGTTGAGACTGGTCATCTCTTAGCTGCCACGGTTTATTTTAATAATTATTGATCATTTTGTTTTTGAATTGTCTTTGTTTTAATTGTTACTCTGGACACTTTTAATCAAAAACTTGCTACATCGTTCTCACATAATGTACCACCTCAAATGAATGATGTATAAAAGGTTCTGTAATTATTTTGGCGATCTAAAAAGAGTGTCCATGGAGTTTCTTGCACGTTCTTCTCCATAGAGATCTACTTCTTGGAACGGGCATCTACGGTACTTTCACAGTTTTTATGTCTTGTGACTGGGACTGTAGCACCATAACTTTTGTAGTGTTTAATAATATTCCTTTGATTGTCTATGACAATTCAAAAGTGCCTGTAACTGGCCTACTTGAAATAAATACTTTGATTTTGATTTTGATTTTGATTTTGTTCGTTGCGGACTCTGACAGAATAGTGAAACCTGCAAAATTAAATTTAAACAATTATTTAAAATAACAGCTATGACGCTGCGGTCTCATTGAAATGTGGCGACATACCCTTGTGGTTTTAGTTCTAATTAATTTTAAATTTAAAAGTAAAGTAAAAGAAAGATAAAGCTATAAGAAAACTTTAGTTTTAAGTTTAAATTAATTACCTCTAGACTATAGAGATAATGAGTTAGGCATACGTTATTGAGGTCATGATAAGACTATTAATTATTTAATGTATTTTTTCTTTTAAAATTCTTGTTTTCAAATACTAATAATATTATTATTATCGTTTTTTTCTTGATTTCCAATTTATTTCCAGTACATTATTTTATTTTAAATTTAAATAAATTGTGTTACATTTACCAACCGAAACGGATTTACCGTTTACTTTTGTTAACCTTGTAAAATATACGTAAAAAGTTTGAAGGTGCAAATTGACTGTGGTCAGTTCCTTTCGAAACCGGATTTCACCAACTAGAATGCGGTCGTTTAGGAAGTTCACAATTATAGCACGGAATAAGGAAATGTTTCACATCCTTTAAGAACTACTTACACAAATATCTTTTATATTCTCATCTTCACTTTGGAAGAGCTCGTGGCTAAATAATTACAGCCGCACAGGCCGATCTTCCGGGTTAAGCCGCGCTTGCCGAGGTTGGTCTGTGGATGGGTGACCATCTGTCATAGCGAGTTTCCTCCGTGCTTCGGAAAGCACGTAAAGCCGTTGGTCCCGGCTGTCATTTGTAGATCTTTGACAGTCGTTACTGTTAGTCAGACGCTCTAGTCTGACAACCAGTCTTACCATGGAGTATCGTATTTCCTAGTTACTGGGTTGTGGAGATCCGACAGACAGTCGCTCCATGTAAAATACTGATATCCAGCTGCATCTGGTTCGACTGGAAGCCGACCCCAATATATTTGCGAAAAGGCTAGGCAGATGATGATTATCGTCTTCACTTTAATTTTGCTTGCTTTTAACAATAAAATTAATTTCATAAATAACCTTTTACCTGACAAGAAAACCACCTTGTTTCGTCGACACCGTTGTTCGAGAACTCGTCATCATCATCAGCTGGACGAAGTTCACTGTTGAACTTAAAGGCTTAGACCGCGTTCAGGTGGCGGTTCGTATTGCGACAGAGACATGCGATCGAAACAAGATACTAGAGTTTCGTGCTTGGGGAATTTGACCCTCGGAGACCCCGACGGCCGACCCCACCCGCGATGGTTACTTGAATTTAGGCAATGTCCTTACTAACAGGGAGTGATTCTTCCCTAATCAATGGGTTCGATTTCTGGCTAGGATTATTGTGAACTGATAAGCATCAGTTAGAATGTATAAGCATACAATCATTGCCTCAACTCAAGTAACGATCGCAGTCTCCTGTCTCAGTTTCTTGTCTTTATCGCAACAGGAACCGCCATCTAGAGAACTGCCTTAGTAATCACGACCAATCTGAGGTATTCCTCATAGGGCACCCGCTGACAATGGCACCTGACCTACTGACACCTTATACATATATTCCTCAAGGCTCTTGTCACAATTTTTCGCAGGTGCCAGGTGTCCTATGTGGAATACCTCCCAATCTTAATCATCATCATCAGCCTATTAATTTTCCCACTGCTGGGACTCAGGCCTCTTCTCCGAGAGAGGGAGTGAGCCATAATCCACCACGCGGGCCTAGTGCGGATTGGTGGATGTCACATGTCTTCGAATTTTTGGTTCTAGGACATGCCGGTTTCCTCACGATGATTTCCTTCACCGGTTTGAGAGCAGTGGTAATGAAATAAATTACACAAAGTAATGCGCCTGTCTGGATTCGAACCCACGGCCTACAACTCGTAAATCGGGGCCGATACCACTGGGCCACTACTGCTCCCAGTGCTACTCCCAATCTTAATAGATACAAGATCGTTTATACATATATTTGGCACTATCTTCAACATTTGGCTTTTAAATCACTGAAAACATTATTAAAATTCCTTTACAGTAAACTACATTCTCTGGAAGCCATATTGCTGCGCAGAAAGAGGAAAGACTGACTACATGTGTGTCCCTAACAAGATTCCTGATGATGACCCGGTACATCGCTTCTCCGGAGTTCGATGTCTCAACATGACTAGACCAGAAACCTTCCAGACTATTGGATGCATTAAGAATGATACTGCTCCTGAAAGAGTAAGTTCTTTTAGTTCTTCTAAGTTAACAGAGCTGCAAGAAAGTTTTTAGGAAACCTAATTTTGTTTTCTCAGAGAAGTCAAGTACGAAACACCGGCCTCATCTAGTTTAAAATAGTGTCTTTTTGACGTGTAATAAAGTTTCCCAAAACCAAGTTGCTGAATAAAGATCATTTTATCATTAATACCCAAAATAAATTACTTTATAGTCTTTAATTAATTAACTTCTGTGTTTTCTCTGTCTTTCTCTTTTGTCTCATTTTTGACTAGGGAAAAAATGTATACTACAGGAAAATATACAGTAGCGAAGGATTGCCAGTCCTAGTCGTCTAATTTTTTTTTTTTTACTATCCTATATTTTCGTTGTATTTACTCGGTAGTGCGAGTCTTCTCCATTTAATGTTCAAACGTCGAAGTTTCTATACTATAAATGCACATTCTTACACATTGTGGTAAACAAATAAATAGATAGAAAGATTAGACCTTTTTTTCGCTCTTTAAACACGTTATAAATTCTTCCAAAATTACCATAGTATACGATTGCTATTTAAATGATAATTATGATAATTTAAACTTTTTTTAAGAATTAGAGTTTTAACTTCGAAGTACCTCGCTCATCTAGCTCTATGTGAATAAATAGCTAGTAACCATGAATACTGGCATATAAATATAATATAAGAAAATAATTGTGAATGTTTATAATAAAAATTTATACACACTGAGCCTATTTTTCGAAGTTATTATTATGTATGCTCTCATGGATCTGTTTGAAATAAAAATAATTGTTAATTTGAGTAGGTCCCTAATTCTCATCATTTTTTACCAAAAAATGGTGTAGTTTTCTGGGTTTTATTGAAAACAGCTACCATGAATCATTATACTGTTTTAAGATACTATGATATTCCTACCTTTTTAAATTATTTGAGTGACTGGCCCGTTGGTCTAGTGGTTAGTGACCTGACTGCTATGCCGGGGGTCGTGGGTTCGATTCCCACCCAGGACAAATGTTTGTGTGATGAGCATGATCATTTGTTCTGTGTCTGGGTGTAATTTATCTATAATATGTATGTATTTAGAAATATATAAGTATGTTTATCAGTTGTCTAGTACCCATAACACAAGCTCTGCTTAGCTTGGGACTAGATGGCGTTGTGTGATAGTTGTGGAATATTATATATTATTATATTATATTTCTCATTTTAGATCGTATCTTCAACTCCGCTTATGGACCTATCAGTCATATACGGCACTCAATTGTCATCGCTGAATCAAAGAGGGAGAACATTCCAAGGAGGTTTGGTAAAGACTGAATTTGATGACAAGGGCAGAATATGGCCACCGAGTACTAACACTACAGCCAATGTCTGCTTCCTGAATCAAAGACCTCAAGAGACCAGGTGTCATGCAATGCGTGAGTGTCTTTCAAATATTATTTTTCGAAATTAGTTTTATTTATAGACCATGTCTCAGTATCGGGCTCATTCTATTGTTAGTTTCTACTACAAGAATGAGTCCAATCACAACACCGCTAAATATGCTCATGACGGAGTTTTTTGTAGTGGAACTGATCGTATTCATCCCATGCAGTCTCATTCTCTAGATAAAATTAGTACATCCAGTTTAAGAGGTAAATTAATACAATGAACACTTACTTGATTACAGCTGAAGATGGCGGTAACACTCTAGCAGGAATCAACCTTGTGGTCATTTGGTTTTGGAGAAATCACAACGTCATAGCCAAAAAACTGGCAGCTGTCAACCCATGCTGGGATGACGACAAACTATTCAACGTAACAAGAGATATCAACATAGCGTTATCACTACAGCTGTATTACTATGAGTTGTTGCCGTTATTCATGGGTGAGCACTGTCTTTCTCTTCTTCATTTATATAAGATACAGTCATAAATTCTGATAGCGATAACGATGATTATTATTAATGTGTAGAAATGACTTTACACATAAAATTTCACAAATATTTTATTAATATTTTTCATGATTTTGTAGGATACGATAACATGGTGAAAGATGGAGTGATAACACCCACAGGTGGATTCAGAGATGATTATAATCCAAATCTGCCTCCTCAAGTTTCTTTGGAATATCCCTTCATTTTGAGATGGGTACATACTGTACAAGATGGTCCTATGAAGTAAGTATTAGTCTGTAGGTTATTATCTTAAACCAAAACTTAAACTTAAGTCTAAAAACCTTGAAGCTTGTATAACGTCTATAAAGAATAAATCAGGCCTTAAATATTTTCCTATCTTTGCTTTTACAACATATTTTGTCTTCATTTAATATTAGAAAAGGCTGGCGGCCGACTTGGCGACGGAAGCGGTCGCAATAGTCGTCGACAGGATCCGGCAGTTGGGACTCGACGTGGCGCTGCACAAGACGGAGGCCATGTGTTTTCATGGCCGCGTCAACGCGCCACAGTCGGGTTACAACATAACGGTAGGAAGAGTTCACATCGGCGTCAGGAGGACGATGAGGTACCTGGGACTCGTCCTCGACAGCCGGTGGAACTTCAGGGAGCATTTCCTGTGTTTGGCCCCAAGGCTGAACCGGGCAGCGGCCGCCCTCAGGCGACTGCTGCCCAATCTCGGCGGGCCAAACGCCTCCTGCCGTAGGCTGTACGCCGGCGTCGTGCGGTCCATGGCCCTCTACGGGGCCCCTGTGTGGGCCCTGAGCATCCGGACGCGACCACTGAAGTTGGTCGCATGCCAGAGGGCCATGGCTATCCGGATGATCCGGGGATACCGCACGATTGCCGGCGAATCGGCCAACCTCCTTGCCGGATTGCTGCCCTGGGATCTGGAGGCGACTGCCCTCCAGCGCGTCTATAAGTGGCGCGTGGAGGCGCAGCGCCGGGGCGTGACCCCGCTGCCTCGTGAAGTCGAGGCGCGGCGGGAAGAGCTCCGGCGCGATCTCAGGGCAGTATGGAGGGGACGACTATCGCGACCGAAGGCCGGGCGCGCCGCAATTGCGGCGGTAAGACCCCTCTTTGAGGAGTGGCTGGAGAGACGTCACGGCGTCCTGACCTATCGGATGGCGCAGGTCCTCACCGGACACGGAAGTTTCGGGAGGTTCCTGTGCCTGATGGGGAAGGAGGAAACGCCCGGGTGCCACCACTGCGAAGATCGCCCGGAGGACACAGTAGAGCATACGGTGCAAGACTGCCCCGCTTGGGCAGAGCACCGACGTGTCCTCACGGCGGCGATAGGCGGAGACCTTTCGCGCCCGGCATTGGTTGCGGCCATGCTGCGGGGCGAGACGGAGTGGGAAGCGGTCTCCTCCTTCTGCGAGGCAGTAATGCTCGTGAAGGAGGAGGCGGGCCGCTTGAGAGCGAGGACAGCGTCCTCCCTCCGCCCCAACCGCAGTGGTAGGCGCCCGCGGCGTCGGACGTCAGCAGATGATCTCCGGCCACCGTAGGCGCGGGCATGCGGGCAGCGAGTAAAGGGCAACTCGCTGCCCGACCATGGACCATGCCCGGGTCGACGGCGCGTCGTGTCCCACGCGCGCCTCAAAGAGCGTCAGCATAATGACGGGGGGCCTCTCAGAGGGCCAAAGCCTGCCGGGGTCGCGGGATTATTTCCTTACCGTGACCCCGGAACAGAAAGGGCTATTGAAGGACACCGTGGATTTTAGTCACTAAAAGTCTGTCAGTCCCTCCCGCCCTGCCCGGGGTTGGAGGACTCATTTGATGATTTTACCACGCTAAAAAAAAAAAAAAAAGGTTGCACTCCAGGAGTGCCGGTAGAAGTGAAAACTTTTTTGTTACTATGTTTTATTTTTAATTTGAATGACGTCTTACTCATTTTCGATCAGGGTCACGTGACCCTGACGCGAGTTTTGGTCACGTGA
The DNA here is from genome assembly GCA_954870645.1 of Agrotis clavis. NCBI lineage: Eukaryota > Metazoa > Arthropoda > Insecta > Lepidoptera > Noctuidae > Agrotis > Agrotis clavis. The sequence continues at coordinate 26,054,315 of OX940921.1, forward strand.
CCCTGACGCGAGTTTTAAATTTTTTACCCATTACAGAAAAAGTGTACAACGCCGCTAAAGAAGTTTTCACTTCAAAAAAAAAATTAGAAAAGGCTGTTGTATATTAAAGATACGAACATCTATTTAAATAAAGGTTATGGGAGTTTAAAACATTTTATGACTATGTTTTTAAACTTTAACAATCTTTTCAGAATGTATGACAAAGATGGTTACTACCTAAAACAGGTTCCAATAGTAAACCTTACTTTGAGAACAGGATTCTTTGGTGTCGATGATAACATAGATTATGTGACTCAAGGCAGCTTTAGACAAGGAAGCGCTAGGGAAGATTATATTGCTGATCCTGATGTAAGTTACAGTCTAAAATGTAAAGTATAATGAATAAGGCCCCTTTTTTAGTTTCCGGTAAAACACCTTTTTCTCGAAATATTTGAGGATAGATTTTATTTCGAGCGTATAATCAAGAGCAAACCCATCTCAATTACAGAACGCCATTTATCGGGGTTTTGGTGTTTTCTTTCTTTCTTCATAATACACACCATCACCACATACTACATTCCATAATGTCCATACCTTGTCAGCCTACCTGCACATCTTTTATTTTTTTGTACACCTTATTTTTTCATACCACCCACCTTTTCACTGTAAATTCTTAATTTTTCTTTCGTGTGCTATTTCAGATCACAGAAGTAGGTCTGGGTCCACATCAGTATGTCTCAGATCTGATGACGAGTGATTTGGCTAAGAATCGATACTTCGGATTCCCACCTTATGTAAAATACAGGGAATTCTGTTTCGGCAAACCTATTCGTAGTTTCGAAGATTTACGAGGCATCATTGACCCTGAGGTAAACCAATTATTTCGTTTCTACGACACTAAAAAAAAGTTTTGCAAAATATTCAAGTAAAACACTGAATTTTTCTCATTTCAGAGGATTGAAGTTCTAAGAGAAGTATATGAAAAAGTAGAAGACATTGATCTTATAGCTGGTACTTGGGTAGAGAAACCAATCCCAGGAGGTTTTGTTCCACCAACGTTCTACTGCTTAGTCATAGAGCAACTCAAACGTAACATGATAACTGATAGACATTGGTATGAGAGACCTAACCGACCTAATGCATTCACCTTTGGTAAGTTTACTTGATTGTATTGTACAAGGTTAGGTATATGACATAATTTATATAGTTTTTATTGTGATCAAAAGGAGGCTTTCAATTTGGTTGTTTTTTTTAATTATGTACACCATTTACTCGAAGGTTTCTGGTCAGATATGTGATTCTTGTTTTTGATAGACTTGTGGTTTGGTCTCATAGAAATTTCATTCCGTTTGACTTTTACCACCTTGTTGACCAGTTGTCGTAAACGCTCTTGCTGAGTATGAATAAATAGGTTAGGGTTCTTCCATCGTGAAATTCTCATCCCGAATTCCCATTCGGTTGTTGGCAATAGGCCCCTATTAAACTGTACAAAACATAACTGTTGAAATATAAGGGTAAACCTCTGCTAAAGTTTTCGAGATCAAATAATTTTGTCTATTTTACAGAGCAACTGGCTGAAATTCGCAAATATTCTATTGCAAGATTAATGTGTGATGTCGGAGACACCGTTGAAAGGATCCAACCACACGCGTTTTTGAGAGCCGCATATAAGTAAGTGTTCTTTCTGAATATTGTTACAGCCATAATTAATTACGTCATCAACGGTAGCAGTACATTGCTGGAAATCATTATCATCATCAGTAGAACTGGTATCTTTACTTTATCTATTAAGTATTTGTTTCGAGATAAAATAATGATCTTGTTGCAACCGCCATGGTAGTATAAGTGATCATTAATTAGTTTTAAAATTTACATTATCATTTTTCTGACCTTGTTCCAATTTGTTTGGTATGTCTTCCTTTTACATAAAATTCATTTACCTATTTTTTTACGCTCATCCAGTTCCACCAGCCATTCTTTGCTCAACGACATTACTTTCCAGCATAGTTTTTGATTTATGCTCATTTTTGTCATAACTAATTTTAACGTTTGTTTCAGTAACCAAATGTGCTCTTGTGACCAAATTGATGAAATAGATTTCTCCCAATGGAAAGATCCGAAGTGCCGCCCGCAATCGTCCTGGCCAAGTTACCTTTCATACTAGAATATTTGTTTAGTCTAATAAACTATGGACGGACACGCCCAGTATACATAATGAGGTCTTTGATCTTAATGTGGTAACTGATCAAGTTTGCAAATTGTAATGATGTTGTATATTATGTTAAACAATTTATTTTTGATTTGACCTTCAAATAAATGTTTGATGTAGTAAAAATAATGTAATATTTACAAATAGAATTGTGTTTTATTAATATTTTAACACCTAAATACACATTATGAAATCAGCAAAATTGATGAAGATATAACGCTTCTAAAATCGGCAAAATTCCCTAACCTATCTCTTAACCACATTTAGATCAGTTTAACTGTTATAACGTGTTTGACTGACAAACATCCATCCATCAATCATCATCATCAATCAGAAATGCGAAAGTTTGTATACTTTCGCATTTCTTACATTAATTGAATTAATTCGATATCTAGCAAAATTTTCTTCCAAAATGTAATAGAATGAAAATAAATAGAATTACTATTAGGGTAACTGACCTATTCATACCAGTTGATATTAGCATTTTTATCAAGACTTACCTCGAAATATTTTGACTATTTTTAGTTTAGAACTAAAAATATGCAAGTTATTTAAAAAAAACAGCTAAAAGTTAAACTGATTAGATATTTTTTTTGCTTTTGTTCATGATTATTTATTATTAAAATCTTATTATGCAGTCATATTCCATGAGACTATAATATTTCCAAATGAGAGATTCGTGGTTAGTTTCGGAAGCGTTTCAGGGTCTCATTTATGCCGACAGTTTAGAGGACATGGTGGAGCATAATAGTGAAGATTTATTCAACTTGTGAAGGTAATCGCCAGTGTTGACCTATCACATCCGTTTCTGATCATAATGCTAGGGGAATTAACGGAGCTAGGGGACAAGTGAAACGTCCACCTAGCTTCGTTTTTCCCTCCTGCAAAACAGTCATGCGAAATTGCAAACGAATCAAAAAGCTGACCGCGGAAGGGTCAAGCAATCTTCTCCCACACGCATGAGCTGCCCCCGAAAGAATCTAAGACCCCGAAAGACGACTCGGCTGTCGATGAAACGGCCTGCTTGTTGGAAAGCGGTCACCGTATCCCATGGATGCAGGACCACAGGTATCGCCTACGCATTGTCGACCCTGCATCTGTTTCAGAAAAGAAAAGAAAGTAGGGAAGAGCGTTTTTCCGACAGATAAAGGGACAATAGTTCCAGTAAAATGTGTTGTTGCAGTGAGATGTCTAGGACAGTTGATTCCGAGTAACTATCACAATATTATAATTATTTAAGTCTACCTTACTTTACCTTACCTATGGTATTTTTTTTACCTAATGTTTTAACATTCAACTTTATGTCCTAAAAATTTACACAGAAGCAATAAAGACAGATTTATGGGTTGAAGTCAACATCGAGGATTTGGTTCACGAATTTGAAATTAAAGATTCTTCTGAAGATGTTCGTTCTAAATAGGTTAATAACCGATTAATTTATTGCTGCTGTATTGACATCGTCTATAACCAGTTTCCCTAAATCTATATTTTTTAGACTCTGGTCACTTTTCTGTGACATCTTGTAAAGTTAATACGGTAGGATGTTGCGTCTTATGTGTCTTCTTGCTGCGTTGTATAACGTGAGGGCTGCTTTGTTCTATGATTCTTATCATGGAGTACCAATTGAAGTCAGTGAAGTGAAACGACGTGATAAAATCAACACGACTTTGTGAGTACCTGTTGTATTTTTTTTTTGCTTTCAATATTATAGTAATGGAATTACTAGATAAATTACGGTCTATTTGAAAAATGTCAGAGATTGCCATAGCTTTCGTGGTTTAGTTTCATGGGTCCCTTTAAAGGTAACTGGAACACTGGAACGCGAAAAGCAACCAAAGAAACAGGGTAGATTTTTGGTAAGCAAGAGTCAGATTCTCTTACAGGGTGGACCAGGGAGGGAGGACTTATTTGATTAATTATTACAAATTGCCAAATCAACTAGCTTTTTCGTTATTTTTTATTTATTTTCTCTATAATAGAAGATACAGTCCTCAATTAGGTATTAACTCTTTTAATTTATTCTTAGACAACTACGTTCCTTTGTAGAGTAGTTCAGTTGTTGTTCCGGTTAACCGAACTTTGACATATTTGGAATGATTAGTATTGTTATACCATTTTATCTTCTCTAGCTGGTGTGTGAATGAGATTGAACCATGTGACCCCCTAGAAGGAAGGCGAGTCGATGGCTCCTGTAACAACTTGAAATACCCCTCCCGGGGAGCGAGTCATACGCCCTTTACCAGGATATTGCCGCCGATTTATGATAAAGGTAAGCCCATCTAATCTATTATAAGGTAACGGTTAGTTTTCCGTACATAACTAAGCCGCTATACGTACACAGAAAACTAAAATAGTCACGATTCAAAATGTAATTTAATTTCGTTTTCATGTGAGTTTTCATCGTGTCGAGCAATGAAAAATACTAAAAAACATTGATGTGCTAATTTAGTGCAATAAACTTTTTTAAAAGCTCGTGTTAACGATGCTGTAGCAAAATTGTTGTTTTTTTTTTCCTGAAAATAAGTACCTACTGTTTCTACCCTATTTAATCTTACTATATTTACACCATTGTATACTAGATTTTTTGATCTGATTTAAGATAAAACCTATTTTGTTGTTTCAAACATAAAACTTAAATCAATAACGTAGGATAATAAATATACTTCTAAAATTTACTATAATTATGTGTATATACTTAAACTAAACTATTTTATTTTTTGCGTCTATACTTTTCTTGTAAAATTGAAAATGATTTGGCCACAGATTTTGAACCAAAGAAAGCAGCATCAGGCAACGATTTGCCTCTTCCTCGGTTTCTGAGAACCCGTTTAATGTCAGTGGGAAAAATACCCAGTCAGAGGTTCACACAACTAGCTATTCATGCTTTCGTCTTCCTTTCTGCCGATGTCGTCTCCCTACACGATACAGGTAAAATATTTTTTTTTTTAAGTATCACGTTGTTGACGTCATCATCATCATCATCAGCTTGTAAATGTTCCTATTGCAGGCGCACACGCCTCCTGTGAAGGAGAGTGGGTGATAATCCACCTGACGAGCCTATTGCGGGTTGGTGGATGTCAGGATGTCACATGTCTTCGAATTTTTGATTCTAGTACACGTTTCCTCACGATGTTTTCATTCAACGTTTTGAAAATATTATATTGAAATTTATTATATTCATTACTTTATCATACTGGTACAAATAATACGATGATTTCCGGTATTCCCCAACCTGCTCGTCACAAAAATCGTGGTACTATCCATTAACAGTAGTGGACAATAACACGTTTTTTTTTTAATAATTCTCAATGACCTCTAGATGGTTGACAAGCAGGTAGTGATCATCGGAAATCATTAGAAATAAAATAGATTTAATTAACGTAGTGGTGATGAAATAAATTACACAAAGTAAGTAATACGCTTGGCTGGGTTGCAACCTACGACCTATTCGACTCGATAGTTGGGGCCGATACCACTGGACCACCACTGCTCTGCCGTTGACGTTAGCATCACAGTATTGTGCTACATAGAATTCAATGTCTATTATTAGTACGATAAGCTTTAGAGTAATCTCACCCCCTTTGTTAATGACATCACTACCAAAGGGGGTGAGTTTACATGTCTAAAGCCTTAAACTTTGAAGTGTTCTAAATGATTTCGATGGAAGCAATTATGATAATATACACATACTTTACCATATTTTTCCTTTAACTAAACATTTCTTTTGCAGTAAACTACATCTTATGGAGGCCATACTGCTGTGCCGAAAAAGGGAAGAACGATTCTTATTGTGTTCCAAACAAGATTCCTGCAGATGATCCCGTCCATCGCTTCTCCGGGATCCGTTGTCTGAACATGACCAGACCTGAATCTTTTCAAAGCATAGGATGTGTGCCCAAGGGAACTACTCCAGAAAGAGTAAGAAAGATTTCTGTTTTTCCATATGTTTTTTTTCCATAAATGTGCCCCATGTCCCATGTTAGGAATTTCTCCTGTGTCGTGGTTGTGTTTACAAACATTGAAACTCACATACACAAACGCCCAGACTCAGAACAACTACTTGTGGATCATACAAATATTTTCTCTGTGGAAATCGAACCCGCGATAAGCAGAGCAGCAGTCCAATCGCTCAACCACTGCACCAACCGCGCAATATTCTGAACTTAAGGCGGCGCTAGTCGCGAGCTCGAACTCGCTGGCAGGCATGGTCAAAAACCATGATATTTCACCTGAAATCGAGCCATATTGTTCATGTGTCCGCGAGCGTCATCCCCCCGTGGAGAATACAGGGGAAAACATTATTCAGTGAGATGCACGATCATTCAGAGTAAAAGGCGCGCGTAAAAAAATACGAAACGGCCTTTGGAAGAAGGGGTTTTATGAAAAAACCACTGCATCAATCAATTTCAGATAAAATTTATGGAATTCTTCGATAAATGTGCTGCTGTCGGTACGGACTTTGTTTTGGAAATTTGATGCTTCTATAATTTCTAATTTCCGCCCAAAGTTGTGTTAAAATTAGCAATAAAAACGAATCTTTGGAAGCTCGTAACTTTTTAATGGCTTGTTATTTCAAAATTCTGCTTCCGTACAGCCAAATTAATAATGAGACAAAACGATACCATGTTTAACTTTGGATGTACCTTGTCAAATAGTGGAGTAAAACCCCAACGAAGTTTCTATGGAAAAAATGTTGAATTAAAAAAAAACATTAACTTAATTAATCCTCGAACGTTCATTTTCATTTGATAACGTGCTAGCTAAGAGTGACTAGATTAATTCTAAAAATCAATAAATTTACTCCAAAGAATTTATTTTACTTGCCCCGTATTTTTTTTTTCAGATTATTTCATCAACTCCGCTCTTGGACTTATCCTCAATCTATGGCAACTTCTTGAAGAACCTACAGGAGAAAGGGCGCTTGTTTCAAGGCGGACTATTGAAGTATGAAGTTGAAGATGGAAGGGTTTGGCCTCCAAGCACCAAGACACAAGCTAATTTGTGCTTGTTGAATCAACGACCTTATGAAAAGAGATGTCATAATATGCGTTAGTGTTTTCATAGAGTTTTTTTGACCATGTACAACGTAACACGTTAAAGTTTAAATCCTAAAGGTACTGATAGTGCGCATTCGCTGTTTTTAGCGCGTTTTTTTCGCGAGCAAAACAAAAATAATAACTTTCCTATGGTAATAGATGGCGCCAAGCATGAGCATTTATTGTTTACACAGTTGGTAAGTGTAAGTATGAAATTGTCAACAAGATATTTTTTCGTTTACAGCTGAAGATGGGGGCAACACCTTAGGAAGTATAAACCTCATGGCCGTATGGTACTGGAGAAATCACAACTTTGTTGCCACAGAGCTAGCCAAAGTCAATCCTTGCTGGCATGATGAAATACTATTTAAGACAGCCAGAGATATAAATATTGCTCTGTTCTTGCAGATCAATTATTATGAACTAATACCAGTATTTTTGGGTAAGAATTTCAATTTTATACATAGACAAATAAGGAAAATTGGCGATTAACTTCTATTATTTTTTTAAGACGCGTTTCCATTAAGCAAGGCTTGCTTAAAAGTATGACATCACACTTGTATGTAAGTTGTTATAAAGTAAAAAAAATCAATCTACAGTTCAAACCATGTACCTACTTAACTTGTGTGCAGGTTTGTTCGAATTGCATACAATTTGCAACTTGTATATACATCTGCGTCGAATTGCTTCTCAATTGAAAACATCCTTTGCAGGATATGATAACCTGGTACAACACGGTGTGATTACTCCCACTGGCGAATTCAGGGATATCTATAACGACGATGTAGAACCTCAACTGTCTTTGGAATTTCCATTCGCCTTGAGATGGCTTCATACTGTTCAAGAAGGTTCTTTAAAGTAAGCTTATTTATTTTTATTTTTTTATTTATACCTTTATTTCAGGCAACTATGGCCCATAACATAGAATACATACCATTATTATAATAATTATAAATAAACTAATACATATGAATCACCTACAAACTAGACTTATTGACTATTGCACACGAAGAGGCGGCGTCGTGTTTCGCTGACTGGTGCCGCGCAGCTGGCCTCGAAAACGCCGGTACACGACACCTTTCGGCCAGAACTCATCCTTGAGGAATCTCTCGAGACAATGAGTCGGTACCCGCACCACAAAAGACTTGAAGTTGGTTTCATGGCGCGGCTCCAACCTCTCGACCCTCAAATTCCAGGAGGTCTTCACTCGCAAATACTCCATGACCTCCTCAACCTTCGTGGAGTAATGTAGCCGGGACACATACAAAAGCGTCGTAGGTATTGCAGGACGCAACAGCATGTTTGGCCCAGCCAGCGCGGAACCACACTGGTTCTGACTCTTCTGAGGCTTCTTCTTCATCTTCTTCTCCACCTTGATGAACCCATCCTCATCCGTTTGCCGCTGCTTCAATTCCTTATTGGAAACTGAGCGGCTCTGCTTACCCCCTTTGTCCTGTTTTTTCTGCGACTCAGCAGGCTTGCCCTTGGTTACGATATCGGCGTAGGCACGTTTAGGAATAGGCGAACCTACGCGAGCAGTCCGATCTACCTGTGACGTAGTCTCTACCGCACGTACGGGACGATCGACGGAGTGACGCGATGCATTTTCGTAGATTCGTGCAGGTGACGACACATCCATATGAGGTGACTCAAAACTGCTGACGGATGCGTTTTGCTGTGCCGCGCCGCGACGCGTGTTCACATTCGTGGCGCTCAGCGGTGACCTACTTGCAGAGACTGTATTGCGCAATGATAACACTTCGGCACGTAGGTCTTCGATGGTATTTTCCGATGCTGCCAACTTAGACTTCACCTCAGCCAGGCTTGTCTGCAACGATATGATGTCCTTCAGTAACCTGGTGACATCGACATGATCGAAGGTGACAGGGGGCAGTCTATGCAGCTCCTTTGCCACGAACGCAGGAACGTCGTCAGGATCGGTCACCTTTAACAAGGTGACAATATCTTGGATGCTCTTCTCAGTGCCATCTCTTCGTCGAGGTGGCATCTCTTCGAGCATCCCCATTACTTCGAATAGCAGTCTCTTGCCACTACTTATCTCCTCTTCTTTAAAGTTAGATTTGCAAATCTGCAAAATGCTAACTTCGTCCATGGTGTCGATGGCATGTTGAATGAATGCCAGCAATTCGTTGGCTATAAGATTTTGAGAACTCATAGCGTCAACAAGCAGCGGCTAGTGCCGCGCTCTTCGCGAATAAGTATTCGTATCAGTTTACACGTCCGTATATACAAACACACACTAGAAATAAACAAATAGGTACATTTGATGCTTGCCACACACGATCCAATTTATCGCCAAGTTTCGTTAGGAGTCTTGTAAACTTTACAGCGTTTCTATGGCAAGCTGACACACTGAAGCATGAAGTCTACTCGTCAAGCAATACGCCGTCAATAATGAACTCCATAAAGATGGTGATTTACAAAAAAACGAAGTCAAATTTTACAGATAATGTTTAGCTTGATAAAAAAACTGGCACTCGCGAATGGCTGTCGGCTTATCCTTTACTTATCCTAATTGCAAATTGAAGTGTATGAGTACTTTATTCTAATGTTCCATACTTTCAGAATGTATGACATAGATGGTCATTACCTTAAACAATTCCCTATAGTGAACCTTACGCTAAGGACTGGTTACATGGCGGTTGATAACAATATTGATTACATCACCCAGGGCAGCTTCAGACAAGGAAGCGCCAACATAGACTATGTTGCTGATCCTGATGTAAGTGTACTAAAATAATCCTAGTCAGTTTCCTTCATTTGCCTGTTTTGAGAATCCCAGAGTTGTCAATATAAAGTACCATGAGTTTGCCAGATTCTATAAGGCGATGTTTTTTTAAATGGACTTGCTCTTGGTCTAACGCAGAAGCTGATGATGATGATAGAACATAGTAAAAAAATATTTGACTCCGTAATTCCAATAAGATGGTGGTTGCTAGTCAAGCGACCCCGGGGGCCTACCAGTGCCAATAGATTTGTATTCAATTCCGACGATGGGTTAATGACATTCAGAAGATCTTGTTTAAAACCTGGTTGAGACTCACGCAGGCCTACTCTGTCCCTCTATTGGACAAAGGCCTCCTTCTACCTTACACGACATTGTGCGTCCTCCTTCCCGTTTGAAAATAATCTGTCCAGTTCGTTCCGCTATCTCCTAGATAGCCTACTATGATCTTGCACACTGTGCCAGAGCACCAGTTTTGCCCACAAATTGTTCAGCATGCCTGCCACTTAATTTGGGCAGCCAAAGATGTCATAATATTAATTATTTATTATGTACATTTTAGATCACAGAACAAGGATTAGGACCACACCAAAGGGTTTCAGATTTGATGACTAATGATATGGCCAAGAACAGATACTTCGGTTTCCAACCTTATGTCAAATACAGAGAGGCGTGTTTCGGAAATCAAATACGCACGTTTTATGATCTTTATGGAATTATAGATCCTGAGGTACTTTGCTCAATAACTATTTTTGATTGCAGCTTGATGTTTTTTTATTGCCATTCAACAATGAACTCTTTCTTCCAGAGAATAGAAATTCTAAGAGATATGTACGAAAAAGTAGAAGATATCGACTTGTTAGCTGGTATATGGGTGGAGAAACCAATAAATGGTGGCTTTGTACCGTCCACATTCTATTGTCTTGTGATCGACCAGCTAAGACGTAATATAATAGCGGACAGGCATTGGTACGAGAGGCCAAATCGTCCTGATGCATTTACTGTTTGTGAGTAGATTTCATTTTCCTGTATTTTATATGTCAAAGTCAAAGTCAAATCATTTATTCCAATTAGGCCATCAAAGAGACACTTTTGAACGTCGTCGATTATTAAATTTAAAGGAAATAGGGAGGCTGCAGGCCCGCTGCAAGGTCGTGAGAACTCTCAACCTATGAGAGCGCCAAACGTGGTTAAACGTTACTATCGCGTCAACGTAAAAAAACTCGCACTAAGCACACTGGTTTTAAGACGTTGTAATACCCCCCTCCCACTGTTCTCTTTTAGTTTTTTTGACATAGTCCATTTTATTTTTGTATTGTTAGTGTTTTATTTCATTTTATACATTGTGTTTGGCCCATGTTAGCTTCGGATAAGTAAATAATAGTAATAATTTTATATTTTTAGTTCAGCTAGATGAAGTAAGGAAGTATACAATCGCAAGGCTCTTGTGCGACGTTGGAGATACTGTCACGAGGATACAACCACGAGCTTTCCTTAGAGCAGGAATCAAGTATGTTGTTATTTAAATTAATAACTAAATCTAATAGAATAGAATAGAATAGAATAGAATATCTTTATTTGCGTGAAATATGGTACATTGAGGTGTTAAAATTATAAAAGTTCAACATATTCCGCTTACTACTATTCAGCATGCAAATTGTTTTAAAACTAAGTTATTATAATAATAAAAATTACAAAGAGATTAATAGTTGTTATTGCCCGTACCTAATGAAAATATTAAACATTTAATAAAATATAACAAAAGGAGAACATTAAACGTTAATTAACCAAAATATGAAACAAGTAGATAAACATTTATAACAAAAATAACAAATATAAATAACATCAAGAGTAATAATAATAGTTAACAATAATACACAAAAAATTAAAGTGTACTGAAATTTATGTTGGTACTTACATCGTTAGGTACGATTGGGCTTATAAGTTAAAAATTCTCTTATATTGTAAAAAACATTGTCTGTTAACCATCTTTTAAGCCGGCTTTTATATAAATTAAATGGGAGTTCTCTAATCTGTTTAGGTATCTTGTTGTAGACTTTGACAGACATACTATAGCAGTTATTTTGGAACAACGTGCTCCTGCACCTTGTGACCGCTAGACGAGTAGGATCCCGTGAGAGAAATCTTTTATTTTCTGTGGCTTTTGTATAAAGGTCTGCGTGTTTTCTGACGAAAATTCCTACTTCAAGTATGTACAGATTGGTGAGAGTGAGTAACCCTAATTTTTTAAATAGAGGTCTACATGATTCGAATGGCCGAACCCCACAGATGGCTCTCACACATTTCTTTTGTGAAATGAATACTCTTTTGGAGAAAGAAGAGTTACCCCATATGAGCAAACCATATCTGATGATAGACCCTACGTAGCCGTGATACGCTGTCATTGCAGTTTTTAAGCATGATAATTTTCTAAGTCTTTTTAATGCAAAAACGAATTTATTAAGATTGGAGCAGATGCGATTTGTGTGTGCTTTCCAATTACAATGTTCATCTAAGGTTATTCCTAGGAACTTAGTGTGGTCGACTTCTTCGATTTTGATATTATTATAGTGCAAGTCTATGGGTGTGGTGGAGGAGTTATGATAATTAGAGAATTGGAGAATTTTAGTTTTCGATATATTAGCTGTGAGGTTGTTGTCTTTTAGCCACTTCATTATTGCATCTATAGCGTTTCTTAGGGAGTCCTCGAACTTTATGTTAGGTTCGTCCGGTATGATAACCGATATATCGTCCGCAAATAGAATACATTGGTGTTTTGTTACCTGTGGTATATCGTTAATATATAAAAGGAATAAAAGAGGACCTAAGACACTCCCCTGAGGAACACCAAAATTATTTGAATTAAACTTAGACCTTGACGGGGTAGAGACAAGATGATTATTAAGCTGATTTATTTCCACACATTGTTTTCTATTACCTAGGTAGCTTTTTATCCAATCAAGTGCTTTACCACGGATTCCGTACAGCTCGCATTTTTTAAGTAAAATTTTGTGATCTACGAAATCGAAGGCTTTGCTCATATCAAAGAATATTGTAGCAACCCTATTGCGTCTGTCTATGTTTTCTGTTATTTTTTTAACTAAGGAGAAAGCTGCGAGTGTAGTGGATTTATCTTTTTGGAAGCCGTTTTGATTTTTCGTTATGATATTAAATTTATTTAAGAAATCTGTTATCCTGGAATGCATAATTTTTTCAAAAATTTTTGATAAAATTGGGATTAACGTGATGGGTCTATAATTATTCATATCTTGTTTTGAATTTTTTTTTATGGAACGGTTTTATTATTGACAATTTTAAGTTCTCTGGGAAATAACCTTGAGAAAACGATAAGTTCACTAAGTGGCATAAGATGCCTGATAATTCTCTGCTGCATTTTTTTAAAACACCTGTGGAAATACAGTCATAACCAACTGCTTTCGTATCGTTTAACGAATGTATGGTCCTTGAGACTTCTTCACATGAAGTTGGTCTTAAATAAATAGTCGAACTTAATGAATCTATTAATTTGTAGTTAGGATGAGTAGGATTTTGTTTATTGGTTAAAGATACGAAAAAGTTGTTGAAAGCTGTCGCGATTTTTTTTGGGCAATTGATAGTTTTATTATTGCAGTCTAGTATTGATTTTATTGTATCGAACGTTTTTGTATTGTCTGTTTTATTTTTTATAATATCCCATGTTGCTTTACATTTACTTTTAGAGTTTACTACATATTTATTATTGTTAAGTTTTTTAGAATCGGATATACACTTTTTAAATAATTTATCATATTCTTGGTATGATTTTTTGTTATCTTTTGTAGATTTTTTGTAGTAAAGATATCTCATTGCTCTTTTATGTTTCGCTGAGACTTTTAGTCCTTTTGTGATCCATTTGGCAGAATTAACGTTTGCGTTTATTTTTACCTTATTTATAGGAAAGCAGAGATTGTAAAATAGTTGTAGAGTTTCATGGAACGTTTTAAAAGCGTCATTAAGATTATCTTGCTCTAGGACTTCAGACCAAGATAATTTAGACATGATATCTTTAAATTTTGAGATATTTTCAAGATTGAAATCCCTTTTCATTTCATACCAGAAGGGTAATTTTTGTTCTTTGTAAGTTGGAAACGATAGGGTTTGTCCAGTGTTGTGGTCTGATAAGAACAGAGGGTGCACCGCACTTTGTGCGTCTTTAATATTGCTAAAGATGTGATCTATGCACGAGTTTATACGAGTTGGTGTATTGATGTGTATTTGTAAGTTATTATTCAAAAGGATGTCTTTTAAATCATCTGAAGAAGCGCTTGGTTTAAGAGTGTCGATGTTTATGTCGCCCGCTATGATAATTTTTTTGTCCCTGTATGATGTTAGTTTATGTAGAAGGATTTCTAATTTGTCTAGGAACAATTTGGTGCTAGAGTTTGGGATCCTATACAGACACACAATTATGCATTTTATGGAAGGAATTTCAATTCCGCAACATTCAAATTGTTTTTCAGTGGACATAGTTTTGCAAATGTTCAGTTCTTTGAAATCTATGGATTTATTAGTTAATATGCAAGTTCCACCACGTTTTTCGTTTTTTCTTGAGAAATTACTAGCTAAGTTATAATTTTTTAAATAAATATTATGCTCGTCGCCCGATTTTATGAAAGTTTCGGTGAGACAGATAATATCAATGTTCGTGTCGTTATCTTGAAACTGATTAAGACAAATCTCTAATTGTTCTTGTTTATTCAACAAACCTGCAATATTTTGATGAAATAGTACAGTGTTAGATGGTTTGGAATCGAAAAAATGTTTGATTTGGTATGTTACATATTTTAATTTTTGAAAAATAATAAGGTATTGTACCTTTAGTTGGAATGGCTCTTTGAGTATTATTTGAAATAGTTTCAGTGGAAGTTTTGTTTGTAGTTTTTAAAAACGTTGACTCTTTGTACGATAAATAGGTATGGTCATAGAATATTGTGTCTATACACAAATTAATCTTTTTGCAAATTTCTAACAAGTAACGTTTTCTGCTATAGTAGTGTCTGCCAATTTCTAGAAAGGTACAGTTTTTGAAGTTTTGTGACATGTTTTTTAACAGATTATTTAATAATATTTCATTTAAATGCCTGTTTTGCAATACGTTTAAAATTATAACATTTGTGTTTTTTATACATTTCAATAGGGACACTAATTCTATTATTATTTTGTTCGGGTTACTGTCATTCTCACCGACACACAAGACTAGAAAGTTGTTTCTACAGTCACTTAGATTGTAATTATGGGACAAAATATCCTCAGTCGTCGCATAAGGCTTTATCGTCGATGTTATTCGGTATTTTTGGTAATCGGTATCGCTTCTGGAGTGAATTAGTGCCGATGCTAAATCAGAGCATTGTTGTCCGCCTAATATTTCAATTATCGGGTTTCGTTCCGATGTAGTTGAGCGTGTGCTGCCATCTATTGGGCTAATAAGTGAGATCGATTTCTTACTTTCATTCCTTTTAGCGCCCTCTAGGTTATTTCCGCGTGTTGAAATAGGTTTAGCAGAAGTATCGACGGAAGCTTGCGGCTGCGTCACACTAGCGACATCTAGGTCTTCTTGGCGTATTGGATCCAGCTTGTTACCTATGTTGTCCGAGTTTGTAGTGTGAATCCCTTTTGATAATAGTTTGTCTTGTTTGGATAAATTTCGGGAGGTTTTTTTGTGAGGTGAATCCTTTGAACATTTTCTTTTTGTTGGAGAGATAGAACTTCTTTTGTATTGCTCGGCACTTTTTGGTGTCGAAGTAATTTGAGTTGTTTTGTACTGAGTTATTATATTTTGTTGTTCTATTGTTTGTGATTTTAATGCACTATTTTCGACAATTAAGATGTCGATTTTGTTCTGGGCTTGTTGCAATTGATCTTTTAAGTCTCGGATGATTTCTTTTAGTGTTTCTGACGGTTCATTTCTTGTTGAAAGATCTGGTAGACTTTTTGTTAAGTAGTCGTCAGCTGACATTGTAGACAGGAACGACTCATTTAGTGAATCATTCATGACGGATTTCTTCTTCCGTATCGTTACATTACAGTCATCCATTTTTGTTTGATATTTTGGAGAAATAAAGAGAAATAAGAAAAGTTTAAAAATCCAAAAAGAGGTATTTCCTTCCACTGAGATTCGAACTCGAGCTCAGTTGCTACATGGGCGTCTCAACAAGAGGAGTCCCGAATGCGCTATTTGTGCATGACGTTTAAATGTGAAATAACCATTCAGGTACTGGTAAAATAAATCGTTAAAAGACGCGATGAGTAGCGCGTCGTTTAAATTTGAATTTCTTGAGAAATGACAAAATGGTTTGATGAAGTAGTTTTCACTTAATTTATGGGTTTTCAGATAATGTTCACTTTGTTTTATATATATAAGAGTATTTTAGTGTTTTTGGGCGTCTTTGACATAATGTTTATGTTGATTATCACTAAATTCACTTGTTTACTAACAAACTTCTTGGCGAATTTTTATTTTTGGGTTTATTATACACTATCATTCACATACGTTGTTGCAAACGTTTTATAGCAACAATTGTTCGTTTGCACACAATTTCAATAACTTTTTATACACTTTTACACTGTTTTTCTATTTTTTTATAATTTTAAATACGGAGCGAATTGTTAACTGTAGAAGTGGCGCCACCAGTTTTTTCAATAATTTGACGTAACAATAAAGTTTGGAGAGGCCAGTTCGATTGCTAAAAAAATAATACCTTTTTTAGATAAATCAACGAGTTCAAAATAAATAATTGTCTCAATAACACCTATGATAAGAATGCGTAATTATGTTTCACAAAATAAATATTCTGATTCTGAAAGCTAGAACCAAATGAAGTCATAGGTACTTAAAATAGCATTTGAAATATTCTTTTTCTTCATTTTATTTCACCCATAATTTTTTTCTCACCTTCCATATTGTTTTAGATTCTTTTGTTATGTTAATATTATATGTTTTAATTATTAATTTTGTATATTTCAGTAACAAAATTGACAGCTGCGTCAACATACCAGCAATAGACTATAACGCCTGGAGGGATTCAACCTGCGAACTACCACAATATTGGTCCGAGTACAGTCAAGAAAAAAAACAATAAATCTGAATAAAAGAGTTAAAATTTTAAATAAAACTAGCGACTGCCCCGACTTTGCAAGTTTTCTGCGACCTCTCGAATTTTATAAAAACTTACAAACATTGTGCTAAAAATAACAAACACAATAAAAAAGAATTTATGCAAATTTGATACAGTAGTTCGGAAGTTATTGTGTTCAGCTATACTCAAGCGATTTTTTTAATATTATGTAATAATGAGACGTTTGACCTCTTGAAACTGGTTGTTATAAAGCAAATAGTCGAGATATTGACCCTAAGATGTTTTTGACTATTTATTACAACAAAATATTAATTTGATGAGTTTTTTTTATTTTTGTGGTTATTTTACCTGTATTTGTTCATAAGCCTTTTTTTATCGTGGTAAATTCATCGATCCTCCCATCCTGGGTGGAGTGAAAAGGACTAAAATTCATGGTGTTCCTTCAATAGCCCTTCATGTTCCAGGGTCACGTTTGCCTGATAAGTCAGTCAGCGACCTTGATCATAATCCTATGGTATCGTCAGTGTTGTTGTTAGATCGGAGATTACCTATTATTGTTATTCTATGATAAATTCAGTCATTTAAATGTAAAAAAGATGAAAAACAAACAGTTCTTTAAAGTAAACTTATCATTTGCGCCCAAACAACAGGCTATTGAAGGACACCGTGGATTTTAGTCAGTAGAAGTCTGACAGTCCCTCCCGCCCTGCCCGGGGTTGGAGGACTCATTTGATGATTTTGCCACGTTAAAAAAAAAAAAAAAAAAAAAAAAGGGTGAAAAATATGGATTTTCAAGCTTTATTTTTAATAAAATATCTTTTAATTTGTTTGACATTTTTTTTTTTATAATTATGTTTTAATTAAAATACTGTACTTTAAAAATATAAAAATAAAACCTATAAGATTAAAAAAAATAAAACTAATCCATTGCTTTTCAACTCATAGGCGTTCCATAAGACACCTAAAAATTATTCATTAATCATGTCAGTTTATTTTATGGAAAAAGTCGGAACATGATAAAAACAAGGTTCCACCGAGATTTGAACTCGGATCGCTGGATTCAAAGTCCAGAGTGCTAACCATTACACCATGGAACCGGTTGCTAAGCGACGCGAAATAGCGCTTCCTTTCACTGTGCCGTGACGTCATTTATTGGTTATTTTATTACTCTCGCTAAGTTTTGTGTTTCGGGCCGCCTAGTTTACTGTTTGATGTTTGAGGTACTTTAAGCTCTGAAATATTATTATTGATTGTCACTTTAACCCGTAAATGACCCTGACCTGTATCTGTCGACTGTCACCTAAAAAATACGTTCAGTAATAAAATACTTTGTGCAAATTATTGTCCAATTATTTAGTGAGTGGGGGTAAGTTGGAATGAAAAATTGATGAGATGAACAGTGTTGATTTGAAACTGTTGTCACACAAAGGGATTCAAGGCAAATGCAAAAAAAATTGTTTTGGGTAAAAAAGCATGGTCAAGTTGTTTCTATAATGTTGAAAGAAATCTTTGTGAAACAATTATTTATGAGAAAACTGTAATTAAAATTGGTCTTGATGATGAAAAAATGTAGGGGTAAGACGAAATGCCCAAGGGGTAAGACTGAAATAGTGACTAAAATAGTCCTTATGGTTATGACCATAAGTACGTTTTTATTCTTACCCCGCTTGATGGAAGACTAAAATTTCAATTTTACGCGGATAATGTGTCCGTACGGAAAATGTCAAAAAACACACAAATGCTCTCACTTAGCGACTGACGCAGACTGCGGTGTGGGGCAAGATAAAACGGTGTCTACATTGATGTTGCCAGCATTAAAAGATTTCCTTTATATTCGGCGTTATTGTATCTTTTTTATCTTTCCCCGTTTTTCATCTTACCCCCACTCACCCTACTTTCGTTGTTCAATTCATCGCATTCAACATTTCATTGTTCCGTAGCTTCTGTTTATATTAACAACTGTTAGTATTTTATTTAACAGAATAATGTACAGAAATATGTGTGTAATTTATAATAGGAAAGTAAACATAACCCTCCTGGCGCAGTCGGGTAATAAGTATTTCTATCATAACAACACAGAATGTTAATACATTATATTTAAAACAAAGTGCACTGTTTTTATGACGCACGTACAGTTTTAACAATTGCAATTAATAAACAACTGCATAAACAACTCTTTTCAGTGTTGAATAAAAATTTGTAAAAGTTGGCACGAAGTGTACTGTACCTCTAGTGTACATAGATATCTATCAAGTGATTGAATTCAAATGGGGAATTTTTGTTATTAGCTTTTTGGAGAAATAAAAAATCGACTGCAAACAAGACTCAAATCTGCGTCGATGCAAGATACCACAAGGCACAACCCGTCGAATCGTTACAGGTTTCAGTCCTTCTCTTGGTTGATATTTTTCTGCAATAAAAGCTTTGTCGCGAAGACACAGGCGTTAATGAGTATAAAATATATTATTATAAGATTTATTCTATGGATAGACGGGATTTCGTCCCTTCTTTCCAATTAGTGATATGAACTAATTAAAAAACAGTTGGATTTGAAAAAAAAAATCTTTATTGCGTAGTAATGATAAACAAAAAAGGTAAGTAATGAAACTTACAGACGCGCAGCCGGCGCATGTAATTATTTTGTATTGACTCAGCACAACAATACCTAAAGACTATTCAGTGTTAACGACCGAAACGAACTAAAACGCTCAGTAAACTTTAAGAGAATTTCAACTTTATGCACTAGGGAATAAAGTTGAAAATGTATTACAGACTACTGAGCGTTTACTTTTATTGCTTGCCACATTTTGGCTAGCGCCAATATATAAACAGCGATAAAAAAAAATTATGTGTATTATTTAAATTAAATTAATAATGGTCGGTAGCGCAAGGGGTCGATGTAGTGCACTTAGGATCGGCCCAGGCGGTGAAGTTGATGTAGGGGATCTGGCTACAGTCCACCAATGGATTTCTGAAATAAATGACAATATTTAACACAACCTTTTATACATGGCTCGGGTGCATTAATTATACTGAGGACAAAACGAACCAATCATGTTGACCCAACAAAACTAGCAATATGTGCGAGCCTCTTCATCATATGCCTATTATAGCCGATTCCACGCGCGATCGTGAGTACATAAGTTAAGTTAAGAATAATAAAAATACTTAAGTTTTGAATTATAAAAAGTGCTACTGTTTTAAGGCTTTAACTGGTAACTATAACTTGATACCAAAATCTCTCAAATCACACCAAAGGAGCTATCCCAGTCATTCCAATTTTGGGATCGGCTCCGAGACGAACCGGATGCAGCTAAATATCTACTGATTTTATATTTTACACAGAGCGACTGCTTGTCTCACCTCCACAACCCAGTAACTCAGTAATTTCTAGCTTCTGACTTACGAGTATAGTAACGACTGTCAAAGATCTACCTACAAATGACAACCGGGACCAACGGTTTTTACGTGCGTGTAGAGATCAATTTCAGCAAGCGCGGCTTTTCCTTGAAGATCCCCAGTAGCCAGCTCCTTACTCACCTTTAATACGCGTGTCTGCCTGAGCTTGAACCCAAGACCTACTACTTGTAAATTGGAGCTGTTACCACTGGGTCACCAAGGTCAATGAATTAGTATAATAGAAATTCAATTATGACTACTCACTGCGGACTAATTAGTAAAAAAGCGTGTTTCTGTACTTGAGTTACACCATCTCCAACTGCGCACAGCAACGTCGCTAAACTTGCATTTCTTATTTCCAGTAGTTGCTCTAAAATGAAAACAATTAATGTTAACCGATTTTCAAAGGGAAGTTAAAAATGTTACCATCCATTAAATACAATAAAAAAAAGATGCTACTCACCCAATGTAAATGCGTGGGGCCTGTGTTCATTTTCATACCAATGCCTGTCTGCTCTGATTGCCTTCCTAATATTGTCATTGAACAGGCACGCAAAAGTTCTGGACACTAAACCACCTGGTACCTGCTTCTCTACCCACATTCCTGCCATTAGATCGATGTCCCAAACATCATCGTACACTTTCTTTAGCTCTTCGATTTTCTGAAAACAAAAATTACTGGTTTTGGCCCCCGCATGCACATGAGGTTGATTGGCCGCGCGGAAAGGACATGGCCGCGCGATTAACGAAACGACCGGAACGAACGAAAATGCCCTGTAAACTTTATGCACCTAGATCATAGCGTTGAAAATCTATTAAAGACTACTCAGAGATTTCGCTTTGCAATTGTCATATGTTTAGTGTAGCTGGCCCTTTACCCAAACGGCAAGCGAAAAACTTAAACGCTATGGACTCTACAATAGGTTTTTAACTTTATCAGCTTGGGTATTAAGTTAAAAATCTACTAGACACTTCTAAACGTTTACGTTTATCGCTTGCCGTTTGAATATAGGGCGTGGTTTGACAAACTGACCCAAAAAGAAGGAAAAATATTATAAAGAAAAGGTTAGTTAGCAAGAATTCTTACACAATCATCGACATGTCCTTTTAGATCATCAAAGCATGTTATTTTATCACCGGTGCAGAACTCAATGTAGTCGATGTAAGGTCTGAAGCCCAAAAGACGCGACTTGTGTAAGTCACTAGCTGTTATATCTACAGCTGTTTGAAGCCGATGAAGACCGTTATCACCCACCTGAAAATGCATAATAGTATTGCGAATTACTACTTATTACTTATTTTAATCGGGCAAGACTAGACAATGTAAAATCAAGACAAGATTGGACAAGGCAAAATCGTCAAAATCAGGCCGCCGGGCCTTGCGCGCCGGGTTGTGCGGTTGTGCGGTTGGCGATGGGCCGGATGCTTCGGTGTGTCGACAGCATAAAATGAAATTCTTAATTTTCTAATTTTGATAGCAACGTTAGCAATCTTACGTCGTAATCCACAATGCAGTCATTTATGTCTCCGCTAGCTTGCCTAAATTGACCTTGAGTGAATTCTTGCATAAGGTTGTTCTTGACCAACACGCCAGGATTAGTTGAAATGTTAAATAAAGAAAATTCTCCGACTTTGTTGCCACTCGGGTCGTATAAACTGAAATACAAACAAATTGTAGGTATATTTATGATTTAAAGCGAGAACACATTGGGCGTTTTTAAACGCGTGCTTTGCGTTTGCGCGTTTTGAAAACTTAGAGGTGATATTATGTAGTAAATAGGTAATGAGGTAACATTATTTTGAAAACCTAAATAAAACGCTAAGCGAATTTCTCCTTTAACTATGGTTTTTTTTTTTAATAATCGACACGTATATTTTCTTTTGTTGTATCAAATAAAACCTATTTGCAAAGACACATCGAGTGGGGGCTCGTGACGTCAGTCAATTTTAAGAGCGTCAGCGTGTTTTGATGTAGCAAAAGAAAAGACACAGATTAAATATTTTTTGATAATCTAGCTGACGGACCTATTACATTTTTTTTTCAGTCAAAATAGCCGTTACTACTTGAATTTAAGGTGGAATAATTAATATTTTGGTTGAATCATCTTACTTCGTAATAGCCTCCTGTCCGGTGTGGAACACACGCATAGCGAAGGTATACTCCAACGTAGTACTTGGACACATGGTAGGATCGTAGATATTTCTGAATCCCTTGTTTTTTGATATGACTCCAGCTTTCTCCAAATATTTACGACCTGCGAAATGATGAATTATCAGTTTTACTGCCTGCTGTCATGCTCACTTAAATGTCTCGCTGATGGTGGCGCGTATGTCGGATCATTTAGCTCCCTTCGAAATGAGTAGTCAAATGGTGCTAATCCATTAGTCATTCTTGGAGTAAAGGGCGCCGTTAGTAGAGTAACTGGTAACTTCAAACTTTTTCCACTTTTTTTAACCATTCGATATTTTCCTGAAACTTGGTTGTATTTTTTTGCAAGTTTTTGTACATTAATTTAATTCTTCACGTACCTTGCAAAGTTGCACTCCATTCATATAAATACATTTGCATGGAAAAAGCAATGACTATATCTCGAGAATGTTGGAACAGGGTCTCATCATCCCAGCAGGGGTTGACTACGGCCAGTTGCTTTGCAACATAGTTATGAAACCTTGTGAACCATACCACAAACAAGGTCTGTATGACCAATATATTCGGATCTGTAAAAGAAACAAAGTGATAAGTTAAAGTTGTCATTAAAAAATCATACCTATTTCGACTGAAACTACGTTTAATTTAAGTTTTTTTAGTGTCACTCTGAGGAGCTCGGGGCTAAATAATATTAGCCAACCATGTCATTATTCAAGGTTATGCCTCCGCACCTTAGAAAACACGGTTGTCATTTTGTGATAATCATAAGGCCGGGCGCTGACTGTACCCTTATCACGAGTTTTCACTATTTTACTTTACAGCGTCTTTCCAGTATTTATAGCGTTTCTTGTGTGGAAAAATGGAACAGCACCTTTGGTGTGCGAAGAAGGAACTAATTTTTTCCTTGAAATTTGTCAATTTGAAAATGTCAAAGTTCCAGTTTACTTTACGGTAATTTTTAGTCACGGTGACATTTCGGCTGCTTGTCGAGTGCTATAAAGATATGGGAGTTGGCGCTGATTATAATGGCGACAATTAATTTCTAGTGGCCTGTACATTGTATTCGATTAGGTGACAAAAAGTCTGAAAGTCTGACAAAAGTGTTAAAACCAGTAACTGGGTAATACAAAGAGTAATACCCAGTTACTGGTTTGTAACCTGCCAGCCGATTAAGATATAGTTGAACGATTACAAAACGTACGATGTGCAAAGCATCTGGTCTCATCAGGTTGATTTAGAGGGCAAAGACTTCGAGGTCCATTTTGTGGCCAAAGCATTCCATTTTCTTCTTCCAGTATTAACAATCCCCCATAGAATTCTCGAATTACTTTGTCACCTAAGTTTTGGAAGTTGTATATTTGTGACGCGTCGAACGCCGACGTCGCACGAACGATCTGAAAAAAAAATTAAATAAAGTAGGTACACACATCAATCAAGTTTGCGATCACTTAGAAAAAACCAAATCTTTTTTGTTACGGTAGATTATGAATTCTATTTCTATTGTGAGTATGGTTTCTTCTTCTTTTTAGATTATTTAATTAAAAACATACATTTAAACTAAAAAAAAACTTTTTCAAAAAAAAATGTAACCGCCTTCAAAAACAACCACAAAAAAGGGTAAAATAACCTACAAAACTTTTCTTTCGGAAGTCGGTGTCTTTTTTTATTACTTTCATTGTGTTTTTTGCCACCGACTTCCGAAAGAAAAGTTTTGTAGGTTATTTTACCCTTTTTTGTGGTTGTTTTTGAAGGCGGTTACATTTTTTTTTTTAAGTTTTTATTTTACTCTTTTTAGTTTAGATATTTAACCACAATTCTTGTCAAATACATCATTTTCTTACATATGTAAGAAATCCGTAGCACCGGTAATAACATCTCTTTCATTCCTTCCCTATCTCAAAAACTACTGAACCGATTTTGATGAAACTTGCAGTATTCCTTAAGTTGAACGATACCTAGTACAACATAAAAAGAATTACATAAATCGGACTTGTAGTTCCGGAGATATGCGAACACAAACATAATTTACTAAATCAGTCGATGCCGACTCCTTACTATAGGAGTTGTACCTTTCATCATCAGCTCATCCACCTGAGATGATGATTATCAGATGCAAATACTTAAACAGCTTTAGAAAATATATGAAAATGGTACTATGTGCCTATAAAATTTGAAGGTTGCCCTCGATTTCCCTGGGATCCCATCATCAGATCCTGACCTGATGATCATGGGACCAATTGGAAAGTATACCCTTTCAAACAAAAGAAAAATTTTCCAAATCGGTCCAGGCGTCTTCGAGAAATCGGGGAACATAAATAAAAAAAAAAAAAAAAAAAAGATTCCGACGAATTGAGAACCTTCTCCTTTTTTTGAAGTCGGTTAAAAACAACAGAACAGTTAAATTGTTTTTCATAAAAAAAAAAAATAGACTTATGCTAGTGATCACAAACTGTTTCACAAGTTGCAGCCTTTTTTCAAACGTTTTCATTACAGCACAATCAATATACAAGGTGACATTTTTACCACCGTCCAAAATTTTTCTATGCATTAGGTATCAATCACTAAACCCATTTTTGTAAAAAAATCGATAAGTCAAGTTGTCATATTAAATCATTTTCTCATCCGCTCTGTGTGGTCACTTAGCTAAACGTTAATAATATACACTTGCCGACGTATGAAACGGGCAGAGCGCACCCCGCTGACCCCCCGCCCCGCCCCGCTACACCTGAGCGACACATCACAGCGCGGTGTCCAGATTCATCAACTTTTTATAGATAACATTGAGACGTGATATCTCGATATTTTTGTATTGATTGATACAAAAAGAAAAAACACGTATTGAATACGTGTTTTTTCTTTTGATTTTCGCCAAAGATTAATATATTAAAATTTGGATGGTGACTAAAAAATCACCCTGTATTTGATACTACATAATTAGTATCAAATACTCTGGGCTATTATTATTATTTTAACAACAGCCATTTGAGAATCTCAGTACCTAAAAAAACTTTTTTAAAAAAAGGGAACCGACTTCAAAACCAAACACAAAAAAACTGTAAAATTACTTTTCTTTCGGAAGTCGGTGGCTTTGTTTTTTATTTCATTTACTATGGCCACCGACTTCCGAAAGAAAAGTAATTTTACAGTTTTTTTGTGTTTGGTTTTGAAGTCGGTTCCCTTTTTTTAAAAAAGTTTTTTATTTTTCCCTTTTTTAGTTCAGATATTTAACAAAAATCTTCATAAAAATCTTCATAATGATCGGCGTCTTTGAAAAGCTACAATCCTAGTAAGCAACAAAAACGGATCTATGCGGGCAACTTCACGAGGTATCCGTTATTGTTATATACTAAAACCTTCTCCAGAATGTAACGAACACTTTTCTGAAAACCGCATCAAAATCGGTTCAGCCAAACGCGAGATAATTGCAGACAAACATGCAATCGTCTCTGAAAATCTACAATCCAAGTAAGCAAAAACGGATCCACGTGGGCAACGTCACGGGATATCTATTAGTGTTATATACTAAAACCTTCTCCAGAATGTAATGAACACTTTCCTGAAAATTGCATCAAAATCGGTTTCGTCAAACCTGAGATAATTGCGGACAAACATGCAATCGTCCCTGAAAATCTACGATCCAAGTAAGCAAAACGGATCCACGCGGGCAACGTCACGGGATATCTATTAGTGTTATATACTAAAACCTTCTCCAGAATATAGTGAACACTTTCCTGAAAACTGCATCAAAATCCGTTCAGCCAAACGCGAGATAATCGCGGACAAACATACATATATACATACATACATACATACATACATACAGGTCGAACTGAGAACCTACTTTTTTTTTTGAAGTCGGTTAAAAAGGAATAAAATTACACTTTAAGACTTACTGGAGAAGGAACAGAATCGTTCGTGCATCCAAATGTTTGAAATGTAAGCGGTCTGGTTAAGTTCAAACATTTGACTTTGCCAAGTCTACTTAAGGAGTCTTCATCATCTACTAAATTAGGTGTACACATGTAGTCTTTCATGCCCTCTTCAGTACAGCAATCAGTTTTAAAAAACACGAAGTTTTCTGAAATGAAATCGAAGATGTCACATAGAGCTCATAGTCATGATAACGTTACACAGGTCGCCCTTTATTTTTTATTATTACCGATGGGTTCAGCTTTGACCACTCTCTAGCCTGATGGCAAGCGAAGATGTGGTCGAAGGTAAAGACCGCATGCCTAGAAGTAACCTATTCACTCTTGAGTTGAAGATCCCAAGTTTTTGGCTATCAAGAAACACAGATCCCGGCAAGGAACTCGACTCCTTAGCTGTGCGTACAAAAAGTATTGGAAAAAGCATTTTCTACATAACAAAGGGATGTCCAACATGTAACGATGACGTATTGCCATACTTCTTGTAGCCCGATAATAGAAAGAGCCAGGCGGAATCAAGTTGTGCAATTCAGAAAGTCAACTGACTGATGACTTTTGCTCGAAACTTCTAGTTTATTTTTTTATTAAAATGTGTTTACTCCTGGTCTCAATCGATCCTAGGTGCAAAGATCCAGGTCTAAGATGGAGTGAGCCCATCCAGAAAGACCCGGTACTCCCATGCCCCGAGAGAACATAGTAAAAACAGTGTAGTGGGTACTAGAATCCGACGGGATGGTGATCGCATCAGTCGTTTTCGCAGTTTACTGTTTCCGCCCTGTGGTGTAAACCGTTAGAGGGTGGATTCCGCGTCCCTCACCAGAAAAGGTTCTTCTTCAGCTATAGCAAGTTTTTTAATCAACTCATAGATTTTTTTTTTATGTGCGATGGGTTTGCTCTTGACCTTTCATCGTCAACAGACGCTGTCGACGATGGAGTGAGCTTTCCTTGTGGAAGCCTGTTCACTCTAACTTTGAAGAGATTAGGTTTGTATGCGTTTGGAAACACAGACGCTGGAAGATAGTTCCACTCCATCGCTGTTCGCATTATAAAACATTATAAACGTTTGGAAACGCTTTGCGAATTCGTGGAATAGCAATAAGGTGAGGATGGAGGATATTTGCCGTGCGTCTAGATATGCGATGATAGAAGGGGTTGCGTTTTCACTTCATCTAGCAATATTTATAACCATTAGTAAGCTAAGAAAATAATAAAGTACTCTCACTCACCAATATCATGTATAGATCCTATATCAAGGAACATGTAGATTCCAAAACTGGTAATAGCTTGAGTTAATTCACAGTCACTAACTTTTCCTTTAGCAAGCAAGACATTTGTTATTATCCTCGGCCATTTTAATTCTTTGCCAGATTTGGCTTTTCTGGAATATGACCCTGAAATTAAGACAAAGTAATTTTGCCAACCAAGTTTCATCCATTTATTTTGAAGAACATAAGTTCTTTATCTCTAAAACAAGATAGTTTGGACCCCATGTTGTCGGGATTAAAATTGTGGCCAATTAGATCTATAATAAGTAGTATCACCCATTTCATGGCATCAAAGCACCCAAATCACCGTGTACAATTAATATTCCTCGTAATAGTAGCAATGTAGAGTGGGTTAACGTATTAAAAAAAGGAAAAGTTTGAATTTAATTACCATTATAGTACAAAGAAGGTAGTACTCGAGGAAGTGGTTTGAAGAAGGTGCCATTTGATGGGTTCTGGAAACAGTTGCACGAACCATTCACACGTCTCCATTCATTAGGACAGCATGGCTCTATGTTTATCGCACAAATCCTGAAAACAAGGCATAGGCATAAAAATATGTTATTACATTCTTCAAAACAAACTTCTAAGCTTGTGACGAAACAATAACAGCAACGATTGCGAGGATCGCCTGGAGGACACGATGGAACATACGGTGGAGGTGTGCCCCGCTTGGGCATCGCACCGCCTTGTCCTCATGGTGGAGCATACGGTGAAGGTGTGCCCCACTTGGGTAACGCACCGCCGTGTCCTCACGGAGGCAATAAACGGCGGCGACCATACTGCGGGAGAGGCCAATTGTGGGAGGGGCGAGAAGAAATTAGAAGTCCAGCTCATCATACCCTGGGCGGGAGGACTCATTTGATGATTTTACCACGAAAAAAGAAGGTGCTATGCTTGCTAAGGATTGTCTTTTGATGAATGACCATCTATTGCAGCGAGTATCCTCCATGCCTCGGAAAACAATCTTGTAGAACCGTTGGTCCCGGCTGTTATTCGAAGATCTGTGACAGTCGTTAGTACTGTTGGTCAGAGGCTTGAAAGTTTGACAAACACTCTTACCATTCACCTAGTAGTTATCCTAGAACCCTATTACTGGTTTGTGGAGGTCAGATAGATAGTCTCTCCATTTAAAATGCTATTCACCTGCATCTGGTTAGACTTGTAGCCAACCCCAACGTAGTTTTTTTTTTTTTTTTTAGCGTGGTAAAATCATCAAATGAGTCCTCCAACTGCACCGGGCAGGGCGGGAGGGACTGTCAGACTTCTACTGACTAAAATCCACGGTGTCCTTCAATAGCCCTTTCTGTTCCGAGGTCACGGTAAGGAAATAATCCCGCGACCCCGGCAGGCTTTGGCCCTCTGAGAGGGGGGCCCCGTCATTATGCTGACGCTCTTTGAGGCGCGCGTGGGACACAACGCGCCGTCGACCCGGGCATGGTCCTTGGTCGGGCAGCGAGTTGCCCTTTACTCGCTGCCCGCATGCCCGCGCCTACGGTGGCCGGAGATCATCTAGCGACGTCCGTCGCCGTGGGCGTCTACCACCGCGGATGGGGTGGAGGGAGGACTCTGTCCTCTCTCGCTCGCGGCCCGCCTCCTCCTTCACGAGCATTACTGCTTCGCAGAAGGAGGCGACCGCTTCCCACTCCGTCTCGCCCCGCAGCATGGCCGCAACCAATGCTGGGCGCGAGAGGTCTCCGCCTATCGCAGCCGTGAGGACACGTCGGTGCTCTGCCCAAGCTGGGCAGTCTTGCACCGTATGCTCCACCGTGTCCTCCGGGCGATCTTCGCAGTGGTGACACCCAGGCGTCTCCTCCTTTCGCATCAGACACAGGTACCTCCCGAAACTTCCGTGTCCGGTGAGGACCTGCGTCAAGCAACCCCAACATAGTTGGGAAAAGACTTAACCGATGATGTTTAGAATTCAAAATTTAAAAAATATGGTTAGATGAATAAAGGAATAAATTTGGCTTTTACTTACTCCAAAATGCCTTTGGACTTGTAGTAATCGATTTTTTCTTGAGACAATACTTCGTCAGTGTAATAATCATGTAGTACCGCATTACTCAGTTGCAAACAAAATGAAAACGCTATTACTACGTTCAAAATCATTTTGTACATTCACTTTTACTAGCCGCTGATACAAAGCTGGTATTTACATTTTTTCACGTGTCACGCTTTATATAAGTACAACGTAACCTATTTATTTGTTTAGTGTTTATTATTACAGAACTAATAAAGGAATTCTTGTTGAAATAAGCCAGCATTTACAGTGAGTCTTTTTTTACCTGGTAATATCAGTGAGTCTCCCATGCAGGGCAGGACGGGAGGGACTGTCGGACTTGTACTGACTAAAATCTACGATGTCCTTCAATAGCTCTTTACGTTCCGGGGCAACGGTCACCAGATAGTACAGCGACCACGGCAGGCTTTGGCCCTCTAAGGGCCCCGTAATGTTGCTGACAGCTCTTTGAGGCGCACGTGGTACACGACGCGCCGGCGACCCGGGCATGGTCCATGATAGGACAGCGAGTCGTCCATTACTCGCCGTCCACATACCCGTGCCTACGGCGGCCGGAAATCACCCCACAACGTCCGTTGCCCCGCGGCGGTGGGCACTGTCCTCTCCCACACGCGTCCCATCTCCTCCTTCGCTAGCAAGACTTGCTTGCTTTTATTGGCTTCGCGGAAGGAGGCGACCGCTTGAAAACCAGTCCAACTTTACTGCGCTAACTGTGTTTTTGCCGATTTAGACATAATTTGGAAGAAAACAAAATTAAATTAATTTCTAAATTCTGGCAAAGGTGAGCTCATCTTGAAGGTTGACATTAAGAATGCCTTCAATTCGGTTAACAGGGACACCTTGTTGGCTGAAACTAAAAAAGAATTACCCCAAAGTTTTCTTTGGCAATGTTATAGACACCTATCTAAATAGAAATACTGTATCGGGACAACCTTTTAGAATCTGCTGTTGGTTGTCAACAAGGTGACCCCCTCGTGCCAGTAATTTTCAACTTGGCTATTCACCCAATAATTGTTCGACAGCTAAATTCTAAATTTAACGTTTGGTACCTCGATGATGGGACCTTGGGTGGCGATGTTGACACCGTTTTGAATGACCTCATTTTTTGAAGAATGAGAATGAACTTCATTCCATTGGCTTAGACCTCAACCTTTCGAAATGTGAACTTTTTTTAACGGACAACACCGACAGACAATTAATTAACTATTCCAAAATTTAACTCAATAGCCCCAACATCAAAATTATTGACAAAATGTCTCTTGGCCTCCTGGGGTCACCAATTTTTGAAAATTCTTTTCCTGACTTCATTGACGAAAAAATTCAAAATTTTCATGATGTTTCAGGTAGATTGCTCGAAATTAACATGCATTAAGCCATTACTTTAATTTGCTATTGTTGTTTTGACCCTAAATTGATATATTTCTTTCGTGCTTCCCATTTATGGAAGTTCAATCATCTTTTGGACAAAATTGACCTCAATAACAGACAAACACTATCATCCATTTTAAATGTGGCTTTGGACGACCGAGCTTGGATTCAAGTTACTCTTCCCATTCGCATGGGTGGTCACGGCGTTCGCAAAATTTCCAGTATCAGCTTACCGGCGTTCATTTCTTAGGTCCACGGCACCGAAAAATTAGTCAGGCCTGACTTACACACTGACTGATTTTGATGTGCCGTGCTTCTCGGAGGCTTTGTACGCTTGGAGAATCGCTTGCCCGAATTCCGATGTACCCGGCAATCCCTTTTCCCAAAGACAGTGGGATAAGCCGCTTTGCAATGTAGTTCAGAATAACTTACTAAACACATCTGCTACTACTGCTGAGCGTGCGCGCCTACTGGCTGGGGCTATGTGGGAGTCGGGTCTTTTCGTTAACGACATTATTCGACGAGTGACGGCGACGATTTGTTTCCTTGGAAGATGGGTAGGCTTTTAGTATGGAACGCAACCTGTGTCGATACTCTTGCGCCATCCCATCTTCCAAGTTCATCGTGCTCTGCTGGCGCTGCTGCTACGGTTGCTGAGATTTTCAAGTGGCGTAAATATAGCAACCTTAGTGGTAACTATAATTTTGAGGTTTTTGCGGTTGATCTTATAGGGCCATGGGGTCCGAGTGCTCACAGCCTCTACAGAGACATTTCTAAAAGATTTGTTGACGCTTCCCGTGACCCAAGACCTAGCTTTTACCTTGGCCAGAGGCTAAGTATTGCCATACAAAGAGGCAACGCCGCCAGTCTCTTGGTTACATTACCAGCTGACAGCGTTGAGGATGATTTTTTCGATGCTCTATATTAGTTTAGTTTTATTTTAATTTAGTTTTAATTTATGTATTTGTCGTATAAAATAAAGAATTGTGATTTGGAAGAGGCTTGGCCGATAATTGAGAATAAAATTTGTGTGAACGCAGGTTAACATTCACTAGTGCGTACTATACAATACATAATACTTACACAAAATATAATAAAATCAATAGAACTTCTATTGATTCTATTATTGTGTACTTAACTGGCACTTGCTACAAATTGTTAGTATAAAGTACCTGCGTCATCTATACTAATATAATATTATAAACCAGAAGAGTTTGTTTATTTGGTTAAACGCGCTCATCTCAGGAACTAAAACTTGAAAAATATAGGTAACAAAGTCTTTAACATCACGCTACGACCAAAAAAATCAGAGCAGCAATGAGAAATGTTGCAAAATCGGGAGAAAATATTGCTCATTGAGAGCTTCCGTTGCGTGCGCTGATACATTAATCATCACAATCATCATTTTACTTTTGAACAAAATTGCCTTTGACATCATTTGATTTCAATGAATATCTTAGGACATAATTATTAACAAAAGAATTAATTTCTGAACTACTTGGTCGTGCAAATAGACCAGGCAGCTTGTTCAGTAATTTGCATGTGAATTTATTAAGTTTACAGACATACCTCCAAAACATCACTTCTGCAACTCCTGAAGGATTACGCAAAAGTGTATCTAATTCCAGTTTTATTAAAGTCTGATGTAATAAGAGGCGAACCCATTGACTTCAATAGGGCACAAATCACACATCAAATGTTTGCTACTTATTAATGTATAAATATCTGGTTGACCGAGCTTCGCTCGGTTTTTTAAATGTCTATATCTTGGGAACCGAGCTTTTCTCGAACCTGGGACCGATCCGTCGATCGATTCCTTGAGCCGAAAAACCCCTAATCTGTAACTTTCATAAAAATCCTTGGAGCCGTTTCCGAGATCCTGATTATATATAAATAATACAAGAATTGCTCGTTTAAAGATAGATTATTTCAAAATAATAGATACCGTAACGAAATAATAACGGGCCGGGCATGTCACAATTACGGCGGTAAGATCCCTATTTGAAGAAGTAGGAGAGGCGCGACGGGGCTTCCTCACCTTCCACCTGACGCAAGTCCTCACCGGACACTGTTGTTTGGCAAGCTACTACAGAGATTCAACGGCAGGTGAAGGGAATGGGGAGCAGACGGAACACGTGAGGGAAAGAACATGCTCTGCCTCACGTCCCAGCAACCGCCGAAGACTGCCAGGGCATCATGCCAGGGGTAAAATTCTGGTCAACGTAGGCACTGGCTTGCCGACGGCGAGTAATGAATAGCTCGATGTCCGACGTGGTCCGACCAAAGACAAAGAGTCGACTACGCGTCGCGTTCCACGCTCCCTAAGGAATCTGACGGGACAAAGGGCCAAAGGCCTAACATGACGCGGGTGAAACCGCGGGCACAAGTTAGTGTTATCATTAAACAATGAAATAATTATTTTCATGGTACAAAGAAATTAATTGCAGTACCTTTAAAATTAAATATTTGTTACTTACTTAATGTTTGATAAACAAGTCTGTTTTTGTTACATGTTTTTATGCCATTTACGTCATTGCAATGATACCTTCATTATTACGAATGAGATTACTACCTTCGTCTTTAGATTCTGTTTCATTATTTTATAATTATAATAGAGTATTTTTGCTCAAGTGCAACGAGTGATTCAAAATTAGAATCCTGAGCGGCAGCGACGGAATAAAAAGAGCACGAGGTGAAAAATCTTTGCACTCCAGTGCAACACGTAACTTTTCATCCCACCTCAGCGAGGAAATGACTAAATGAAATATATTCCATTTTTGAAGTTTGATGTGGTACTACAACCTTCGAACGTCAAGTGGGCACCACAGCAAGCGATCAGCTGTTGCGGTCACCGGCCGCCATTACTGCTACAACTCTTTATTGTCTGTAATGCATACAATGTTCTAAATTCAATTTACTTTATCCTCTAGAGGATAAAAACAGCTTTTACGCGCAGATATCGATGAGCAAAAAATAATCTTTCCGAGACGGGGGGATGAAAACCTACTTTTACTTCTACCTTCATGGTACCAAATGTATCATACAACGTTTTCGTTATTATACAACCGATAAAAATTCACACTCGAAACCTTCTTGGTGTAGATACCTACTTTTTAACTTGCTTTGCGCGCGCCATTTTCTTTTTACGTCAATGATATTATAAAGTCATAGATACGTTATACACGTACAAAACGACGGAAAAAACTGATCCGCGCCGAGCGGCAGCACAGATACACACTTTTTTATTCACTCATTACATTTCACTACAAGTAAAAAGGATAGCTTGATACAACGCAATAAGAAAAAAAGTGACAGCTAGATAAACAAACAGCACCACGCGTCATCAATCCCCCCGCACGTCAGCGTCTCCCCTCACTCGCACCCGTGCTCGCACTCTTTCTTTTACGACGCCATATTTATAGAAACGTAATGTTTTATTTGTGAAAATATTAAAGATAAATAGTATATTTACGAATGTTATGTGATTCCTTGACTTTTAGAAGTCTTGCATGTTTAATTTGTACAATATCTCATCACACACGACGGCATTTTCGGTAGTTTTGAGTCACTTTTACTTTTGATTCAGTCTGTGGTACGTGAAGTGCCGCTGGCAACGTCGCACTGAGATCAAGATGTGTGAATCAGCCACATTTGAGCGCATACGTTATTGAGCGCGTATGACGTATCTACACCTTTTTAACTTATAATATCATTGTTTCACGTCATATTGTTAATATCTTAGGTTAATAACAGTAAACTTGAAAACAAGAGTAAAAACCTAATTTAAAGATTCCATCCAAAATACCTAAGTCTAAAAATATGTGGGTTGGCATCTTACCGGGGCCACTCACATGCGCGCAAACATTCATACATCGTACGAATGTTTGCACGCATATGAAGGGCCGTCAGACATTCATTCGCAAACTTAGCGAAAATGCAAATGGGTTCGCATACTCTATTTGCGAAACTGTTTGCGCTTCCTCCTACACTTGCTTACGAATGTCTCAGTTTTTATCTTTACAAATCGATAGTGTTTCATGTACCGAATCGACTCTCAACGGGATTAAAAGGACCAAAATTTAACGGTGTAGTGTATGTATGCCTGTATCACAATCGTGTACGCAACTGGTCACACGAATGTGTAGGAGACTACGTGAAGGGTCGAGGTTCGCGCTTTGATGTGCGTTAAAAAACCGACACAGCTTGGAAAACCGCGAATGCCACGATAACTTCGCACAATCATTTGCAAATGTCGTCCTATAGGTACTTGTGGGTTTGCGTATTCGTGCGAATGTGAGTGGCCGGCATTAGGATTCATTAAACTGAAAGACCTTCAGTCAGATCCTTGGACTGGCCCTAATACAGCAAAAACATACACTAATTGAAACCCACGGCTTCGCTCGCTCCCCGTACTGCTAAATAGATAGCCTATAACCATGTCTAGGGTTCTTAAGTACTAAGATTTATCAAAAAAAGTCAAAGCTGATATTTTCTAAGAAAATTATTTGTACTAGTATTTCTCATGAATACGAATCCTATCAGTTGTTTCACCCATTACCTACAGGTTTTTATAAATAAAACCAACTTACACAAAAAAGTGTAAAATATCTATACTTTTCTTTTGGAAGATGGTGCCATAGAAGTCAATATAAGAAACAAAGTCAAGGTAAGTAGATTTTTACAATTTTTTAAGAAGAATGTTTCTTTTTTTTTTGAAATTAAGACATGTGTAACATCAAAACTGCAAGTGAAGGGGAATTCAAAACGAAAGAAAATTCAAAATGCAATATATATTTATTTCAAACAGTTTTCAATAAAGAGACAGAATGGAAACAAAACAAAAAATAGTTAAAACACAAAAGACCAAATTAAAATGGGAACTTATTACTTAGTACACAAAGTTGAAGCGATCCAAAATTTTATTTGTTTTAAAGTTTACACCTGGAACATACATAAAAGCAGCCTGACAATACTGGTAACATTTTTTTCATTAATGGTAAAAAATGTAAAATAAAGCAAATAACATTTTAATAATGATAAGGTAAAAATGTATACAGAAATCATTACAAGAAAAAAGTACTAGTCATACGACTATTTTCAAACAATAATTGAAATTAGTAACAATTAATTCTCAAAATGTTGCCAGTAAAGGATTTTAATAATTGTTTCCTCTACACAGTCTCGATTAAAAATAACAACATAAATTAAATAAAAATGTAATTAAATTCTACGAAAAGTTATTTAGGACAAAAGCTAGTAAGTTTCATTTAACCAAATATTTTGTCAAATACCCTTTTCAAAAATGGTTTTTTGGTTGTCGTCGTGGTCGTGGTTGTGGTTGTGGTGGTCACTACTGGTATAGGATCTTCTTCACAAATGGGTAATTCAGTGGTAGTAGTAGTTGCAAGAGTAGTTGTAGTAGGAGTGGTAGTGGTAGGAGCCTCAGTTGTAGTAGTTGAAGTAGAAGTGGTAGTGGTAGGAGCCTCAGTTGTAGTAGTTGTAGTAGAAGTGGTAGTTGTAGGAGCCTCAGTTGTAATAGTTGTAGTAGTAGTTGTAGGAGCCTCAGTTGTAGTTGTTGAAGTAGAAGTGGTAGTGGTAGGAGCCTCAGTTGTAGTAGTCGTAGTAGAAGTGGTAGTTGTAGGAGCCTCAGTTGTAGTACTTGCAGTAGAAGTGGTAGTGGTAGCCTCAGTTGTAGTAGTAGAAGTAGTAGTAGTAGGAGCCTCAGTAGTAGTAGAAGTAGTAGTGGTTGGAGCCTCAGTTGAAGTAGAAGTGGTAGTGGTAGGAACCTCAGCTGTAGTAGTTGTAGTAGAAGTGGTAGACGTTGATTCCTCTGTGGTGGTAGTGGTAACTGCCTCAGTAGTGGAAGTAGTTGTTGGAGTCTCCTCTGTTGAAGTGGTAGACGTTGATTCCTCTGTGGTGGTAGTTGTTGGTTCTTCCTCAGTGGTAGTAGTGGTTACTGCCTCAGTAGTGGAAGTAGTTGTTGGAGTCTCCTCTGTTGAAGTGGTAGACGTTGATTCCTCTGTGGTGGTAGTTGTTGGTTCTTCCTCAGTGGTAGTAGTGGTTACTGCCTCAGTAGTGGAAGTAGTTGTTGGAGTCTCCTCTGTTGAAGTGGTAGACGTTGATTCCTCTGTGGTGGTAGTTGTTGGTTCTTCCTCAGTGGTAGTAGTGGTTACTGCCTCAGTAGTGGAAGTAGTTGTTGGAGTCTCCTCTGTTGAAGTGGTAGACGTTGATTCCTCTGTGGTGGTAGTTGTTGGTTCTTCCTCAGTGGTAGTAGTGGTTACTGCCTCAGTAGTGGAAGTAGTTGTTGGAGTCTCCTCTGTTGAAGTGGTAGACGTTGATTCCTCTGTGGTGGTAGTTGTTGGTTCTTCCTCAGTGGTAGTAGTGGTTACTGCCTCAGTAGTGGAAGTAGTTGTTGGAGTCTCCTCTGTTGAAGTGGTAGACGTTGATTCCTCTGTGGTGGTAGTTGTTGGTTCTTCCTCAGTGGTAGTAGTGGTTACTGCCTCAGTAGTGGAAGTAGTTGTTGGAGTCTCCTCTGTTGAAGTGGTAGACGTTGATTCCTCTGTGGTGGTAGTTGTTGGTTCTTCCTCAGTGGTAGTAGTGGTTACTGCCTCAGTAGTGGAAGTAGTTGTTGGAGTCTCCTCTGTTGAAGTGGTAGACGTTGATTCCTCTGTGGTGGTAGTTGTTGGTTCTTCCTCAGTGGTAGTAGTGGTTACTGCCTCAGTAGTGGAAGTAGTTGTTGGAGTCTCCTCTGTTGAAGTGGTAGACGTTGATTCCTCTGTGGTGGTAGTTGTTGGTTCTTCCTCAGTGGTAGTAGTGGTTACTGCCTCAGTAGTGGAAGTAGTTGTTGGAGTCTCCTCTGTTGAAGTGGTAGACGTTGATTCCTCTGTGGTGGTAGTTGTTGGTTCTTCCTCAGTGGTAGTAGTGGTTACTGCCTCAGTAGTGGAAGTAGTTGTTGGAGTCTCCTCTGTTGAAGTGGTAGACGTTGATTCCTCTGTGGTGGTAGTTGTTGGTTCTTCCTCAGTGGTAGTAGTGGTTACTGCCTCAGTAGTGGAAGTAGTTGTTGGAGTCTCCTCTGTTGAAGTGGTAGACGTTGATTCCTCTGTGGTGGTAGTTGTTGGTTCTTCCTCAGTGGTAGTAGTGGTTACTGCCTCAGTAGTGGAAGTAGTTGTTGGAGTCTCCTCTGTTGAAGTGGTAGACGTTGATTCCTCTGTGGTGGTAGTTGTTGGTTCTTCCTCAGTGGTAGTAGTGGTTACTGCCTCAGTAGTGGAAGTAGTTGTTGGAGTCTCCTCTGTTGAAGTGGTAGACGTTGATTCCTCTGTGGTGGTAGTTGTTGGTTCTTCCTCAGTGGTAGTAGTGGTTACTGCCTCAGTAGTGGAAGTAGTTGTTGGAGTCTCCTCTGTTGAAGTGGTAGACGTTGATTCCTCTGTGGTGGTAGTTGTTGGTTCTTCCTCAGTGGTAGTAGTGGTTACTGCCTCAGTAGTGGAAGTAGTTGTTGGAGTCTCCTCTGTTGAAGTGGTAGACGTTGATTCCTCTGTGGTGGTAGTTGTTGGTTCTTCCTCAGTGGTAGTAGTGGTTACTGCCTCAGTAGTGGAAGTAGTTGTTGGAGTCTCCTCTGTTGAAGTGGTAGACGTTGATTCCTCTGTGGTGGTAGTTGTTGGTTCTTCCTCAGTGGTAGTAGTGGTTACTGCCTCAGTAGTGGAAGTAGTTGTTGGAGTCTCCTCTGTTGAAGTGGTAGACGTTGATTCCTCTGTGGTGGTAGTTGTTGGTTCTTCCTCAGTGGTAGTAGTGGTTACTGCCTCAGTAGTGGAAGTAGTTGTTGGAGTCTCCTCTGTTGAAGTGGTAGACGTTGATTCCTCTGTGGTGGTAGTTGTTGGTTCTTCCTCAGTGGTAGTAGTGGTTACTGCCTCAGTAGTGGAAGTAGTTGTTGGAGTCTCCTCTGTTGAAGTGGTAGACGTTGATTCCTCTGTGGTGGTAGTTGTTGGTTCTTCCTCAGTGGTAGTAGTGGTTACTGCCTCAGTAGTGGAAGTAGTTGTTGGAGTCTCCTCTGTTGAAGTGGTAGACGTTGATTCCTCTGTGGTGGTAGTTGTTGGTTCTTCCTCAGTGGTAGTAGTGGTTACTGCCTCAGTAGTGGAAGTAGTTGTTGGAGTCTCCTCTGTTGAAGTGGTAGACGTTGATTCCTCTGTGGTGGTAGTTGTTGGTTCTTCCTCAGTGGTAGTAGTGGTTACTGCCTCAGTAGTGGAAGTAGTTGTTGGAGTCTCCTCTGTTGAAGTGGTAGACGTTGATTCCTCTGTGGTGGTAGTTGTTGGTTCTTCCTCAGTGGTAGTAGTGGTTACTGCCTCAGTAGTGGAAGTAGTTGTTGGAGTCTCCTCTGTTGAAGTGGTAGACGTTGATTCCTCTGTGGTGGTAGTTGTTGGTTCTTCCTCAGTGGTAGTAGTGGTTACTGCCTCAGTAGTGGAAGTAGTTGTTGGAGTCTCCTCTGTTGAAGTGGTAGACGTTGATTCCTCTGTGGTGGTAGTTGTTGGTTCTTCCTCAGTGGTAGTAGTGGTTACTGCCTCAGTAGTGGAAGTAGTTGTTGGAGTCTCCTCTGTTGAAGTGGTAGACGTTGATTCCTCTGTGGTGGTAGTTGTTGGTTCTTCCTCAGTGGTAGTAGTGGTTACTGCCTCAGTAGTGGAAGTAGTTGTTGGAGTCTCCTCTGTTGAAGTGGTAGACGTTGATTCCTCTGTGGTGGTAGTTGTTGGTTCTTCCTCAGTGGTAGTAGTGGTTACTGCCTCAGTAGTGGAAGTAGTTGTTGGAGTCTCCTCTGTTGAAGTGGTAGACGTTGATTCCTCTGTGGTGGTAGTTGTTGGTTCTTCCTCAGTGGTAGTAGTGGTTACTGCCTCAGTAGTGGAAGTAGTTGTTGGAGTCTCCTCTGTTGAAGTGGTAGACGTTGATTCCTCTGTGGTGGTAGTTGTTGGTTCTTCCTCAGTGGTAGTAGTGGTTACTGCCTCAGTAGTGGAAGTAGTTGTTGGAGTCTCCTCTGTTGAAGTGGTAGACGTTGATTCCTCTGTGGTGGTAGTTGTTGGTTCTTCCTCAGTGGTAGTAGTGGTTACTGCCTCAGTAGTGGAAGTAGTTGTTGGAGTCTCCTCTGTTGAAGTGGTAGACGTTGATTCCTCTGTGGTGGTAGTTGTTGGTTCTTCCTCAGTGGTAGTAGTGGTTACTGCCTCAGTAGTGGAAGTAGTTGTTGGAGTCTCCTCTGTTGAAGTGGTAGACGTTGATTCCTCTGTGGTGGTAGTTGTTGGTTCTTCCTCAGTGGTAGTAGTGGTTACTGCCTCAGTAGTGGAAGTAGTTGTTGGAGTCTCCTCTGTTGAAGTGGTAGACGTTGATTCCTCTGTGGTGGTAGTTGTTGGTTCTTCCTCAGTGGTAGTAGTGGTTACTGCCTCAGTAGTGGAAGTAGTTGTTGGAGTCTCCTCTGTTGAAGTGGTAGACGTTGATTCCTCTGTGGTGGTAGTTGTTGGTTCTTCCTCAGTGGTAGTAGTGGTTACTGCCTCAGTAGTGGAAGTAGTTGTTGGAGTCTCCTCTGTTGAAGTGGTAGACGTTGATTCCTCTGTGGTGGTAGTTGTTGGTTCTTCCTCAGTGGTAGTAGTGGTTACTGCCTCAGTAGTGGAAGTAGTTGTTGGAGTCTCCTCTGTTGAAGTGGTAGACGTTGATTCCTCTGTGGTGGTAGTTGTTGGTTCTTCCTCAGTGGTAGTAGTGGTTACTGCCTCAGTAGTGGAAGTAGTTGTTGGAGTCTCCTCTGTTGAAGTGGTAGACGTTGATTCCTCTGTGGTGGTAGTTGTTGGTTCTTCCTCAGTGGTAGTAGTGGTTACTGCCTCAGTAGTGGAAGTAGTTGTTGGAGTCTCCTCTGTTGAAGTGGTAGACGTTGATTCCTCTGTGGTGGTAGTTGTTGGTTCTTCCTCAGTGGTAGTAGTGGTTACTGCCTCAGTAGTGGAAGTAGTTGTTGGAGTCTCCTCTGTTGAAGTGGTAGACGTTGATTCCTCTGTGGTGGTAGTTGTTGGTTCTTCCTCAGTGGTAGTAGTGGTTACTGCCTCAGTAGTGGAAGTAGTTGTTGGAGTCTCCTCTGTTGAAGTGGTAGACGTTGATTCCTCTGTGGTGGTAGTTGTTGGTTCTTCCTCAGTGGTAGTAGTGGTTACTGCCTCAGTAGTGGAAGTAGTTGTTGGAGTCTCCTCTGTTGAAGTGGTAGACGTTGATTCCTCTGTGGTGGTAGTTGTTGGTTCTTCCTCAGTGGTAGTAGTGGTTACTGCCTCAGTAGTGGAAGTAGTTGTTGGAGTCTCCTCTGTTGAAGTGGTAGACGTTGATTCCTCTGTGGTGGTAGTTGTTGGTTCTTCCTCAGTGGTAGTAGTGGTTACTGCCTCAGTAGTGGAAGTAGTTGTTGGAGTCTCCTCTGTTGAAGTGGTAGACGTTGATTCCTCTGTGGTGGTAGTTGTTGGTTCTTCCTCAGTGGTAGTAGTGGTTACTGCCTCAGTAGTGGAAGTAGTTGTTGGAGTCTCCTCTGTTGAAGTGGTAGACGTTGATTCCTCTGTGGTGGTAGTTGTTGGTTCTTCCTCAGTGGTAGTA
The DNA here is from genome assembly GCA_954870645.1 of Agrotis clavis. NCBI lineage: Eukaryota > Metazoa > Arthropoda > Insecta > Lepidoptera > Noctuidae > Agrotis > Agrotis clavis. The sequence continues at coordinate 26,096,123 of OX940921.1, forward strand.
GTGGTTACTGCCTCAGTAGTGGAAGTAGTTGTTGGAGTCTCCTCTGTTGAAGTGGTAGACGTTGATTCCTCTGTGGTGGTAGTTGTTGGTTCTTCCTCAGTGGTAGTAGTGGTTACTGCCTCAGTAGTGGAAGTAGTTGTTGGAGTCTCCTCTGTTGAAGTGGTAGACGTTGATTCCTCTGTGGTGGTAGTTGTTGGTTCTTCCTCAGTGGTAGTAGTGGTTACTGCCTCAGTAGTGGAAGTAGTTGTTGGAGTCTCCTCTGTTGAAGTGGTAGACGTTGATTCCTCTGTGGTGGTAGTTGTTGGTTCTTCCTCAGTGGTAGTAGTGGTTACTGCCTCAGTAGTGGAAGTAGTTGTTGGAGTCTCCTCTGTTGAAGTGGTAGACGTTGATTCCTCTGTGGTGGTAGTTGTTGGTTCTTCCTCAGTGGTAGTAGTGGTTACTGCCTCAGTAGTGGAAGTAGTTGTTGGAGTCTCCTCTGTTGAAGTGGTAGACGTTGATTCCTCTGTGGTGGTAGTTGTTGGTTCTTCCTCAGTGGTAGTAGTGGTTACTGCCTCAGTAGTGGAAGTAGTTGTTGGAGTCTCCTCTGTTGAAGTGGTAGACGTTGATTCCTCTGTGGTGGTAGTTGTTGGTTCTTCCTCAGTGGTAGTAGTGGTTACTGCCTCAGTAGTGGAAGTAGTTGTTGGAGTCTCCTCTGTTGAAGTGGTAGACGTTGATTCCTCTGTGGTGGTAGTTGTTGGTTCTTCCTCAGTGGTAGTAGTGGTTACTGCCTCAGTAGTGGAAGTAGTTGTTGGAGTCTCCTCTGTTGAAGTGGTAGACGTTGATTCCTCTGTGGTGGTAGTTGTTGGTTCTTCCTCAGTGGTAGTAGTGGTTACTGCCTCAGTAGTGGAAGTAGTTGTTGGAGTCTCCTCTGTTGAAGTGGTAGACGTTGATTCCTCTGTGGTGGTAGTTGTTGGTTCTTCCTCAGTGGTAGTAGTGGTTACTGCCTCAGTAGTGGAAGTAGTTGTTGGAGTCTCCTCTGTTGAAGTGGTAGACGTTGATTCCTCTGTGGTGGTAGTTGTTGGTTCTTCCTCAGTGGTAGTAGTGGTTACTGCCTCAGTAGTGGAAGTAGTTGTTGGAGTCTCCTCTGTTGAAGTGGTAGACGTTGATTCCTCTGTGGTGGTAGTTGTTGGTTCTTCCTCAGTGGTAGTAGTGGTTACTGCCTCAGTAGTGGAAGTAGTTGTTGGAGTCTCCTCTGTTGAAGTGGTAGACGTTGATTCCTCTGTGGTGGTAGTTGTTGGTTCTTCCTCAGTGGTAGTAGTGGTTACTGCCTCAGTAGTGGAAGTAGTTGTTGGAGTCTCCTCTGTTGAAGTGGTAGACGTTGATTCCTCTGTGGTGGTAGTTGTTGGTTCTTCCTCAGTGGTAGTAGTGGTTACTGCCTCAGTAGTGGAAGTAGTTGTTGGAGTCTCCTCTGTTGAAGTGGTAGACGTTGATTCCTCTGTGGTGGTAGTTGTTGGTTCTTCCTCAGTGGTAGTAGTGGTTACTGCCTCAGTAGTGGAAGTAGTTGTTGGAGTCTCCTCTGTTGAAGTGGTAGACGTTGATTCCTCTGTGGTGGTAGTTGTTGGTTCTTCCTCAGTGGTAGTAGTGGTTACTGCCTCAGTAGTGGAAGTAGTTGTTGGAGTCTCCTCTGTTGAAGTGGTAGACGTTGATTCCTCTGTGGTGGTAGTTGTTGGTTCTTCCTCAGTGGTAGTAGTGGTTACTGCCTCAGTAGTGGAAGTAGTTGTTGGAGTCTCCTCTGTTGAAGTGGTAGACGTTGATTCCTCTGTGGTGGTAGTTGTTGGTTCTTCCTCAGTGGTAGTAGTGGTTACTGCCTCAGTAGTGGAAGTAGTTGTTGGAGTCTCCTCTGTTGAAGTGGTAGACGTTGATTCCTCTGTGGTGGTAGTTGTTGGTTCTTCCTCAGTGGTAGTAGTGGTTACTGCCTCAGTAGTGGAAGTAGTTGTTGGAGTCTCCTCTGTTGAAGTGGTAGACGTTGATTCCTCTGTGGTGGTAGTTGTTGGTTCTTCCTCAGTGGTAGTAGTGGTTACTGCCTCAGTAGTGGAAGTAGTTGTTGGAGTCTCCTCTGTTGAAGTGGTAGACGTTGATTCCTCTGTGGTGGTAGTTGTTGGTTCTTCCTCAGTGGTAGTAGTGGTTACTGCCTCAGTAGTGGAAGTAGTTGTTGGAGTCTCCTCTGTTGAAGTGGTAGACGTTGATTCCTCTGTGGTGGTAGTTGTTGGTTCTTCCTCAGTGGTAGTAGTGGTTACTGCCTCAGTAGTGGAAGTAGTTGTTGGAGTCTCCTCTGTTGAAGTGGTAGACGTTGATTCCTCTGTGGTGGTAGTTGTTGGTTCTTCCTCAGTGGTAGTAGTGGTTACTGCCTCAGTAGTGGAAGTAGTTGTTGGAGTCTCCTCTGTTGAAGTGGTAGACGTTGATTCCTCTGTGGTGGTAGTTGTTGGTTCTTCCTCAGTGGTAGTAGTGGTTACTGCCTCAGTAGTGGAAGTAGTTGTTGGAGTCTCCTCTGTTGA